>CM038674.1:577456753-578056753 GCA_021605145.1 Aegilops bicornis | reverse complement strand
CGGCTGCCCGACGCGGGGCAGATCGTCCCTACCCCGGAACCTTATGAGAGGGTAGTCTTCCTCACCCACTTCGTCCGCGGACTGGGATTTCCTCTCCACCCGTTCGTCCGCGGCCTCATGTTCTACTACGGGCTGGACTTCCATGATCTGGCCCCGAACTTCATCCTCAACATTTCGGCGTTTATCGTCGTGTGCGAGGCCTTCCTCCGCGTCCGGCCCCACTTCGGCCTGTGGCTGAAGACCTTCAATGTCAAACCGAAGGTGGTTGGCGGCCAGCAAGCGGAATGCGGAGGCGCCATGGTGGGAAAAATGCCCAATGTCACATGGCTCGAGGGCTCCTACGTGGAGACCATAAAGGGGTGGCAATCGGGGTGGTTCTACATCACCGAGCCGCGCGACACCAACTGGGTGGTGGCCCCCGAGTTCATATCCGGAATCCCCACGCGGCTCACTTCCTGAAAGGAGAAGGGCCTGACCTGGGGTTCATCGGTGGAGCTGACCGGGCTCCAGAAATGTATCCGGAACATGATAAGCAAGAAACTCAAGCTTGTCAACGTGGTCCAGGTCATGCTCTTCCGCCGGATCCTCTCGTGTCAACGACGGGCATTCAATTTGTGGGAGTTCAACCCGGCCCAGCACCAGACGCTGTGCGAGCTCTTCGACACGATACACAAAGATGTCTGGAGGTTGCTATTCAAGGGCGCCGAGGCACCTCCTTCCCTTACCGAGGACCGCGGACTTAGCACGAAGCGTCCTGCGAATCCGGTAAGTTCTCTACACCTTATAGGGTATTTTATTTTCCCTAGTTTAATCATATGCAGGATCTAAGCTCCCATGCCTTTGACAGGACTGGGTGGAGACAGCCGAGCAGATCGACTGCCCAGCCCCCTTGCCCGAAGATCCAGCAAACGCTCTCCTGACGGAGATGCTGACCCCGGCACCTTATGAGGTGCCGGAGAAGAAGACCAAGAAGAAGGCCACGGGGACCCGAAAGGGTCTCCGGCGCCAGGTGATATCGGACTCAACGTCCGATAACTCCAAGACGCACTCCTCCCATGAAGACGAGGAGGAGGAGGAAAGTTCTCCCCCCCACCCCAACTGGGGGAGATAAGAAAAGAAAGGCCGTCCCAACTGGGGAGGCCGAAGGGTCCAAGAAGAAGAGGACCCTCCTTCCGTACTGTTCCACGACCGCCGCCTACAGCGACGACGAGTGGTTGCCCGGGGACAAGCCCCTGGCGAAGTCGTGAGTATCCGGATACCATGGTAATTCATGATATGTTTCTATTGCACTGCTTCACCTTACGCCGAACATGATTATGCAGTCCGTCCTGAGCCCGTATCGACGTATCTTCGTCAGACGGTTCTTTGGACCCGTCAGATATGAGTAGCGGCTCACTTCCGACGGCCTCCACCCCTCGCCCTACGGACAACACAGAGGTGTTGTCTCAGAAAGCACCGGGCCGAGGGGACGTAGTCCAGGAGACGCCTCAGGGCGACCTTCCGGACCCTGGGCGCAAAGGGAGCAAGACTCCTACGAGCTCTAGGTTCAGACCCCAGCCGAACACCATGCCGGAACCTCCGATGGTTCCGGACTCCAGCAGGCGACCCCCTATTAAGAGGGGAAAGCTATCCGTGCCGGTGACCTCTATTCATCCAGAGGCACCGGACAACTTGTTGGAAGCGCTCCAGGGTGCTTCCATCGACGAAGAGCACCGCACTATCAGGAGTGCGGTGATCGAGAAGGTTCAGTCCGCCAAAAGCGGATCGATCAAGGCATGCACAAGCCTCCTAACAGGCTTTCAGGTAAGTAATTATAGGAAAATGTTGCCACATAGACAGTAGCCCCTGATGCTCTGTTTGGCATTCACGAAGAAAGGCCGAACAGAGGATCAAATCATGACTCGGGAGTCTAATTAGAATATGTCTATTTGTATATGCAGGCTTCACAGCTGGCCACTACCGCACGTACTGCGGAGGTCGCTGCGCTGGAGCAGGACCTTGAGCGGTCCAAGGAGGAGCTCGGCCTTATCAAGAGGCAGCTCAAAGAGAACAAAGGTAAGAAAGACCTTGTCTAAAAAAAGGAATTGGTTGCAGAATAATTGGATCATCATGAATGTACCAGGGGCCATGACCGAAGTGGCGACCCTGAAGAAGGCGCTGCCCGAGGCTGAAGGCAAAGCGGCCCGGGAGCGCACCAAGCGAGAGAAACAAGAGGCCTGACTGAGCGAGGTGCATCAAGAGCTCCAGGCTCTCGTCAAGAAGCACGAGGCCTTGGAGCTTGACTCTAAGAAGCGAGAGTCCGAGATTGCAAAGGCGCTCGATGGCACGAAACATGCCAAGGCCGAAGCCCAAAAGGCCCTCCAGGAAGTTGAGGCGGTTAAGAAGATAGCGGCGGGTAAGGCATTCATTATGCAAAGCAAGCACGTGAAAGAAAATTTCTTTTTACTTACCCGAGTTCGGAGCTCTCCAGGAGCGTTCGCAAATCTGCCCTGTAGTGTGTCTGACGCCGTGGAGTTCTACCGGGCCGAGGAGGGGAGCTCGATGGAGAAGTTGTTCTGGTCTCAGTATACTGGGACCGAACACCCGATGCCCTTGAGCGACCAGCTGAAGCAGCTGGTCGAGCTCCACAAGGCGGCCGAACAGGCCATGAAGGGCCTTATAGTCTGGATGTGGCCTGGCGATCCCCTGCCCAACAGCTACTTCGGTCTGGTGGGGCGGCTTGTTAATGCCTGCCCTTGGTTGGATGTCATCAAGCGGTCCGTCTGTATCGAAGGTGCACGCAGGGCATTTGTCCATGCGAAGGTGCACTGGGCGAAGATGGACGTCGAGAAGCTGGTGAAGGAGGGACCACCGCAGGGCAAGGAGCACCGCCACCCGAGATGTATTATGAGGGTGTCCTGAAGGGTGCCCGTCTTGTGGCGGAGGAGTGTACCAAGGATGTAATTTTTGAATGAACGTACTCATGTGATCCTGTAATGTGAAAACTAGTTCATTTGCGTTATGCAACGCTTGTTGGATTCAAAATATTACCTTCTGTGCGGCCGTTTATAAAATCTGGGAGTTGGCCAGTCGTCGGCTGCTGCCCCCATGCAGCTAATGCTGGGGTGTTCGGGATAAATCTGAGCACTCTTTTCCCATTTTTTGGGTCCTTCGAGGGAGGTGCTCAGCACAATGAACCAGGCAATCGGACTATAATGCTTTATCACTCTCACTTAGCCATAGAAGTCTACAATTTTAAATTTTAGCGAAGCCCCTAGTATTCGGAAGGCTGAATTTGGGGCGCTTTATACGCCTAAGCCGGACAAGGCCGACTCCTCGCCCGAAGCGGAAAAGTCTTATGGACTTGAAACCTCTCGAACAGCGACCAGCTCTCGCCTCATATGACAGTCAGTTTTGGCTTTCTCTACTGAGGTGCTCGTCGGAAGAACCGGGACACAATCGCAGTAGTTCTCCCAGTGCTACCTTAGCCGATATAGTGAAACGTAAGGTACCAAAACATGGGAGCCGGGCAAACCCAACTATTGACCCAAGACATGATTCGGAGCTGATGCATATAGTGCTATAAGTTCGGGGTGCCGAACTGTCGAAAGTGTTCGGACTTCTCACGCCGTCTTACGGGGTATACGAAAGCCCCTGGCGTACTGGCCGTACCAGAATGTATGGGTGTTGATTGTCGTAAATAAACATATATAGGAAAGAATAGACACTGCAATAATAGACTTAGTGTTATGCATTGTTATTCAAGGAATACGTTGAGACGTACTAATACAAGTAGTGCAATAAGCAAAAAATAGGATTATTTAATATGTCCTATCCAAGGGCAAGCTGTGGACTGGTATTTAAAGCAGGTATTCCGCTCGTTATCAGAGACCACCTGGGGATTCCATTGTACGACGTAGCTTCCTGCCTCCTTGGTTGTTGTATTGTGTGTCCGGCAATCGCATTGCCGGATAAAGCTTCCAGAGAGTAATGTCCTGAAAGAAAGAGAATGATGAAGGTATTCAGCCCCTAGGGCGGTTGAGCCGCACTGTGGGGCGTGCCATGGTCATGCCCCCGCCTATGCCCATGGTATTTTCAATGCGTAATTATGTACGCGCGGCACGGATTGTGCCGTTTGTCTGGGACGAGGGCGGGGGCCGACTTGCTAGGCGAGCTCTGAATGTGCCATGCGATCCTGTTGCAGGTTGCTCCAGACTCGCTTGACGGTGTCCGGGGGCTTTATCTCTGAATTGTTGGATTGCCTTAAGAGGCTGCTTTGTGTTTCTGCTGCGAGGGCCGCCGTGTGCTCCTCCGTGCGAAGCGAGCGTTCTGTGTTTCCATTGACTGTTATGACCCCCTTAGGTCCTGGCATCTTGAGCTTGAGGTATGCGTAGTGCGATACCGCATTGAATCTTGCAAATGCGGTTCGCCCGAGCAGTGCGTGGTAGCCCGTGCAATGGAAGATTAACTCCTCGTTTCGGAAGTTGTCCGGAGATCCGAAGACCACTTCTAGTGTGATTGAGCCCGTGCAATGGGCCTCTACACCTGGGATGACACCTTTAAAGGCTGTTTTTGTGGGTTTGATTCTTGAGGGGTGAGGGAGTCCTGGACTAGGGGGTGTCCGGATAGCCGAACTATCATCTTTGGCCGGACTCCTAGACTATGAAGATACAAGATTGAAGTATCCGTCCCGTGTTCGAATGGGACTTTCCTTGGCGTGGAAGGCAAGCTTGGCGATACGGATATGTAGATCTCCTACCATTGTAACCGACTCTGTGTAACCCTAACCTATCCGGTGTCTATATAAACAGGAGGGTTTTAGTCCGTAGAGAGAACAACAATCATACCATAGGCTAGCTTCTAGGGTTTAGCCTCTCTGATCTCGTGGTAGATCTACTCTTGTACTACCCATATCATCAATATTAATCAAGCAGGAGTAGGGTATTACCTCCATCGAGAGGGCCCGAACACAGGTAAAAACATCGTGTCCCTTGTCTCCTGTTACCATCCGCTTAGACGCACGATTCGGGACCCCCTACCCGAGATCCGCCGGTTTTGACACCGACATTGGTGCTTTCGTTGAGAGTTCCTCTGTCATCACCTATAGGCCCGATGGCTCCTTCGATCATCAAGAACGACGCAGCCGGTGAGACTTTTTCCCTGCACAAATCTTCGTATTCGGCGGCTTTGCACTGCGGGCCAATTCGCTTGGCCATCTGGAGCAGATCGAAAGTTACGCCCCTGGCCGTCAGGTCAGGTTTGGAAGCTTAAACTACACGGCCGACATCCGCGGAGACTTGATCTTCGACGGATTTGAGCCGCAGCCAAGCGCGCCGCACTATCTCGATGGGCATGATCTAACTCTGCCGCCGAACAGTGTCCTGGAGGCCGCACTAGTGTCACACCCTGATTTTCATGGCACAACACTTAAGATGATAAATCGTGATAAAATATGGTCTGACAAAAACTTTTGAGTGCTTGGACTTTGTCTTGATTGGATTTTATGCATTGTTTGCAAGTGCTCTAAAAATAAAATAAATCCTCCAACCCTTATACTCCTTCTCCCTGATCCAAAAACCTTTCCCAATGATCATGCCATGTGTATAGGACATAAAAATAATTTCTTGCAAAAATAATTTGGCCAAATGGTATTTTCAAAATTTAGTTTTTCAAAAACCCCTGAATTGAGGTTTGCACTGCAAGTACTTAATTAAGGGCAGTAAAAATCTTTCCAAAAACTTATTTGACTCCTATTAGATATAGGATACCCAGAAAACATAAAAATATAATTTTAAAAGTATTTTTTCTATTTTATTTAAAATCTTTTTCTTAAGGCCAGAAATGGTCTTTAATAGGGAAAAATTATTTTTAATGCTTTAAAAATATTTGTGAAAATTTAGGGAAACTCAGTGGACATATATTGTCCATATATATGAGTTTCAACACATGGTCATGTTCAAAATATTGTTCAAATCCCTCAAATACCCTTTCTGGATATTTCAAGCTTTTGAAATATTTACAAAGGAAATATTCTCCAAAACTTCCAAGAAAATTCTAGCATGTCACATATGACATGTTTGATGATCTGGACAAGTATAATATCATGGAGAATAGTATAACCCCATGAAATCCCCTCAAAACCATTTTTGTCCATTTTGAAGTTTGAGCAACTTTACATTGCCAAACATGTCCAAATTCTCTCAAACCTTGTGTACATGCTCAACTGGTCTAATCATTCATCTAGACCAAATGGAAGAAGTTGGAGAACAAGTTAACTTAATCAAAGACCCCAAAACCCTCTCTGACCAGAATCAAATTTGAACAATTCTACATTACCAACTTTCTCTCCTTGATTCCAACTTTTGTGAGCAGGATCACATGACCAAATGAGGCCACCACACCTAGTGGTGCATCAAGGAGAAGTGATTTGATCAACTAGATCTACACAAGTTCATTTCTGCCAAATTCTAGGGTTCACAAAAGTTGCATTGGCAACTTTGCCCAAATGAACTCAAGATTGGTGGAAGGCCCTAATTATGTGTACCATTTGACACTTGTCAAGCCTCATGTCAAGTGGAGTTCATCTTCTTGCCCAAACCACCATCAAACACCTTCTCGCAGAAATTAAAAATGTATGTTTTGTCCACTTCCACTAATCTCCTTGAGCCCTCCTTTTACCACAGCCCTCCTAGTCCCCCTCTACCAGGTGTGCTTCCCTGCCCGAGAAGCAATGTTGAAGGGGGCAGGGACCCATTTTTCTTCTCCAGGCAGCAGCATTATCCCTCTCTCCCTCCTTGGCATTCCAGAGCATCCAAGGCTCTCCTCGGCTTTTGCCCATACCCCCGCAGCTGCCAGGACAAAAGTGGATCGCCATGTGTGCTGCAGAAAAGCCACGCATGCCGGCCAAAGACGCGCTGGAGCACGCCATCAAGGCCCCGACCGCTGAAACGGCGCTCCTGGCCCACCTCGAGCCTCCCCTCACGCCCGGTCGAGGTGTCTCGACGTCCGCAACACGCCACCATCCTGGCCCCTCCTCTTTCCCTCTCGCTCACCCCTGCGGCGCGTGCTCAGAGCCGCCCGGCTCGGCCAATGCCCGGCCTCACGCTGAAAGCACTGTGGCCTCGCCCGCCCTCTCTCTCTTCCTGGCACCCTACGCGACTCCCACGAACGCCAGAGACAACTCCTCTCCTCCCTCCTGGCCTCCCGAGCCGTTGCCGCTGCCACCCGTGCGCCAAGGCCCACGGTGAGCTTCTGGTCGGCTATTTAAGGCCACCCCGAGCCCCTCTCGACTCCTTTGCCTCTCTCTCCTCCCAGAGACCCTGGATCAACTCACTCCTCTCCCTGCGTGCCTCCATCCATCCTGGCGGCGGGCGCCGCCTGCGTCAGGCTCCGCCCTAAATCCGAGCTATCCCGAACCTCTCCTCTCTCCCTAGCCACTCCTGCACCCTCATACCACCACCTCGAGGCCCTCCGTCACCGCTGCTCATCCCGAACGCCACGCGCTCGTGGTCAAGATGGCCGTCACCTCCTCCGCGGCCCCCAGTGCCATCGCTGCTGCAGCCCTCCATGGCGTGCGTGTAGCACATGGATGGGTGCGGCATGGCCTCCCGAGCACGCCCGGTGGGTGGAGCGTCGCGGAGACGCCTGTAGCCCGGCAATCGCCGGGCGGGAGCCGCTCCTCCCAAGGCCGGAGCGCTGGGAGGTTGAAGGCGACTGCACTGGGGCCCGTCAGGCCCCGACTCAGCCGGTGGGCCCGCCTGCTTTAAGTGGAGACGGCCCGGCCAAGATCTGTTTTCCTCATGGCGTTGGCGTCTGCTGAACCCGCCTCCGACGTCGCCTCCTCTCGCCTGGTCAAATGAGCCATCAAGGGACTCCATCGCTAAATCAAGGCCAAAGGCGCTGGATAAGGGTAAAGCCCTTTCCCTTTCCTTTTTCTTTTTCTGTAAATTTCTAAAATCCATAAACAATTCAAATGGACTCCAAATTTGATGATTCAAATTTCTAGTGATCATGATCTACCTGTTAGTGCAACATGCACATTTTTCCAGAGACCTTTTCTTCACAAATATTTATCAAATCCCATTTCTCCTATTCCTGTGATGAACTTTAGAAAATCACAGAGAGCTCAAACTTGATCCAAATGCCATGATTCAAATTCCTAGATGCTTCTAAGGTCATAACTTAGTTTATGAACATTTTTATTAATACTTTCTGTACCCCACAAAATATTGAGCCATTTCTTCATATTTGTCAACTTTGCAAATCCATAGAATATTCATTTGAACTCCAAATCCAGTGAAACCAACTCCTAGTTGCTTCTAAAATCATGGTTTGTTAAATGGGTACCTTTGCTCATTTTTCAAAAACATGTTTCTGTACACTTCTTGCAAATCCATAAACCCCTTGATTCCATCATATTGAAATGTTCAGAGATATCCACTGATCCAATTCTAATGAAACCACTGTGGTTATTTTTCATATAACCAGAGATGTCCTAGAAAAGTCAAATTAATATTTTTGGAGCACTTATATTTCCTGCCTTGTTGTGTTGCTTATTGTGATTGTTTCGGACGTTAGTTGACGAAGTAGACGGAGTACATGGAGAAGGACCAGAAGATTTCAAGACTCAGATGAACCAGGCAAGCAGCCCTTTGACCATGTCCATGAAACCCTTTTTATGCATGTCATATATCACTTATTATTGTTGCATCGGAATCACGATGAGATGGCAAACCACGTTGGTTGGTTGCCTCTGTTACTTCCTCATTGATACTTGCATTGTGCATGACCCTACCTCCTTATGAGCGTTATGCCGGTGGGAGTAGATAGGATGTTAAAGTAGTTGCTTTCTGTGAAAGGGACGGGAATATGCATGGTGATGGAGGCAAGTATGTTCCCAAAGACTTTTTGAAAACCCCGTCGGGTGCCACTAATGCCCGAGGGAGATGTTGAGCTAGGTAACCACTTGACAAAGAAGTGGTGTACCGGAGAAGGATATGTGAGTGTGGTTTCAAAAACGGATTGGTTTAAGTTGCGACCGTTATTCCAACCTTACATGCGCAACCACTCTACCCTTGTATGGGAAAGGGCATTATTGATTACCTAGGCCGATACTAGCTTGGAGCCCACATTACTAGTGACGGGGGAGAGTTGGTGCTCTCTCTCGGGACGGGGTCGTGCCAGGTAGGGCGGCCAAGAACATTTTTATGGGGCACCGGACACACCGTTGGTACCCCGTGCAGCTGGTATGTGATTTAATATGGGAGCGAGGCTCCACAATTTTAAGTTGTGAAATGTTGGGCACGGGGTTACTACCAATCGAGTGGACTCCATGTTAGTGTCGTCTAGGGAAAGATAGTGATCGGTGCTTACCCCGGGTACTTGAGGTACCGCGGGTCGTGGATGACACGGAAGTTCCCCGGATCTTGTGGGTAAAGTGTGCAACCTCTGCAGAGTGTAAAACTATTCGAATAGCCGTGTCCACGGTCAAGGACAGTTGGGTAACCGCTCTTGGGCTACGTCCATATGTTTACGAAACCTGGTGAGTATGTATGGACGAGTGGAGAGAACTACATGGGTCAAGTCCAAGGACTTGACATGATTGAGTTGGGTTGGTGCCCTCTCCATTTATGTTGATATCTATAACTTGTCCTCAGGGATTACATAAATCCTCTTGATGCATGCTATGCAAGTTGTTGAACATGTCATTGCACTCAAAACTAGCTTTCTCGCAAAAATTTACCTATATCATGCATTGTTGAATCTTGAACCAAAACATGGGTTGCTTGTAGTACATTCAAAGTACTCATTGGCTTGCCACCGGTTATTTTATTGGCGGGCATGAAAGAACAGGATGTGATGAAGGACACGTTGGTGACGAACATGCGAAGCTAGGACGCTTTCCAAATGTAATGCCCGTAGGGTTAAGGCAGATGGCATGGGTCCAAGTTATCGACGAAGATTTCCGCTGCAATGTTATACTCAAGACTTTACCATAATGGTCCTACTTGTGTAATACGGTATGTATGGATGTAAGCCTCTTGTTATTCAGCTTACATGTGTTCGGTGAGCATTGATCTGGGATCACCGTACACGCGCATTCGATGATCACGACTTATGAGTCAGGGTCCCCACAGAGCTGGTATCAGAGCCATCCTGACTGTAGGAAGCCTTAGTTAGCATGGTCGTTAGTTAGGATAAAACTATTTCCAAAACTATTACTAGTTTTAAAACTATCTATACTTCTCTTTCCTTCTCAGATTTCCGAAAACTAAGGTATACTTTCTTTATTGATCTCTTCCCCTTCAAAACCTTTGGTCGCTAGAACCCTTATGCCCCTGACCACTGGATTCCTTGTACTCCTCGTGGATAATCTAGAAGGAAGATGTCTTGCCAGACATTCACCCACATCTCCTGAACACAAGATTGGCGACATCACAACAAAACGATACCAAAATAAGATACACCCTCGAGGAATGAGGACCTGAAGACCCAGGAGATGGAGACACCCTTGACGCTGGCCCAGGATGATGCAACCTTGGCCTATGATGACCAGGGCATGGGATATGCAAGATCATGATATACATCGCTAGTAGAGCAACCTTGTCCTTATCATTGTTGCATCGGCAACCACCGGTGGATGAGAACCTAGCCATTTGGTCCGCCTCACTATAGTGAGCAGGAAAACGGTTCTCTTCATTCCCCGCTCTTGGTGTCGATGTTGTCATCAACGTAACCGACATGTTGGATCTCTACTATGCCTTGTTAATGTCATTGCATAAAGGATTACCTACCTAGTACCATCGACGGCTTAGAAGGCAAAAGCGATCATCATGGTTAAGAAGACAAGAGAAGACCAAGTCAAAGACAGCTACAAGGAGCCACCTTCACCCCATCACTCCAAAGAAAGTAGAAGTTGTTGAAGACTCTTCAAGCTCAACCGGGATCGTTTCATCGAACAACTACAAGAGACGTAGCAACACCTGAGGAAAACCCGGAAGACTGCACGAGGCACAAGGCACGACTAATGAGTCCGAGGACCCCTAGGGTAGGATAAGTCGTGTACCCCCTATGCGCAGTCGAGTCCGTATGATGGTTCCAATAGAACCATGATTGTGTGTTGATTGTTTTTATTTGTTTGTGTTTTGATATCAGTCGCCCTTTTTGCCCTAGGCAACAAGTACGTGACTATATCACCTTACTTATCTTAATGCCTGTGTTTGGCCCTTTCGGAACTTGTTGTTTGCACCTGCACTATAGAACCCCCTTTTAGGCATCCCCCTCCTCTATGCTACTTTTCCTTCTCATCTCTCTCTCCTCAATCAAGACCGGCAAGACAAGGTACACCAAGGATTCTACTTGACAACCAACTAGCAACAAAGACTTCGCTACAATCTCCACGACCAAGTGCAACCTCAGAGAATTAGGTTTAACCTTCAAGATTAGAGATCCACTCCTAGACCCTTCAAGACTTCACAAGATACCCCAACTCGAATCCTTAACCATGTGCTTAACCCACAGAATTGCAAGAGAACCTGTTAAGCCTCAGTAACCTTGCACAACACTGGGTTCATTATGGAACCGTGGACATAGCTTAACGAGCACATTATCATCCTAAGGTAGCACCAAAACTGATGATTCCATAGGAGAGACCAATTTGAGGATATAGGAACGGAGGACAATGACTTGATGAGTTTATATCGTAGACCCCGGGAATTGACTGAGACTTTGGTAGATCATGATGCTTTCATGTTGGTAGATGAACTTGGTGGGATCATGATTATAGATTAGCATAGCTTCCATTATCCCCGAGTAGGTTGGATTTATAGGACAATTATGATCGCAAGCTGAAACTCCTGGAAGTGCAAGGATTTGACTAGATCAGATGATATTGATAGGAGATAGTTGATATTACGTATATAACTTGAGGGAGACATGTAGGATTCCTCGTTGGACATGAGATTTGGATTAAATAGGTTACCCTAGTGGAGTATGGATGCAGAGTAATTTCACATGGTTTGGAGTAAATTGGATTAGACTGATGATCTTGATCATGATACCATGTTTCTTGGTGGACCATAACTAGGAGATTGGAATAATTGTCAGAGTTATTTAGGGATCTACATATGCTTGACCACAGGTTTACATGACCATGATAATGGAAATTGGTGGACTGACTATACCAAGGTAGCCCTTTCAAGTATTTGGTGATTATAGGACATTAGAAGATCATGTGGGACACCATAGACATTGGATTTGTAGGATTAATGACTTATGTAGCTAATGGGCTTTTGGAGTTGACCTATGTGTCGTGGAATTGTCACGGCAGATGTCCTTAGTGTTAGGACTTAGTCGCGAGGCCAACGCATCTATGTGGTAGCTTGAGAGGGGTTGAGCGGGACGAGAGACGCGAGGTTTTACCCAGGTTCGGCCCCTCACGGTGGAGGTAAAAGCCTACGACCTGCTTCAGTGATATTGATGATGAAGATCACGGTTACAAGAGTGCTCTAACTCGAGAGCTATTGTCTAAACCTAACTTGTCCAACTTGTGGAACTTGTCCCCTTTAGAGCCCCGCCTCCTTATATATGTTGGAGGGCGGGCTACATGTAGAGTCCTATTAGGATTAGGACTAGTCTATCGCTAATACAAACCGGATACAAGTCCAGGTCTTAGCTCCTTGTAAGATATATTCCTCCCGCTTTTCCTCTTAAACCGCCCACCGTAGTTGAACCGCCTTCATGAACCGCCCGATCGGGCCACCGAAGTCTTGTCGCTCCTCGACCTGCGCCGGATTACCAATGAACCGTAAACCGCCAGGTCGCAAGTGAACCGCCAAGTGCCGCCGGGTTCTTCGTAAACCACCAAGTCCGCCGGGTTATACTTCCTACCGGTTTACACCACGGGTATATCCTCGACATTAGCCCCAGTTTAATTTGGATTTATCCATGTTAAACTGATCCTGTGAAATAAACACAAGAACAAACTTGACAGATTATGCTCCGGGTTAAGAATTTTTGTAAACTGCACTGATCATCCTTAAATCCTTGTTATTTCCTCCTTCGGGATATCCGGTTTAATAGGCCAGCTTCATAATCAATTTCTTCGACATTGGTTTCTCATAGAAAATACATTGTGAAGAATAATTCCTTTGATTCCGCTCCCAATGCTTAAAAACAATATTGGTCCTTGAAATACTCATGCGATCTTCAGCCAGTTTAAGGACGTAGAACTTGCCGGTTTATCCTCTTATACGCCTATCACTTGTAGCCTCCAAGTCTTAAGAAGGTAGCATAGCAACAGCTTGAGACTTGCTTAAATATCACAATCTTGAAGAAATCCAGGTTGTTCATCTCAATCACTAGTCAGAATTGAGTATTCCACATATGTAGCCCCAAGTGCCGGGTTGTCATGCTTGCGACAACTCGGGACTTGTAATTGTCTCGATGCTCATAAAAACTTCAACCAGTGTAGCCCCCAAGGGCCGGGTCATTATGCACTAATAAGGTGGACTTGATATATATTTCAATGAAAATAACATCATATGATGTAACCCCATCATGGGACTTGGATCCACGTCCACAAGGTTAAGAGCCCTGTGCTCTACCAATCGAGCAAAGGACCCTTCAATATAATGAATAAAAAGCTTTGTACCTTGAATTGTTTGACAGGAGCAATTGGTAGCCCCCAAGGGCCGGCTCATTATAATGTGATGAGTCGGGTCTTCAATAAGATAAACAAAGAATGACTTTGCATTAGCCCCCAAGTGTCATGGTGCATGCTTGCAGCGACATGAGACTTGCATATTGGATGTAATCTCAACTTAAATAATGTAGCCCCAAGTGCCGGGTTGTAAGCCCGCAAAGCAACTCGGGACTATTCCTTCAATTGTAGAATAAAAATTATATCCATTGATAATATGATAACCATTGCGCCTAAAGCGACTTTGAAAACCATAATCACAATACTGGTTATTGATAACCATAATAGAAATCCAGCCATGTTGGCTATTTGAATAATATACCCAATGATTCATAAGCGCATGATTCCAATGGCGCAATCCAAATATATCTTTGGCGACTTATAGTCCAAAGCCGGGCCGGTTTAACAAACACCGGACAATTTATCATCATACTGGCGACTTATAGTCCAAAGCCAGGCCGGGTTAATAAACGCCGGTGATTTATAATCATGCTTTATTCAACCTGTTTCTGCGTACAACAAATTTAAAGTGTCCTGGCGGTTTACCGCCGAACGGGTCATAATACCCAACATATAACCCGGGTTTATAACCAAGGTTGCACTTAAGAATAATCAAATATGAAATATATCATACCTGTGATATTGAATCACATTGCTGGTTTTACCAACTTTTTGTAGTAAGAGTGATAACCCCAATCTTGAGTAATAATAACTCCTTTCATATTGTGTCGGTTGATGATAAACCGTGCGGGTTGTGATAAACACCGGTTTAACCATATATATCTTTGGCGACTCAGTAGTTGAACCAGACCGGGCTGATAGTCTCCGGATCATAATTTGATCATGTATTGACAACTTGTAATTGAAATTCAAGCCGGGTTAATGAACACGGTTTACTCCATAATAAGATGGTAACATAAAATCAAACCGGGCAAATAGTCTCCGGATTAGGATTTGACCGTGTTCCGCTAATTTGTAATTGACAGTTGAACCGAATTAATAATGTCGGTTTGAAAACACAACAAAAGAAATAATTTAAAAGAGAACAAAATTCAAGCAAAGGCAAATATAAAACCATTGTAAATGAGGCTTTGAGCCGATCAAGAGGCATTACCATGGTCGGACACGACCAAGCCCCCAAAAGGCGTAGCTATGGTTCGAAATCACCAGTCCCCAAATGATGCATTGGCATTACGCCGATCAAGAGGTGTAGCGATGGTTCGGGTTCGACCAAAGCCCCCAAGTGATGCTTTGTGGCACTAGGCCGATCAAGAGGCGTGACTATGGTTCAGACGTGACCACAAGTCCCCAAGTGATGCCGTGGCTTTTCGCCTACCAAATGGCGTTGCTATGGTTCGGACACGACCAAGGCCCCCAAGTGATACTGTGGCATTGCACCGATCAAGAGGTGTGACTATGGTTCGAGACATGACCAAGCCCCCAAGTGATCAATAATATGATAAGCCAATAAGGCATGATACCCATGTTTGAACCACAAGCATCATGGCAAAGCAGGTCCTCTTTGGCACCCTTTTAACTTTTTGCAAGAGATAAATCCTTCTTGAGCCGGGATTTTGAACCGGATATTGAGAGCTTCAAAGCTTTGTGGGAGACATCTTTCCCTTAAACCGGATTGTAAACCAGAATCTTCATTTTCAGCCGGAAACTTTCTGACGGCCTTTCAATTCGAACTTGCGAGAAGTTAATTTCTTTTTGAACCGGACATTCTTAAACCGGATTTTGTAACTGTCATATACTTTCTAAGCCGGAAATTTCTTCATTGAGCCGGGATTTTGTAACTGTCATATACTTTCTAAGCCGGAAATTTTCTGACGGTCTTTAAATTTTCATCAATATAATAGTAGCCTCCGGGACCGGGTTATCTTTCCCTCCATCGTCCTGGGGTTCTTAAATTTGCTGAAACTGGCAAGATTTGCTGAGCCATGTCATCGTAGCCCCCGAGTCTCAAAGGTGACTCGAGACGTTGGCTTGAGACTCTCCATATTTGACCATGATATAAACCGGCATAACTTGTATATCATTGGTGTTGATAGCACGATGTGAATCCACAGAAGGTTGTGATGACTGCGGCGGGTTATAAATGATTCCGTTATGAGCCGTGTCAAGAATTTCGCCAATGGTTCCTTCCAACTGGCGATTTGAAGTTAACCAAAGCGTAGTGGCGGCGATTTCAGCGCCGCCCATTGAGCCATCCGGTGTAGACGGCGGTTGATAGTATATGATAATTTGCCTCCATTTTGAAAGAAAACCGGCTACCCAAGCTGTGACTTGCTCATGTAGACAGTGCGGCCTGGTATGTTGATGTAGACCAGGCCGCAATAAATGGACGGTAGAGACGCCCATGATTAGAGGTGGCTCGAGCAGATGAACCGGCCATGTGTTGTAAACCGGCGCGACGGGCAAGTCAACCACGTCGCTTTTGATGTAGTGAACAATTGTCCTGCATCAACAATACAGCAGACCAAGACAAAGATAAACCGCTCTTTTGACAAAAAATACTATGTACCAATAAAATATATTTTAAATATCCTCGATGTGCCGCATCGGAAATAATCCGCCATGAAATTGATGATCGCTAGGTGAGGTTGAAGTTGCTCACGGGTGAACCGGCCGCGGCGTGGTAAACCGGTGCGGACGGGTGAGTCGGCCGCGACGTTTGTAAACCGGCGCGGACAACAAGTCGGTCACGGCGTTGTAAGCTGGCGCGGACGCGAGGGCGGACGGGCGAGTCGTCCGTGGCGTTGTAAGGCAGCGCGGACAACAAGTCAATCACAGGTGGACAGTTTCGGTGAGTTGAAGTAGTCCGCCGCAGGGTGGCGGCTTCTTGGCGTCCATTACCGGGTAATGAGGCACGGACGAACGCCGGGCGCAATGTTGCAAGTACGTGCTCCATACCCATGGTATAAACCACAATTGTCCTGCATACAAAACATACAACATGGCGGAGTAGTTGTTTGTCGAAGGAAATCAACATGTACTTAACAAAATATGTAAGATAAACATCACCTGATTTTAGGCTGGAGCTTGGCGACTCAAGGCCACAGCGGGTGAACTAACCCACAGAGGAGCGGCGCAAGCAGCTGACATCGCGCAAGGACCGGACGGAGTGAAGCCGCTGGGGCCATGATGGCGGTTCGAGGCATGAAGGGCGTAGATAAAGTCGCTTTGGCCGAGGCGGCTTACCGGCAACTTGGTCGGGACAGCTCACAACCTTGGAGGCCAGCGGTTTGAGAAGCTTGGCGGCCGGAAAAAATAGCAACCGTAGATTTCTGTCTTCTTGTGGAAAAGTAGAGACGGCAGTGTCTAGGCTGATGTGTCTCGATCTGTAGCCCCCAAGGTTTGTTGTGGTTGATTGACTACAGATCGAGACGGAGACCTTCTGTCGTAATCTTCCTCGATGGATCCAGACGGAGTTGACAAAGGAAAAAATTAATTTTGTCTCGGATGGCGTGTCCGACCATGCACTAGTACTCGAAATCCTTGGATGCGATGAAACCGTGCTTTTGCTTATATTTTTGACTTGATCGCTCGACGGTGATCGGGCTGTGCGCTTTGTTGGCGACTTGCATCCATCGACCCGGAGAATCCTTGTTGAACCAAAACAAAGATCTTCATCCTTCGAGATTACACAATGCGTAACGACAGTAGCGTAAGTAGCGATCTTGGAGCTTTGAGGTGACTCTGTACGCCGGCCGTTATCAATGCAATTTCCTTCACGTGAGGTATAACAAGCCCACGGGAATCGTGATGTCATGTACTACAACTAGTAGTAATATGCTTTTGCTTTTCCAAATCCCGAATGAATACGTGCCATGGTGCTTCAACTTATGCTAGTCCGCTAGTAACACCAAGATTTGTCCGATTCAAGCCCCTTTATTTTTAGCAAGCTCCACGGATCCACGACTTTATCCAGATTGGTTTTGACTTTTGTGTGACTTAGGCCAGACAGAACCGACGAGCTACGTTGTGGATTGCCGTTAAGATTTATTAGCCATCCCGAGATTGGTCCGACTTGGGAAGCCACGGCGCGCCGCGGACCACGGACTACTAAGCATCACGGGCTCAACAACGGAGCAGATGCCGAGGCGACTTGGTGGCCATGGCGTAAAAACGATGATGATTTGAGGCGGGTCACGATGCGGAGGCGATTCACGATAAAAAACACCAGCGAAAGCAACAAGCGGTGGCGGCTTGAAAGCGGCTTGGCCTTCCTCCCATTAACTACTTTGGTTTACGTCCGTTTGATAACAACACATTGATCCTGCCGATGTACGCAACCAACCATAGTAAAACTTTCGGGATCTTCTCTCGATGATTCTGTCAACATGATTGATGAACACCGCCAATAGAAAATTTCAGATCTCGATTTTAGTAAAACTTGGCGTTGATGTAAATCCTTCACAAGCTGGCTTTCTTCATCCGGAATTTCACAAACTCTTGAAACCACGGGAAGGATCCTCCAAGAACTCAACAGACTGCGGCGCCTAGCCCCACGGTGGGCGCCAATCGTCGTGGAATTGTCACGGCAGATGTCCTTAGTGTTAGGACTTAGTCAGCGAGGCCAACGCATCTATGTGGTAGCTTGAGAGGGGTTGAGCGGACGAGAGACGCGAGGTTTTACCCAGGTTCGGCCCCTCACGGTGGAGGTAAAAGCCTATGTCCCGCTTCATTGATATTGATGATGATGATCACGGTTACAAGAGTGCTCTAACTCGAGAGCTATTGTCTAAACCTAACTTGTCCAACTTGTGGAACTTGTCCCCTTTAGGGGAGCCCAGCCCCTCCTTATATATGTTGGAGGGGCGGGCTACATGTAGAGTCCTATTAGGATTAGGACTAGTCTATCGCTAATACAAACCGGATACAAGTCCAGGTCTTAGCTCCTTGTAAGATATATTCCTCCTGCCTTTTCCTCTTAAACCGGCCCACCGTAGTTGAACCGGCCTTCATGAACCGCCAGTTGGGCCACCGAGTCTTGTCGCTCCTCTGACCTGCCTGCCGGATTACCAATGAACCGTAAACCGCCAGGTCGCAAGTGAACCGCCAAGTGCCAGCGGGTTCTTCAGGTAAACCGCCAAGTCCGGCCGGGTTATACTTCCGGCCGGTTTACACCACGGGGTATATCCCCGACACTATGCGAGATGATACTTTCAGAGGTATAAGGTGATCTGTTTGGAGGACTAGATAGAACAATTGGCATCTCAGGAACTGTGCTCAAGGATGGGATGATGAACATTCACTCGCACACTAGAATCCTTGAAACCCTTACGCCCTACCAAACCACAACATGGCCGGATCCTGACCTTGGGCTTTGGCTCTAGACCGATAAGACCTCGGCCAATACTCACTACTAGAAAAAGGGCTATAGATGGGATTGACACTAATGGCGCACCAGACAGTTGGTGCCCCATTAGTATATACTGATGGCGCACCACCTGCTGGTACGCCATTAGTGTTGAAACTACTAATGGCGCACCAGGCAAAGTGTGCGCCATTAGTATCAAAAAAAATTGAACTAGTGCGCCTGTCCAAACATACTAATGGCGCATCCAGATAAAGTGCGCCATTAGTAGTTGTAACTACTAATGGCGCACCCTTCCGCATGTTCGCCACTAATGTTGTTTTTTTTATTATATTTTTTATTCCTTTTTTTTGCAATACTACTAATGGCGCACTGATCAACCGTGCGCCATTACTAGTTTAAACTAGTAATGGCGCACTGCGGATCAGTGCGCCATTAGTATTTTTTTTTGCAAAACTACTAATGGCGCACCGCCAGAAGGTGTGCCATTAGTAACCTGGATTACTAATGGCGCATTTATTGCTGGTGCGCCATTAGTAAGTGGGCAGCAACTAGATATTTTGGACAACCTCTCCTACCCACACTCACTTTCTCCCCACTTCATTCTCTCCACCTCCTCCTTGTCTCGGGTGCCTCCTCTTTTTCACCTCATTTCCACCATAGATTCATTCAAATTAAGTGGTTAAATTACCTTGTTTTAATAGGTAAGTAAGGGGAAGCTATATTTATGTTGTTCTCCCTACAACAATGTGCACATGCACTTTTTATGGCCTAGCTAGATCTATGTATGTTCGTGGTGTTGCATATGTTTGTGGTGTTGCATATGTGTTTGTGTTTGGAGGTGTACCGGTATTTGAAATGCGATAGTTGCCAATATTTTGCCGGAATGTTGATTCATTTCCGTTTAATGAGAATTTTGGCATTAAGCATTCTTTTGGTCCTATTTTTAGGGAAAGTCATGCCAAATTTTTGTTTGGTTCTAAAATATCGCTTTTGCTCTACCCTTGACGACCATGGTCCATACGATGACCGAAGGAATCGTGAATAGGTTTTGAGGTCCGCGAAGGCCGAGATGCTTCAAAAGAACGAGACGGAGATAAGATGTCCGTGTCGAAGATGCAAGTGAAGAGCCTTATTGCGGAGCCGGATTCCGGGCAGGTGCGGGACCACCTGCTCTTGCGTGGTTTCATGGATGGCTATCGGTGGCAAGGTGATGAAGATGACTACAAAGTCGTCCATGGGGGCTGGGCAAGAAATGAGGAAGGGCAGCAAGACAACCACCGCGGCTCGGCGGGCGAGAAGACGAAGAATCCCGAGGAGATGATCACGACGGTGATCTTTGTACGATCATCATGTAGAAGATGCAGGACATGATGATGAGGAAGATGCGGAGCGCAGCGACGGGCATGATCATGAAGATGATGATGCCGGTGGAAGCGACGACGCTGGACCATCGATGGGCTGGGTGCAGGACCCTCATATTCAAGAGCTGCTTCTCAAGCGAACGGATAACGCCAGAGCTGCCGCCCGAGAGAAAGCCAAGATGGATCAACTTGAGTTAGACGCGTTACTCCATTGTATGAAGGATGCAGGCCCGAGGATACCTACAGAAAGTAACGCTCATGGCTCTGGAGATGAAGGTAAAACACAAAATGACCGACGCATGCTTCGACGAGAACATGTCATTCGCACGAACGTCTTCCCAAGGGGAACAAGTGCCCGACCAGTTTGGAGGAGGCGAAGAAAATCGTGTGTCCTCTCGATTTACCGACGCGTGAAATACCATGTGTGCATGAACAATTGCATCATTTATCGGGACGAGCACGCGGAGTCTACCATATGTCCGGTGTGTGGCGTCACTCGATACAAGAAGAGGAAGAAAGCTCCTCGAAAAGTGGTGTGGTACTTTCCGATCACTCCTCGTCTGCAGCGGTATTTCGCGGACCCTAAGGTAGCAAAGCTCCTGCGTTGGCACGCGGATAGGGAGGAGAAGAAGCGAGAAGATGATGCAAATGATCCGGAGATAGATAAAAAAGACAAGATGTTGAGTCACCCTAAGGATGCGAGCCAGTGGCAAGCGTTGAACTTCGAAGACTCGTAATTTGGGAACGATCCAAGGAACATCGTCTTTGAGTGCGAGCACCGATGGAGTCAATCCGTTTGGCAGCGGAGAAGCACACATAGCACGGCCTGTGTTTGTGTGGATGTACAACCTTCCCCACAGTTTGTGCATGAAGAGGAAGTACATTCACATGAGTATGCTAATTGAAGGGCGAAACAACTGTGGAACGACATCAATCATGTCTGGGCTGCTGAAAGAGGAGCTTGACACGCTGTGGAAAACGCCAGCCAATACGTGGACGCCGCAGAGAAAGAATATTTCCCTATGAGAGCCGCCCGCTCACGACGGTGCACGACTATCTCGATTACGGATATCTCGCGGGCAGGTAGTCCACGGATTTTACGGATGCGTAAAGGTGCATGGATGACACAACGTATCGCCAGCTAGATAGAGATCCGGGTCTTGAAAACCGTGTTCATGGGACATCGAAGGTGGCTTCGCTGACGATGACCCGTGGAGGAAACGCAAGGATCTGTTCGATGGTGAAACTGAACCCGAAAACGCCTGTACGAGGAGCGGCGAGGAAATAGACAAGCTGTTGAAAAATTGGAAAGACTGCCCACCGCCGAAAGAAGCAAAAGGCGGCAGAGCCGGAAAGAAAAGTGAAAGGCGCGAGCCGCTTGAAGGTATGGAAAACGAGGGTGCATTTTACGGGACTTGTCGTCTTGGAAGATCCACCGTGTGCCTCACAGCCTTGATGTCATGCATATCACGAAGAACGTGCGTAGAGTCTGCTTGGTACCCTGCTCAACATGCCGGAGAGGACCAAAGATGGGCCGAAAGCAAGGGCAGACTTGAAATCAATGGGCATCGAGCGGAGCTTCACGCTAATGATGATGATGATGATGATGATGATGATGATGAGGCGAAGCAGGGACACGTAAAGTCGTCGCAAAGGCAAAAGGCCAAGAAGACCGGAAATGACTACCCTCGCGTGCTTCACTCTAAGTCGGGAGGAGATCGAGCAGTTTTCACCTGCCTCCTAGGAGCAAAACTTCCTTACGGTTACGCTGGGAAGATAAGCAGATACCTAGACCCAACAAGCGAAGTTCAGCAGGATGAAGTCTCACGACATCACGTCGCGATGACGCAGATACTTCCAGTTGGAATCCGTGGGATCATGGACACGCACGTCCGTGAAATGCTATTTGGCCTATGCAACTTCTTCGATGTCATCTCTCGGAAGTCGATTGGCGTGAGGCAACTTAGAAGGCTACAGGAAGAGATCGTGGTGATACTATGCGAGCTTGAGATGTACTTCCCGCCCGCATTCTTCGATGTTATGGTGCATCTGCTGGTCCATATAGTGGAGGATATCATCCAACTCGGGCCGACGTTCCTGCACAAAGATGATGCCGTTCGAAAGGATGAATGGTGTCATCAAAGGATACGTTCGCAACATGTCACGTCCAGAAGGAAGCATAGCCGTGGGGCTTTTCAATCAAGAGTGCATCTCCTACTGCATTTAATTATCTAGGCATCGAGAACCCGTTGGTCTTCCCGTCAACAGGCACGTCGGCAGGCTCGCTGGATGGGGTCCCCGTGAGGGTCGCCTCGAAATGCATGTCGACTTCGAGGGTCGACTCGCCGACTTTGAAAGAGCAAACCTAGTCGCGCTACAACACATAGACGTGGTCGATCCTTGGGTGGTAGAGCACAAAACCTTTATTAAGAAGACGTACAATGATCGAGGCCAACAGAGGACGGACGGAGATATACTCAAAGAGCACAACTCATGTTTCACGCGTTGGTTCAAGCGAAGCTTACGCCGTACCCTTTACATGAGGATTCTTCCGCGGAAGAACAAATCATATTCGCCTTGTCACGTATGCCGAGCACAACCTGATGACCTATGAGGCGTCACGATATCAACGGCTACACATTCTACACCGAGGCCAAGGACATGAAGAGCGATGGTTGTCGAACTCCGGGGTAACGATGGAATCCTACACCGTAACGACAAGGACAGATACTACGGAAGGATCGAGGAGATCTGGGAGCTGAGCTACTGTTGGAGAGAAGGTCCCGATGTTCCGTGTCGATGGGCCAAGAACGTCATAAAAGAAGACCGGTATTTCACCACCATGGTTATACCTGAAGCCAAATCCAAGACCACGGGCATAAACGTCACCACAAAAAATGAGCCATGGGTACCGGCTTCCCAAGTGGACCAATGCTTCTTCATTACCGACCCGCCAAAGCCCGGTCGTGTTGTCGTGAGGAGAGGCAAAAGGAAGATCATCGGAATGGATGGAGTAGCCAATGAGCAAGACTTCGACAAGTACGGCGACCCGAGGATCGAACATGACGACGATGATGAAGTAGCAGCATACACCACAAGAAGAAGCAGGACCACCCTATCTAAAGGACGTCCGTTCCATAGAAGAACTCCATTTGCGAAAAAGAAGGGCAAGAAGATTGTGAAGAGATAGCTAGCTAAGATCGATTGTATTTAAATCGTAGACTTCATTTCTCGATTGTATTTCATGGGAACTTTTTGAACTATCATGAATATTTTTTAATTTCATGGACACTCGATCTCGATCCCCCTCCATCTCGATCCCCCTCCATCTCGATCCCTATCCCACCTCGCCAGATCCGGTCCACCGGCCGCCGCCGCCGACCGCCCGCACCCTCGATTCCCCTACTCAACCGCCGCCGCCGACCCCGCACCCTCCCTACTCAACCGCGCCCGCCGACCGCCCGCACCTCGATTCCCCTACTCAACCGCCGCCCGACCCCCGCACCCTCCCTACTCAACCGCCACGACCGCCCGCACCCTCGATTCCCCTACTCAACCGCCACGACCCCGCACCTCCCCTACTCAACCGCCGCCGACCCCCGCACCTCCTCCCTACTCAACCGCCGCCGCCGACCCCCCCAACCCTCCCCCGCTCCACCGGCATGCATTACTGTTCGATGATATTTTTAAAAAAAATATTACTGTCATATAAAAAAAATATTACCGTTATGATTTAAACAAGTTTGAACATATTTAAACATAAATAAGTATCAAACAGCATTTTAAATGCATAAACAAATCGTGGAGCACAGGAATCGAACCCAGGACCTCTGGTGTGAGAACTAGGCTGTGACCGGTCGAGCTAGTAGAGAAGACTTGATGTGTATCAGGTCAGGTTGTAGATAACCCTGTTGGCTCGAAAGTAAGTAAAAAATACTAATGGCGCTTTGGGTGAGGTGCGCCATTAGCATGTATGTACTTATGGCGCCTCGAGGGTGGTGCGCCATTAGTATTGTGCCGCCTACTTCATATTGATCCCCTCTCTCTCCCTCGCCCTCGCCCGCGATCCCCTTCCCCTCACCTCTCCCGACGCCGCCGCCCCGCCGCCCTCGACGCCAACCCGACACCAGCACCGCCCCGTCCACACCACCGTCGCCAGCGCCGCCCCGACACCACCGTCGCCCCGCCGCCCTCGGCGCCGCCCGACACCAGCGCGCCGCCCTTCCACCTCCCTCCTCTGCTTCCTCTGCTCTCCCGGCCTTGCCGCCCGCCGCCCTCGGCGCTGCCCGACACCAGCGCCGCCCGTCCACCACCACCGTCGCCCTGCCGCCCTCGATGCCGCCCGACACGGCGCCGCCCGTCCACACCACCGTCGCCCTGCCGCCCTCAATGCTGCCCCGACACCAGCGCCGCCCCGTCCACACCACCGTCGCCAGCGCCGCCCCGACACCACCGTCGCCCCGCCGCCCTTGATGTCGCCCCGACACCAGCGCCGCCCCGTCCACACCTCCCTCCTCTGCTTCCTCTGCTCCCCGGCTAGCTAGGGTTTGCTCCCTCACCGCCGGCACCCGTGGCCGTCTGCAGATCCATCCCATCCCAGGTGCATCTCTCTTTCTTCCTCGCCCCATCGCGAACCTTTAAAGCATGAATAACATAGTGATTCATTCTAAGGGCCAGTTTGTCCAAATAACCTCCATTAGCTTTATCTTTCCTTTTCAAGAAACAATCTCGAAGTCTGTTGATCTCATCAACTACCCACTATGGTTATTTGATGCAAGGCATAAGATAAGCGAGGATAACCCACATAACACGATGAACATCAAGAATTTATCCACTTGAGGCATCAAGAATTTCCTTAAGAAGTTTAGCACGATGAACATCACCCTACAAAACAATCGACCGTCATTGCTGTGACATCAGAAATGTAATCGAGGCAGCTTACTGATAGCACAATAGCAAACAGAGCATCCCAAGAAACTGTATCAAAAGGCCTTGTTTAAGTCTAGTTTTAGCACAATAGCCTTTCTTTTCTAGTTTTCCTTTTTCTGCCTGTCTGAACAAGATCCATTTGTGCATATAAGAAGTTATAAGCGATGCACCTGTTTTTGACAAAGCCAGATTGATCATTATCAACTAGTACAGTAATAAGAGCTTGAAGCCTAGCCAAAAAACTTCCGTGATTCATTTCACCGGCAGTTAAGAAGTTTAAATATGCATGAAGTTACCGGGGAGCAGCTATTTTCTTTTTTAAAACATAATCATGTAGGATCTGTTGTTTCTTTCTAACCATATTACTTGGTTAGTTTTGAGTTCGACTATGGCTAAAGTCTCGATTAAGTAAGCAAAGTGTGAATGGTAACATAAAGGAATAAGCACACGGAAGACTCTAAATAATTGTTGAGTATTTGCAGCTTGTATGATTCTCACGCAATCATGCTTCATTTATTGTTTTCCTTCTAAATTTTATTATTAATCATCCTCTTAGAGATCTTAGGTTTTTTGGGGTATTATGGTTCAAGTCCTTATAAATGACATTGGTATCTTTATGTTCCGTGCATTTGAACTACTTTTCATAGTTTGTTAACAATATCTACTTATATGAATCATGTATCTTATTGTTTACTTAACTGAGTAATAAGAAATAGTCTTGTCCTCCAAAAAAATCACTAGTGCTACCTTATTAATGATTAAGAATCACTAATCCTACTTATTGATGATTTCATCGCTATACACTCACAACATGTATGTTATTCATACAAATAAAAAACATAATGTATATCCTGGCAATGGCATGGTTTCATATGCTTAAATTGGTTAAATTGGTTAAAAAATTTCGTAAACCTGAACAAGTGGTTGAGCCTAAGACATGTTGTCTTATGCAAAATTGCTGAATGCCCATGGGTGCAATGTAGGTGTCGCCGGAGCACCACCACCACCCCGACCTAAATGCCGCCTCCTCCCAAGCGTGGTGAGCACAAAGCAAACTGTTCTTTCGCCATTTTCTTCAACATTTGTCACCAGATTTCCTCCTGGCCATTTCAAACTATGATATACAAAATGAGTCTCAATGTAGTCTCCGGTCTTTTACAACTCTTTAATATAATTTTATGAGATTCCTCCCACTGGACTTGATTAAAATATATGAATATGATTAAAATGGTTAGTATCTGAAGGGTTAAGCTTATTTTTGGTTAATCTATTGCTTCAAGTTTGCTTCATCAAATGATGCCTTTTTTGGCCATTTTAATATTTATTGAAATGGTTAGTATCTGGTACTTTAATCTTCCACAGTTCACCAAGAATCACTAGGAGTACAGTGCAATACACCACAAATAAAATAAATAAATAACTATGCAACAATAGAAGGTCATGCGTGCATCAATCGATATTAAGTTCGGGGTGCTATCGGTTTAGTTTATACTGAGGGCTGTCCGCTGTATTATGCCTATAAAAACACTTGTTTGGTCAATTAAACAGGCATTGAAAATTGACAGGCATTTTTGTTTTCTCGTTGAACCTAAGCAATTTCATACGCTTGACAAAGTTGATGCTTTCTTCTTTTGCTCTGCTTTCTGCTCTTGCTCGCATGTGCTTCACAGCTTGCTAGCTATATCTCTAGGTTCTTGATTGGCTTCACTAGTTGATTGGTTGTTTGCATTGTCTGTTTGTGCTACTTTCCCCCGAGCACCCATGATCTATAGTTCTTGTTACAGACAGAGAGTTGGTCCACTAGTTATGTAGTTTTTCAGAAAATGCTAGTAACTTGTGCTTTCATATCCTAGTTATGTAGTTTTTAGGCAAATGCTAGTAACTTGTACTTTCATATATCTGTATTGGTTCAGTAGGTGTTTCCTTTATTTTGTCAGTGTTAGATCATCTAACTGAATTTGTGTGTACAAGCCTGCGGTGCAGATGTATTTTAGTGTAAGCTCAGCAATTTTCAGTGTAGCCGATGCTTCTTATATGTAATTACAGTATAAAACTTCCCCTAATAACAGTGTAAATTTTCCTATAATTATAGTGTAACCCTCATGCTTTCCATAATTTTTGTTACAATCGAAAATAAGGCAATTAACTAGCTACTTACTTTTTTTGCCCATTGGCAATTGACTTTGTATGGAACCTGAAGCTGTATACCAACTTATCGATTTATTGTGCTTCTTTGCCACATTTACAGCTACCATGTTGTTTTGATACGTAAACAGTTTGGTAGCTGTCCGTGAACAATGTGGTAGCTGGTACGATTACTGTGTCTTTTTTTAATTGAACCAAACTGCATGCAGTTACCAGGTCGAGATGATGCTTAGACTAGGAAGATTGCTTGCTAGATGTTAATTTGCTGGTACTAGCTACAATTTGGCCTTTGAAAAGCAAAAGCAAAAAGCCCTTGAGTTTGCTGATATATATTTTTCCATGTTGTGATGGAGGCCTTTTTGCCTTGTCCACCGAGAGGCCCTTGAGTTTGCTGGAATGTCGATTAACTTCCGTTCCGGCAAATTGGGTACTCCATATGTCCTATTTTCAGCAAAGGTCATGCTGAAATTTTCCGTGAATTTTAGCATGACTTTCACGAAAATAGGACATATGGGGTACTTGTGACTAATGCATGGGCCGGGGTATCTTAGTAGTTAATTAAGTAGGATCAAGTGCCCCGTGCATTTGTGACTAATGCATGGCTTTTAGGGTGCCTCGGTGTCGATAAAACCGAAATGATGAAAGCTTAGGCTTTTAGGGTGCCTCGGCGTCGAAAAACCCTCAATTATAAAAGCTTAGATTTTAGGATGCCTCGGTGTCGACAAACCCTAAATGATGAGACCATGATCTTGTTCCTTGACAATAACCAACTTTTGACCAAACTTTGTTTCTATTTAGAGAGAAACATGGCCCACAACGATGAGGCCGGGGTTCAAGCGGCAAGGCATTACAGGAGCTGTCCCGGAGATGGAGGAACAACCTCACTTGTATGAGGACGCCGCCTTCCCCACCGATCCCGAGACCACCGATGGTACCGCCGAGGATGACCCCATCGATGCCACCACCGATGGTGCCGCCGAGGATGCCACCATCGATGATGGCGGCGCAAGACGGATGGCAGCCAACAGAAGAGGCAACGGAAGGACCGGGCGCCGACGCGTGCTCCACACCCTCAAGGAGGAAGTTATCAAGTGGACTCCGACGGGAATCCAACGGCGCCCGAACGAATAGTCAAGGGGTACACGCTTCAGCTCGGGTGCATTCTCCGGAGCACCGTCTCGATCAACACCAAGAACCTGAGGCATCCTGACCGAGGGAATTTGCGCAACCTCCTCTTCACGAAGCTGCAGGAACGATACAAGTTCCCCGCTGCTTTTGAAAACATAAGCCTCAAAGGGAATAAAGTGAACAATGCTGCCCTCACGAAGATGAGCAAGGCCCTATCTACTTGGAAAAGCAATGTGAAGAGAATGATCGAGAAATGTGAGAGTTATGAGAAGATCAAGGAGAAAAATCCTTCGATCACCGAAGATGACTACAAGCGACTTCAAGATCAATTGCTCGAGCACCGCAAACTCCCAATCAAGTCGGTGGGGAAAGAAATGCGGAGCTGAACTTAGGGAACACACACTTGGTCCCGGGCGGTTACTGAGTGGCGGAGCCTATATGGGACAAGGAGGACGCGGAGCGTGCCGAGCAAGGCCTACCGCCTCTTCGATAAATACGGTGACAAGCGAGACCAGGAACTTTGTCGGGGCCCGGTACAAGAAGGACCCGAAACAAAGGAGCTTACCACGGATCCAAGACCAGGGCGCTTGAGGTTGTTCTCGTAAGGAATACCACCCCGGGGTAATTAGCTCCATATGGTTGCATTCTAATTAATGAAGCCAAATTTCTAAATGGTTCACATTCCTTGGCAGCGCATTGAAAGCGATGGCGCGGGGTCGACTAAGAGCAACCCTTGGGACACCACTCTAAATAGGGTGTTGAATGTAATGAACAACAAGGATAAGCTCAGTAAGCCGACGTCAGCTGGTCGTGTGGCCGGCAAAGGCTTGTCCACAAAATGGGGGTCATACTATACCGCTGGTGTGCGGAAGGAGAAAAAGACCAGCTCAGAAAGCCAGGCGCGCGAGGTTCAAGAACTCAAGGCACAGGTGGCGCGGATTCCGGAGATTGTCCAAGAGCAAGTGCAACAACAACTCGGAGCGACGATCACCGCCATTGTGCCTACCTTGATCCAGGGGTTGAGTGCATGGATTGCGGGCGGCCAACAGGGGCCGCCCCCGATTCCTAGCTTCACGGCCAGCAACTCGCAGAATGCGATGGCGGGGCCATTGGTGTCTCCGGCGGAGGCGGCATTGGTGTCTCCGATGCCGGCACGGGAGCTTAATGCACCCGGGTGTATGACGGCCGGCACCTCTGCAGCAAGCGGCCCCTCCGTCAACTGCACGCCCACCGTTGGCGGTGCCTCGACATTAGCCGAGCTCGACGCCATCATCACGGTAACTAATTAAGCCTCTCTCGGCCGAGGACTTCATCTCCTTGCCTTTGACTGGGCATCCCTGACGCCCTACATGTTTTCGCAGGGCGCTACCAAGTTCCGTGCACTCTCCTGCGCCGTGAACAATGAGTTGGTCGATGTCGCCAAGGGCAAAATCGTTCAACCGGGCAACCCCTTGTTCCACGATACCCAGATGCCACCCAACTTGTTTAGGGTTGAAGTGGTTCGGGTGCTGCCAAGCTGCGACGAGGTGTTACCTCCGATTCGACCCGTCGGGGCCGACGATGATGATGTGATGACCCTCGGCGCTGCTGAGCTGGCCTCGCTTTGGCGAAGAGCGATTCGTTTGGGGCGGGGACACCACCCCAAAGACAACAGCGCCCGATCATGCTGCCGCCAAGTCGGCCCCATGGCAAGACCGCCAAGAACGGTGCCGGACATCCCTATGCCACTGGATCCAAACATGCATATGGCAGGATCGTAACGACGACGACGATGATACATTTGCCAACGTCGATCAAGATTTTGCCGATCATGGGTACGGTGGCGACTTCATGGGGCCTCCTTCTCAAGAACCCAACCCAACAAAAGACGTGCGATCTAGCTGGTACCGCTGGAGAAGCCAAGTTGCAAAGGCGTCGTCTGCCGTTCAGCTCTCAGGAGACGCCTCCAGCTGCCGACTTCACCGAGCCTCAGATAGGCGAGGTGCGAAATATTATCAGCCCCAACACACTCAAGAAGGCGGTCCGTGAGCAGAACTCGGTCCCATTACAAGAGAAGAAGAAGGCACGCAAAAGAAATACTAACAAGGGTGCGGGCCAGCCGGCACCGAGGACGATCCGTGCTCAGGACGGGCCACCTTCACCTGAGGATATCTCGAGGAGGGTGCATGTGGCGGGTAGGGCGATGCTACCGACAAATATGCTCAATGCTGCAACCGTGCTATGCGCGGAGTCTGCATGACAGTGTTCTTTCTTTGGAGAAGCGGCGTCTCGAGAGAAGGATGTGGCATACCGGTTTTCGTGGCCAAGGTGCCGTGAGGGCAAGGGCTTTGTGGATAACTCCATCGGGCGACGATCGTCCTGCGGTTTGATGACATCCACGCTATGTTGAACCTTCATCCGCTGCACTACACCTTCGCTCGGCTATTTTCGCTGAGTATGGAGATGCGGATCATTCGCGACAAGACCCGGACATCGTGATAGTCGACCCCTTCTACATGCGTGCCAAGATCTTGGGCAGCGGCGGGGACCGCAAGTCGCGAAGTTCTTACCTCAAGGCGTCATTACGGCAAACCAAGATAAGGATAACTTCCTCGTGCCTTACTTTCCCGAGTAAGTCCTCCCTCAACCGCCAAGAACATATGAATTCTTATATTTCGATCGCTTTTCTTTTAACATTCCGTGTTTTCTGCGGTGACACACATTGCACGCTCATCCTCCTAAGCCCCAAATATTCCATGGCCACGTATTTCGACCCGACGGTCGGTCGAAGGTAGACTACACAAAAGTCAAGAAGGTTCTTGATGATGTTCTCCCTGCCACGCCCAATCTGGAGGCACCTTCACCGTGCCTATTCGTAAGCACGGCAAGCACGTGTTCTCCCACAATACGACATTACGCTGCGTCAAGCAGCCGCTGGATCGAAGGGTGCCTACTACGCCATCCATCACATGCGGGCGATCGCACGGGACCATCATCAACTTCGCTACCGAGTAAACTCAAAGATTGGGCCACGGCGTGTCGGCAATCCAGACGCGGACATCGAGACAAGAATTCTTTCGCATCCAATCGAGTTTGCGGAAATCATCCATCAAGATGTCCTTCGCACTGGGGCAGTTCTACCTCGTAAATCAACCGTCCAACAAGTGACATCGACACAATGCTACAAATGCAGTGACAACGCCCGTTCTTTCATGACTCCCACGATAGACGGCGGCTTCATCCACGCTCCGGTCCCTTGAGTCGAGTCGAAGCAGTGATGTTGTGTCTAGTTCTAAAACATCGATTGGCTCATGTTGTAATTAAACTTTAATGAACTTGTAGTATGTCTCTTTGGTTTCAGAGTCGTTCAACTTAGATGTAATCGATGCTATTAATGTCTTGTTTTTCTCTTCCGATCGCTTCTGTTGCATACTTATATATTGCTTATGTATTGTCTGTGAATTGGTACTAACGTTTCGCTTGGCTAGTGCATAGATATGCCGTCGTATGTCGTGGTACAAGGGTAAGGTTCCTGAGTCTCTGACGATCGGGAGGAGTGTCGGAGATAGGTTCACCGATTCAGCGGTAACAGCATAAAGGGTACACCACTAGGGCCGAGGTCGAATCTAGATACGCCCGCTATCTAGCGGGAGAGGGGAGGGAGCGTTGGAGGAACCGGATGAAGACGAGTTTCATCGTGATGATGCTCATCGTGTTGACCGTAGCTCCCTTCTATGTGATGGTAGTTTAGATGATCGGTATCGACTTGTAATGTGAAGACAAACTCGCTACTCGCGGTCTCGAGACTTGTAATATAATGTTCTATCTTTGTTTGGTCTTTTCAATTCGGAGACTAATATGATGAATTGTATTCAGAGACTAATATGATGAATTGTATTCAGAGACTAATCTTCTATTGTATTCGATGAATCTGTTGTTGTTGTGTGCTGTCTATATTTTGTCCAATTATACATTTTGTAACCTGTGCAAAAAACAGAAAATAAAAAAATAAAAAACCTAATATTCATACTAATGGCGTATCACATCAAAGGCGCCATTAGTATGCCAAAGTATACTAATGGCGATCATTAAGCAAAGGCGCCATTAGTATGCCGGGTTACTAATGGCGCATCTTGCCAGCGCCATTACTATGCCAAAGCACACAGGTATACATGGCCCTGGGAGGCATACTAATGGCGTACTGTTGTATATACTAATGGCGCATCCAGTGCGCCATTAGTACACCAGATACTAATGGCGCACCAGTGGTGCGCCATTAGTAAAATATACTAATGGCGTGGCACTAATGGCGCACCACTAATGCGCCATTAATGGCCAAATTAGGTGCGCCATTAGTAGGCCTTTTCCTAGTAGTGACTCAACCGTGACCATCACCAATGCCTCAGCCCACTTTACGCACCCCACAGACTTCATGGAGTGCTTGGACAAGTTAGTTGTCATCTTTCTTTGATGACATACTCGTCTACCCGAAGATGGAAGAAGAATCGTTGAGCTGGTCAAGGAACATCTGAAGACCGTCATGTCTAACAGGAAGAACTACACCAATCACCTTCTTCAAGAAGTATACTTCCGCATCAAAGACCATGTGTATCTGCAAGCCACTCCTCTCTAAGGAACCAAGCATTTCCATGACAAGGAGACCCACACCAAGATTCATCGGCCCCCTTCGAGATCACTCCAAGATTTAACAATCCCCTCTGAGATCACTACAAGACGAAGAGAAGACAGTTACCAGCTGGAATTGCCACCTGAGTTACCTGGTGTGCACAACACTTTCCATGCATCACAACCCCGGAAGTGTTTCCAACTTCCTAACTTGCTCGATCTCTTCGAGGGCATTGACCACCGAGCCATCGACCCCTAGCCCAATCTAACCTACCACGAGCTACCCATTAGCAACCTGGACCAAGTAGAACATTATATACGAAACCACACCATCAAGTACTTCAAGGATCAAAGGAGCACCGCTCGGAAGCAGGAACAGTATGAGGACGTGAAGACCACCCCACATCAAAGTTTTTGCATCCCTTTCCGCGCCTAGTTTGGGAATCTCGGGGACGAGATTCTTGTAAGGGGTGTAGGTCTGTCACACCCTGATTTTCATGGCACAACACTTAAGATGATAAATCGTGATAAAATATGGTCTGACAAAAACTTTTGAGTGCTTGGACTTTGTCTTGATTGGATTTTGTCTGTTGTTTGCAAGTGCTCTAAAAATAAAATAAATCCTCCAACCCTTATACTCCTTCTCCCTGATCCAAAAACCTTTCCCAATGATCATGCCATGTGTATAGGACATAAAAATAATTTCTTGCAAAAATAATTTGGCCAAATGGTATTTTCAAAATTTAGTTTTTCAAAAACCCCTGAATTGAGGTTTGCACTGCAAGTACTTAATTAAGGGCAGTAAAAATCTTTCAAAAAATATATTTGACTCCTATTAGATATAGGATACCCAGAAACCATAAAAATATAATTTTAAAAGTTATTTTCTATTTTATTTAAAAGCTTTTTCTTAAGGCCAGAAATGGTCTTTAATAGGGAAAAATTATTTTTAATGCTTTAAAAATATTTGTGAAAATTTAGGGAAACTCAGTGGACATGTATTGTCCATATATATGAGTTTCAACACATGGTCATGTTCAAAATATTGGTCAAATCCCTCAAATACCCTTTCTGGATATTTCAAGCTTTTGAAATATTTACAAAGGAAATATTCTCCAAAAATTCCAAGAACATTCTAGCATGTCACATATGACATGTTTGATGATCTGGACAAGTATCATATCATGGAGAATAGTATAACCCCATGAAATCCCCTCAAAACCATTTCTGTCCATTTTGAAGTTTGAGCAACTTTACATTGCCAAACATGTCCAAATTCTCTCAAACCTTGTGTACATGCTCAACTGGTCTAATCATTCATCTAGACCAAATGGCACAAGTTGTAGAACAAGTTAACTTAATCAAAGAGCCCCAAAACCCTCTCTGACCAGAATCAAATTTGAACAATTCTACATTACCAACTTTCTCTCCTTGATTCCAACTTTTGTGAGCAGGATCACATGACCAAATGAGGCCACCACACCTAGTGGTGCATCAAGGAGAAGTGATTTGATCAACTAGATCTACACAAGTTCATTTCTGCCAAATTCTAGGGTTCACAAAAGTTGCATTGGCAACTTTGCCCAAATGAACTCAAGATTGGTGGAAGGCCCTAATTATGTGTACCATTTGACCCTGTCAAGCCTCATGTCAAGTGGAGTTCATCTTCTTGCCCAAACCACCATCAAACACCTTCTGGCAGAAATTAAAAATGTATGTTTTGTCCACTTCCACTAATATCCTTGAGCCCTCCTTTTTACCACAGCCCCTCCTAGTCCCCCTCTACCTCTGGTGTGCTTCCCTGCCCGAGAAGCAATGATGAAGGGGCCAGGGACCCATTTTTCTTCTCTGGGCAGCAGCATTATCCCTCTCTCTCAGCCTCTCTCTCCCTCCTTGGCATTCCAGAGCATCCAAGGCTCTCCTCGGCTTTTGCCCATACCCCCAGCTGCCAGGACAAAAGTGGGCCTTGAGTGCTGTATGGAAAAGCCGCAGATGCCGGGCCAAAGACGCGCCTGGAGCACGCCATCGCGCTCCCGACCGCTGACAGGGCGCCTCCTGGCCCACCTCGAGCCTCCCCTCGCGCCAGCCGAGGTGTCTCGACGTCTGCAACACGCCACCATCCTGGCCCCTCCTCTTTCCCTCTCTCTCACCCCTGCTGGCGCGTGCCCAGAGTCAGCTCGGCTCAATGCCCGGCCTCGCCAAGAAAGCACACCGGTGGCCTCGCCCCGCTCCCTCTCTCTCTTCCTGGCACCCTACGCGACTCCCACGAACGCCGTAGACAGCTCCTCTCCCTCCCTCCTGGCCTCCCGAGCCGTTGCCGCGGCCACCCGTGCGCCGCGTCCACGGTGAGCTACGGGTCGGCTATTTAAGGCCACCCCCGAGCCCCCTCTCGACTCCTTTGCCTCTCTCTCCCTCCCAGAGACCCCTGGACCAACTCACTCCTCTCCCCGTGCCGTCCATCCATCACAACGGCCGGAGCGCCGCCGTCGGGCTCCGCCTAAATCCGGGCTATCCCGAACCTCTCCTCTCTCCCTAGCCACTCCTGCACCCTCATACCACCACCTCGAGGCCCTATGTCACCGTCGTTCATCCCCGGGAACGCCACGTGCTCGTGGCCGAAGATGGCTGACAGCCTCCTCCGCGGCCACCCAGGCCATCGCTGCTGCAGCCCTCCACGGCGTGCGTGTAGCACATGGATGGGTGCGGCATGGCCTCCTGAGCACGCCGGTGGGTGGAGCGTCGCCAGAGACGCTCTGTAGCCCCGGCAATCGCCGCGTGGAGGCCGCTCCTCCCAGCTGGAGCCTTGAGGGAGGTTGAAGGCGACCTGCACTGGGGCCCGTCAAGGCCGACCAATGGCCGGGCCCGCCCGTTTAAGTGGAGACGGCTTCGGCCAAGGTCTGTTTTCCTCGCGCGTTGGCGTACTCCGCGAACCTGCCTCTGACGTCGCCTCCTCTGCACGTCCAGCCGAGCCACTGGGCCCAGTGCGCTGGATAAGGGTAAAGCCCTTTCCCTTTCCTTTTTCTTTTTCTGTAAATTTCTAAAATCCATAAACAATTCAAATGGACTCCAAATTTGATGATTCAAATTTCTAGTGACTCTATAAATCATGATCTACCTGTTAGTGCAACATGCACATTTTTCCAGAGACCTTTTCTTCACAAATATTTATCAAATCCTATTTCTCCTATTCCTGTGATGAACTTTAGAAAATCATAGAGAGCTCAAACTTGATCCAAATGTCATGATTCAAATTCCTAGATGCTTCTAAGGTTATAACTTTGTTTATGAACATTTTTATTAATACTTTCTGTACCCCACAAAATAATGAGCCATTTCTTCATATTTGCCAACTTTGCAAATCCATAGAATACTCATTTGAACTCCAAATCCAGTGAAACCAACTCCTAGTTGCTTCTAAAATCATGGTTTGTTAAATGGGTACCTTTGCTCATTTTTCAAAAACATGTTTCTATACACTTCTTGCAAATCCATAAACCCCTTGATTCCATCATATTGAAATGTTCAGAGATATCCACTGATCCAATTCTAATGAAACCACTCTGGTTATTTTTCATATAACCAGAGATGTCCTAGAAAAGTCAAATTAATATTTTGGGAGCACTTATATTTCCTGCCTTGTTGTGTTGCTTATTGTGATTGTTTCCAACGTTAGTTGACGAAGTAGACGGAGTACATGGAGAAGGACGGAAGATTTCAAGACTCGGATGAACCAGTAAGCAGCCCTTTGACCATGTCCATGAAACCCTTTTTATGCATGTCATATATCACTTATTATTGTTGCATCGGAATCATGTTGAGATGGCAAACCACGTTGGTTGGTTGCCTCTGTTACTTCCTCATTGATACTTGCATTGTGCATGACCCTACCTCCTTATGAGGGTTATGCGGTGGGAGTAGATAGGATGCTAAAGTAGTTGCTACGCAGAAAGGGACGGAATATGCATGGTGATGGAGGCAAGTATGTTCCCAAAGACTTTTGAAAACCCGTCGGGTGCCACTAATGCCCGAGGGAGATGTTGAGCTAGGTAACCACTTGACAAAGAAGTGGTGTACCGGAGAAGGATATGTGAGTGTGGTTTCAAAAACGGATTGGTTTAAGTTGCGACCGTTATTCCAACCTTACATGCACAACCACTCTACCCTTGTATGGGAAAGGGCATTATTGATTACCTAGGCCGATACTAGCTTGGAGCCCGCATTACTAGTGACGGGGGAGAGTTGGTGCTCTCTCTCGGGACGGGGTCGTGCCAGGTAGGGCGGCCAAGAACATTTTTATGGGGCACCGGACACACCGTTGGTACCCCGTGCCAGTGGTATGTGATATGGGAGCGAGGCTCCACAATTTTAAGTTGTGAAATGTTGGGCACGGGGGTTACTACCAATCGAGTGGACTCCATGTTAGTGTCGTCTAGGGAAAGATAGTGATCGGGTGCTTGCCCGGTACTTGAGGTACCGCGGGTCGTGGATGACACGGAAGTTCCTCGGATCTTGTGGGTAAAGTGTGCAACCTCTGCAGAGTGTAAAACTATTCGAATAGCCGTGTCCACGGTCAAGGACAGTTGGGTAACCGCTCTTGGGCTACGTCCATATGTTTACGGAACCTGGTGAGTATGTATGGACGAGTGGAGAGAACTACATGGGTCAAGTTCAAGGACTTGACATGATTGAGTTGGGTAGGTGCCCACTCCATTTATGTTGATATCTATAACTTGTCCTCAGGGATTACATAAATCCTCTTTATGCATGCTATGCAAGTTGTTGAACATGTCATTGCACTCAAAACTAGCTTTCTGCAAAAATTTACCTATATCATGCATTGTTGAATCTTGAACCAAAACATGGGGTGCTTAAGTAGTACATTCAAAGTACTCATTGGCTTGCCACTGGTTATTTTATTGGACGGGCATGAAAGAACAGGATGTGATGAAGGACACGTTGGTGACGAACATGCGAGCTAGGACGCTTTCCTAGTCAGAATGCCTGTAGGGTTAAGGCAGATGGCATGGGTCCAATTTATCGACGAAGATTTCCGCTGCAATGTTATACTCAAGACTTTACCATAATGGTCCTACTTGTGTAATACGGTATGTATGGATGTAAGCCTCTTGTTATTCAGCTTCTGTGTGTTCAGTGAGCATTGATCTCTGGGATCACTGTACACGTGCATTCGGTGATCATGACTTATGAGTCGGGGTCCCCACAACTAGTGTCCGCTCCGACCATTGATTCAGAGCCGATCTCGCCGATCGAGGATGGTTGGTTGGACACCACCTCGGGGGCTGAAACCTCAACAGCGATTGAGCCGAACTCCATCCCTGTCCTTTGCAAAGACCGTGACTCCAAGGTGCTGGACTCCTCTCCGGGCTCCGAACCCTCCACGCCCCCGCCGATCGAATCCGATTGGGCGCCGGTCATGGAGTTCACTGCCGCGGACATCTTTCAACACTCGCCCTTCGGCGACATCCTGAATTCACTAACACTGCGTTTGGATGTATGTATTCAGACTCCGAATTGTGAATTGGTATTGGGAGGTTCCAATTCAGCTGTTTGGATGGCCTTTGTATTGGCAGGTGGAAACGTATCTCAATACAGAGCATGATTTTCCCCACTTGTGCATGTTGCTCGTGAATACCGAGCCTGAGGCCTCCGATTTGCTCCAAAACGCTCGCTCCCACAAAACGTACCACTTCGTCTCGCCCAGGAAAACAGACATCTGTGGAGGTCCCCCACCGCCACCCATGGAGCTCCGCCCTCGTCCCTCGCTCACCGGACTCTAAGGACCCCCCTCCCCCGCCGCCAAGGGGCAGGGAGATCTGCCTCCACGCTCGTCCCTCCGAGCCTCCCCGCCGCCCGTGGAGGAGAGGAGTAGGGAGCTCCGCCGCCGCCCTCTTCCCTCGCTCTCGTCGGCTTCGAAGGAACCCCTCGCTGCCCATGGAGATGGAGGAGAGGAGCAGGGATCTCTGTTGCCGCCTCATCCTCGCTCGCCGGCCTCCAAGACCACCCCCAGCTGCTACTACCAGCCCCTCCACGAGCACCACGCTGAGGCGCGCTAAGCTGTTACCTGTATGCGCCCTTGCTAGATCCTTCAATGTGTGTCCTGCTCTCTACACAGTACACGCTTTCAATGTTAATACGAAGCTCTATTTGTTAATTATTAGGTTATTGGTGTTTAAGTCTGAAGCACTATTTCTGGGTAAAATAGGTAATTAGGGATGTAAGCTTTGAGTCTGAAGCACTTCTCGTTCCTGCTACCTTTTCTCCCTACCATCATATGCTTTGAATAAAAGTCATATTTTGTACAGATTTTGTTTTAAAGTATGTTGAACAAAGCATAATCTTCTAATTCATTTGAATATACAAATTCAAGAGTTTGTCATCCAAACACGATTTGGTATTGAAACCTCATTGAGATTCAATGAGCCAATTCAGTGGACAACCAAACAAGTGAATTTGTATCCCTGTCCATTTCAATTTCCTTGCTGAATTGGTATTCCAGCCAATTCAATACGGAGGCCCTCAATACAGACATCCAAATAGAGCGTAAAGTCTCTCTCTTTATCAGAAGATGTCGAGACCCCGATCCTAAGTCACACCGATCTAGCATGTAACACATCATATCACTTTGCGGCCTCACGCACGGTATGCCCACGGGTGTCGCCTTACCATGGCCCGGGACCGTTTGCGTCTTTTGGCTCACGTATATGATAGTGTCGCTAGCATCCATATGACAAAGAACCCGGGCCGACATGGCTAGTCGTGAACCCAAAGCGGCGCTAACCTATGGGAACAGGCATACATGAATCACATCGAGCATGTCGGTCATCAACGTATATATTCGGGCTGTAGCACTGGCTAACAGGACTCCGGTATCCCGGGCTGTAGCGAGCTAAGCGGGACTCGAATAACACGCGTGACATTTCCCGAAGGGACGGACATAGGAACGAAGTGAAACACATGCCGGCCAGTCAAGTGTCCAAGCGGTAGTGCTGGGCTAGCAGGACTCCGGTGAACCGGTCATGGCGGACTACTATCGCCGTAAGCACGAGACTACATTTCCCCATAAGAGAGGCTACCAAGGATAAACAACTAGGTTGTCGGATCCCACACATAGCAGTACAAGTTACACGACGCATAACATGCAAGTATGTGCTGTACAACATGGCATCACAACATAACGCAAACTCATATAGATAAAGGCTCGGAAAGAGCCACATAGCGATAAATACAAACAGGGGTCACATGACCCATCATTCGTGAGCATACAAGCAACAAGCGGAAGCATTACATGTCCGAGTACGCATAACTACAAAAGAAAAAGGCTGAGAAGTCGACTATCTACAAGACCCTCCCAAGGGTACAAGATCGTAATGAGGTAACAAGCTACTCGTCAAGTCCAAGCGGAACTACTAGTAAGACCGAAGTCTCCGCTGCAAAACATAAATAAAGCAACGTGAGTACAAAGGTACTCAGCAAGACTTACATCGATCCTATCATACATGCATTAGTGCCAAAAGGTAATGTGGAGTTTAGTTGCAAAGCAAGCCAGCTTTGACTCTGTGGCTATCCTGTTCTACGACTACAAGAAACTCTTGAGGTGAGACAACGACACGCAGTCCACTAATCACCACATCAATACACTACTACGGATTCATTCCCGTTTCCATACGGGGAGGCCATCCATAGCACTCACACTGGTCTTGAGCATTTTAAAGTATCCATTTCAAGTTGTCTATGTACCACGTAAGCATCCAAGAAGTCCATAACCGAGGACACGGCTATTCGAATAGATCATGATAACCTGCAGGGTGTACTTCTTCACACACGCTCTCGCCACTTACCGCCATATACACGTCATGTATCTCGGCAACCTTCAAACGGAAGCTTTGGCGAGGGTGTCGGCCACGACCGACTAACCACACAAGACTCTAGTCCGTGTTTATCGCCTATTCGGGTTCCATCCGCAAGGAGATCCGGCCGGGTGTCGCCACGGCCCCAAACGATGTGAGCAGGGTTCCCAAGCCCACCATCCGGTGCCACTTGGTACACCGTGCCACTGTGCCTAGTCTGTCCCAAGCCCACCGCCGGGTGCCACTCGGTAGAAAAATAGCACTACCTACAAACACCAGAGACTAGTTGCGACTCTCGGACAGAGATCAAGTTGATTAATAAGTCGAGAGGGGTCGAGTTACGGAACCCAATGTGTGGTAGTATCGAGTCATTGGACAACATACATAGAACTCAGTGCTTAAGGGCGGTTCAGTGAGACAACCCACCATGTACTCCTACATGGCCTCTCACCGCTACCTTTACCAAAACGTGTTCACACACTTCACTCTCAAAGATCGGAACATAGAACTGTACTCCAATTCATTCCCAATGAATCGGACCTGACACAACTCTAAGCAATAGCAGGCATAGCATGGTAGGAACACAACATGGCTCAATCAACTCCTACACATGCTAGTGGGTTTTCAACTAATTCTTGTGGCAAAGACAGGTCATGCAAGAGGAATGGGTTCAACTACCGCAAAGACAAAGTAGCGGATGAATCGTTGTTGTCCTAATGCAATAACCGAGAGCAGGAGCGAGAGAGTAGGATTGTATCGGAATGAACAAGGGATTTGCTTGCCCGGTAAATCAACAAGGAGGCACCGCTTCATAGACAATTACTGAACGCGTCTCGGGAAGGGACCTATCGAGAAGGAACGGTGCGGCAATCAATACGCAATCATATGCAACAATATGATGCATGAACATGGTATGTAGATGTGATGCTGTTGAGCTAATGCAACTGGTATTCAATTTGAATGAAGTCCATTTGAACCAAAGGTTCAAATGCAATTCCAAAGTAAGCTCTTATACATGCCATTTTTAGAGTTTCACTTATACAGCATGTATAAGTTGGTTTGTCATGCATGAAACTAGTACAGATGGATAGATTGAATTTTTCTGATAATTTTTCATATATAAATTATTTCAATCTGAGCTACGGTTGAATTTCTATGAATTTTTGAAGTTTTGAATATAATCTGGAATTTCCTGATTTAATTAAATCCGTAAAATATAATATTGCGTCAAGATCGCAAGCATGACGCCGCAAGAGGTCAGCTGCGGCTGGTTGGAGTCAAACTCGACGTGGGGGCCACACGCCGGTGACACGGGTTAACAGGGGGTTAGTTTAGTTTAATTAGAGATTAGGGGCACTAGGCCCACCGGTCGATGTCGAGGGGTTAGTTAACGGTGATTAGCCTTGTTAATCACCGACCCACCGGGCCCACCCGACGGCCCGGCGAGGTCAAACGGTCAACCCCACCGGCGTTAAGCCGGCGACCACGGGCTCGGCGGAGTCCGCGTTATAGGCCACGGAACGGGCGCCGGAGAGCACCGGGCGTAGCTCAGGCTCTCCCGCTTGCAGAAGCGAGCGAAGCCGCGGGCGCCGGAGCTCGCCGGAGCAGAAGCCGCGGGCGGCGGCCGGAGCTCGGCTCGAAAGGGACGCTGCTACGCAGACGGGGACGAGAACGGAGAGGGGAGGAGGAGCAGCAGCTCAGCGGTTGCAAGGGCGCCAAGGCGGGCTCGGGATGCGCTGATGACGGCGCATTTGCCGCCGGAGATCTGCACGGCCGCTGGGTTGAAGAAGACGGCGGTGGGGGTGATGGAGCACGTCCGGAGGTGCGTGGCTTGACGAGGGGTAGAGAGGGTCGTGGCGGAGCGCGTGGGACACGGAGGAACGAGGGGAGGCGGTGGCAGCGGCAACGGCGAAGCGGTGGCGCTGGCTGCGCCAAGGCAAGTAGAGAGGGTGACAGAGGAGAGGAGGAGCACGGGAAGAGTGCGAGAGAGGTCGGGTGGCTGCGTGGCGTCTCCGGGCATCCAGACGAGGAGGGAGAGGGCAGGCAGCAGTGGCGTGGCGGACGCGTGGCCGCTGGCACAAGGCCAGGCCCCTGCCCTCCTCTGGCGCGAGGAAGGGGCGATCGTGGCTGGTCGGCTGGGCTGTGCCAGGCCGCACAGAGCTGGGCCATGGTGGGGAGGTAAGCCTGTAAGGGTTTTTACCTATTTTGTTTCCTTTTCTATTTTTCTGACATTGGTTTGATTTATTTAAAATACTAAACTAATTTATTTAATTATGCCAATTTTTGTAGGAGCTCACTATATTATTCCAGAGCTCCTCAACAAAAGGCACAATTTTTGGACAATATTATATATATATAATAATATATATCCAAGGCAAATATTTACTGCATTAATTCCAAATGCCCAAAATAAATACTTATGAGATCCTGAAAATATTGGTTAGATTGTTATCTCTGTCCAATATTTTCAGAGGGCCACATGAGCATTTTCTTGGACCCTTTTGGAGCAATTTTATTTAGGTCATTTCCAAAAGTGATTACGAGGGTTTCACAAATCCCCATTTCAAAATTAAATGGAATTTAAACATGATGCACAATGACTAGCTAGCCTTGAGCATACCGTAACTAGGGATGTGACAACTCGCCTCACTTGAAAGAATCTCGTCCCGAGATTCGTGGGGTCGACGGAAAGAAAGCGGGGTACTCCAACAGAGACGATCTTCTCGCCCCTGTGTAGCTTCTCTCTCGTAATGATGAGACCATCGAACCTTGAGAAACTTGATATTCGACGTCGGGTAACACGCCCGCTTGATCAAGAATGCGAACCGGGTACTCTCGGTATGTGAGGTTATCTTGGAGATCAAGCGTTTCGTGGTCCACTCCGCTGGTAGGATTCGAGAAGCAACGCCTGAGTTGAGAGACGTGGAAGACATCATGGACTCGAGAAAGATGTGGGGTAGTTCCAATCGGTAGGCAACCCTCCTCGCTTAGCGAGAATGCGAAGGGGCCAATGTAACGAGGAGCCAACTTGCCCTTGATATCAAACGATGGGTACCCTTTAGAGGAGTAACCAAGGTAAGCCTTGTCGCCAACTTCATAAGCCACTTCCTTATGACGACGGTCATACCGGGCTCTTTTGACGAGATTGGGCTGTTTTCAAATTCTCACGAATGATGCGAACTTGCTCTTCCGCCTCTGGATCATGTCCGTCCAAAGAATTGTCTTTCACCGGTTTCCCACCAGTTCAAGGGTGTTCGACATCTTCGTCCATAGAGAATCTCAAAAGGAGCTTTCTTGAGACTGGATTGATAGCTATTGTTATAAGCAAACTCGAAAGGAAGACATTTCTCCCAATCCATACCGAATGAGATAACGCAAGCTCTAAGCATGTCTTCGAGAATTTGGTTGACCCTTTCCACCGACCACTTGACCGAGGGTGGAAAGCGATGCATCAAGAAAAGATGGGTTCCCATGGCGCTTGGAAACTCTCCCGTAAATGAGAAGTGAAAAGACTACCACGGTCTGAATTGATCTCTAGTGGAACACCATGGAGTGACACTATTCGAGAAATGTATAAGTCGTGAGCTGACTAGCAAAGTGATACTCTCTCAAACAGGAAGGAAGTGAGCCACTTTGGAAAGACGATCAACGACTACGAAGATAGCATTATTCCCTTTCTTGGTCCTGGTAAAACCGGTTTTGTTATCCATACCAAATTTATCCCATTTCCTCTCATTATTAGCTAAGGTCTGAAGGTTGCAAGCTTGCATTTGTTGCTCTGCCTTAAAGCGACGACAAACGTCACAGCTTAGCAATAAATCGAGCAATTTCTCTCTTCATCCTAGTCCACCGTAACCTCCGGCGTAGGTCCCGATACATCTTAGTACTACCGGGATGAATTGTGAGAGGAGATTCATGCGCCTCCTTAAGAATCGGTTGTCGAAGATGTTGCTTCGGGACCACCAAAGCGGTGCCCAAAGAAAACGACACCTCGATCATCTATAGAGAAACTACCAGCCAATACCCTTGGCAACGTTTCTCTTGATCCGGTAATCCCCGTATCATGCTTCGGGCTTCTATGATATGATCCACCGTAGTAGGTTTCGCCACCAAGGTAGAAAGGAATCCGTGAGGAGCAATGTGGAGGTTAAGCTTACAAAATTCCTCATGGAGAAGTGGTTGGCCTTTCTGCAACATGAGATTGTTGCAATAGGATTTACGGCTTAACGCATCTGCCATGTCATTGGCTTTGCCTTGTGTGTAGGTAATCCCTAGATCATAATCTGTGATCAACTCCAACCAACGTCTTTGCCTAAGGTTCAAATCTGGTTGGGTGAAGATATACTTGAGACTCGGTGATCGGTGTAGATCTCATAGCGTTTACCGAGAAGGTAATGTCGCCAGGTCTTGAGTGCATAGACTACGACCGCAAGCTCTAGATCATGTGTAGGATAATTCTCCTCATGTGGATGCAATCGACGAGATGCATAGGCAATCACATGACGATCCTGCATAAGAATGCAACCTAATCCTCGCCGTGAGGCGCCGCAGAGATAACAAAGTCTTTAGTGAAATCCGGTGGCACTAGTATGGGAGCAAGAGTCAGCGCCTTTTCAGTTCCTGAAAACTGTACTCACACTGTGGGGACCACTCAAACCTTTTATCTTTCTTGAGAAGTTCCGTGAGGGGTTTAGCTACTTTGGAGAAGTTTTCAACAAAGCGGCGACAATAGCTGGCTAGACCAAGGAAACTCCTAACTTGTTTAACGGTTTCAGGTGGAGTCCAATCAAGAACGGCCTGAACTCTCTCGGATTGACAAAGAATGCCCTTACCGGAGATTACGTGGCCTAGGTAGGTCACTTCGGCAACCAAAATTCACACTTGGAGAACTTGGCATAAAGGCGGTGTTCTCTCGAAGTTTCTCTAGCACAAGTCTGAGATGTTCGGCATGCTCTTCCTCGTTCTTGAATAAATAAGAATATCATCGAGGTAAACCACGACAAATTTATCTAAGTACTCCATGAAGATCGAGTTCATCAAGCGGAGAATGTAGCTGGAGCGTTGGTTAGACCAAAGGACATGACGGTGTACTCATACCGCCATAACGAGTGACAAAGGCTGTTTTGGGAATGTCTCCATTCCCGATCTTGATTTGGTGGTAGCCTAACCTCAAATCCATCTTAGAAAAGATCGAGGATCCAAATGAGCTGATCATACAGTGTCGTTGATCTCGGGAGCGGATACTTGTTCTTTATCGTGACCAAATTAACGGACGATAATCTACAACCATCCGGTCCGTACCATCCTTCTTCTTGACGAAGAGGACGGGCAAGCCCAAGGTGAAGAACTAGGACGGATGAAACCCTTTTGCAAGGACTCATCAAGTTGTTTCTTAAGCTCGGCTAGTTCTAAGGGTGCCATCTTATAAGGTCTCCTAGAGATTGGGGCGGTTCCGGAATAAGATCTATGATTTAACTCTACATCTCTGTCGGTGGAACACTGGCAGTTCCCTCTGGAAAAAGCGTCCAGGAAAGTCACGGACTACCGGGATATCTTCAAGGTCCGGAAGAGGGCTGGCATTAAGAGAATAGAGTTGACGCTTTGCAACTCTAGTGGAGACAGTGACTATCTTGCCGGATGGGTGTGTAAGCTGAATGCACCTAGTGAAACAATCAATCTTGGCATGATGAGCTGTCATCCATCCATACCCAAAATGATGTTAATATCTCAAGACTTGAGGGCTATAAGTGAGGCAAGGAATACAAGTGCATCAACAAGGATTTTGTTACCATGGCTTATGCAAGAAGTTTGCCATTTGGATCCGTGGAGTTTGAATGACTAGCGGAGAGGGCATAGCACAAAATGATATGTTGTGCGAGTTAGCATAGCTTCGAAATGAAGGAATGAGATGCTCCAAAGATGTCGAATAGAACTGAGGCGGGATGACAATTGACAAGGAGTGTACCAAGAACGACATCCGGATCATCATGAGCGTCTTTAGCTGAGACGTGATGCACACATCCACGTTCAGCGGAGCTGTCTTGATATCGATCATCTTGCGTGATGGCTTAACACAGCCAACAGGCTTCTCGAGCTGGGTGGAGCATAATCGCTTGAGAGCGATCACGTGCATAGTGTCCTGGCTCTCCGCATGTGAAGCAAGTCCCTGAAGTTGGACGTGGACCCGTATTGACAAGTGGTCTACCAGTAGGCCTGGGTGGAGCATGTAACTGAACTGGGTGAGGCGCCATAGGAAATGGCCTCGGTGAATATTCAGGTGGAAGAGCAGAGTTCGGAATCCAAATTCGGCGTTTCTGCGAACTAGAACCGGAGGAAGAAACCAATTCACGGTGGTGCTTACGAGACTCCTCGTAAGTGAGCTGAGCTGTCTCTGCATTAATGGCCTTGTTCACAAGAGCTTGGAATGTATCAGAATGGTGCAGGTGGAGGTCACGACGCAACTTGGGTTTGAGACCCTTCCGAACCTAGCTCGCTTCTTGGCGTCCGTGGACACTTCTTCGGGGCATAACGGGCGAGGTTCTCGAATTCTCTGCTGTAAGCATCAACAGCCATCTTACCCTGGGTGAAACTACAGAACTCTTCTCTCTTGCGATCGATGAGGGCTTCTGTGAATGTGATGCTCGCGAAAAGCCTCGGTGAAATCTCTCCGTGTTGGAATCGACCAGGTGGAAGCATAGCCTCATAGTTACGCCACCAAAGACTAGCATGACCTTCCAGGTGGTATGCAGCATAGGTGACCTTGTCATCCTCGACACGCTTATGGAACGCAACTTATGAGTGATGCTACTGAAGCCGATCCATCGGCATCGAGTGGCTCGATGGAGTGATGGAAGGTGGGTGGGTGCAAGCGAATGAAGTCATGAATGGTTGCAAACCCTTTGGACCGATGTGCGGTGTTCTCCTCGATACGTGCCAACAAACGGTTAGACTCACGCTTGTTCCTCTCCATTTCTAACATGAACCCTGTCAATGAAGGCTGGTCGGGAGGATCCTCATCCTTCCATCTCCGTGGTTACGGCTACGAGCAACAGAACTTCGCTTAGCGATGACATCCCGAGGAACGAAACCAAGGACGGAATCACATCACTTCATCTGAAAATGTGGGATACCGATATTAGTAACTCTCGAACTCTGGGGCAATTCCGGCAGATAACGGCAAGAAGATGTTCAAAATGAGACATTCTGCAAAATGGGGTAGCACCATACTCAACATCATCATTAAAGGTTCTGGAATAATACTAAACATGCCATACCGAGGGTACTCGAAAACTGGGGTAAGACTCTGATCAACCAATCCTATGGGACTACGGAAATAGTAACGCGTGATCCTGATGGACAGAAGAGATAGCCTAGTTCCTTAACCCCGTAGGAAAGATAGGACGACTCAGATCAGAGGCCATGAGGTAAAGGAGTAAAAGAGCCTTACGTTCCCTTCCACAATCAATTCCCCTATATAACTAAAGCATTTCTAGACTCAACTTCGATCAGGTTGGCTTGGAATTCCTACAGCAACGAGCTCGACGATACCAAAGTCGCCGAGACCTCGATCCTAAGTCACACCGATCTAGCATGTAACACATCATATCACTTTGCGGCCTCACGCACGGTATGCCCACAGGGTGTCGCCTTACCATGGCCCGGGACCGTTTGCGTCTTTTGGCTCACGTATATGATAGTGTCGCTAGCATCCATATGACAAAGAACCGGGCCGACATGGCTAGTCGTGAACCCAAAGCGGCGCTTAACCTATGGGAACAGGCATACATGAATCACATCGAGCATGTCGGTCATCAACGATATATTCGGGCTGTAGCGGCTATGAGGACTCCGGTATCCCGGGCTGTAGCGAGCTAGGCAGGACTCGAATAACACGCGTGACATTTCCCGAAGGCGACGGACATAGGAACGAAGTGAAACACATGCCGCCGATCAAGTGTCCAAGCAGTAGTGCTGGGCTAGCAGGACTCCGGTGAACCGGCAAGCGGACTACTATCGCCGTAAGCACGAGACTACATTTCCCCATAAGAGAGGCTACCAAGGATAAACAACTAGGTTGTCGGATCCCACACATAGCAGTACAAGTTACACGTCGCATAACATGCAAGTATGTGCTTTGTACAACATGGCATCACAACATAACGCAAACTCATATAGATAAAGGCTCGGAAAGAGCCACATAGCGATAAATACAAACAGGGGTCACATGACCCATCATTGAAAGCATACAAGCAACAAGCGGAAGCATTACATGTCCGATGCTGGAGACAACTACAAAAGAAAAAGGCTGAGAAGTCTGACTATCTACAAGACCCTCCCAAGGGTACAAGATCGTAGCTGAGGTAACAAGCTACTCGTCGAAGTTCAAGCGGAACAACCAGTAAGAACCAAGTCTCAGCAACAAAAACAAAAATAAAGCAACGTGAGTACAAAGGTACTCAAAGAAGACTTACATCAGATCCTATCATACATGCATTAGTGCCAAAAGGTAATGTGGAGTTTAGTTGCAGCAAGCCAGCTTTGACTCTGTGGCTATCCCGTTCTACGACTACAAGAAACTCTTGAGGTGAGACAACGCACACGCAGTCCACTAATCACCACATCAATACACTACTACGGATTCATTCCCTGCTTTCCATACGGGAGGCCATCCATAGCACTCACACCGGTCTTGAGCATTTTAAAGTATCCATTTCAAGTTGTCTATGTACCACGTAAGCATCCAAGGAGTCCATAACCGAGGACACAGCTATTCGAATAGATCATGATAACCCTGCAGGGGTGTACTTCTTCACACGCGCTCTCGCCACTTACCGCCATGTACACGTCATGTATCTCAGCAACCTTCAAACGGAAGCTTGGCGAGGGTGTCGGCCACGACCGACTAACCACACAAGACTCTAGTCCGGTTTATCGCCTATTCGGGTTCCATCCGCAAGGAGATCCGGCCGGGTGTCGCTTTCACGGCCCCAAAACGATGTGAGCAGGGTTCCCAAGCTCACCATCCGGGTGCCACTTGGTACACCGTGCCACACTGCGTTTAGTCTGTCCCAAGCCCACCTCTGCGGGTGCCACTCGGTAGAAAAATAGCACTACCTACAAACACCAGAGACTAGTTGCGACTCCCGGGACAGAGATCAAGTTGATTAATAAGTCGAGAGGGGTCGAGTTACGGAACCCAATGTGTGGTAGTATCGAGTCATTGGACAACATACATAGAACTCAAGGCTTAAGGACGGTTCCAAAGGAGACAACCCACCATGTACTCCTACATGGCCTCTCACCGCTACCTTTACCAAAACGTGTTCACACACTTCACTCTCAAAGATCGGAACATAGAATCGTACTCCAATTCATTCCCAATGAATCAGACTGACACAACTCTAAGCAATAGCAGGCATAGCATGGTAGGAACACAACATGGCTCAATCAACTCCTACACATGCTAGTGGGTTTTCAACTAATTCTTGTGGCAAAGACAGGTCATGCAGAGGAATGGGTTCAACTACCGCATGACACAAAGTAGCAGATGAATCGTTGTTGTCCTAATGCAATAACCGAGAGCAGGAGCGAGAGAGTAGGATTGTATCGGAATGAACAAGGGATTTGCTTGCCTGGTAAATCAACAAGGGAGGCACCGCTTCATAGGCAGGTACTCGAACGTCTCGGAGCAGGGACCTATCGAGAAGGAACGGTGCCGGCAATCAATACACAATCATATGCAACAATATGATGCATGAACAGGGTATGTAGATGTGATGCTGTTTGAGCTAATGCAACTGGTATTCAATTTGAATGAAGTCCATTTGAACCAAAGGTTCAGATGCAGTTCCAAAGTAAGCTCTTATACATGCCATTTTAGAGTTTCACTTATACAGCATGTATAAGTTGGTTTGTCATGCATGAAACTAGCACAGATGGATAGATTGAATTTTTCTGATAATTTTTCATATATAAATTATTTCAATCTGAGCTACGGTTGAATTTCTATGAATTTTTGAAGTTTTGAATATAATCTGGAATTTCCTGATTTAATTAAATCCAGAAAATATAATATTGCGTCAAGACTGCTAAGCATGACGTCAGCAGGTCAATTGGGCTGGCTGGAGTCAAACCCGACGTGGGGGGCCACACGCCGGTGACACGGGTTAACAGTGGGGTTAGTTTAGTTTAATTAGAGATTAGGGGGCACTAGGGCCCACCGTCGATGTCGAGGAGGGTTAGTTAACGGTGATTAGCCTTGTTAATCACCGACCCACCGGGCCCACCCGACGGCCCGGCGAGGTCAAACGGTCAACCCCACCGGCGTTAAGCCGCCCGGCGACCACGGCTCGGCGGAGTCCGCGTTATAGGCCACGGAACGGGCGTCGGAGAGCACCGGGCGTAGCCTGCGCTCTCCGCTTCAGAGAAGCGCGAGAAGCCGCTGGGCGCCGGAGCTTCGCCGAGCAGAAAGGCGCGGCGGCCGGAGCTCGCTCGGCGGGACGCGCTACGGCAGACGGGGACGAGAACGGAGAGGGGAGGAGGAGCAGCTCACAGCTGGTTGCGGGCGCCAAGGCGGGCTCGGGATGCGCTGATGACGGCTGACGGTCGCCGGAGATCTGCACGGCCGCTGGGTTGAAGAAGACGGCGGTGGGGGTGATGGAGCACGTCCGAGGTGCGTGGCTTGACGAGGGGTAGAGAGGGTCGTGGCGGAGCGCGTGGACACGACGGAGGAACGAGGGGAGGCGGTGGCAGCGGCAACGGCGAAGCGGTGGCGTCCGGCGCGGGCGTCGAGAGAGGGTGACAGAGGAGAGGAGGAGCACGGGAAGAGTGCGAGAGAGGTCGGGTGGCTGCGTGGCGTCTCCGGGGCATCCAGACGAGGAGGAGAGAGGCAGGCAGGTGGCGTGGCCGGACGCTGCGCTGTGGCCGGGCGATGCCCCCTGCCCTCCCGGGCGCGAGGAAGGGGCGATAGCGTGGCGTGGCCGGTTGGGTCATTGGCTGTGCCAGCCGCATGTGAGCTGGGCAGCGGTGGGGAGGTAAGCCTGTAAGGGTTTTTACCTATTTTGTTTCCTTTTCTATTTTTCGACATTGGTTTGATTTATTTAAAATACTAAACTAATTTATTTAATTATGCCAATTTTTGTAGGAGCTCACTATATTATTCCGTAGCTCCTCAACAAAAGGCACAATTTTTGGACAATATTATATATATATAATAATATATATCCAAGGCAAATATTTATCGTGCATTAATTCCAAATGCCCAAAATAAATACTTATGAGATCACGAAAATATTGGTTAGATTGTTATCTCTGTCCAATATTTTCAGAGGGCCACATGAGCATTTTCTTGGACCCTTTTGGAGCAATTTTTATTTAGGTCATTTCCAAAAGTGATTCTGAGGGTTTCACAAATCCCCATTTCAAAATTAAATGGAATTTAAACATGATGCACAATGACTAGCTAGCCTTGAGCATACCAGAACTAGGGATGTGACAGAAGAGCCCTGGCCGGACTACGGTCAGGAAGGTTGGGATGCGGACGACGAAGAAATTCAACGCCCACCCACCACCCACTTTGTAGTCACTGTCGAAAGCTTAAACGACGTGCTCAATTTCGACTCCGAAGACATCGACGGTATGGACGATGATGTAGGAGACAACCAGGAACCAGCACCTACAGGATACCGGACAACCACCTCATCCCATGATGTATACATGGTGGATACACCTAAAGGAATTGACGATGAGGAACAACGGGACACTATGAAGGATAAATCCCTCGAAAAGCAGTCAAAACGGCAACGTAAACGCCGCACCAAGTCCTGCCTCGACAAAGACCCAGCCATAGAGCAGGGCGAACCGGTGGACGCATTTAACATGCTATCGAGCAACGTCCGAACAGGACAACTTGGATAAACAACCCGTCCCGGCGAAGATAACAGTCCGACGATCTCACGCCGGACAAATTGTTGGAGCAGAAGAACCTCCACAAAAGGCTCGCCGCCATCGCATGTAGCCTGAACAAGCAGAACTAAGCTCAAAACAGCGGAAGATGCACTCAGAATCAGATGGAGCAAGGTACTCAACACCGCAGACAAATACGGCGACAGTCGCCGAACAAAGAGCTACCCAAAGAGAAAACTACTGCCCGAATTTGATGAGGAGGCCGTAGAGCCCCCACAATCAAAAAGCAAGAAGGCCACCCGGTCGGATGGACGACCCCACGGCAAATAGAGAGCGGCAAATGGCGCCGCACACAAGCCGGCACGCGATCCACATAAGGATTCGCATCAAAATGATGGCCCAGTCAGGTCCATCTATGGGCCGAGAAAGCAAGCTCTTAAAAGCAATGCAACACGCCAAATCTCCGAACATCACGGGCGCCGCACCTCCCGTATGTTTCACCGATGAGGTGCTGGATCACGAATTTCCAGCGGGATTCAAACCCGTAAACATAGAGGCATACGACGGAACAATGCACAGAGTGCGGATTGAGGATTACATCCTCCACATACACATGGCTAGAGGAGATGTTCTCCACGCCATAAAATACTTACCCCTCAAACTCAAAGGGCCAGCTCGGCATTGGCTTAAAAGCCTTCCCGAAAACACCATTGGAAGTTGGGAAGAGCTCGAGGATGCGTTCCGGGCAAATTTTCACGGGACCTATGTCCGCCCTCCGGATGCAGACGATCTAAGTCACATAACTCAACAGCCCAGAGAGTCAGCCCGGAAATTCTGGAACAATTTCCTTACTAAAAAGAACCAAATAGTCGACTGTCCGGATGCCGAAGCCTTAGCAGCCTTCAAACACAACGTCCGAGACGAATGGCTCGCCAGACACCTCGGCCAAGAAAATCCAAGAACAATGGCCACATTAATAAGCATCATTACCCGCTTTTGCGCGGGAGAGGATAGCTGGCTAGCAAGATGCAGCACCAGCGACCCAAGTACATCCGGAGTCAGGGATGGAAATGGGAAACCACGGCGCAACAAAGACCAACGCCGGATCAAGGGGAACGGTCCAAAGAGCGCGGCGGTCAACGCCGGTTTCAAAAGCTCACGGCAGAATAATAAAAAAACTGCCCCTTAAGGACAATAGCGATGAGCTATCCAACTTAAACACAATCTTGGACAAGATATGCCAAACCCACAGAGATTGTTGGGTCTTCAAGCAGTCCGGCAGACTAAATGCCGAACACAAGGGGCTCGACACACCAAGTGAGGATGATGACGAACCCCACAAGCAGAGCACTGGAAAACAAAAGAATTTCCCACAAGAGGTCAAGACAGTAAACTTACTTCAAGTAACAAAAGGGGAAAACAGAGCGGCACCCATTGAATTACGCGCTGCACAATCTACAATAGCGGAGTACCAACACTGGTTGTCAAAACCAATCACCTTCGACCATCAGGACTACTCCGAAATTATCCGAAACGCAGGATGGACTGCCTTGATATTGGATCCTATAATCGACGGACTCCAATTTACACAAGTCCTCATGGATGGCGGCAATGACATAAACCTGATATATCAGAACACAATCCGCAGGATGGGGATAGACCCAACCAAAATTCGCCATAGCAACACCTCCTTTAAAGGGGTAATGCCAGGCCCATATGCCCATTGTACGGGCTCCCTACTGCTAGAAGTTGTGTTCGGCTCATCAGACAACTTCCGCCGCGAAAAGTTAACCTTCCACATCGCCCCATTCAAAAGTAGCTATCAAGCACTACTAGGGCGTGAAGCTTTCGCCTGCTTTAATGCAATACCGCATTATGCATCTCTTACACTTAAAATGCCCGGTCCACGCGGCATTATCTCATTAAAAGGGAGTATTAAGTGTTACTCAAGTCCGGAAGAACGTGAGACTGCCTTGACAGCCCCACGCCAATCTGGCTCCGCTAATCAAAGCACCTGAATAGGTCATTCAAACCTCGGACACGGCTAGACGAGTCCGGCGCCTACTAGCGGCATACCCCCATACAAGGGGCTGCACGCACGTACAACAAGAGACAATAAAGCTCAGTTTTATTCACCTTACGAACCGTACTCTGTTTATTTAATACAAAGTACATTTTTTTTCTTGCACGACATTTTTTCTTTTTCAAACTAAGTTCCTCTCTTTTACAGATGAACACCGTGCTATACCCGTCCAGGATACGGCACAACGGAGACACAGGCGCAGACGTGCAGTAGGGACCCGTCGCAAGGATTGTTTTCAGATTAGGACCCTGCGTAAACCTTTTTTACTGTCTCTTGTTGTTACTCATCCCCCGGTTTCTTATTATAACCATGGAGGAGGCTGACGTTTTGGCATCGGCCGCGTCAGAATTTTGCACGCACTGACAATTGTGGGCTTGTTACCAAGGGCATTGTTTGGCCCGCCTTATAAAAGACCGAATACCTTAGGGAGTGTTCGCGTCTCGAGTTAGGCCTTATATGCATCAGCTCAATCATGTCTTTGGTCAAATGTTGGGTTTGCCCGGCTCCTGTGTTTTGCTGCCTTACGTTACATTTTTATCGGCTAACGCGGCACTGTGGAGAACTCTGCGATTGTGCCCGGTTCGCCGGGCGAGCACCTCAAGAGAGAAAGCCGAAAACCGACTGTCATGATATAGCGAGAGACCGTCAACCACTCGATGACTCACCGGAATGTTTAGAATTCCTCCGCATTAACGAAGGACCGTTTTTCGGTCAGCACATACGCACTTTAATTCGGGAGAGTGCGGTGCCACCAGGGCTATATAGTAGCCCCACCCTCGAACCCCTATGGCTAAGTGAAAGTGATAAAGCATTATAGTCCGGTTGCCTAGTTTGCTACGCTATCACCTCCTTCACAGGACCAAGACGTTGGATCAAGTGTGAAAATGCGCCTTTTTTGCAAACACCCCCGCATTATGTGCGTGGGGGCTGAAGCCAAGGACTGCCATCTTTCAGGTTATATACATATATACATCAACGGCCGCACAGGAGGTAGTTTACTACTTGAAGGCACAAGTATAAAAAGCTCTTACATTAAATTGAAACATTGTTTTCACAAAACATACATGCCATTAAAGCATAACATCCTTCGAGCACTGCGTCTTTATTAAACGAGCGCCCTGGAGGACTTCCTCAAAATAGTGCTCGGCAGGTACTTGGCTTCTGTCCGAATCTTGGGGTGCAACTTCGGTGGCCTTCATCTCCGCCCAGTATGTCTTGACACGGGCAAGAGCCATCCGCGCACCCTCTATGCATGTCGACCGCTTCATTGCGTCGACACGCGGTACCGCACCAAGGAACTGCTGCACTAAGCTAAAATAACTCTTCGGCTGAGGTTTCCCCGGCCACAAATGAGTCACGACATGCTTCATGGCAAGTCCGGACAATCGATTCAGCTCGGCCCATTCAGTTAACCGATCGGTTAACGGAAGAGGACGCTCTGGACTATGGAACTGCGACCAAAAAAGCTCTGCCTTTCTGTGCCCCTTCTGGCCTCAGAAGTGCTCAATCGCGTCTGCAGCGCTCGCCGCTAAGTCCAGATAAGCATCCTCCGAACTCCACAACTTGTCCAACTGAGCATACTTCGGATCCGTATATTTCCTCCGCAGCAGAAAAGGCTTCCCAGCAGCAACATCCATAGCCTGACGCAGCTCCTCCTTTGCAGCTCTCATCGCGGAGCGGGCATCCTTGGCTTCGGCGGTGGCCTTTTTCTGGTCCTCTTGCTCCGCTTGACGTTCTTTTTCAAGAACCCCGGAGCGGTCGGTAGAATCCTTCAACTTTATGGCCATATCGGCCATGTCACAGCCCCAGATCAGCCCTTGTTTGACTTTGCTTGCTCATCATGCCATCATGTTTAAATTCCAAAGAAACTTGAAATGGGGATGTTGAAACCCTACCACCAAAGGAATTCACTAGGTTCACCTAAAATATCTTCAGTAAATCCAAATGGCTTTCAAAAATGTTCATCATTTATGGAAAATGTTGTAAACAGTAACCAGAGGTGATGCACATTTTTCCATGACATATTTGGGCTCTAAATTAAATCATACTCTATTTGCATTTGTGCGTTTAAATGCTATAAAATATTTAAAATGTTCAAATAATCATAAACTAAAATGTTTACTGTTGGATATATTCTAAACAGTAGCCATGATTAGTTTCATGATTTTTGGTAATGCCCTGGCATTTTTAATAAAGCCCTAACGTCTACAGAATAATAGAAAACAAGAAATAAAGAGAGAGAGAGAGAGACTTACCTGGCGCTCACCTGGCAGCCCACCTGGCCCAACTCCACCTGTGTGGCCCAGGAGTCGGCCTAGCCCACCGTTGCGGGCCGTCTCCCACCTCGCCAAGAGGGCGAGGCAGAGACAAGACGGATGCGCTGCGAAGCGCCACGCCACTGTGCTGCTCGCTGCGTCCGAGGACAGCTCGACGCCGCCAATCCCCTCCTCGGTGTCGTTCCAATCGCCCGACTCGCTCGCTCGATCCCCTGTTCGCTCGCTCGCCTCTACACCGCCACACCCGAGAGCGACCGTCGCCGCCGCTCGCCGTTGCCACGGTCGCAGCCACTCCCTCGCTCCCTCTCCGCGTCCCCGAGCTCTGCCACGATCCCGTGGAGCAACACACCCGACGCACGCGACCAGAAGAGGCCCCAGTCGACCGGAGCGTCGTCGTCTTCACCTCCGGTGCCCGGAGATCGACTCCGTCGATTCGCCTCGTCCAGAGCGTCCCAAGTCCGCTGATCTGCTCTGCCTGCCCACTGTGAGCCACCGCATTGACTTCCCCTTCTCCCCTGTCCTCCCGTGCCCTCTAGCTCCCTTGCCGCACGAGCCGAAGCTCGGCTCCGCCATTGCCGCGGCACGCGTGCTCCCCGTGCTCCATTCTTTGTCGTCGTGGAACGGGGCGTTTACAAGACTGGGCGCTGCCGCAAAGACAAGCAGCTCGGTAGCGAGCCCTAGCGCAGCACCCGCACACCACCAAGTTCCGCCGCCGCATATGCTCGCCGCCGCCACCGCTACACGCCGCCCCCCAAGGCCCCCACAACCACCATCGATGCCCCGCACCATCGTTTCTCCAACGCGCCAACCGCGCTGACCAGCCGTGGGGAACGGCCGCCGGCGACATCGCCAGAAATGTCGGGTCATCGCCGGCGTAACCACGCCGACGTGGCACGGCCATTAGGGGCTAATCCTACTGATTAGCCGCCCTTCAGCCACTGACAGTGGGCCCCGCAGCGGGTCAAATCCCAGTCAACACGGGATTAACTCCCAGTTAGCAGTGAGTCAATGACATGTGGGACCGGTCGTCAGGCTTGACCCGGGTCAACTTGGTTGACCTGCTGACGTTAATGTCATCTTGTCATGCCGATAAAGAATGGCTTCTGGATTTATTTTTATTCAGGAAACTCTAGAAAATTGCCTAAAATTCTAAAAATCATAGAAAATCAACCGTAACTCCAAATTAAGTAATTTATATATGGAAAATGATCAGAAAAATCCAATCTATCCATCTGTAGAATTTTCAAGCATGTTTGAACAACTTAAATCTGCTGTATACAACAATTTGAATAAATGGCATTGAAATGCCTTGTGTGGAGTTTGAATTTGAACCTAGGGTTCAAACCAACTTCATTTAACCTGTTGCTAGTTGCATTAGCTCAAACCACGGCATATTGCAATGTCACATTCATGCATCATATTGTTGCATTGCATTGATTGTGTTCTTTCTTGTTTGCCGGTGTTATCCCTCCCATTGAGACGACGTTCGACGACGTGTTCGATGACACCGATGAAGAACTATATTATCTTGAAGTGCTGTGCAAGCAAAACCCCTTGTTCATCTCGATACAATCCCACTCTCTCGCTCCTGCTCTCTTTTACTGCATTAGGACAACAACGATTCATCTGTTACTTGCTGCGGTAGCTGAACCCCTTTATCCTCCGCATGACCTGTCATTCCACAGTAAATAGATGAAACCCACTAGCATGAGTAGGAGTTGTTTGAGCCCTGTTGTGCCTACTCATTCATGCTTGTTTTCATGCCTGCCATCGCTTAGAGTTGAGTCAGGTCCGATTCATCGGGAATGAATTGGAATGGTGTCTCGAACATGTCCCTCTTGTGTGAGCTAAGTGTGTGAACATGATTTGGTAAAGGTAGTGGTGAGAGGCCATGTAGGAGTACATGGTGGGTTGTCTCATTGCAGCCGTCCTCAGGATTTGAGTTCTGTGTTTGTGATCCATGAAACAGTTACTACCACACATTGGGATCCTTAATTGACTCTCTCGGCTTCTTAACCCCCCTTGTTCTCTGTCCAGGAGTTGCAACTAGTTTCTGGTGTTTGTAGGATATGTGTTGGAGGTCGTGCGTAGTGCTGACCCTAGGGGTGGGCTATGATGCGGCAGATACACCGTGGCCCGGTGTACTGAATGCCCGTTTGGTATCTCGGGAACCCCGCACACATCGTTCGGGGCCGTTAGTGAAAACCTCGGCCGGACTCCCTGCGGATGGAACCCGAATAGGCGATAAACCTGGACTAAGGACTTGAGTGTTTAGGTAGGCCGTGGCCGACACCCTCGCTGGGCTTCCGCTTGAAGGTTGCCGAGTACACGTCGTGTAAACGGCGATAAGTGGTGAGAGCGTGTGTGAAGAAGTACACCTCAGAGGGTTATAAATGATCTATTCGAATAGCCGTGTCCATGAAAAGGACTTTGGGTTGCCTATATCGGTTCATAGACAAGTGAAAGTGGATACTCTAAAATACGCAAGATAAGCGTGAGTGCTATGGATGGCGTTCTCGTAGGGAGGCGGAGCGGGTCCATAGTGGTGTATTGATATGGTGAATATGTGGACTCGTAGCGCCCACCTCAAAAGAGTTACTTGGCAATCGTAGTTCAGATAGCCACCGAGTCAAAGCTGGCTTGCTGCGGTCAAACTCCACCACCCCTTTGTTGATAATGATGCATATGTAGTTAGTTCGATGTATGTCTTCTTGAGTACATTTGTACTCACGCTTGCTTATTTTATGTTTTGCGAGAGACGCGTCGGTCGGCTAGTAGTTCCGCGTGGACTTCGACGTTTAGCTTGTTACCTCAGCTACGATCTTGTGCCTCGGCAGGATCTAGTAGATAGTCAGGCTTCTCAGCCTTTTTCATTTGTAGATGTACGTACTTTCGAGACATGTTAAGCTTCCGCTTGTGCTTGTTGCTTGTATGTTTCAATGTTGGGTCATGAGACCCATGTTCAGTAATATCTCGCTCCTCGGAGCCTAATGAATAAATATTTGAGTCAGAGAGTTATGTTGTGATGCCATGTTGTATTTACACATATTGAGCATATTGTGTGTATGTTTGAAATGCTTGGTATGTGTGGGATCCGACAATCTAGTTGTTTATCCTTGGCAGCCTCTCATATGGGGAAATGTAGTCTAGTGCTTCCCGAGCGATAGTAGTCCGCTTCTGCCCGGTTCACCGGAGTCCTCGCTAGCCCAAAGACTACCGCTCTGAACACTTGACTGGCCGGCATGTGTTTCACTGCTTCTGGTTCCTTCTTCGGGAAATGTCACGCGGTGACATCCAAGTCCTCGCCTAGCTGCTACAGCCGGTTACCGGAGTCCTGTTAGCCTGCTACAGCCCGGATTCACACGTTGATGACCGACATGCTCGATGTGATTCATGTATGCCTGTCCCCATGGGTTAGTGCCGCTTTGGGTTCACGACTAGCCATGTCGGCCCGGTTCTCTGTCATATGGATGCTAGCGACACTATCATATACGTGAGCCAAAAGGCGCAAACGGTCCCGGGCCATGGTAAGGCGACACCCGTGGGAATACCGTGCGTGAGGCCGCAAAGTGATATGAGGTGTTACCGGCTAGATCGATGTGACTTGGAGTCGGGGTTCTGACAGCGTTGGTATCAGAGCCTGACATGCGTGTAGGATTACCAAGCCAAACTGGTCGAAGTTGTGTCTAGAAATGCTTTAGTTATGTAAGGGAATTGTTTGTGGAAGGGAACATAAGGCTCTTTTTACTCCTTATACCTCATGGCCTTCTGATTTGAGTCATCCTCTTCTCTTCTACGGGGATTAAGAACTAGGCCTTCTCATCTATCTATCAGGATGACGTGTTACTAATCCATAGACTTATAGAATTGATAGTTTCAAACCTCAGTTCGGTTTTTACTAGTTCCGTGTGTTCATAGTTGGTCTCGGAACCTTGATATTGTGCTCCCGAATGGTTATGCCACCCTTTTTGCAGGATGTCTCAAATCATTTTGAGCATTTACAGTCGTTACCCTGTCCGAGTCATCCCAGGTTTCTAAACAGTCTGATGCATTTGCAAATCCTTTCTTTCCGCTCGATGTCCTTTATGGTCGTAATAAGCACACTAATCGGTGCGTTGAGGTAATTTATTGCCTCGGCATATATGTTGGAGCTATTATTATGACCCTAGGCGTCTTATGAAACCATCTAGTAATCTAGCCATATTTTGTGTTCCCAGTGTGATGATTCTGGCCATCATTTTCGAAAGCATCCCGTGATGCAATTTAGTTAGTAGGTATTCTACTCCAGAGTTCTTGACCCAAGAATCACCCTACTTACCTCGTGTTGATAGTGTTGCTAGTTCCTTTAGGATATTAGTAACTTTGCGATAGTCCTCGAGGTCCGTGGTATATCGTTCTTCCAAATACCATGAACTATCCTTGGCAGAAGTTCCCCGTTGAACCACAAGGTCACAACAAGAGTGCTCTCGATGAGTTCCCCATTCTATATTGTGATTCTGCCAGTTCTATCATTCTGCATTGGTTATCCGGAAGAAGCCTGTTGAACTTGATTCGACATACTAACCTATGCATCCACAACTCAGAAAGTTATATGTCTCCTGAGTTGTTCTCTTTAGTTGTATTCCGACCCCCGTCTATCATTTGATACTCAAGAGTATGCGTGCATTCGTTGTTGATGCCCATTATTCTTGTGGTTTGTCAAGCCATTCTATTCGGAATGACTAGGAGGAACAAGCTCCAAGACCTCATCCATATCTAGGATTGGGTCAAAGTAGTTGTATTCCGCAGATCAAAATGCCAACCCAGCTTTTGAGTCTGTTCCATCTGGAGTGTTACCATCTTTATTTCAAGAGTGTCATGAGAGTTGCACCACCTCCTATGAATTCTTGACGCAGTAATACTTCTTGCCATCATTGTTCATTCCTCAATTCCCGTGTTATCGTAACCGGAATGCCGACAAGTGTACTGTGATGTGTGAAATCGATACTCCTAGCAACCTCGTTGCTTGGTAGCTAATTGACAATATCCTCATTCTTAGCGTGTTGGTTATTAAATCATCATCCTAAGATTGATCGTGCTACCTAGTCCTTATTTCTGGTGCACACTTCGATTGATGAGTTAGGATCTTGTCAAGTCCTTGCTCATTTGATCATATCGTCTTGCCCTCAAAAGCAAGATTGTTCTCGAGCTTAGTAACATACGGTGGATCGTGACTTTCCAAATATCTTCTTGGAAGTGTTACCGGTTTGTTTCTGATTTGTTATGTTGGGTTCGTGATCAAGTTGGTTATTCTCTAAACCAGCCATTCTCCAAGAATGCGTGTTGGATACCTGAGCTAGTCGGTTAAGCTAGACAACAACTTGGAGAGTTGGAAGATAAAAGTTTGTCTGACTTAGTTCATCTCCAAGGGATATCCTGGTGTGTGTGTGCTAAAGAAAGATGATATCTCCATTGATCGGTCATCGTGACCAGTTGTTGGATCTGTTGTCTTGCCAAAATTTTGACTTGAGTATGGGCTATCGTCAAGTCAAGTCAGAACAAATGATATTCATAATGTTGTCTTACTCGTGGTTGATCCCTCGGCATACACCATTATATCTTTTGGTCTCGACCAATGCTATCACCGTGTTCACATGATGGTGGAAGTCCAAAGGATATGGAAATTCCGATGAGTTGTTGTTGAGCCCATCGCAGCATTTTCTCTCCCCATGATTCATGTTGAACATCAACCTAGTGTTGAAAACTTTGTAAGCAATGCCTTCGTGTTCCGTTCATGAAGCCTATGCTTGGATGGAAGAAGTGACTTCCTCGAATTCATGTGCTTTAGGTGTAAGTTGCCGCCATGAATTTGAGAAAGGTTTGTTTTGCTTCCTTCGGAATCATCCCAAGTCACCATGCCCGCAAAGTATTCTATGGTCCGATAGACTGATCATCTTCATTTCATATGCAATTCCTAGCACACCAAGCCACCGATTGAATTGTTCAAAGAAAAGAAGTTCATGCGCTAATCTCAAGGGCCCGGACGGATATGCACAAGGCTTCGTTATCTCAATGATGGTTCCCCACCGAACTCGGTAGTGTTTTATTATAAGACTATCGTGGTGGTCATGATTGTCTCGCATAACGTGTCCACATGTTGTAGCGTAACCAGCTCATGTTTTGGAGCTTGCTATCATAGTTCATTCCTCGAGAATCTCGCAACGCCGTCTAAATCGATTTGTGTTGCAAACTCTCATTTTCTTTCTAGACTTGATGAGTCTGGATTATCTGACACCAGCCAGATCTGAATCTCGCAGATATGATGGTTGGAACGCGTTCCTCAAGAACTATAATATTGGTCTCCCTGTAACCAAGTAAGGTGGATGTTGTGGCCAACACACCCAACTGGAAGACTTATTATTGTAGTATCTTGATTGAGAAAGTTGGCCACCTCCCCATAAGGATCTCGTAGAATTTATTCCAATAGTTGTTCCTTATGGATTTTTGTGTTCCTGAAGTCCGACCTTTTACTTGATGTTCTAGATATCAAACCATATCTATGAATGGATTACGCTAGCACATCAAGGAGAACATTAGAAGCGGAGTGCTAAATGTCTCTCGGTCGATCATCCAGATTCTGTTCCTTAGCTTTGCTAAGGGGAAGTCTGAGAAGGTGTTATCTTCCTTTGTATCTGCATCATCCATCACCAGTCATCATGGTAGTATGTCGTGTTGCCAGGATCCTTGCCACAGATGTTGGTAGAACCTTGATGAATTTGGAAATGCTCAAGTTCTTGAGAGCACGCGCAAGCAAATCATTCCTTGTGTTGTCTTCAACAAGGTAGTTCACATCATCCATTCTAGGCCGAGTGTGTCGTTCTCCCGAACTCCGTTAAACGATCGCTCAGAATTGCCTCAGGCTGGTGAGAAGAGTTTCAATGATCTTTGTATCAGAAGTAATTCTTTTTGCCACTTAAGGGAATAATTCTACGAGTCACCTCTCCCAAGGTGCCCCGTTATGGGATCATGGTAATTGTTTCCTCGCTACTTTGAAACCCTCGTCAAATTCTTACATCCGTCCCTCCTGATGTATGTTTGCCTCTCATCTCCAGAGATGTTTCTATGTCCCATTCCGTGAGTTGATCGTGAATTGCTCAATCTTCGAGAAGATCGTTTCCTGTAGAATCTCTTTTGTCGTCGTCAAGTTGAATGAAGATTTCGAAAGCAAAGATGTCCAGAGCAACGTATGCAACGAATCAACAACCTTATGAGGTGCAACCTGGATCGCGAAGATGGTGTTGGTCTTGTGCCCCCTCTGTATTCTTACCTCATGTCTTGAATCTCGGGACGAGATTCTTGTTTAGTGGGGGTGAGCTGTCACAGCCCCAGATCAGCCCTTGTTTGACTTTGCTTGCCCATCATGCCATCATGTTTAAATTCCAAAGAAACTTGAAATGGGGATGTTGAAACCCTACCACCAAAGGAATTCACTAGGTTCACCTAAAATATCTTCAGTAAATCCAAATAGCTTTCAAAAATGTTCATCATTTATGGAAAATGTTGTAAACAGTAACCAGAGGTGATGCACATTTTTCCATGACATATTTGGGCTCTAAATTAAATCATACTCTATTTGCATTTGGGCGTTTAAATGCTATAAAATATTTTATATGTTCAAATAATCATAAACTAAAATGTTTACTGTTGGATATATTCTAAACAGTAGCCATGATTAGTTTCATGATTTTTGGTAATGCCCTGGCATTTTTAATAAAGTCCTAACGTCTACAGAATAATAGAAAACAAGAAATAAAGAGAGAGAGAGAGACTTACAGGCGCTCACTGGCAGCCCACCGCCCAACTCCACTGTGGTGGCCCAGAGCCGGCCTAGCCCACCTGGCCGCTGCAGTCTCCCACCTCTGCCAAGAGGGCAGAGGCATAGACAAGACGGGATGCTGCAGCGCCACGCCACCAGGCTGCCTGCCTGCGTCCGAGGACAGCTCGACCCCGCGAATCCCCTCCTCGGTGTTGTTCCAATCGCCCGACTCGCTCGCTCGATCCCCTGTTCGCTCGCTCGCCTCTGCACCGCCACACCCGAGAGCGACTGCCGCCGCCGCCGCTGCCACGGCCGCAGCCACTCGCTCCCTCTCCGCATCCTCGAAGCTCCGCCACGATCCCGTGGAGCAACACACCCGACGCACGCGACCAGAAGAGGCCCCAGTCGACCGGAGCGTCGTCGTCTTCACCTCCGGTGCCCGGAGATCGACTCCGTCGATTCGCCTCGTCCAGAGCGTCCCAAGTCCGCTGATCTGCTCTGCCTGCCCACTGTGAGCCACCGCATTGACTTCCCCTTCTCCCTTGTCCTCCCGTGCCCTCTAGCTCCCTTGCCGCACGAGCCGAAGCTCGGCTCCGCCATTGCCGCGGCACGCGTGCTCCCCGTGCTCCATTCTTTGTCGTCGTGGAACGGGGGCGGCCTAGAGCAGCCCTGGCGCTGCCGTGCAGCACAGGCAGCTCGGTAGCGAGCCCTAGCGCAGCACCTGCACACCACCAAGTTCCGCCGCCGCATATGCTCGCCGCCGCCACCGCTACACGCCGTCCCCGGCGTCCCCACAACCACCACTGGATGCCCCGCACCACGGGCTCTCCAACGCGCCTAACCGCGCGACCAGCCGTGGCCGGAAACGGCCGGCCGGCGATCGTCGCCGTGTCGGATCATCGCCGGCGTAACCACGCCGACGAGGCACGGCCATTAGGGGCTAATCCTACTGATTAGCCGCCCTTCACCATCGACATCGGGCCCCGCAATGGGTCAAATCCTGGCCAACACGGGATTAACTCCCAGTTAGCAGTGAGTCAATGACATGTGGGACCGGTCATCAGGTTTGACCCGGGTCAACTTGGTTGACCTGCTGACGCAATGATGCTGTCATGCTGACGCAGTAATGGCTTTCTCGATTTATTTTTATTCAGGAAATTCCAGAAAATTGCCTAAACTTCTAAAAATCATAGAAAATCAACCGTAACTCCAAATTAAATAATTTATAAATGAAAAATGATCAGAAAAATCCAATCTATCCATCTGTACCATTTTCAAGCATGTTTGAACAACTTAAATCTGCTGTATACAACAATTTGAATAAATGGCATTGAAATGCCTTGTGTGGAGTTTGAATTTGAACCTAGGGTTCAAACCAACTTCATTTAACCTGTTGCTAGTTGCATTAGCTCAAACCACAGCATATTGCAATGTCACATTCATGCATCATATTGTTGCATTGCATTGATTGTGTTCTTTCTTGTTTGTCGGTGTTATCCCCTCCCGGTAGACGACGTTCCGACGACGTATTCGATGACACCGATGAAGAACTATATTATCTTCAGAAGTGCCAGGCAAGCAAAACCCCCTTGTTCATTCCGATACAATCCCACTCTCTCGCTCCTGCTCTCTTTTACTGCATTAGGACAACAACGATTCATCTCATTACTTGCTGCGGTAGCTGAACCCCTTTATCCTCTGCATGACTGTCATTCCATATTAATTAGATGAAACCCACTAGCATGAGTAGGAGTTGTTTGAGCCTGTTGTGCCTACTCATTCATGCTTGTTTTCATGCCTGCCATCGCTTAGAGTTGAGTCAGGTCACGATTCATCGGGAATGAATTGGAATGGTGTGTGAACATGTCCCATCGTGTGTGAGCTAAGTGTGTGAACACGATTTGGTAAAGGTAGCGGTGAGAGGCCATGTAGGAGTACATGGTGGGTTGTCTCATTGCAGCCGTCCTCAGGAACTGAGTTCTGTGTTTGTGATCCATGAAACAGTTACTACCACACATTGGGATCCTTAATTGACTCTCTCGGCTTCTTAACCACCCTTGTTCTCATCCAGGAGTTGCAACTAGTTTCTGGTGTTTGTAGGATATGTGTTGGAGGCCGTGCGTAGCGCTGACCCTAGGGGTGGGCTATGATGCGGTAGATACACCATGGCACGGTGTACCGAATGCCCGTTTGGTATCTCGGGAACCCTGCACACATCGTTCGGGGCCGTTAGTGAAAACCTCGGCCGGACTCCATGCGGATGGAACCCGAATAGGCGATAAACCTGGACTAGGGACTTGAGTGTTTAGGTAGGCCGTGGTCGACACCCTCGCTGGGCTTCCGCTTGAAGGTTGCCGAGTACACGTCGTGTAAATGGCGATAAGTGGTGAGAGCGTGTGTGAAGAAGTACACCCCTGCAGGGTTATAAATGATCTATTCGAATAGCCGTGTCCGCGGAAAAGGACTTTTGGGTTGCCTATATCAGTTCATAGACAAGTGAAAGTGGATACTCTAAAATGCGCAAGATAAGCGTGAGTGCTATGGATGGCGTTCTCGTAGGGAGACGGGAGCGGGTCCATAGTGGTGTATTGATATGGTGAATATGTGGACTCGTGCGCCACCTCAAAAGAGTTACTTGCGATCGTAGTTCAGGATAGCCACCGAGTCAAAGCTGGCTTGCTGCAGTCAAACTCCACCACCCCCTTTGTTGATAATGGTGCATATGTAGTTAGTTCTGATGTAAGTCTTGCTGAGTACATTTGTACTCACGTTTGCTTATTTTATGTTTTGCAGAGAGACGTCAGTCTCGCTAGTAGTTCCGCGTGGACTTCGATGTTTAGCTTGTTACCTCAGCTACGATCTTGTGCCTCGGCAGGATCTGGTAGATAGTCAGGCTTCTCAGCCTTTTTCATTTGTAGATGTCTGTACTCAGACATGTTAAGCTTCCGCTTGTGCTTGTTGCTTGTATGCTCTGAATGTTGGGTCATGAGACCCATGTTTGTAATATCTCGCTCCTCGGAGCCTAATGAATAAATATTTGAGTCAGAGAGTTATGTTGTGATGCCATGTTGTATTTACACATATTGAGCATATTGTGTGTATGTTTGAAATGCTTGGTATGTGTGGGATCCGACAATCTAGTTGTTTATCCTTGGCAGCCTCTCATATGGGAAAATGTAGTCTAGTGCTTCCTCGAGCGATAGTAGTCCGCTTCTGCCTTCACCGGAGTCCTCGCTAGCCCAAAGACTACCGCTTCTGGACACTTGACTGGCCGGGCATGTGTTTCACTTCGCTCGTGGTTCTGTCTTCGGGAAATGTCACGCGGTGACATCCGGAGTCTGCTTAGCCTGCTACAGCCCGGGTTACCGGAGTCCTCATAGCCCAAAGGTTACAGCCCGGATTCACACGTTGATGACCGACATGCTCGATGTGATTCATGTATGCATGTCCCCATGGGTTAGTGCCGCTTTGGGTTCACGACTAGCCATGTTGGCCCGGGTTCTCTGTCATATGGATGCTAGCGACACTATCATATACGTGAGCCAAAAGGCGCAAACGGTCCCGGGCCATGGTAAGGCGACACCCGTGGGAATACCGTGCGTGAGGACGCAAAGTGATATGAGGTGTTACCGGCTAGATCGATGACTTGGAATCGGGGTTCTGAGAGGCCATTTCCTCTTTGCTTCGGCAGTGAGCAGCCTGATCGGCTTTTAGCTCTTCGGCCGCCCTTAAAGTGGCCGCATTACTATTTCTGGCTTGCTCTTTAGCTCGGGCGAGTTCCACCCGCAGCTCCTCCACTGCATCGGCGCCACCTGCATTAAGCATACAAGTCGTAAGGCACGGGCGTCAAGCTCCTTTACCAGGCGTCCGCAAAGAAGCCGCATACCTTGTGACTCGTCAATCCGCTTATTGACAAGCGCGATGTCCGCATCCTCCTCGTCAAGTTGCCGCTTTAGTTCGGCAAATTCATCAGTCCGGCTGGCCACCGGACGCCCCGCCACCTATTTAGGAGCGGCGATATGTTATAACTGAGATTATGATCCTCGGCATGTTGTCAATTTTGACAACATACCGAGTCTCGTGGGCTACTATCTATACAGGCGCATTCTATATGCATAATCGCCGAAGGTACATCATTTTTGCGTACCTCGAACCCCGTCAGTAAGCTTCTGACGGCTTCATGCAATATGCTCTCAGCGGATGCAATTCTTTCAATCACCGTACCCATTAACGCACGGTGATCTTCTGAGATAGCCGCTCGCCCGAGCAGATCTTTCAGCTCCTCCGACCACACGCCAGTTGGCGCCGGACCTTCCGGCCCCGCCAGACTCGGGGAAACCCTCCGCGACGACACCTCAGGGTCGTCCGCCTCGCATGAAGGTGCGACAGGTGGAGGGGTTTCGCTCTCCATCATCTCCGGAAGAAGATCCCCCGAAGACGAGCTCTGCTGAGAAGGGCTGAGATCCGAACTACAAGGTACAATTTCAATTATCTTCAAAAATAAATACAGGGATGTTCTTTATTCACAGGACCCCCTCTTTTTACTTACTTGTCACGCCCAATATGCGACCCTATCCAAAAGGAACTCGAAGGTCCCATCAAGGATAGACCCGCATATTGAAACGCTTTTGCAAGGTGGATATCATTACATCAACATTACATAATAGATGGGGATACATACATACGGCACGAGTGCCACAAGAATACATCAACATCATATACAAGAGATCAACATCCGACTACAGATGAAACATAAACAGAAACTCAAACAATAACCACCCTGCTAGCCCAGGCTGCCGACCTGGAACCTATCCCCTGATCGAAGAAGTAGAAGAAGAACTCAACGCAAGCAAGCATCGCTCTCGCGTAATGATCATCACAAACTTGTACCTGCAACTGGTGGTGTAGTAATCTGTGAGCCACGAGGACTCAAAGAATCCCATTACCATGGGTATCAAGACTAGCAAAGCTTAAGGGAAAGGCAGGAGTAAAGTGGTAAGATTGCAGCAGCGACTAAGCATGATATGGTGACTAACATAATGCAAATGAGAGCGAGAAGAGAAACAAAGGAACGGTCGTCAACTAGTAATGATCAAGAAGTGATCCACGAACTCCTACTTACGTCAGACATAACCCAGAAACCGTGTTCTCCTCTCGATCAACCCCGAAAAGAGACACTCACGGTTATGCACACGGTTGGTGTATTTTAATTAAGATCAACTTCGGGTTTTCTACAACCGGACATTAACAAATTCCCATCTGCCACATAACCGCGGGCACGGCTCTCGAAAGTTTAAACCCTGCATGGGTGTCCCAACTTAGCCCATGATAAGCTCTCGCGATCAACGAAGGATATTCCTTCTCCCGGGAAGACCCGATCAGTCTCAGAATCCCGGCTACAAGACATTTCGACAGAAATAAAACAAGACCAGCAAAGCCGCCCGATGCGCCGACAATCCCGATAGGAGCTGCACATATCTCATTCTCAGGGCAACACCGGATGAACACTACGTACGGCAACCGACGATACCCCAAGTTGCCTAGGGGCGGCACCGCAAGTGGCTCTGGTTTGGACCAACACTTAGACAAGCATTGGCCCGGGGGGGCTAAATAAAGATGACCCTTGGGTTAATTACTCCCAAGGGAAAATAGGTGATGGTGAGGCAAATGGTAAAACCAAGGTTGGGCCTTCTTTGGAGGAGTCTTATTCAAAGCGAACTGTCAAGGGGTCCCATAAATCACCCGACCGCGTTAGGGACGCAAAATCCGGGAACATAATACTGATATGACGGAAACTAGGGCGGCAAGAGTGGAACAAAACACCAGGCATAAGGCCGAGCCTTCCACCCTTTACCAAGTATATAGATGCATTAATAACATAAGATATATTGTGATATCCCAACAAGTACACATGTTCCAGCAAGGAACAACATCTCCATGTTCCAACAAGGAACAAACTTCATCTTCACCTGCAACTAGCAACGCTATAAGAGGGGCTGAGCAAAGCGGTAACATAGCCAAACAATGGTTTGCTAGGAAGGGTGCAAAAGGTTAGAGGTCGACATGGCAATTTGGGATGGCTTGATAAATGGTAATAGGTAGCGCAGCACAGCGATAGAACGAAGCAACTAGCATAGCAATGATAGTAGTGAGATCCAAGGTAGCGGTCATCTTGCCTGAAATCCCGCTAGGAAGAAGAACGAGTCCATGAAGAAGACGAACGGATGAAGCCGAACCAAGCGTAGACGAACGAATCCTCACGATCGCAACGAAACAGGAACTAACAAGAAGAAGCACACAACATAGTAAACACACCTCACATGAACAAGACATGATGCACAACAAACATGATGCATGACAAATCTAGATGAGTCTACTCATGGCAAGAGATGATGCAAAACAAGAGCAACACATCAAAGCAAGTTTAAATGAGGCCTGAACAACATGTAACAATTCCGGTAAGTCCTCATATGCAAATTTCGAAATTGGTCCAGATCTGAATAACTTTATGTTCAAGTTGTTAAACAGCAATTTAAAATGCACCAAGATGATCTACACGAAATTCTAGTCAAGTTACATATAAAGTTCATTAGATTTGGAGCTACGGTCTAGAAGATATGAGTAAAACAAGTTAAACATGGCATTGATGCAAAATGCACCCAAACATCAAGAAAAACACCTCAAAATAAGTATGCAACATGATAATATGAAACTACGTGCAAAATCAAGCAAGTTTCATATAGAGCACACTCAAAACGGAGCAACGGTGCAACACATACACACAATACAAGTTATAGCAACAATCTGTCCAAAACAGCAACTAGGCATATTGCAAGCATCAAAACAACATGCTACAGCATTTCAACGTAATAACAAAAGGCATGGGCATGATCTACAGGTAAATCATGACAAAACATGAACACTGAACTATCTCCAGAAACAACTAGAACATGCTCAAAAACACATGGCAAGATTGCAAATAATAACAGTTTCAGGCATTGGCAGAAATAACATCAGGTTGCAATGTTTAGAGCTATCAAACAACATGTTACAGGAACTTAACATGGAAAACAAAGGCATGGCATGAATCTACTCAAAGCATAGAACAAAAATCCCTTACTGACCATAAGCCAAAAAGGACCAGAAAATATGATGGCACCCATGTAAATATTGCAAGTTATATTACAGATTCATACATGGCAGGAACAACGATAAGTAGGCATGTTGGTGAGTTTGAACCACTCACCACAGAGCAATACATGGCATGTCAAGGCAACCAACAGCAAGAAGACATGGCATAGAAGCAATACATGGTAAGAACAACATCATAGCATGCAAGTATCAACTACAACAACCTTGGCAAAATTGAATAACATGTAAACAATCTGCCAGGAAACATTTTATAGCAAAAGTAGAGCTCGATTGACTCAAGCTATGGAACTCCATAATTGCAAACAAGGGCATGGATGGATAGAGCAAGAAATGTATAACAAAACATCCTTACTCAAGTATCTCAAAATATGCATGGATCTCTCGGTAGCATCAAGTTAACATGGCATAAAAATATCAGCAAAACAGGGCTGAAATCAGCAACATCAAGACACCTAGTTTGCATGCTTGTGCTAGTCACCACATAGATCACAAAAATACATGGAATATACCCCTGGAAATATGGCAGGGCATATTACAAAACACATGTAGGACTCAAGTTCATAGGATGCACACATCAATCATGGCAAAAATGACAAAAGTGCATGTTCTGATAAGAATCAGAAACTAACATCACATAGCACTCTTGCAACAGCATTTCGGGCACCAAGATGAGCTCAAATGAAAATGTTGCAATGATATGAAATGATCTACTCTTCGAGGCGAACAATTTGACATATTACACGCGCAAAACGGAGCTACGGATGCAGAGATATGATGCAACGAAAATGCAACAAAATAATCACAGTATCGGGACGGAGGATTTGGAGGGGGGGAGAGAAAGAAGTCAACCGAATGGCACGGGAACCGAGGCGGCGGCGGATCTCGCCGGATCCGCGGCGCCGGTGGCCGGAGAGGGCCGGGGCGAAGGCGGGCCGGACCGACGCCATGGCCGCGGCGGCCGAGGCGACGGCTGCCGCCGAGGGGGGCCGCATGAGGTTTACGGAAATGGGCGGCGAGGGAGCCGCCATGGGCGGGCGAAAGCGGCGGGCGGCCGGGCAGGTAGCCGGGCGGCGAGGAGGCGCTGGCCGGGCTGTGCAGAGCGCGCCGGGCGGCGTCCGGAAGGGGCTTTGGCGCTGGTTTCGCAGTAGCTGGCGGCGCGCTGCTCGCGAGACCGGCGACGGGCGGACGGAGCCGGGCGGCGGAGGTCGGCGGAGGGCGGCGGCGGAGAGCGCGGGCGGCGGGAGGAGCTCGGGCGCTGGCTGGCGCTGCCGGGGCAAGGGCGGCGAACGGGCCTCGCGGGCCCGCTGCTGGCTGGCTGGCGGCCATGCGGCGCGAGGAGGGAGGCGCGGTCGCCGACGTGGTGGCCGCGGGTTGGCCAGGAGCGGCGGTGGTGATGAGGTGGCGGGCCGCTATTGGCCGGGGTGAGGTGGAGGCTGGCGGGTGGACGCGTCCGGCGCGGAGGCGGACATGTCCGGCGACGCGGAGGGAGGAGGAGGTTAGGGTTCATCCGCGAATTTCGGAGGGGGAGGTGTATATATAGGTAGAGGGAGCTAGGAGAGTCCAAATGAGGTGCGGTTTTCGGCCACGCGATCGTGATCGAACGACCGAGAGCATGGAGGGAGTTTGCTGGGTTTTGGGCCACTTGGGAAGGGTGTTGGGCTGCAACACAAAAGAGGCTTTACTTGCATCTTGCTAACCGTTGGAGTACCAAACGACCTCCAAATGATCCGAAACTTGACAGCGGTCTACGGTGCTATACCAAGGCCGCTTGACAAACCTCGGGCATTCCGAGAACGCTTTGACACCCGCATACCTAAAAAGAGGTAAAAGGCGCCGGGGGACATAGGAGTGCCGGATTGCCAAACGGACAACGGGGAAAATGCTCGGATGCATGAGACGAACATGTATGCAAAATGAAATGCACATGATGACATGATATAAAATGCAGATGATGACATGGCAAAGTGCAACACGCAAGCACATGACATGGCAACGACGGCGAATAATCGCGTACACTGGCGCGATCGAATCCGGCGTTACAACACTCGTCCACTAACAAGAGATCTCGTCCGAGATCTTAGGACCGAGACGGAAGGGAAAAGGATGAGGTGAAGTAAGAACTGAAGAGAAGAAGAAAAGATTCGAGAGCACTCGAGAAAACGAGAGGAACGACGAGAATGACGAGAATCGAAAGCTCACGGAAATTATATAGACTAAGAAACAACTCGTTCTAACCGGAGTGGTTAGAATGAGAAAAGAAACGAATAAGACCGAAAGGATTTAGGCAGCACTCCGGCTGAAAATGGAAGGATAGAACACGAACTTCAGAGATGGAATGACTCCTGATGAAGACATGACACAAAACCTCCGGAAAGAATTGAAGGAGTTGAATGAAAAGAACAGATAAGAACATGACAACTTGTGCCACGAATGAAATAGAAAGCAACCTTAGAAGAACGATTGAACGGAGTTATTGAGAAAATCAACCACGAAAGAATAAGCTTGTCGTGGGCTTATGGATAACATCTCAAAAGTTATGAGGTGATAACCAGCCGCAAACGAAAATGATTGGATAGCTGAGAAGAACGAAGAAATACAAAACTCCACTTCAAGAGAATACGGAGAGTTAATTGCACTTCGAGACGCAAGAAGAAGGATACTTGAACTCCACCAATAAGAATCTTGATGAACTCTTGAAGAAATGAATTAAATCATGAAGAACCACCATGAAGAACTCCGGTAACAAAAATGATGATGAGGTAGAAATGAAGGATGAAAGAATAAGACTAAAGCCTTGCGATGATTTAGATGGAGGATCCAATGAAATGGCCGAGAAAAATTTGAACTCCGGAAAAGAAAAAGATGAAAACACTTGGAACTAGAATTTATTCATCAAGAACAAACTCAAGAAAAGATTACTCACTTTGATGAAATAAGAATAAGATTTATTGTATGCTTATCCTTCATCAAATTAAATTGATGACAAACAATGGATTTGGCATAATACTTATTCTCGTTGAAAAAGGATTAAGGGGAAACATCGCACAAAACTTGGGAAAGTCTTCATGAACCACCGGTAGGATTGAAAGGATTGAATGAATTAATATGATAACCAAGCAAAAGAATCTTGAACGAGCCACCGTAAGAATTCGGAAATGACTGACGAAAGAGAATGAATCACTGGGAAGAATTAGAAGAGCAAATATGCTAGAGGGGATTTAGATGCAAAAGAGCGAAGAGATCGCGAACTGATTGAAGAATACTTGAACGAAGCACCGGATAATATTTAGACGATCAAGCTGAAAACTTGGAACGAAGAAATATTCCAAAAAGGTGACCTCCGGATGATCGAGAGGGAGAGCAACACCTGAAATACTCCGGATTGATGAAAAGAATTGCACAACTGGGAACAACTAGATAGGATAACATCGAGCTAGAACCATGAAACTCCGGGGGAACGGACAAGATTTAAGAGAAACTCTACTTCGGTCTTCAAGGACGCATTTAGAAACACCACCAAAATTATTGAGATACTCTGGGAAACGAAAGGTGAAGAGGTTGAGCCAACAATGACAAGAATTTGAAATCGATCTTGGAAAAGGCATGTGACTGATGGAATCCATACTTACGTCACACTTGAAAAGAATTTGGGAATAGCTCCGGAAGAATTAGAAGAGTCAGGTAAGATCCTGGGAAAAGGCCTGTGGGTTAGGGCCCACTGAAGAGAAAAACACCGTTGGAAAGGATGTTGAACCGAAAGATGATGCATCGGAACAATTGAAATATTTGAATGGGGTGGCAACCTCGAATTAATTGGAAGACAGACGAATCTCCTGAGATGACTTCAGCACTCCGGAAGGATAAACTGACGAGAGGCCAACGAGCAAAGGGAAAAACATTTGAGCCGAGGAAAAGAATATGATCAACACCGAAAAAACTTGAATTGAATCCACCGGAGAAGAAAAGAGATGAAGAATGTCGTACAAAACGAGAATTCACCGGTTGAAATAATTGACGAAAGACTGAAGAGGCTCCACACGAGTGGAATTGATTACTTGAATAAGGTTCGCATCTCCGGAAGAAGAGGGCGGAGGGCGGAAAACAAAGGCAACTTGGAAGGGGAAACCGACGAATATCTTGAAGAGAAAACACCGGTTGAAATCATTGAGGAGAGAAAGCAAAGACTTCGCACGAGTAGGATGGATAATCGATTACGGACTCCGGTTCCGAAAAGAAGAAGGGTGGGCGGGTGGGAAAAAAAACAACTGAGGATTGAACTTGGCAAAGATAAAGAGGGTCGAATCGCCTTGACGAGAAAATGCATCGGATGAAAAGAGCTGAGAGCCAACGATCAGAAAAACCCAACTGCGTGATCCTAAAGAAAAAATTTGAAGGGGAAGAGAAGTAATTCAAAACACCTACGTCAAGATTTCTCACCAGAGCGACGAAGGGACTGAGGAGTAAAAAGAATTCCTACTCTCCGATATAACTAGACTCCAAAAACAGTTTTCTTCTAGACTCAACAGCGGCCAAACTACACGATCAATCAAGGGGGCTCCTAGGGTCGGTCGAGGCTCTGATACCAACTTGAAACACGCCCAATATGCGACCCTATCCAAAAGGAACTCGAAGGTCCCATCAAGGATAGACCCGCATATTGAAACGCTTTTGCAAGGTGGATATCATTACATCAACATTACATAATAGATGGGGATACATACATACGGCACGAGTGCCACAAGAATACATCAACATCATATACAAGAGATCAACATCCGACTACAGATGAAACATAAGCGTAAACTCAAACAATAACCACCTCGCTAGCCCAAAGGCCGACCTGGAACCTATCCCCTGATCGAAGAAGTAGAAGAAGAACTCAACGCAAGCAAGCATCGCTCTCGCGTAATGATCATCACAAACTTGTACCTGCAACTGGTGGTGTAGTAATCTGTGAGCCACGAGGACTCAGCAATCCCATTACCATGGGTATCAAGACTAGCAAAGCTTAAGGGGAAAGGCAGGAGTAAAGTGGTAAGGTTGCAGCAGCGACTAAGCATGATATGGTGACTAACATACGCAAATGAGAGCGAGAAGAGAAACAAAGGAACGGTCGTCAACTAGTAATGATCAAGAAGTGATCCTGAACTCCTACTTACGTCAAACATAACCCAGAAACCGTGTTCTCCTCTCGATCAACCCGAAAAGATACACTCACGATTCACGCACGGTTGGTGTATTTTAATTAAGATCAACTTCGGGTTTTCTACAATCGGACATTAACAAATTCCCATCCGCCACATAACCGCTGGCACGGCTCTCGAAAAGTTTAAACCCTGCAGGGTGTCCCAACTTAGCCCATGATAAGCTCTCGCGATCAACGAAGGATATTCCTTGTCCCCGGAAGACCCGATCAGTCTCGGAATCCGGCTACAAGACATTTCGACAAAGAATAAAACAAGACCAGCAAAGCCGCCCGATGCAATCGACAATCCCGATAGGAGCTGCACATATCTCGTTCTCGTGGCAACACCGGATGAACACTACGACGGCAACCGACGATACCCCAAGTTGCCTAGGGGCGGCACCGCAAGTGGCTCTGGTTTGGACCAACACTTAGACAAGCATTGGCCCGGGGCTAAATAAAGATGACCCTTGGGTTAATTACTCCCAAGGGAAAATAGGTGATGGTGAGGCAAATGGTAAAACCAAGGTTGGGCCTTGCTGGAGGAGTCTTATTCAAAGCGAACTATCAAGGGGGTCCCATAAATCACCCGACCGCGTTAGGGACGCAAAATCCGGGAACATAATACCGATATGACGGAAACTAGGGCGGCAAGAGTGGAACAAAACACTGGGCATAAGGCTGAGCCTTCCACCCTTTACCAAGTATATAGATGCATTAATAACATAAGATATATTGTGATATCCCAACAAGTAAACATGTTCCAGCAAGGAACAACATCTCCATGTTCCAACAAGGAACAAACTTACTGAAGTATCTCAAAATATGCATGGATCTCTCGGTAGCATCAAGTTAACATGGCATAAAAATATCAGCAAAACAGGGCTGAAATCAGCAACATCAAGACACCTAGTTTGCATGCTTGTGCTAGTCACCACATAGATCACAAAAATACATGGAATATACCCCTGGAAAGATGGCAGGGCATATTACAAAACACATGTAGGACTCAAGTTCATAGGATGCACACATCAATCATGGCAAAAATGACAAAAGTGCATGTTCTGATAAGAATCAGAAACTAACATCACATAGCACTCTTGCAACAGCATTTCGGGCATCAAGATGAGCTCAAATGAAAATGTTGCAATGAGATGAAATGATCTACTCTCTGAGGCGAACAATTTGACATATTACACGCGCAAAAGGGAGCTATGGATGCAGAGATATGATGCAACGAAAATGCAACAAAATAATCACAGTATCGGGACTTGGAGGATTTGGAGGGGGAGAGAAAGAAGTCAACCGAATGGCACGGGAACCGAGGCGGCGGCGGATCTCGCCGGATCCGCGGCGCCGGTGGCCGGAGAGGGCCGGGCGGCGGCGGGCGGACCGGGCGCCATGGCGGCCGGAGGCGAGGGCGTTTACCGAGGGGGGGCCGCGGAGGTCGGGCGGAGCGGGCGGCGAGGGAGCCGGCCAGCTGGCGCGGCAGGCCGGGCGGCCGGGAAGGTAGCCGGGCGGCGAGGGAGGCGCTGCCGGGCCGGGCAGAGCGTCCGGAAGGGGCTCGGGCGCTGGGTCCCGCAGGGAGCGGGCGGGCGGCTGCTCGCGAGACCGGGCGACGGGGACGGAGCTGGCGGCGGAGGTCGGCGGAGGGCGGCGGCGCGGCTGGCGGGCGGCGGGAGGAGCCGGGCGCTGGCCGGCGCTGCCCGGGCGGCGGCGGCGAACGGCCTCAAGGGGCCCGTGGCTGGGCTCACGGGCTCGCCGCGGGCGCTGGAGGAGGCGCGGCCGACGTGGCGGCCGCGGGGTTGGCCAGAGCGGCGGTGGTGATGAGGTGGCGGGCCGCTATTGGCCGGGGTGAGGTGGAGGCTGGCGGGTGGACGCGTCCGGCGCGGAGGCGGACATGTCCGGCGACGCGGAGGGAGGAGGAGGTTAGGGTTCATCCGCGAATTTCGGAGGGGGAGGTGTATATATAGGTAGAAAGAGCTAGGAGAGTCCAAATGAGGTGCGGTTTTCGGCCACGCGATCGTGATCGAACGACCGAGAGCATGGAGGGGAGTTTGCTGGGTTTTGGGCCACTTGGGAAGGGTGTTGGGCTGCAACACAAAAGAGGCTTTACTTGCCATCTTGCTAACTGCTGAGTACCAAACGACCTCCAAATGATCCGAAACTTGACAGGCGGTCTACCGGTGCTATACCAAGGCCGCTTGACAAACCTCGGGGCATTCCGAGAACGTTTGACACCCTCACACGAAAAGAGGTAAAAGGGGGCGCCGGGGGGACATAGGAGTGCCGGATTGCCAAACGGACAACGGGGAAAATGCTCGGATGCATGAGACGAACATGTATGCAAAATGAAATGCACATGATGAAATGATATAAAATGCAGATGATGACATGGCAAAGTGCAACACGCAAGCACATGACATGGCAACGACGGCGAATAACTGGCAGACACCTGGCGCATCGAATCCGAGGCGTTACATTACGGCTCGCTGGAGGGCTGATCCTCTTGGGGAAATAGTGCGGCTGGGATACTTCCCGGCGGCGGACTCTCTGACAAAGATTTCTTTCCCCTCTTTGAGGCCTTAACCTCCGGATCTTTCGAAGCGGTCCTCTTCTCTCCTTGGAGGGTGGAACTTTTGATCCCTCCTTCCTTGAAAGCCTCCTTCATGGAGGCGCTATTTCCCTCGCTCCCCCTTCGCCTTTTTTAAAAGGCGCGACCTTCAACATCTTGATCGGCATGGGATCCGGCGTGGTCTCTGGGAGGGGAGCCGGACACCTTATCAACTTTTCCTTGGCTATCCACTCCTGTCCAAGAAACGGCTGCTTTAAAGGGCATATATATGATAAATGAATGAACAGCCTGTCCGGGTACATGACTACTTACTTGAGTATCCGGGCGATTGCAGCTTAGTCCTGCGTCCTCAGCCAGGTCCGGACACTTCTCTTGTGATCCGAAGAACAGTTTATACATCTCCACGAGCGTCGTGCCCATAAAATGTTGGAGAGCTCGTGGTCCCTCCGGATTGAATTCCCACAGACGGAGGGGGCGACATTTGCAGGGCAGAAGGCGCCGAATCAGCATAACCTGCGCCACTATGACCAGATTGATCTCTCTTTCTTGGAGGTCTCGAATACGGCCCTGCAATGAGGAACGCCCTTGGACGGCCCCAGGCCGAGCCCCTTGTTGACCCATGACGCCAACCGCCGTGGTGGACCCGAGCGGAAGGCGGAGGCGCCACCCATTTGGTGCCCCCGGGAGCGGTGATATAGAACCACTCCTGCTGCCACAAACCAAGCTCCTCTTGAAAAGATCCTCGGGCCATGGAGCATCGCACATTTGCTTATGACCGCCCCTCCAAGACTCTGCTTGTTGCCCTCGATCATCTTGGCTCCACCTTGAAGGTCTTGAGCCACAATCCAAAGTGAGGGGTAATATGGAGGAAGGCTTCACATACGACAATGAATGACGAGATATGGAGGATGGACTCCGGATTCAAGTCATGGAAATCCAGCCCGTAATAAAACATGAGCCCTCAAGACAAAGGGATCCGTCGGGAAGCCTAAACCCGAAGGAAGTGAGACACGAACACCACGCCTCGCCGGGCTCGGGAGTGGGAATGACCTGCCCTAGAGCAGGCAGCCTATGCGAAATCTCGCCGTTTAGATACCTGGCGTCTCGCAGCTTTAGCACATCTTCTTCTGTGACGGAAGAAGACATCCATCGGCCGAGCTGGTCGGAGCCGGACATCGTGGAAGGTCCGAAGCGCCTAAATCTGAAGCTTTGAGTGTTGGAACTCGAAGCGCGGGGCGAACTCGATGGAGGGTGTAAAAAAGAAGAGGGCCTTGGTCTCATTATAAAGAGGTTGAATACCAAGAGCCCTCCCCGTGGTCGATTAGGACTCGCTTTCGATAGAGGAGGGGTGCCAACGGGCACGGTTGGGTTACCCACATCCGTATTGATGAGACTCCCAGAATAAGGGGGCACGATCTACGCCTTGATAAGACGTGCGGAAATTGCCTCGCTAAACGCGCTGAGGTGGGACAGTAAAAATGATTCATATAAAGACCTGGCCGTGGTGTGATGTCACACCACGGAATACGTCAGCAGATCTGTGCAAAAATTATTCTCTCTACGGTAGTATGTGGAACTTGTTTTGCAGAGCCGGACACTATCCTTGTGTTCAAAACCTTCTATTGAGTATTCGGAGGAGGAACCCGCCTTGCAATGCCGAAGACAATATGCACGTCGGACTCGTCGTCATTGAAGCCTGGTTCAGGGGCTACTGAGGGAGTCCTGGACTAGGGGGTGTCCGGATAGCCGAACTATCATCTTTGGCCGGACTCCTAGACTCCGTCCCGTGTCCGGATGGGACTTTCCTTGGCGTGGAAGGCAAGCTTGGCGATACGGATATGTAGATCTCCTACCATTGTAACCGACTCTGTGTAACCCTAACCTATCCGGTGTCTATATAAACCAGAGGGTTTTAGTCCATAGAGAGAACAACAATCATACCATAGGCTAGCTTCTAGGGTTTAGCCTCTCTGATCTCGTGGTAGATCTACTCTTGTACTACCCATATCATCAATATTAATCAAGGTGAGTAGGGTATTACCTCCATCGAGAGGGCCCGAACACAGGTAAAAACATCGTGTTCCTTGTCTCTGTTACCATCCGCCTAGACGCACGATTCGGGACCCCCTACCCGAGATCCGCGGTTTGACACCGACAAGGGTCTATGCCCATTTTATGACCGTATCCTCGATAAAGGTGTTCAAAGGCTGCCGCCGTCCATAAGGACTCGAGTGAGGTGAAATCCTTCGATGATGGGGTCTAAGATCAATGCGGCGGATCCGCCATGACGGATGCTAGTGGGGTGGTCCCTGCGATCGAAGGTGATTGGACAAGAGGACCATGGGTTGAACTTTGGGGCGACAGGCTCCATCGCATATACGTCCCTTAGTGTGCGCCTGCTCCCTCTTGGGAATGTGGGTTGCGTATATCATGTTCACCGTCCTCACTTGTGGGGGGAACCTCTTTTGTCCTCTCGTGTTCGGCGGCCGGGGCTCTTCCTCGTCGTCACTGTGCAGCCCCTTGTCCTTGTTTTCGGCATTTAACTTGTCGGCCTCCTTGAACACCCAGCATTCTCTGTTGGTGTGATTGGCTGGCTTATCGGGGGTGCCGTGTATCTGACACGAGCGATCGAGTATGCGGTCCAAACTGGACGGGCCCGGAGTACTTCTTTTGAATGGCTTTTTCCGCTGACCGGATTTAAAACCACTGAATCCGGCATTGACTGCTGTATCCTCGGCGTTATCGCCGTTGTTACGGCGTTTGTGTTTGCTATGACCTGGTCTGCCGTTACTGTCCTTGGTATCCGAAGTGCCAAGGTTCCTTGATGTGTTGTTGCTGCGAGCCAGCCAGCTATCCTCTCCCGTGCAAAAGCGGGTCATGAGTGTTGTGAGGGCTGCCATAGACTTCGGCTTTTCCTGGCCGAGGTGCCGGGCGAGCCACTCGTCACGGATGTTGTGCTTAAATGCCGCTAAGGCCTCTGCGTCCGGACAGTCGACGATTTGATTTTTCTTGGTTAGGAACCTTGTCCAGAATTACCTGGCCGATTCCCCCAGCTGCTGAGTTATATGTCTCAAGTCATCGGCATCCGGCGGTCGCACATAAGTGCCCTAGAAATTGTCAAGGAATGCATCTTCCAGATCCTCCCAACAGCCAACGGAGTCTGCTGGCAAGCTGTTCAGCCAATGCCGAGGTTGTCCTTAGAGTTTTAGTGGGAGGTACTTGATGGCATGTAGATCATCACCGCGCCCCATGTGGATGTGGAGGAGGAAATCCTCGATCCATACTGCGGGATCTGTTGTACCATCATATAATTCGATATTTACGGGCTTAAAACCCTCTGGGAATTCATGATCCATTACTTCGTCAGTGAAGCATATATAGGGGGTCTGCGGCGCCTCTGTGCTGGGCTATATCACGACGCAGCTCATATGAGTCTTGCCTGCTGTGTTCGGCCCGGCCAGATTTACTTTTATTGTATCCGGCGTGATGGTCATCGTTGCGCGGAGGCGCGCGCCCTCGTGGTCAATAGACCGATCTTGTGTGTTTTGCCCTGTCTTCCAATACATCTCGCAAGTCTTGCGTGTTGCCCTGTGCCTTGGTATTTTTGTTTGAGTGGCGGCGGGGTGCGGGCTGAGCTTCAGGCTGGAATGCCTCTCTGTCTCGGCCGCGAGGTGGTCGATCAGCCGCATCATACGCTGGTGATGTAGGTTTCAATGCTTCCTCCTCAAGTCGGGTAGCAACTCGCGCTTTGGGTAACCCTTGAGGGGCGTTCGAGTTCATATTCCTCGGCCGCAAGGACTTGATCCATCATCCGCTAGCAAAACCTGATCAGCTCGAAGCTGTTGTTGCTTTTTCTTCAGGCTATTTGCTGTGGCAGTAAGCCGACGCTTAAAGCGCTCCTGCTCGACGGGATCCTCCGGCACGATAAATTCTTCGTCGCCGAGGCTCACCTCGTCTCTGGAGAGAGGCATGTAATTGTCATCCTCCGCCTCTCCCTCTGCCGCTCGCTCGGGAGGGTTGGCTTGTTCATCCTCCAGCCCTAAATCTTGCTGGAGGGGATTGTCGTCTTCGGCACTGCCCGGAGTGCTATTATCTCCTGTGCTGGTATCATCGCTTTTGTTGTGGCGAGACTTAGAGCGGCGCCGCTGACGTTGGCGCTTGGGTTGCTTCTTGGAGGGGTCATCCTCCGCTGTCTTGTCACCATTGCCTTCTTTGGGTGTATCCACCATGTATATATCATATGATGAGGTGGCGGTCCGATTGCCTCTGCGATGGCTCTGCTCGCCTCCGCATCGTTGTCCATAACATCGATGTCTTCGGAGTCGAACTCGAGCATGTCGGTTAAATCGTCGACACTGGCTACTAAGTGGGTGGTGGGTGGGGGAGTGAATTTCCTCGTCATCCGCATCCCATTCTAACCGGGCATAGTTCGGCCAAGGTTCTCCTGACAAGGAGAGAGACCTTAACGAGTTTAGCACATCGCCGAAAGGCGAGTGCTGAAAGATATCCGCGGAGGTGAACTCCATGATCGGCGCCCAATCGGATTCGACAGGCATGGGCGCGGGCGGCTCGGAGTCCGTGGCCGGAGATGAATCCAGTGGTTCGGCATCACGGCTCTCATGAGGGGTAAGGTCAGTATCCTGCTCTATCATCGCTGAGAGTACGGCCTCCGTGGCGGGGTCTATCCACCCGTCCTTGGATGGCATAATTTGCTCCGGATTAAAATCCGGAGTAGTCGCAGGTGCGATCTCCCGAACACTGTCCGACGGCAGAGCTAAATCATGCTCGTTGTGATCGTGTGGCGCACCTGACATGGGCTCGAATCCGTTGAAGATCAAGTCTCCACGGATGTCGGTAGTGTAATTCAAGTTTCCGAACCTGACCTGGTGGCCAGGGGCGTAGCTCTTGATCTGCTCCAGATGGCCAAGTGAGTTGGCCCACAGTGCGAAGCCGCCGAATATAAAGATCTGTCCGGTGAGGAAGACCTCACCCTGGACTGCATCATTATCGATGAGCGAAGGAGCCATCAAGCCTTACGGTGACGGCACAGTGGAACTCTCAATGAAAGCACCAATGTCGGTGTCAAAACCGGTGGATCTCGGGTAGGGGTCCCGAATCGCGCGTCTAAGGCGGATGGTAACAGGAGGCGGGGACACAATGTTTACCTGTGTTCGGGCCCTCTCGATGGAGGTAATACCCTACTTCACCTTGATTAATCTTGATGATATGAGTATTACAAGAGTTGATCAACCACGAGATCGTAGAGGCTAAACCCTAGAAGCTAGCCTATGGTATGATTGTTGTTTTTTCCTACGGACTAGACCCTCCGGTTTATATAGACACCGGAGGGGGCTAGGGTTACGCAGAGTCGGTTACAATGGGAGGAGATCTACATATCCTTATCGCCAAGCTTGCCTTCCACGCCAAGGAGAGTTCCATCCGGACACGAGACGAAGTCTTCAATCTTGTATCTTCATAGTCCAACAGTCCGGCCAAAGGATATAGTCCTGCTGTCCGGATACCCCCTAATCCAGGACTCCCTCAGCCGCATCTCAGGAGCTCTTCTGGCCTTCGCGCATGGGCCGCTGCGAGGGTCCACCCCACAGCTACGTTCGCATGTCTTTTGGCCTACCGAGCGTGTCGTTCGTCTACCAGCGCAACTTGCGGCGCACCCTGGAGGCTTAGGAGGCCAGGCACCGTGCCGTCCTGACAGAGATGGAGACGGTCCTCAAGGAACCACCTGGACCCCCAGAGCCTCCCGAGGCTCAGGACCCCGGTGGCTCATGAGGAGCGACCGCTTCGCCGCGTACCTTCAGCTGCCCCAACACCTCTTCATCAACAGAACCAGGTGACATTTTCCAAGTTTGTTTAGTTGGGAGCGCCCCTCGGGCTACATCATTCCCAGGCCGTGTGGGTCCGTCCCTGTGGCATGTATCTTTTTACTTATGTCTTTAGTTTACCTTGTTGGGGGTGCCCCTCAGGCTGCATCATCCCCAAGCCGCTCCGGCCTGACCCAGTGGCATGTATCTTCCCTGCATTTACTTAAGCCTATTGCTTTCATGCTTAACCTATCTATGGCTATTACCTTCTCGATCATCGCCTCCCACGGTGGCTGCTCACGCCAAGACGGGCGCCGGTGCACGGTCCGTCTCGCCACGCCGACAAACTCCGAGTGGTCGAAGCTCGCTCGTGGCACGCCCGCCAAGACGTCACCTCATCAGGCCCTCAGTGCCTCCATTTCCTCGCAGAGCAACCAGCGACTGGCTGGCAACCATAACGGCAAACCGTGTTCCTCCTTGTGCTGGCTTGCAGGAACCTCATAAGGATGACAGCAGGCAGCACCCTGAGCTCCCTTTTCTCCCATGCGATGTGCTTGCGCGTTAAAAGGGGGGCTCCTGAGCATCACGTCTCAGGAGCTCATACTGTCTCTCCATCCCTCACCCCCTGGCCTTGACCACGGCACGCGACACAGCATACCGGTGGCCGGCGATCGAGCTCGCCGAAAGCCGGACACGAGGACGAGAGCACGAAGGAGAGCGTGGGAAAGGGGAAGGCTCGTATGGGCCTAGCCTACCTACGCATTAGCGCGGCGCATCGCAAGAAATCGACCCAAAACCGCCAAGATAAGTCTCGCGCACAGATTGGCTAATCGTTGGAGTCTGAGGGTCACGCTCGCCGCAGCCCTGTTGCGGCCACGTCACCTCCCTTTCTTTCCTTACCATGGCTGCTTGAGCGCTAAAGGGGAACTCCCGAGCATCGCGCCTCAGGGGCTCTTACTTGAGCTCGGGCCGCTCACCTCCTGGCCTTGACCACGGCACGCGACCTGGCATACCAGCGACGGCTGCAGCCTGCCTGGGGACCGGGACCTGTCAGCGTAGAGCAACAAGTCGTCGCGAGGTTGGAAAGGGGAGACTGAGCCTGAACAGGACATGCGCTCGCAAATTTTCATAATAAGGAAGATATCCACAAAAGACATCACATACCCTTTACACGCCCCCACGGGGTACTTCTTGATTCCTCGCAGGGAACAAAAGATGAGAACCTAGGAGAATCCTACCTACACGCCCCCGCGGCGGACGCCATCATCAATAGTGGGCCGTGGGAGGCCGGCGCCAACCCCATCCAGATCAGCGGCGGCTGGACGCCGCAACCCTACTCCGAGACCGGCGAGAGCTCGGGGGCACGTAGCTGTCGTCGCTCGTCTCCTGAGTCTCGTAGATCTCGGGAGAACCGCTGGACCCCCAAGAGTCGCCGCTGCTGGAGTAGCCGCGAGCGGAGCGCGCATCGTTCTGGCGCTCCCCTCCAGCGCAACACTCCAAGCGGCGGCCCTCCGCGTCGAAGACCTGGAAGAACAGCGTGGAAGCGTCGTCATACTCGAAGTGGATCGCCAGGGCGCCCTCCGCACGGCAAACCCACGCGACCTCGCCCCAGCTGCGGGTCATGAAGATCTTGCCGGGGGAGACAGCTTCAACCTCTGCTCCGGTCGCCGGAGTGTCGCAGTCAGCTGCTGCAACCAGAGCTCGAGGGGTCCCCTCGGTGGCATCACGTCGGAGAAGAACCATGGGAAGCGGATCCAAGAGCTTGGGGGCATCGCCGCCCACAGCACGAGCTCGTGCAAGGAGTCCGCCACATGGACTCCAGGAGCGACGGCGCGTGTCACCATGGCACGTCGACCTTGGCCGTGGTGCACGCGTCGATGCCCTTCGTTCCTTCCTCCTGAGCCCCCGGCTTGAGCGTAAAGGGGCAGCAGATACCCGGGAGGAGGCCGCTCGCACCAAGGCCTCGTCACCACCTGCATCACCGCTGCGTCGCGGCGGTGAACCGACCTCTTCTTCGGCAGAAGCAGCCCCGGCTCGTCGCTGGGGGCCTTTCCTTTCTCCACGGCGGAGAACCTTCGGGTTGGCGCCGTAGGAACTGCTACTTGTGACGGAGCAAGAAGGAAGAAGCAAGCGAACTAAGAAGAGATGGGCGACGGGGACGCCGCCCCTTCCTCATTTATAGCAGGAGAAGGCCAACCAGCGCCTCCCACGATCACAGGTAATGATGGTTTTCTCCTTCCAGGTCGCAGGGACTTGTCACGCCGGGCAGTTGCCGAGGCAGTGTGGGGAAGCGGAGACGCCCACGTCCAATCAACTGCCACGCGTCGACCAAGGCCGCAGGCTTTTGGGGCTCGCGACGCTCCGTACTTGACCTTTGGCTTCGCCTCGAAGCCAAGCCCGAGCGCTCCTTGGGCCCGGGGGCTACTGTCGGCGTTTTGGGAACAGGGGTCCCCAGACTTGCCTGCCTGCGGCCCACGGCGTGGCTGCGCTAGCAGGCCTGTACGACCCATCTTCACCAACGAGGCATTCAAGACCCTCGCGAGGGGCCAAGCCTCGCGAGGCAAACGACACAAGACCTCCTCGGGAGCGGCCTCACCAGGTTGCCTCGCGACGAGCAGAGAGATCAAGGCAGGGCAAACCTCGTGAGGTTCTCATGACGTGAGCCATGACGATCAAGATCAGGCGGGCGCCAGCACGCGCAGTGTCCTTGTTTCTTCTTCGGTGATAAGGAGGCAAGCGCAGGCGCAGAGTACCGATGCTTCAAGCAAAGGTTTTCATATCGGTGCAACGAGACCAAGACCAGCGGGACGGCAAGACGGAGGTCACCATGGAGCCCAAGGCGGCGCCACCACCAGAGCCTTTTGCAGGCGAAGACCGCTTTTGTCAGGATAAGCTGTACTAGCTGTCCCCTTTCAAATTGGCCGTTGTTGGCTCCCTTCCCGCTCAATATTTGGGAAGAGGACCAGGGCCTATATAAGTAGAACTAGCCACCACAATAGAGGCATCTGATCCAGTGGCATCTCGCCTGATCCTTAGCCACACACCCAGCACAAGAACACTTCAACCTCAGGAGGCTGTTCTTCCCCTTGTATTGTAGATCATAAGCCCAAGAGGCAATCCATCACCACCACACTGAAGTAGGGTATTACACCACAACGGTGGCCCGAACCAGTATAAATCTCGTGTCTTTTGTGATTGTGAGTTCGTCGAGCTCGTTCTTGAGATCTTAGCTAGTTAGGACACGGATCGGTAGGAGGGAAAGAACTTCGCGCGACCCAGAGTTCGAACCTTAAGGGTTTTGCTGGAACCCGTGATCCGACAGATAGTTCCATCTATTGGTTTCAGTCCCTACCTTCGACTGTAGATGTTGTGGGCTGAAGTCCATCTTCTGGGAATATATAGTAGGGTTTTTGGATCCAATGACATGGGAGCATGGCTTCAGCACAGGGAAATGCAAAACGGTGCTCGGGCTCATCTGCTCCTGAAATCACAACCGCACAACTGACTTGGGATAGGTGATCTGCATTGTATTTGGCAGTGTATTCTGATTGTATTTTGATTTTTGGTGGCTGCCATGTGAAAGCATTGATTATAGTGGAGCCCACTGAACAAGCCATCACCTCAATGATGCCTGACCGCATTTATTAAAAATCTGGAACACCATTGAACGAATGCTTCAGCTAGTGTTAGCCCTGGGTTACATCTCTCTCCACAGTTTGACGTCTTTGGTGATGTTTTGTTACTCTGTGAACTGGGACATAATTAAGAGCGAAGAGTTCTGACAGTACAATCTATTACTGGTTTCAAGGAAAATAAGGCTCATACTTTTAACTATGAGACAGACACAAATGCATAACTGACACCAGTAAAACATGATTTACGAGCACACGTGCAAGTTTTGCAGCGCATAACCAGTACAGAAGATTAAGGGTACAACCAAATTCAACATTCTTTGTAAAAGCTGTAAGCCTCATGTAGCACATTCGAGAGCACAATTTTGAGAGAACCATTACAGGCTAACCCAGTTAGCAGCACAAACACACGATTAATGCCTCCAACTAGTTGTCGCACACTACAAGGGCCTCCTTTTGCATCATCAAAATGCAAAATGTCCAAATCAATAAAGCATCAATCAACTAACCACAGTTTACACTTTTTCAGCACGAATAATTAAACAATGGCTCCTTGACAAGAAAAGCAAGAGTGATCCACCACAACAGAACTCTGCAAAAATAATTTGCACCGCAGATCGAAAGATCAACATAAACAAAAACAAATGATTAATAATGCACGCATCAATTGATTGTTCACGAGGAAAATTCTATGGAAAAGAAAACAGCATCAGTGAGTGCAAACCAAAACAAGTTCTTGCATTAACAATAGATCTTGCAAGAATGAGCTAAAACACAAGTAGTACTAGGCTACCAGCAGAGAGAGAAAAAACTTGGTCAAGCCATCAACCATCCCACGTGTACAGAACTTGCCTGCACCGTGCTCACAGCATGGCGAACTTCGGAGAACATGGCGGTTGGCAGCGCCAGTGTGTATGAAGACGGGGGGTCGCTAAAGCCGGATCCAGCGGCTGCTGGAGGGAGTTGATTTGGGTAGGGGAGCTTGGGGAGGACAGGAACATGACGTCGCCCTCGTCGAACAAGGGCGTGTGTGCCCTCCAAGATCGGGTAGAGTACCTCACCGCTGCAGATCTTGAGGCGCCGATCGCTAGAAAAAGTGGATCCAGGGCATGGGAGCTCGATGAAGACGGAACGGGAGGTGCTGATCTGGCTGCGAATTTCGTGGTGAGCTTGAGGAGCTCACCGTCGCCGGATCTTCGCCGGGGCCGGCCTCCCCTGGTCGTCCGTAGGAGAGAAGGATCGAGAGGATGGAGGATGCGGGGGGAGGGGGGAGGGGGGACCGGGGGGCACAGCGTGCTGGGGCGGAGATACATTTTCTGTGTGGGGTTTCGGTACTGTATCGCTCTGGTACAATTGTATTCGCATCTGTATTTCAAAATCGTATGTGTGGTCAAAATATTAATCGGCACAGATCCCAAGCCAACACGTACGGCTCCGATTTCGGGGGCATCTGGGCTCGGGAGTCATTTAGCTGCTCTCTTCAGCACATGCCTATTGAGGTAACTCACAGTTACTTCATATGTTAGCGCTTCTCCTTGAAAAAATAATTGGGTTTAATTCTTGGGCACTTGAGATAAACATGGCTAGATCCCATGATATCTTTCTGTTTTTTATATGCAATTTACCTTGCAAAATAGGACACATATTTGTTTAGTTCAACATAAGTGGTTGCTCTAGATGACAAAATTCTTTTTTTCTTTTTTTGTTTATTGGCACAGCTAGCTACTTTGGACATTTTAGGGGTGGTTTCATATGTTTGAACTTCTTATTGTTGTTGCCCTGTTAAAAAGACTAATGTGCACGGGGAATATTCGTTTTTAGACTTTGTGGTGCTGATTATGTGGGTTGTGGTTGCTATTTTTCAGGTGTCTCTCACGATGGCGTTGGGTCGGTGCTTTAATTTTTTTGATGGGTGCCATTATTGGGGATGGATTCTGCTTGGTCGGCTATGCTCGTGATCTTCCGCCGCTGTCGGACCTCGACGATAACCAGGACATGGAGATATTTGTCCCAAGGGTAATGCATTAATACTATCTTAAATCCACTCATAAGTACTGACATAATTTTATCGATTGATAAATTCGCTATGCTAACATCATCTCTGACAAAGATGGACGCTACCCTATGTAGATTCTTTTACACATGCTAATCTGAATAACATACACATTGTCGGCCTCAGCATCATTCTAAAGTATGGAGTACTGGAAAATACCCAGGAGCTCCTGGGTGCTCCACACCCCTATACCAAAAATAATTGTAAAAATACCCCCAAAAAATCTGAAATTTGGGAATATCAAATCTGGATTGCCAATCTACTTCCGTGTGAAATTTCGTGAAAAAATTCTCAAAAACGTATCCGTGACGAAGGAAATACTGTCCGAACAAAAATCTACCCAAACAGTTTTTTTCTATACATAGGAATTTTTTGTCTTTTTGCCACGAACACGTGTCCTGGTATTTTTCCACTAAATTTCACACGGGAGTAAATCGGAAACCCACGTTTGATATCCCAAAATCCCAGATTTTCTTTTTCGAATTTCTCGGCATTTTTTTGAATGAATAGTTTGTATAGGGGTGTGGAGCACCCGAGTGCTCCAAATCCTCGTCCATGGAGTACTGCTCTTTATTTTCTCCTCTCCCAAAATATATTAGACAATTTGAGGAAAGATTGTATCACATCCTTCTAAAAAAGGTACATGCCAAGATACCAGACAACTATAGGCAGAAGCTCCCTCGGTCCCTCATCAAGCTGTCCTGCCACGGAAGGGGCACTGACCAGCTTCTCCACCACACGGTAAGCAAAATTCTATGCATTAGCGGCCAGAGTATTACATATCCATATTGACCAAGTTCTTTCTCGCAGAAGTAGGTCCATGATCCAGTACCCAGTCCGCATGGAACAAGTGAACAACAAAAAGCAAGATGGAAGGTTGTCCCAGAGAGGCGGCAAACAACAACGCCCCAAGGGAAATAAAAGTACATTAAAAAGAAAATATAAAATACCAGTTGCTTCTACGACGCAGCAAAGCGCGCCCTATCCTTCTAGTTATTGGAGGAATCTCAAACGGCAATATGTGTGGGACGTCATATGCTGATTTTGACTTGCGTATAGTTGAATTCGAAAAACTTGTTGAAAATCTGCTTATCTCGGATGTAATACCTTTGAACTATCGTTGTACTAACAATATTTGCATGTTACTAGTAAGAATGCACGTGCAACGCACGACTGTGAGAAAAAAAAATCTCCTATGTAAACATATAGCACATCAGAGCCATCATCTCGTCTCAAGGAACCTCTGAAACTTTTAAATATTTAAATATTGATATATTTATATATGACCATAACAAAATATCATTTGAAAATTGTATTATTTGCAGGCAATACAGAAACTACAAGTAGTAGGATGATACTGGGTTTATAAAACCAACAGACACTCCTACCTAATTATGATGCTCCGTTAGCATAAACACCTTTTACTTTTGTTTCATCCTTCATATCTCTCACATGAATGATAAACCTGCATATATTGCCTTTAAGAGTGTTGCTTGGAAACGAAGGAAACAACAAAGCTTGAATATGCCAGTGCCATGACTCTTGGTGAAGATGTGACATGGTCAATCAAGTTCTGGTATTTATCCATAGTCCACACTTTTCCACACTTTTCCCTACAATCCCAAGTCTGAATCGACAAAATAAGGAATCCATAGACCACACTTCTACACCAATTTTTGTACAGGACTAACTGGGGCTTGTGCCCGATTCTTTTTGATTGCTACAGTAACAGAGCAAATAAAAGAAATACAACACTGAGAATAAAACATATACCCAAGCATGCAATTGTTTACCATATATTGAGGTGCTTGAGATTACACTAAAAACTGTCCAACAAAATACAATAGAAAGGTTGCACAAAATACAGTAAGCCGTGCAGTTCTGTTTCTATGCTTCTCTAATACTGAAAGCAATAGCCAAATATCATTGTATAGTTCTTTCAGGGTGTCAGGCTCGCTTCAATATCGAATACAAATGCATGTGTCTCCTCAACAGTGCAATGCACCTGTCGGCTGATAGAACTTCAATAGGATACTGAAAGAAAAAGAAATTTATAGCATAAAAATGTACGCACAGATTTGGTAGATACAGATTCAAATCTAGCCCAAACGTCACGATCCATTGAGCCTTGCTGCATCCCTCGTAATAAGGATGGCCGGGACTGAGAGCAAATGCCTCTCTTGGAAGGAAGTTAGAGGACACTCATAGCTTAGGAGTAAATATAGCTTTCATATTCATGGAGTCAGCCACAGCAGCAAAGATGCGCAACATTGCAGCAAGGAATAATAGCACACAACTGCATGATGGACAGAAACCATGTCAATCCACTTCAGTCCGTTCCCTGGAGAAAACATCACGTCACGTCCATCCAATCAACACGGAACTGAATTGTGCAAACAATTCACTATGTTAAATGGAAAACACAAACTTTCAGGTTTAACAATTCACTAAGTTGGTCATTATTAGTCTCAGGCAAATCTAAACAATTTACTAAGCATATATGCATTATAGCTTCAATGCATTGGACGGCAGAACAATTTACCTTGTTGACTGGGACACTGAACTACGGCTACTATGCTATTGACTCATCCAAGTCATGTTCGCCTAGAAAAACAAGGTGTACATTCTCACTTCTTTAGATATCCTCTGAGGGCCTTGCAGGACAGTAAATAACAGTATAGAAGAGCTACCATAATTGTCCATCTACAACTTGTACATTTTCACTTCATATAGTAAAATATCGGATAAAATATTGCCGTGTCTTCTAAAATAGTTTTATTGTCGGAGCCTCCCATAGAGTCTTACCATATAAGTTAATTAAGCGCTCACACAAATGGCTTGCGTCAGAGAATTGACAATTACCTGCGTAAAAATAGCACATCCACAAGCAAACTAATCAGCATATGAATGAAATAAACCATCACTTTCATCAGAACGCTACCAAAGGCTGAACCAACATAGCAGCATACACTTACGCCTAAAGAGGAAAAATGGTAGAACACATACCGTGAAGAACTCGTGTTCAGAATCAGATGCACTTAGTGGAGAGGAGGAGGCCTGATTGGATGCAACTCTCCAATCCAGTCCAGTGAGATGTCACCATCCCCCACCCGGGGGCTCGGCGGGGCTGGCTGGGAGAGGTGGAAACAGACAGGGCCGGTCAGATCCGGTCGTCGCCATCGTCGGTCTGGTCGGGAGGAGGCCGGCAGTCGCGTGGGACGGTCCGGCGGAGCCCTGCAGTGCGGGAACGGAGAGAGAGAGAGAGATTAGTGAGGAGAGGGAGAGAGAAGGGAGGAGGAGGATGCTGGGTGCGGCTGACCGGCAGAGGACGTCGGCGGCGGCTTGCAGGTGCGTGGGCGGCGACCGGAGGCGGGGTCGGCTCGGGGCGATCGGGAGGAGCGGCGGCGCTTGCTACGATCCATTTTTTTTTCTTTTTGAACTGACCCATTCTTCTTGATAAGGCGTGATTCGGGTGGAATCTTTCCGGAAATCACGGCCGGGCCGCGGGATCGAGGACGCGGAGCGCTGCGAGGATTGGCAGACGATGGCGTGTGCTTGGCAGAACATTTAATCTGAGACGTTGATCTAAGTGATAAACCATTGACGCAATATAGGCAGTAGGATATGTGTAAATTGCTCTGATCGAAGGGTCGTGGTTATCCCGTTTACAGTTTGTTGTGTGCCTTTAGGGGAATTTACATTTACTCTTTTAATAGTAGTATAGATATAGATAGATTTATGGATGAATTGTATTTTTTTTATAATTATTCTGAGTGTCACGGTTTTAGAAAAAAAATAAGAGCGGACATTAGGGTACATAATTGGATGACCGGTTCCGTGTCCAAGTAGTGTGTCCGTTTAGGGAACGGTGTTGGAGATGATGCCCTTACATAGCAAAGATAAAAATGAAGCTAGAATCTTTGCCTGTGATGAAGCAAAGAACTTCCTTTCCCCTCTCTTCCTCCTGCATCCATTTCTACCAGGAAGGTCATCCAAGCAGCCAGGAAGGAATTGATTCCAATCCAAGCTCTCACACTTTCGGCTACATTCCTTATCCACTGTAACCCAGAGCATCTATAAAGTGACTTCATTCCGAGTTTTGCATCTCAAGAAACAAACACAGAGCACACACACCAACTCGTGTGTGCCAAGATGGAGACAGCCGCAGGTGGCGGCGACGATTCGACGAGGGCCGTAGGCATGTGTGACCGACTCCTGACCTTCCTCGCCAAGAACCTGTCGATGAACAGGCCGAGGATTATCACCGAGGGGCCGAGAGACGCCGGCGCCGGCGGCGATCACAGGAATCACGCAGAGGAGGAAGACGACGAGTTCGCTGTGAAGATCGAGAAGGCTGAGTTCGAGTTCAGCCACGAGGAAGAAGGCCACAGCAGCTTCACGGCTATCATCCTAGAAGAGACAACTGCTGATGTGAGAGCAAGTGATCAGCACAAGGAGGCCACGGCGGAAGCCGGCCATCAGGTGGAGGCGACGGAAGCGGGCGCGGCGGCTGTGCAGGAGAAGAAGCTGAGGAGGTCCGTGACCATCAAGGAGGAGACGGGCGGCGTCTAGGACAAGGCCAAGAAGTCGCTGTCAAAGAAGAGGCAATCGTCGTTGTTGAGCGGCGGCGGCCAGGTGGTCGGGGCAGGAAGGGAGGACCCGGTCTCGAAGCCGCTGCTGAGGTGGGGGCTCCGGCCGAGGATGCCGGCGGCGAACCTGAGGGTGCCGTCCAACATCAATGAGAAGTCGTCCAACTTCATTGAGGAGCGCAGGAGGGGCTTCGGCGCCGGCGGCAAGCCGGTGAAATGAGCTGACGCTCCCAGCACGGTGGATGCTTGCAAGCTGCAATGTTAATACAGTACAGTAATTAAGTGTGTGCGTGTGCGCGTTGGTTTGGATGATTGTTGGTTGTATCCAAGAGAGTTTCATGATAATATTTGAGGCATATTAGGTGCGCGCGTCATATTAGGTGGGTCATGGCTTCGCTAAGGTTTCCAGGCCCAGGCGATCAGGATGCGACTCCCCCGCCGCCACCTTCGCCGGACGCCGCTCCGGCCAAGTGTGGCCCCACCTCCATGCCCCTGCCCACGCGGGATGACGGATCAGCAGCGGCCTCGTCCGCCTTGCGACCGCGTGGACTCCCAGGTCCCGTCGATCTTGCCGTATCAGACATGGAAGGAGCGACCAGGAGTCCCCGGAACCACGCGTCGGCAAGGGCCGGCTAGGGTTTCCTAGATCCTGCCGCAAGGAAACGTTGGACTTGGACCCGGCCCCCTTAAAGCCTCGCCCCGCGGGAGCTTTTTTTTACGGTACCCACCAAAATTGTGCCCATGAGCCATACATTTACTCTAATCTGATGGGTAGTATTGTTTGGTACTCCAATATAGATGCCCGGGAGTAACGCAACCAATAGTCTGGGAGTACCTTCATTGCAAGGGTAAATTGGTAAACCATACCAGCTGTTACTTTGCTATTATGCGAGGTGTCGTTTTATTCCCCACTAATTACGGGATGTGTTTAACGAGCCAGCCGGATATCTTGGCCAGGATTTGCACTTACGATGCGCCGATGCATCGGGAGGATTTGTTAGCATCTTCGAACTAACACCCAGAGATGCACATTAATTAATAATTAAAATCGCTAGATCATAACTCCGGAGATGCAATTGCCGACGGTAAACCCGGGCATGGGCAGCCCAGTCCGACGACCCGGCCCGAGCCCGGCCCGAAAAACCCGGGCCAGGCTTGACAATCAGGCCGGGCTTGGGCTTTGTTTTGCAGCCCGAAAGGTAGTTTGGGCCGGGCTCGGGCTTCTCTTTTTTTATTTTTCGGGCCGGGCTTGCACATACACGTACTAAAAACAGCGTTCGGGCCGGGCTTTCGGGCTTCAGGCTTGAGTTTGGGCCGGGCTCGGGCTTCAAATCAAAGAGTATTTCGGGCTTCGGGCCGGGCTCGGGTTTGAGAAATGAAGGTCGGGCTTTTACAAGCCCGGCCCGAAACCCGGCCCGGCCCGACGTTTGCCCAGGTTTAGCCGACGGTTTAGCCGAGTACTCAGAGGATGCTTGGATACGTTTTAGTCTCATGATTAAAAGTAGTGGAACTAAAACTTGCTAGCTTCACCCATGCTTGGATCCAAATACTAAAGAGACTAAAATCAAGTTAATGAGCATTTATTATCATCCAAACCCTTCAATCCAGAATTCGCATATGTTAAAGGAGAGGAGTTAAATGAGGAGAGAGAGGACTAATCCATATTTTAGTAGGGTACCCCTGACTAAAAAGTTTTAGTCTCAAGACTAGTTTTAGCTCCTCTTTAGTCAAGGGTGCTTAGAACTTTAGCCTCTTAAACAGATTATTTTTAGTCAGACTAAAATAAGTCCCTTGGATCCAAACACCCTCTTAGATAAGGCGCACGTCCGATAAGCCTTGCCGCCGACCATGGTTGTAATCAAGTTTCCGTGAAGCGCAGCCGGCGATGTAGCCATGGCCGTGCATGGTCACTCGATCAAGGCCGGCAGCGAGTGATTGTGAAGACACCGGGAGGGAATTAGATCTCGAAAATAATATAAACATTACCCTTATGCTAGGAAAGAAAAAGGTTTGAACTACCCTTTCAAACCAATGGTTGGATTTAACTGGTACTCTCACCCCTATCAAAAGAGTACCAGGGTACCGTCCACTTTGGATGTGAGGCAGACATGGTGCGTATTCTGTGGGGAGGGCCATGGCAGTACGAACACAACCCCTTGATCATTGAGGTATATGATGGGATGAGAAAGGTATCTGAGTACAAGCTGGATAAAGTCAGAATATGGGTGAGGATTCGGATGTGCCAACGAATTGGACGACTGAGGCAAATAATGAAAGCTCTATGTGTGAAGCTGGGAACGTTTTTGCAGGCCGAGCTTGATGAGAACAGAGGGAACTACGTACGCGTTCAGGTCGCGATGCCAGTGAATCAGCCACTAGAAACATCGGTGGCGATGTTCGCTACACTGAAAGAGAAGCGCACTAAGGTCGAGTTGGAGATTCAGTACGAAAAACTGCCCAACTTCTGTTATACTTACGGATACCTTGGCCATGAGGCGAAATCATGTGGGAACAAAGTTGAAAGGGGGTGCACCAACAGGGAAGTTCAGTGGCAAGCTGAGATGTTCACCGTCGCGGCGATTCATGCGGCTCTATGGTATAGTTCGAGCAAGGACTAATCCAACAGCCTACCATGGTCTCGAGTTCTTAGTCGAGAGCTCGACCTCTTCTGGGAGAGGTCGTGGGAACCGCACTGTGCATACAGAGGAAGGACGCCAGGCCCGCCGCAACCGGGCTCATGTACTCCCTCCATTCCGAATTACTTGTCTTAGATTTATCTAGATACGGATGTATCTAGCACTAAAATAAGTCTAGATACGAATGTATCAAGACAAATACTGTAATTCGGAACGGAGGGAGTAGATCACAAGAGTGGGAACCCAGACATTGACGAGATGCTAGCAGATCACATGAAGAACATATCAGGAAGGGACAAAGGTGGGATGAAGGAGCAGCACTTTGCTGGCGGTACTAGTGTGCATGGCCAGAAGCATAAGACGTCCACCAACGTACAACATCAGTCCATCCCAAGGAGCTCAGACATCATACCGGCTCTACGGGACCTCTCCAATGAGGTGGAGGTGGCCAACACAGAGCTGCCGGACACCTCTTCGCTGGGCAAGAGGAACGCGGGACATGAGGTCTCGTCGGCTGTGCAAGGAGACGTGGGAGAGAAGGCCATGGTGTTGTACACTAATGCGGCCACCTCGCCCGATTGTGCTCTTTCAGGTACACCAAAGATGAGAAGAATTGAGAAGCAGGAGGGGCCGCAGACTTATGCAGCGGGAGAGGACCGTGATCAAGACATGGTGGAGGATACCAACACATCGAAGACAGTCGGCCAGGGGGCCACCAACAAACTGACGGGGCCGACAATGCCCCGCCAGGAGCAATGAATATATTAAGTTGGAACTGCCCGGAGACGGTGGTGAGAACCTTCAAATAGTTTGTGATCTCGTGAGTTTTGTACAGGCTCATTCCTCTAACATTGTTTTTCTTTATGAAACTGTTGGGTTCTACGGTAGGGTGCATCGATTGCAAATTAAAAAATTTCTACGCGCAGAACATCCAGGAACATGCTACGGGAGATGGATCACAGTTCGTTATCATTAGACGCGCGGTACCGTGCAGCGGAAAAAGAGTTGGGGCAGCGCGTCCGCGTGGATCGTCTCCTCCTCGTCCGATCTCCCTCGAACAGCCGGTCGTCTGATCCCACGTACAAGTTCGCCGGAGCGACGCAAGCACACCGCCTCTAACGGTATCCGCGCGTGCAGGAGGAACACCGTGCGGCGGACTGCTAGGTCCGATCACACAGTCGGCGGCGAGTGGAGGTGGCTATTCACAACACATGCAAACCCTAGTCGCAGCGCCAAAGCGATCAACCGCATGAGTGTGCCACACCTCCACTTTATATAGGCGTCCGTCGCAGGCTCAACACTTGGGCCTTGCACGGACCCTAAACCCCAAAGTCTACTCGGTCACGTTCCTAGTCCAGCCTGGATCACATCTCGACCAAAGGTCCTACGAACCGACCTCAGAGGTTCCTTCCCTTAAGCTGCGACCTCTTAGGTTCAAGTCGGCTTGGTCACAGATTCAGATCACCTCCGACCAAGACGGCCTGTGAGAGCGGCCCCTAGCAAGGCGTGCACACCACCAAGAAGACTATGAAGCTGGTTAGGCGAACACTGCATAATGTGTCACACTTATGTTCCCTTTGCCACACGATATATGTTGTCGGGCTCAAGGCGAGATTGTCATCCTTGTGCTAGCCCGACCTCTTTCTCGTCCAAAGGATACCGACCACAAACCGGATTATCTCATAATCCTTGTCGCATGGCCATGCTTATCCCGGTCGGATCACACGAGGGGCCCAGAGTATATCTCTCCCGATCGGAGGGGCAATCCCATCTTGCTCGACTGTGTCTCGCAAAGATAGGACCGAGAAACTCAAACCTTTGTAACTACCCGATCCACGGAGTAGCGTTTGGTCACCCGAAGCAAGTCTGTCACCATCCCGAGTACATGCGTCACTCAGGTCTTAGGACATAGAACGATATGTTGTACTAGAGACTCACAGATGACATATCGCTGCGTCTCATAGTTGGGTATGTCCGACTCGGACCTTATCTTGACTTCGGATCCGACCACGCCGAATCCGACTGCACCTTTCCAAGTCCATATTATCCAGTTAGCATCCAATGCTCCATGGCTAGTGAGACCAAGTCATCGATCGTGTCATATGCCCGATCCTAGTCTGTACAGCGTCCACACAACCCTTTCAACTAGGGACCTTTAGGACAGTCATCATACAATGCATAGTCCCACAAACAAGTCACATACTTGCTGATACACATCATTGATAATGTCCAAGGACTATCTTTATTCATAAACACATAGGAAATATCATCATACATGATTGCCTCTAGGGCATATCTCCAACAGAAACTAGACAGTCAGAAAAGAAAATGAGTAGGTATCATGCTCGTTTAGGCTTAAAGGGTTTTGATGCCTCAGATAGTGTTGGTCTTAGTGGAGGTCTTGCTTTGTATTGGCATGAATCTTTGTGTTTGGACGTAAAAGACAATAAATGAGATATATTGATGCGTAAGTGATGAATGGCACGGGCGAGCCACTCTGGGGGCTCACTTGCGTCTATGGCGAGCCCCGAAAGGAAGACCGACATCGTATGCGTCCTCCATGATCTTCACCGACAAGCCAACTTGCCATGGGCAGTGATTGGCGGCTTCTACGAAGCCATGTGGGGCTTCGGACACTTTTTGGCAATACCAAGATCGGCAGGTCAGATGATCGATTTCCATGATGTGCTTGAAGTTTGTGGCCTGGGTGATCTTGGTTTTGCAAGGCTTCCCTATACATATGATAATCGGCGCGGGGGCCGAGCGAACATCAAGGTCCGCCTAGACAGGGTTGTGGCAAATAACTCCTGGAGGGATCTGTTTGCGCATGCAAAGGTGGAGCACTTGGTGGCTCCCAGTTCGGACCACGTTTCTATTCCGCTTCGCTGCTGTGGCACCCCGGCTCAGAGAGGCCGGAACACCCCGTATCCCAGCCCAGAGATCGAGTCTTTTGGAATTCGGCACTACTTGGCATAGAACAAATCAACTCTTATTACAAATACTCGAGGTACAGGGGTTATGATATAACAACGGATCACAAAGGCACGACGACACTACGCCTACCAATGTAGCTCTATGCTAGCAGCGGAACAACTCGTGGAAGCAGAATAACTTCTAGCAACGGATCGACAACAACGGTGATGAACTCCACTCCGCAGGGACTCTGGCTGGAACGCATATCCTAGCTCGCAAACTCGGGATCCTCGACAAGCAAGCAATCACGAGATGACCTGTAATCTGCCATGACATGCCAGGTGAGTACTTTGAATGTACTCGCAAGCCCACAACAACCAAAAGCAATCAAGACAAACAATAACATGGCATTTACAGGTTAATGATGAGCAAGATACAACTAGAACAATATCAGATGAGCATGGCATGAACATGATTCCTGGTATGAACAATGATGAAACTAGCATGCAACATGTTTAAAATATTATGGACCAACTTACTCTGTTCAGAGGTTACCTCGTAACCACCACATGCATCGACTTACCATTATGGACATCACACAATCACCTCAGGATCAATCAAGCTTGGTATTAACAATACCATAGTGATCATCACACGACCACAAGGAGCTCGATCTTTACCCGCGGTCATCACATGACACCATAAAGATCAACCAACTTTGGTATCAACGATAGCATTGTCATCCTCTCACGATCACATAAAGATCAACCAACTTCTGTCCTCATTGAACCAGAGTTGTTTATTAGTCAGGTTATTATTACTGCTCACCCATAGTGTGACCTACTACGAACTGGGTCCATATCCGCGGGCGCGGCTATCGATAGATTATACACTCTGCACAGGTTAGTACACTGTACCTGCACCATGGAACCCATGGCCTCGTGATCCCATTTGGGTGGACCAACGACATTTCGACAAAACCGATCTATTGCATGACACTCTCCCGGCCACTCCGACAAACTCCGCTTTTGGGCTAAGTCATGGGTGGCCCCGATGTCACCGCGTGACATCCTCCACCTACGCGGCCGACCACCGTCGTGGCAAAACAAAAACGATCCCAAACGGGGACAGTGGTACCATACAACTCGAGCGCACAAGACTTATGGCCGCCTACATGATTAGGGTAGCGCGCGCACATAACCTTCCCAAGTTGGAGGCACCAACGAGAGGCATGACAATAGACCGAATCAGGGGCCCCCATAAGGCAAGTGTGGCTGCACTTGTCAGCTCGATTCGATGGCACTATGACTCAGCCAACAGACTTGCTCAAGTTTAATTAATGTCTGGTTAAACTTGAATGGTGATGAGCTGAGTCATAATAATAGAATAACATGATGAACTGACAATGCAATATGAGCATGTTAACAACATGAGCATGAATAGGAAGCATAACCATTTAACATACGAATCAACAATATTAAAGCATAACATAACTAGCATGCATCTTAAGGTATTAAGTTCATAACAACAGAGTAATGCTTGGAGCATGATGACATAATGTAGACAAAGTAATACCAATCAATATGATCGAACCTCGTCGTTTAGCTTTAGTAGCAATAATACAAATATGTGCCTCGCTACCCGTTCTGTCACTAGGTGAGGACACCGCAAGATTGAACCTACCACAAAGAACCTCTTCGACTGAAAATAAATCACTCTATTTGGCCAAACTAGTCGGATAGTTCGGATAGAAATACAAAGCTATATAAACCAGACATGATAATGTCTAGAAAAGACTCAATTACTTTGAATGAATAATCTGGTCATAAACCCACAATTCATCGGATCCCAACAAACGTACCGCAAAAGGATTACATCGATTCAATCTCCAAAGAGAACATTGTATTTAAGATCAAAGAGAGAGAGAGAGAGAGAGAGAGAGAGAGAGAGAGAGGAGAGCCATCTAGCTACTGCTATGGACCCGTAGGTCATGTGGGGAACTACTCACGCATCATCATGGAGGCAACAAGGTTAATGAAGATGTCCTCCAAAATCGATTCCCTCCGACAAATGATCTTGGCAGAGGTCATTGTGGAACGAACGTAAATCAAAAAATTCTACGCATCACCAAGATCAATCTATAGAGTTATCTAGCAACGAGGGAAAAGGAGTGCATCTACACACCCTTGTAGATGCGTGGAGCGGAAGCGTTCAAGAGAACGGGGTTGATGGAGTCGTACTCGTCGTGATCCAAATCATCGATGACCGAGCGCCGAGCAGACGGCATCTCCGCATTCAACACACGTGCACGGTTGGGAAGACGTCTCCTCCTTCTTGATCCAGCAAGGGGAGGAGAGGTTGATGGAGATCCAAAGAAGACGACGGCGTGGTGGTGGAAGCAAGACCGATCTCGGCGAGGCTTCGCCAAGCACTACGAGAGGGAGTGGTGTCACGGGCGGGCGCGGGAGGCGCCAGGGGCTAGGGTGCGGCTGCCCTTCCTCCCCCCACTATATATAGGGGCCAAGGGGGGGGGGCGCCGGCCCCTCTAGATCCCATCTAGATGGGGGGGCGGCGGCCAAGGGGGGCTTCCCCAAGCTGGGCGCGCCCACCCCTAGGGTTTCTGCCCTAGGCGCAGTGAGGCCAAGGGCGACCAGCCCACTGTGGCTGGTTCCCCTCCCCACTTCAGCCCATGGGGCCCTCCGGGATAGGTGGTCCCACTCGATGGACCCCCGGGACCCTTCCGGTGGTCCCGGTACAATACCGGTGACCCACGAAACTTTCCCGACGGCCGAAAACTGCACTTCCTATATATAATTCTTCATCTCCGGACCATTCCGGAACTCCTTGTGACGTCCGGGATCTCATCCGGGACTCCGAACAACTTTCGGGTTTCCGCATACTAATATCTCTACAACCCTAGCGTCACCGAACCTTAAGTGTGTAGACCCTACGGGTTCGGGAGACACGCAGACATGACCGAGACGACTCTCCGGTCAATAACCAACAATGGGATCTGGATACCCATGTTGGCTCCCACATGTTCCACGATGATCTCATCGGATGAACCACGATGTCGAGGATTTAATCAGTCCCGTATACAATTCCCTTTGTCAATCGATCGTTACTTGCCCAAGACTCGATCGTCGTGATCCCAATACCTCGTTCAATCTTCGCAAGCAAGTCACTTTACTCGTCTTAGTAATGCATGACCCCGTGATCAACCACTTGGTCACATTGAGCTCATTATGATGATGCATTACCGAGTGGGCCTAGAGATACCTCTCCGTCATACGGAGTGACAAATCCAGTCTCGATTCGTGCCAACCCAATGACACTTTCGGAGATACCCGTAGTGCACCTTTATAGCCACCCGATTACGTTGTGACGTTTGGCACACCCAAAGTACTCCTACGGCATCCGGAGTTGCACAATCTCATGGTCTAAGGAAATGATACTTGACATTTGGAAAAGCTCTAGCAAACGAACTACACGATCTTGTGCTATGCTTAGGATTGGGTCTTGTCCATCACATCATTCTCCTAATGATGTGATCCCGTTATCAATGACATCCAATGTCCATAGTCAGGAAACCATGACTATTTGTTGATCAACGAGCTTGTCAACTAGAGGCTCACTAGGGACATGTTGTGGTCTATGTATTCACACATGTATTACGATTTCCGGATAACACAATTATAACATGAATAATAGACAATTATCATGAACAAAGAAATATAATAATAACCATTTTATTATTGCCTCTAGGGCATATTTCCAACAGAGGCCTCCAGATGGGATCGCGGAAGAACAGGGGCTTACTGCGGCGATAAAATGGTTTTGGGTCTTGCTCTGGGGGTTTCAGGATTTTAGCGAATTTATAGCACTGGAATTAGGCCAGGAGAACCTTCGAGGGGCCCACAAGCTCACACGGCGTGCCCCCCAGGGGGCGCGCCACCTGAGCTTGTGGCCCTTTCCTCGGGTTTATAGACCACTATTATATTTGCTCTTAAAGAGGTCAATTAAAAAATCTCCACAACCAAGGCAGATGATGAGGGATGGAATAATTTTTGTAACTTGCAAAATTACTCAATTATTGCACTAATTTTCCTTAAAAATTATGTTTAATGATGCATTTATTATAACACATGCATGCGTAACCACTAATTTTTTAAAAACTTTTACATGCATCGATAAGTTTTCTCTTAATTCTTACATGCAATGATTTGATGCAACTGAAAATCTAAATAGATGATAGGGAGCAATAAAAATAGGGGCATGCTACGTGTCGGCCGACCGATCTTTCCAAAAGATCCGCCGGCTCGCGAGCCGATTTGTTGATGGATCTCTCCGCATCGTTTCTCTTTTTTCTTTTGTGTACCATGACTCTTGTTACGAAACCTTGTATTTCTGCAACAAAACCTTTGTTGCAAAATCTTCTCTTCTCTAATTTTCTACAACAAGACCCTTGTTGCAAAACCACATCTTGTCTAATTTCCTGAAACAAGACTCATGTTGCACAACCTCTTCTCTAATTTTCTGCAACAAGACGCTTGATGCAAAACCACCTCTTCTCTAATTTTCTACGACAAGACCCATGTTGCATGGCCTCTTCTTCTCCAATTTTCTGCGACAAGAGCCTTGTCGCAGAAAATACAACAGCATCTCCGCCGCATCAAATTTTCCGCAACAAGACCCTTACAAAAATTGCAACATCATTTCCCGCAGCTCACGCACTTGCGCGGTCGTCGTTCGCTGCTACCGTCTACAACAACACCGTTGTTGCAGAGATAAGATGAGAGAGGCGTGCGTGGTCTAGTAGTCCACGTGTCCAACAATGGAGGCGGCGGATGCCCCGCGTTAGATCGGGCTGATCATAATCATTTTCCATAAAAATAGGACTAACAAAAAACAAGATAAGCTCTCTAAACCGAAAATGAGGAAATATGAGTTTTTTGTAACCTGGTTTGGTTGGTGTGGAGATTTGATTCTATCTCCTGTATAGTTGTCGTGGGTTATCAAGTCATAGCACAACCAAACCAATCTATATATGTAATCTCTTTGTTATATACACACGAACAAGTTCCTTCTCCGTGGTAGCAAACTCTTTCATGCTCGTTCCTTTTACATGGTATACAAAGCCTATCCTCTTCCGGCGCATCTAAACATGACCCTTCCCTCCACCGCCAACGAAGGTGATGAGGAAAGTGGATAAAAATGCCCCGCACCCCTAGGTGTGTGGCGGAACTCGTGGAGGATTGTGGCGGCGGCTGGAAAGTTGAGGCGGCCGCAAATGCGGACCCGGTCGCGAGAGCGATCATTTGCCTCTACCAGTGCACCTCATCAAGATCTTGTGGTAACTTAACTCTTGTTATTTTTATCTAAACATTTTTTGCAACTCAAATTATGTCCACCTCACCATGATGTATATATCAAAATACAATTGAATATTGTTGGTTTACAAGAATATGTATTGGAGATTGGAAAAATGTTGTCACAATGAAGAGTGAGTCCAACAATAGGAAGGCAACCATTATGGAGACTCTTAGTTTGCACATAGGCCCAGCAGCCTCCATATCCGTATGGAGCACGCTCTGTATGTGATATGAAGGCTACCAATATGGCTACTCTATTTTTTTTGAACATCAGTACAGACGCAAGCGCTCATACATACGCACATACATTCACCCTTATGAATGCACACACGCATACCCTACCCCTATGAGCACCTTCGAGAGACTGAGCCGACATGTCATCTTGAAATTTATGAAGTCACCGTAGGCGCCTCGTTGTTGACGAGAACGTCTCCTCCCACTTAAAGCGCATCGCCAAAAATTCTGAAATAAATCCAGGAATAATGCAAGCACCAGGACTCTTAGGCCCCTGCTCGGAAGTCTTTCTAGCTCCGCTTCTTGAGCCAGGCGAGAAGTGGCCGAACGCCTCGGCTCCATGAAGCCCGGCTTGAAGCGGAGGCCTCACGTAGTGTAAAAATCGAAGCGACTTTTCGAGCTCCCAGTTCTAGCGGAGGTGGAGTTGGGATAAATTACTCGGCGTTGCCACCGCCAAGTGAATCGGCGTCTGGGTTCGTTCTTAGAGACCAATTAGACCACACTGTGCATCCTCAAGCTGGCCAACTTTGGTGGGCCCGACCACAAAGAAGCCGCAGCTCCTCTCTGTCTTTGCCCGAACGCTCCTGCCAGCCACGGAGAAGCTGGATAGGGCTGCTCCCTCGAGAAGCTGGCTAGCTTCGGAAGCCAAAGAGCTTCCGAACGGGGCCTTAGTTTGCGCATAGGCCTAGCAGCCTCCATATGCATGCTCTGTATCCAGAAATAAGAGAAGGATGGATGCCGGAGCCTCCTCAGCGATCAGCGACTCTCGGCCGTCCGATCGTTTCCTTGATTGTGTTCTGGCCGTCGGATCTCGATCCAAATCGCTGTGGGTCGTTGGATATTTACCCGATCAACTTCGACCGTTGGATAAAATTCCAATTGCATCAGAATGTAATATCATTGCCCCCACCAGGGTATTTTAGTCATTGCACATATGGGTATAAAACCGCAGCAGCACCGTGGTGAGTGAAACCCTAGCCGCCTACTCCCGCACTCGCGTCTCCGCCCCGTGCCCAGCTCCTTCCGACTCGCCGCCGCCTCCTCTCCCCTCCCGCCTCGCCACCGCCTCTCCTCACACTCGCGCCCTCATCCCCCGTCTCCCACTCGTCTTCCTCCCTGCTCCCCTTCCTGGCGGCGCCGGCCACCACCCCCGTCCACAAGGACCAGCAGCCACATCCGGCAGCCATGGGGCCAGAGCAGGAGCAGCATCCCTGCCGCCATCGTCGCTCGCCCCGGTCCCCGTCCTGCAGCGGTGGCCGAGGAGGATCTCCTCCTCCGCAGCCGCACACGAGCGGCCAACCCTGGACTAGGTCATGGCACCAGATGCGGACGACGGAGGCATGTCCAGGTGCGCCCCTCTCCCTCCCTCCTCCTCTGTGCGTGTGTGCGCGCCCACGTGTGTTCGTGTGGGACTGATTCCGTTTGCCGTATTGCAGCTGGTCTGAGATCTAAGCACACCAACCGCTGCCGCCCGTCCTCCTGCTTCGCCATCAATGGGAGGAGAACCGGAGCGTGTCCTCAAGTTCGTGCTCCTCCGGGAAGAGGGCAAACCGAGGTGAGCCGCCTCAGATCTGTCGCGCTCCCACCGCCTTTCCTTCCCTTTTCACCCATCGCCGCCACCAACGCCGCTGCTCTTCCCGTTGGGAAGACTGTGTAGACCGCTAATCGCGTCGTTGCTCCGCAGAGACGAGCACGCGATGTGTTGCTCTTCTGGTGGGTTTCTGACGATTTGAATCTCAGAGCCAGGCAAGTGTGGGAACAAGGAGATGAGTTTCGTGGAGACGGTGAGCAGAACGGAGACAAGGATGGCGACTTGATGCTCCTTGGAGACGTCCTCTGGAGGTGATTTTTCTGGGCCTTTTGTTTACTATATATCTCCTTGGAGACGTCCTCTGGAGGTGATTTTTCTGGGCCTTTTGTTTACTATATATCAATTGGATCCGCATGCAGCTGCTATTTGTGTTGTTGTTCAGCTATGTCATGTTGTTTAGGTTCATATATACACTACTTAATTAGGTTCATGAGATGGTTCACTGTTGGACTGGGTGCCATGGGATCTCAGGTTATGGAATTTGGGGTGTTTTGGTTGTCTGATGCTTTTAGTTTCAACTTAACTTTGCTTTAGAAATGGTCAATTGGACATAACAACTGTTTGTATATTAGTGAAATATACGGAGTGGGGATCTCTTTGTTATTGTGGCAGCTGTTGGATTGGGTGTTGTGGCATCTGGTGATCGGATGCAGTTAGTCTTGGCTTGTTTTTGCTTGATAAGTGACTGATTTGGATTTGATGAATAGTTTTACTATTGGCAGTATATACGGAATGTGGATCTCTGGGTTGTCATCTCAGGTTCAGATGTTTTGGATGTTTGGCTGATTTGACGCTGTTAGTTTCAGCTTATCTTTGCTAAAAAAATTGGCAGTATATAACACCCTCACCCCTGCTTATCTCGCCTAACTCATTCCTTCTTTCTTGCACTCGAGGATCGTTGGTGCATGCTCCCCCTGTTACACGGCGCTTAGGAGAAGGAGAGGCATGGTCTCCACCAAAAAAAATACGACGAAGAAGTGAGATGCTGCTAGCCCCTTGGCCTGCTGCATCTCCAATCGGTGCTTGCAACAGGAGAACCACATCCCTGGCCTCTCCATGCCCCCAAGCGCCAACCTGTAGGCTACAATGACAAGGTGAGGCGGGCCCCTACTCAGAAAAAACAGGTTCAGGAGGTGTTTATCCTATATATGATTCAGTAACTTGCATTCTAATCTCATTTGTCTTCTTCTCATTGGGCATGGTGTCTTTAGGTTATCAAAGGGAATTGAATATGGCTATTGACAATTCAGATTGTGGGCAGCTAAGAGTTTAGAATTACTCATGTAAATTTTTGCTTATAAATAATATAATGACGCAGTAGTAGCCCCTCCTATCTTTTGTCAACAATGGTGTGATACTAAGATTTTCACTGCAGTAGCATCCGTATCCAATGTAACTCGGCTATAGGTTATCCTCTGGTTGATTTGCGATATGGTGTTGTGGATCCATGTGCACCTGAGCTTTGCTACTTTCTCTAATTACCATGAAATTTGTACACATGAGCATTCCTATGACATTGTGAAGTGCTACTCCAAACACCATTTATTGCTTTAAAATATCTCTCAACTTGGATAGAGCATCCTGAAAGGTCAAGATTTGCTCAACATGATTTTTTTTTACTATGAGGAGCCTTACTTCTAGCATTGGGTTTTGATTGTCTGTTGTTTTGTACATCTTTTACCTATATGATTTTAATCTTTAAGAAAGAGCATATTCTGGACTCACAACAAATTGGATAGAGCATCGTGCAAGGTCTCTGATGTGCAAATGATATTTCAGTGCTCGATGTGCAGCTTATTTTGTCGACATCGCGGTTTCAGTTTGCAATATTAGACCTACTTGTATCAAGGTATGGTTGACCATAACTGAACTTTGAATTTGTTTATACAGTATACATTATGCGCTTCATCCAATAAAAAAATGAAATCCATGTGTTGCTTTGGCTCTCTTGATAGCAATTAATTACGTATATTCAATTGGCCTTCTGGTTGACTAGCATAAAAGGTCATATTCTATTTTTGATGTGAGCTGTCCTCCTATGCATGTCCTGGAGGCTTTGCTTCCGAGGTTTATTCTTTGCAATTTAAAGTTTCGAAGCACTGCCCCACAGTTCTTTAATTAGTATTTAACATTACAAACAGGAATTGGAACATCATGGTTTTTCACTAGAAATAATAGCACATTTAGCTTATATGTAAACGAGCTTTGCAATTTGTTGACGCCTACCTGTTCGTGCTCTGTATTCTATCGTCTGATGTGCTCATGAACCTCATCCACGTAAATATGTCTGCTTGGGCCTATGATCAATGTGTGATGTCGTTGTGTGCTCCCCTGTGCATTATCCTGTTATGATCAATGTGTACTGTAGTTTAATATAGGTTCAAAAAATATTATACTATAGTTTGATATAGGTTCAGAAAATACTGTACTGGAGGGCAGACATATGAAAATTTATGCATATGAAACAGTGTGCTCCCAGTTTATGCATATGAAAATTTTCAACAATTTTATTTTTGCTGGACGTCGGGCAGACATATATTATGATCAAGTTTGATGGTGTTCAACATAGTTCTGTATGCACTTGACTTCTCTCTGTTTTGGCTCTTGATTTTTGTTCCGGATCATATCAAACCAATACTCGCATATAGGTTGGTGAGATTATGTCTTGCTTAGAGATGGTCTTTTTGCTGGGGATCTTGCGGCTGCTAGCCGTCCCTTGAGATCCTTATTAATTATGTTTAAAATGTTAGTTTTGTGGGTACTTCTACCACTGCATTAATATTATAATTTTAGTCCAACCCTCGCTGAGATTTAGAACAGATCAATGATGTGAAAGTAGAATATGGGCAGGTCGACTCAAGCTTACCATCCATATCTAGAAGTAAAATGTGTTCATTTATTTTCTGGGTTTCCAAGCATGGAAGCACATTTTTTCAGTCATCTTTTGTTTAGCTCCATCCTATTTCTTACCACATGCTATATGTTGATTAATCCTATATGTTTTCTTGTGCAGGGTGCTCAAGGGCTCGCCAAGTCGGATGCCAGGCGGTGCTGCAGCCGAGGAGCGCCAGCCATAAGCGCTTGATGCGGTGCTCCCCCCGTCGCTGCCGCTCATTCGCGGCTCCTCCTCCCCAACGGATCGCGACCGAACCTTCCTTGTGCCAGCCCCTCACGGCCATGAAGGGTGGCTGAGTTGTCGGGAGCGACGGCGGCGACCTGCTCCGGGCGCTGCTGCGGCTCCCTCTTCTTCCTCGACGGCCTCTACCTGCTTTGTGCCGACGCCATGTACATCCTGTCCTCCCCGTGCTTCTGCTTGCCTGGGACGGAACTCTTTGGTGTGCTCGACAAGGTCCGTCTTCTCCCAGTTTCTCTCTCTAATCCCCAATGCTCACACTTGGTCTGCTCTTGTCTTGTAGATGTGCAGGAAGAAAAGGGGCACTGGATTGTACAGGAAGAACGGGATGTTGTTCTCTGCTACTCGACCTAGCCTTGTTGCTTGACAACATTGCCCCTGCTAAGCTTGTTGCTCTCCCTCCTCCTGGATTCATACGTGTCTGCTGCTAAAACAACAGTCACCACCGATTAGCCTAGCACATGCCACTATTTATGTAGTTAATTGCTGCACTCAACGTTTGTACATGGTTTCTTAATCCTGGTTTGGCTCAATTCATTGATTCAGGCAGATTATGGAGACCGGTTCTCATATTTTTTGTTTGGGGAATCCGTTGATTATAGAATTTGCTATGCCTGCTGGTTACGTACTTGGTCTGTGTGTGTGGAGATCGATAAGGCTAAGTAACTAATTTTTGTTGTGACATTTGTTGTGATATTATATGTATTTAAATCTTCTGTACGTGCATGTTCCCCACAACAAGCTCGGACATGCTTTTGCGTTCCTGATTTTTTATGTGGTATATTATGTGTACATGTGCATGTTGCTTCTCCTTTGATATGCACTCACTCTGGCTTCTATTTTCAGAACCATTTCTCGTGCCAGTCCTTCAAAGTCCCTCAAGAAGTCAGCGGATTCTCACACTTTGGGCTTGCTTAGCCATACTATTAAGATGCTCTGTTCAACTTGGCCTTTGTGTGACGAACATTGAATCATTGATGCAGTTGTATCTGTTGGGGAACGTAGTAATTTTAAAAAATTTCCTATGCACACGCAAGGATCATGGTGATGCATAGCAACGAGAGGGGAGAGTGTTGTCCACGTACCCTCGTAGACCGTAAGCGCAAGCGTTATGACAACGCGGTTGATGTAGTCGTACGTCTTCACGATCCGACCGATTCAAGTACCGAACGTACGGCACCTCCGAGTTCAAAGACACGCTCACTTCGATGACGATCCGGACTCCGATCCAAAGAAAGTGTTGGGGATGAGTTCCACAAGATGACGGCAGGCGTGGTGGCGATGATAATGTTCTATCGGCAGGGCTTCGCCTAAACTCATGACGATATGACCGAGGTGGAATATGGTGGAGGGGGCACGCACACGGCTAAGGAACGATTCGTAGATCAACTTGTGTGTCATGGAGTGCCCCCGCCTCAGATATAAAGGAGCAAGGGAGGAGGCCGGCCCTAGGAGGGCACGCTAAGTGTGGAGTCCTACTAGGACTCCCTAGTCCTAGTAGGATTCCACCTCCCTTGTTGCGATGGGAGAAGGGAAGAGGGGAGAGGAAGAAGGAAGGGGCTGCGCCCTTGTCCAGTCGGACCAGGAGGGGCGCAGGCCTCCTTCCTTTAGCCTATCTCCTCTATTCCCGTATGGCCCAATAAGGCCCATATACTCCCCGAATTCCCGTAACTCTCCCAGTACTTTCTGAAAAAATACCGAATCACTCGGAACCTTTCCGAACTCCGAATATAGTCGTCCAATATATCGATCTTTACGTCTCGACCATTTCGAGACTCCTCGTCATGTCCCCGATCTCATCCGGGACTCAATTCCTTCGGTACATCAAAACTCATAAACTCATAATATAACCGCCATCGAAACCTTAAGCGTGCGGACCCTACGGGTTCGAGAACTATGTAGACATGACCTAGAACTATTCTTGGTCAATAACCAATAGCGGAACCTGGATGCCCATATTGGCTCCTACATATTCTACGAAGATCTTTATCGGTCAAACCGCATAACAACATACGTTGTTCCCTTTGTCATCGGTATGTTACTTGCGAGATTCGATCGTCGGTATCCAATACCTAGTTCAATCTCGTTCTTGGCAAGTCTCTTTACTCGTTACATAATACACCATCTCGCAACTAACTTATTAGTTGCAATGCTTGCAAAGGCTTATGTGATGTGCATTACCGAGAGGGCTCAGAGATACCTCTCAGAGCAATCGGAGCGACAAAACCTAATCTCAAAATACGCCAACCCAACATGTACCTTTGGAGACACCTGTAGTACTCCTTTATAATCACCCGATTACGTTGTGGACGTTTGGTAGCACCAAAGTGTTCCTCCGGTAAACGGAGTTGCATAATCTCATAGTTACAGGAACATGTATAAGTCATGAAGAAAGCAATAGCAATATACTAAACGATCAAGTGCTAGGCTAACGGAAAGGGTCATGCCAATCACATCATTCTCCTAATGATGTGATCCCATTAATCAAATAACAACACATGTCTATGGTTAGGAAACATAACCATCTTTGATTAATGAGCTAGTCAAGTAGAGGCATACTAGTGACTATATGTTTGTCTATGTATTCACACATGTATCATGTTTCGGTTAATACAATTCTAGCATGAATAATAAACATTTATCATGAAATAAGGAAATAAATAATAACTTTATTATTGCCTCTAGGGCATATTTCCTTCAGTCTCCCACTTGCACTAGAGTCAATAATCTAGTTCACATCATCATGTGATTCAACACTAATATTCACATCTGTATGTGGTTAACACCCATAGGTCACATCGTCATGTGACCAACACCCAAAGGGTTTACTAGAGTCAATAATCTAGTTCACATCGCTATGTGATTAACACCCAAAGAGTACTAGGGTATGATCATGTTTTGCTCATGAGAGAAGCTTAGTCAACGGGTCTGTCACATTTAGAGCCGTATGTATTTTGCAAATATTTTATGTCTACAATGCTCTGCACGGAGCTACTCTAGCTAATTGCTCCCACTTTCAATATGTATCCAGATTGAGACTTAGAGTCATCTGGATCAGTGTAAAAGCTTGCATCGATGTAACTCTTTACGACGGGCTCTTTTATCACCTCCATAATCGAGAAATATTTCCTTAGTCCTCACTAAGGATGTTCTTGACCAATGTCCGATGATCTACTCCTAGATCACTATTGTACTCCTTGCCAAATCTCGAGCAAGATATACAATAGGTATGGTACATAGCATAGCATACTTTATAGAACCTATGGTGAGGCATAGGGAATGACTTTCATTCTCTTTTCTATTTTCTCGCCGTGGTCGGGATTTGAGTCTTACTCAATTTCACACCTTTGCAACACAGGCAAGAACTTTTCTTTGACTGTTCTATTTTGAACTACTTCAAAATCTTGACAAGGTATGTACTTATTGAAATAAACTTATCAAGCATCTTGATCTATCTCAATAGATCTTGATGCTCAATATGTAAGTAGCTTTACTGAGATCTTTCTTTTTAAAGAACTCCTTTCAAATACTCATTTATGCTTTCCAGAAAAATTCTACATCATTTACGATCAACAATATGTTACTCACATATATTTATCGGAAAGGCGGTAGTGCTCCCACTCACTTTATTGTAAATACAGGCTTCACCGCAAGTGCAGATAAAACTATATGCTTTGATCAACTTATCAAAGCGTATATTCCAACTCCGAGATGCTTGCACCAGTCCATAGATGGATCATTGGAGCTTACACATTTTGTTAGCACCTTTAGGATTGACAAAACCTTCTGGTTGCATCATATACAACTCTTCTTTAAGAAAACCATTAAGGAATGTAGTTTTGACATTCATTTGCCAGATTTCATAAAATGTGGCAATTGCTAACATGATTCGGACAGACTTAAGCACCGCTACAGTTGAGAAAATCTCATTGTAGTCAACACCTTGAACTTGTCGAAAACCTTTTGCAACAAGTCGAGCTTTGTAGAAAGTAACACTACTATCAGTGTCCGTCTTCCTCTTGAAGATCCATTTATTTAACTTGGCTTGCTGATCATCGAGCAAGTTAATCAAAGTCCATACTTTGTTCTCATACATGGATCCTATCTCAGATTTCATGGCCTCAAGCCATTTCATGAATCTGGGCTCATCATCGCTTCCTCATAGTTCGTAGGTTCATCATGGTCTAGTAACATGACTTCAGAACATGATTACCGTACCACTGGGCGCGGATCTTACTCTGGAAGACCTACGAGGTTTGGTAGCAACTTGATCTGAAGTTTCATGATCATCATCATTAACTTCTTCACTAATTGGTGTAGGAATCACTTTGGAACTGATTTACGTGATGAACTACTTTCCAATAAGGGAGAAGGTACGATTACCTCATCAAGTTCTACTTTCCTCCCACTCACTTCTTTCGAGAGAAACTTCTTCTCTAGAAAGGATCCATCTTAGCAACGAATGTTTTGCCTTTAGATCTGTGATAGAAGGTGTACCCGACAGTTTCCTTTGGGTATTCTATGAAGACACACTTCTCCGATTTGGGTTCGAGCTTATCAGGTTGAAAACCTTTTTCATATAAGCATCACAACTCCAAACTTTAAGAAACGACAGCTTAGGTTTACTGCTAAACCATAGTTCATACGGTGTCGTCTCAATGTATTTAGATGGTGCCCTATTTAAACGTGAATGCAGCTGTCTCTAATGCATAACCCCAAAACGATAGTGGTAAACCGATAAGAGACATCATTGATCGCACCATATCAAAATAAAGTACGGTTACGACGTTCGGACACACCATAACGTTGTGGTGTTCCAGGTGGCGTGAGCTGTGAAACTATTCCACTTTGTTTTAATTGAAGACCAAACTCGTAACTCAAATATTCATCTCCACGATCAGATCGCGGAAAATTTATTTTCTTGTTACGATGATTTTCTACTTCACTCTGAAATTCTTTGAACTTTTCAACTATTTCAGACTTATGTTTCATCAAGAAGATATACGCATATCTGCTCAAATCATCTGTGAAGGTCGAAAATAATGATACTTGGCACGAGCATCAACACTCATTGGATCGCATACATCGGTATGTATTATTTCCAACAAGTCAAGAGCTTCGTTCCATTGTTCCGGAGAACGGAGTTTTAGTCATCTTGCCCAAAAGGCACGGTTCGCAAGCATCAAATGATTCATAATCAAGTGATTCAAAAAGCCCATCAGTATGGAGTTTCTTCATGCGCTTTACACCAATATGACCTAAACTGCAATGCCACAAATAAGTTGCACTATCATTATTAACTTTACATCTTTTGGTTTCAATATTATGAATATGTGTATCACACGATCGAGATCCAACAAACCATTTTCATTGGGTGTATGACCATAGAAGGTTTTATTCATGTAAACAGAACAATAACTTTCTCTAACTTACATGAATAACCGTATTGCAATAAACATGATCAAATCATATTCATGTTCAACGCAAACGCCAAATAACATTTATTTAGGTTCAACACTAATCCCGAGAGTATAGGGAGTGTGCGATGATGATCATATCAATCTTGGAACTACTTCCAATACTCATCGTCACTTCCCTTCAACTAGTCTCTGTTTATTACGTAACTCCTGTTTGAGTTACTAATCTTAGCAACCTAACGAGTATCAAATACTCAGGGCTACTATAAACACTAGTAAGGCACACATCAATAACCTGTATATCAAATATACTCTTGTTCACTTTGCCATCCTTCTTATACACCAAATATTCAGGGCATTTCCGCTTCCAGTGACCATTTCCTTTGCAGTAGAAGCACTTAGTTTTAGGCTTTGGTCCAGCTTTGGGCTTCTTTTCGGGAGTGACAACTTGTTTGCCATTCTACTTGAAGTTTCCCTTTCTTTCCCTTTGCCCTTTTCTTGAAACTAGTGGTCTTGTCAATCATCAACACTTGATGCTCTTTCTTGATTTCTACCTTCGTCGATATCACGAAGAGCTCGGGAATCGTTTTCGTCATCCCTTGCATACTATAGTTCATCATGAAGTTCTAGTAACTTAGTGATAGTGACTAGAGAATTCTGTCAATCACTATCTTATCTGGAAGATTAACTCCCACTTGATTCAAGCGATTGAAGTACCCAGACAATCTGAGAACATGCTCACTAGTTGAGCGATTCTCCTCCATCTTTTAGCTATAGAACTTGTTGGAGACTTCATATCTCTCAACTCGGGTATTTGCTTGAAATATTAACTTCAACTCCTGGAACATCTCATATGGTCCATGACGTTCAAAACGTCTTTGAAGTCCCGATTTTAAGCCGTTAAGTATGGTGCACTAAACTATCAAGTAGTCATCATATTGAGCCAGCCAAACATTCATAACGTGCGCATTTGCTCCAGAAATAGGTCTGTAAACTAGCGGTGCATTAAGGACAGAATACTACTTTGCATCAATTAGTATAAACCTCAGATCAATGAACCAATCCGCATCATTGATACTAACATTTTTCAATACAATTTTCTCTAGGAACACATATAAAAACACAGGGAAGCAAAACATAGGGAAGCAACAACGCGAGCTATTGATCGACAACATAATTTGCAAAATACTACGGGACTAAGTTCATGATAAATTAAAGTTCAATTAATCATATTACTTAAGAACTCCCACTTAGATAGACATCTCTCTAGTCATTTAAGTGATTACGTGATCCAAATCAACTAAACCATGTCCGATCATCACGTGAGATGGAGTAGTTTCAATGGTGAACATCACTATGTTGATCATATCTACTATATGATTCACGTTCGACCTTTCGGTCTCCGTGTTCCGAGGCCATATCTGTATATGCTAGGCTCGTCAAGTTTGACCTGAGTATTCCGCGTGTGCAACTGTTTTGCACCCGTTGTATTTGAACGTAGAGCCTATCACACCCGATCATCACGTGGTGTCTCAAAGACGAAGAACTTTCGCATAGCGGTGCATACTCGGGAGAACACTTCTTGATATTTAGTGAGAGATCATCTTATAATGCTACCGTCAATCAAAGCAAGATAAGATGCGTAAAGGATAAACATCACATGCAATCAATATAAGTGATATGATATGGCCATCATCATCTTGTGCTTGTGATCTCCATCTCAAGCACGTCGTTATCACCATCGCCACCGGTAGCGACACCTTGATCTCCATCGTAGCATCGTTGTCGTCTCGCCAACTATTGCTTCTACGACTATCACTACCGCTTAGTGATAAAGTAAAGCAATTACATGGCAGTTGCATTTCATACAATAAAGCGACAACCATATGGCTCCTGCCAGTTGCCGATAACTCGGTTACAAAACATGATCATCTCATACAATAAAATATAGCATCACGTCTTGACCATATCACATCACAACATGCACTGCAAAAACAAGTTAGACGTCCTCTACTTTGTTGTTGCAAATTTTTACATGGCTGCTACGGGCTGAGCAAGAACCGTTCTTACCTACGCATCAAAACCACAACGATAGTTTGTCAAGTTGGTGCTGTTTTAACCTTCACAAGGACCGGGCGTAGCCACACTCGGTTCAACTAAAGTGAGAGACAGGGCACCCGCGATCACCTTTAAGCAACGAGTGCTCAAGCGGTGAAACCAGTCTCGCGTAAGCGTCTGGCGTAATGTCGGTCCGGGCCGCTTCATCTCACAATACCGCCCGAACCAAAGTATGACATGCTTTGGTAAGCAAGATGACTTATATCGCCCACAACTCACTTGTGTTCTACTCGTGCATATGACATCAACCCATAAAACCAGGCTCGGATGCCACTGTTGGGGAACGTAGTAATTTCAAAAAATTTCCTACGCACACGCAAGGATCATGGTGATGCATAGCAACGAGAGGTGGGAGTGTTGTCCACGCACTCGAGACCGTAAGCGAAAGCGTTATGACAACGCTGTTGATGTAGTCAGACGTCTTCACGATCCGACCGATCCAAGTACCGAACGACGGCACCTCCGAGTTCAGACACGTTCAGCTCGATGACGATCCTCGGACTCGATCCAGCAAAGTGTCGGGGATGAGTTCCACAAGATGACGGCGTGGTGACGATGATGATGTTCTACCGGCGTGAGGGCTTCGCCTAAACTCATGACGATATGACCGAGGTGGAATATGGTGGAGGGGGCACCAGACACGGCTAAGGAACGATCCGTAGATCAACTTGTGTGTCATGGAGTGCCCCTGCCCCGTATATAAAGGAGCAAGGGGAGGAGGCCGGCCCTAGGAGGGCGCGCCAGTGTGAGTCCTACTAGGACTCCCTAGTCCTAGTAGGATTCCACCTCCCTTGTTGGAGTAGGAGAAGGGGAAAGAGGGAGAGGAAGAAGGAAAGGGGGGCTGCGCCCCTTGTCCAATTCGGACCAGAGGGGGCGCAGGCCTCCTTCCTTTTAGCCTATCTCCTCTATTCCCGTATGGCCCAATAAGGCCCATATACTCCCCGGCGAATTCCCGTAACTCTCCGGTACTCCGAAAAATACCCGAATCACTCGGAACCTTTCCGAACTCCGAATATAGTCGTCCAATATATCAATCTTTACGTCTCGACCATTTCGAGACTCCTCGTCATGTCCCCGATCTCATCCGGGACTCCGAACTCCTTCGGTACATCAAAACTCATAAACTCATAATATAACCGCCATCGAAACCTTGGCGTGCGGACCCTACGGGTTCGAGAACTATGTAGACATGACCTAGAACTATTCTTGGTCAATAACCAATAGCGGAACCTGGATGCCCATATTGGCTCCTACATATTCTACGAAGATCTTTATCGGTCAAACCGCATAACAACATACGTTGTTCCCTTTGTCATCGGTATGTTACTTGCCCGAGATTCGATCGTCGGTATCCAATACCTAGTTCAATCTCGTTACTGGCAAGTCTCTTTACTCGTTACATAATACATCATCTCGCAACTAACTTATTAGTTGCAATGCTTGCAAGGCTTATGTGATGTGCATTACCGAGAGGGCCCAGAGATACCTCTCCGACAATCGGAGTGACAAAACCTAATCTCGAAATACGCCAACCCAACATGTACCTTTGGAGACACCTGTAGTACTCCTTTATAATCACCCGATTACGTTGTAGGACGCTTTGGTAGCACCCAAAGTGTTCCTCCGGTAAACGGATTTGCATAATCTCATAGTTACAGGAACATGTATAAGTCATGAAGAAAGCAATAGCAATATACTAAACGATCAAGTGCTAGGCTAACGGAATGGATCATGTCAATCACATCATTCTCCTAATGATGTGATCCCATTAATCAAATAACAACACATGTCTATGGTTAGGAAACATAACCATCTTTGATTAATGAGCTAGTCAAGTAGAGGCATACTAGTGACTATATGTTTGTCTATGTATTCACACATGTATCATGTTTCCGGTTAATACAATTCTAGCATGAATAATAAACATTTATCATGAAATAAGGAAATAAATAATAACTTTATTATTGCTTCTAGGGCATATTTCCTTCAGTATCGCCTTTGGCTGGATACAGAGTTCCATATTCCGATAAGAAGGGCTTAAATGATGTATGTGAATAATTGAAGGGCAGGATTAATAGGTAACCTGCAATTATTGTATTTTTTGGCAAGATAGGATATTTATTCTTAGTGCTTAGAGATTGTTGGTACCACATGGATCATATTTCTTTCTAATACTCCCTCCGTCCCAAAATGAGTGACTCAACTTTGTACTAACTTTATAAAGTTAGTACAAAGTTGAGTCACTTATTTTGGTACGGAGGGAGTAGAATGTTCTTTTGTGTAGGCCTTTTCTATTTGGTCATTTGATTGCACCAAAGATTTATTATTTTCCACTACTTTAAGTATAGAACCAACGAGGCAATTTCTGAAGGTAAAGAGTTGTATGTGTTTTTCATGTAGTGCGTGCTTTGCTCTATTTTCTTCCTTCACATTGGTTGATACTTCTCTACTGTTGAGAAACTTATTGCTTAATTGCTGAGGTAGAATCTCTATTATTATGTATATTCTTACTAAAATAAACCCATGAGAATATTAAGTAATGTCCATGCTATTTGATGATCAACTATGAACTTAAATAATGCTCTACCATCTGTGGTATTTTGTTTCTCTGATGTTTATGAATTTAGTGATTATGTAAGTTTGTCGTTGAGATTTTACTTTCAAGATGGTTCCATTTGGATATATGAATTAAGAATAGATTATGATTAGTGCAGACAAGTTGGTCAAAATATAAAGCTTGAGTTCGTTTCAGTTTTACTTACTGCATATATTCTTGCCACATTCGTAACTATCAATTGCAACATTGATACTATTAATTGGATGATCAATATTGGATAGGAAAAGAGGTTGTATGAACTGAGATAGGAAACAAACCTTTAGTGCAAAATGTGTTTGCTCAACTAATTTAAGCTCAGAGTCTCTCTGTTTTACTAGGTATCCAGTGACTTCTTTCTTATATCATTGGCATAATCTTGGAGATTTGGTTCAGTTAAAAAGAGTCATGACATATGATATTTTCTAACCTACCTCTGGACTAGAAATTATATCGCACACATGTTCACTTTTACCTTGCAGTTTGCCTCAGCCATGTTTTACGCATATTTCCTTTCACACCCCTATCATACATGGGTTCTCACACATGTTTTACTATTGTTATCTATGTACTTTTGTCAATAATCTGCCATGATCCAGTTTTGCCGATCGTTGAGCTTCCTTGGTTTCCTTTCTATTTCCATGATCCATTTTATGATCTCCTGCTGCTGATCTAGGTTGACGGTCGAGCCCCAATCTAAATTTGGAGCGTGTACTTTTGTTGGTGTGGTCGTTCTCTCCTCCATGACCGTCGTCATCACGAGCCCAAGTATCTTGGCTGGGTATCGACATCATGGGTGCACCTAGGTCCGTCTCTCCCTGTCTCTCAAAAAAGAGCAACGAGCTATACATTTAGTCTGTATGTAGTTCTATTTTTTTCCTTCCAATTTCTAAGTCATGATGGCCATATATAAGATTGTAATTTTTTTGGGCAATACACCTATAGTAATGTTCCCGTTCTCCCTAAACATATGCTAATCCCACTCTCTGTTACATTTCCTGCTCTTCAATTTCTGCAGAATCCGTTACCTGATGATTTCTGATTTGACTTTTGCCAGTTTGACTCCTGCACCAGTTGGGTTCTGGTACGACAAGTTCTGCAACACGGGGTGGAGCGAGTACGGAGAGGAGGAGCCCTGTGACGACCTCGATGCCTGCTACAGCAATGACGACCACTTCGTCAAAAAGAAAGGTACTAACTAAGCTACATACATATTCCTACCTTCGGGAAAAAAGAATGACTGCATAGATCAAGTTAGGCCGCCCTGGACAATCATACATCATGGTCTGTTGTTTAGTTATGTGATTTCAATTACTAGCAATGATTGATAGGCTAAGCTAGCAGTGAGTGTTGTGGCTAGAGAGTTTCAGACTCTTTAGTCTCTGCTAGCTCTACTCTGTGCTTTCATTTACCGACTACTATTGGAACAACTCTGCATTGTAGGTATAGCCCTTTTCATATCATTTGCTCCATTTTTTGCTTCAGTTTTTGGGGTTCAATCTATTTTCAATGCTTGGTCTAATGGCGAACAAAATACTTTGCCAAAAGGGCCATATGAAATAGATGTTTATGCATAAAACAATGAGTAATGAGGTCAACTCGGATTTGTCAGGACATGATTAATGGATGATAAGCCTTTACCGGGACATAAACTAAGCTATCAAATTTGTCTTAAAAAGTGTTCGTATCAAACGTACAACCTTAAAGGTTACATCCGTTGAGTTTATGTTGGTGTATCAAAACTATTCGAAATGTTAATTAGTATTAAAGAAGTGCCCGTGACAGTGTCACTCCATATATTACTATGCCACAATGGGAATAGAGAAACAAAGTGAACTTATTTATTCCGAGATATGCTGCTACATATGGACAACTCAGTACTGCGGCTTCCCTAAATATTGAATGGATACTCTTCCCTTATGTGAAGTCTTCTGGCCTTGCAGTGTTGTTTCATTTTATAAAGGCATCGTCATGGGTGATTGTAGTTACATTGTCTCCTTCAAACTTATATCCTCCACTAACCAGTTAAGAACTCCCTATTTTGCCACATAATATCAAGTGAGGGTCGTACTCGCAAACTAATTAGCATGCTTGGGTTTGTAGGTACCGTTCATTGATCCCTGGACTTTTGACCAATTTATGTTCGTGACATCTTGCGTGTATTCCCTTTCTCATGATTTGTGATTCTCAATTCTGCCAGCTTTGTGAAGACATGGAACCGAAGTCATGAGGTGGACATTATCATTTTGTTAGACTGGGTGTGGAATTGCAAGTTACTCCATTGGCAACCACATACAGACCCGCACCAACTATCATCATAAATAGATTATTTCCATGCTCTAAGTCAGTCTGTTAGGGGAAAATCAAAGGCATGTGGGCACCTGATCTATTTGTAACATCGACATGTGATGTGTGCAACTAAAAAAATGTTAGGCTATGATAGCAATTCTTTTCAACACATGTTCTCATACATTCTGGATATACTTCCTGCTAAAATGACATATATATTTTCTTTTACATGTCGCCTTTATACCTTTTCATCCCCTGGACCTGTGTAATACTCCCTCTGTACCGTAATAGTTGTCGCTGGAGTAGTTGAACTTCAGCTACTCCAGCGACAACTATTATGGTACAAAGGAAGTATATGTGTGTACAATGGCATCATATCGTTCGTTTAAGAAACATTTTAATCAAGCTGACTGGAATGATATCATTTAGCCATACAAAGCATAGAGGGATTATGTGGCAAGTTGCCTTCTGTATGATTAATGTAATGTATGTGATGCTTCTATAGGTTTACCATTTTGTAATTAGACAACTCGAGTGTGCTAAAATCACTGTGCGTACTATTCCATTCAATTATATTTAAAAATGATTATTCATATTTGGTTGTCTGTTGTTAGGCGGGCAACGCGTGGCAAGCCGTGCCATGAAAACGTCGATTCCTACTAACTTATCATTACGTGTTTATCAAAATGTTGGGATCGGTACCCTCGCGCCAGGGCGCGATCCCGATCTAGTGTGATATGGAGGCTACTCTATTAGAGTTGTTCTGACATAACTTGAATTCGTAAAATAGAAACAAAGTTTTCTTGGCCTGAAAACTGAAAACGTAAGAGTGCCAATTGCCAACGCAGTGTTTCCATCCTCTTAGCACCAAATCGACAGATTCCTCTAAATAAACACAAATGATTAATTCCCTCACAAAAGAACACAAGGACGAACCACATACAAATTAAACGGAAACAAGAAATCGCAGCAAGGCACGCGCACGACCTGGAAACGGCAAATAATTAACCTGCAGAAACAATCAGACCACTCCACTAGCTCAAGATGGATCATCCAACTGATTGATCAGTTGTGGTTAACCCTCCTGCACTTGCTCCTGATCTCGCCGTTGCGGCCAGTGATTGGCGAGATGTTGCCCATCTTCACCATGGACTGCGCGAAGTGCTGGAAGAAGATGTCCTGGTTGGCGGCGTAGAGCTTGACGAGCTCCGCGGTGGCTGGGCTGCCGGTGAAGAGCACCTCGTCGGAGCTGAGCAGGCCTTGGTGCACCAGCAGGTTCTTGTAGAACTGGTTGTCGAACTTGAATGGCGTCACGTGGTCCAGGAAGAAGAGGTTCTGGTCGCCGCCGGAGCGCGGGCACCGCGGGCGCAGCAGCACCGCCGCAGCCGGGTCCAGCGTGGAGTCTGGGAGGCCGTTGCCCGTCTGGTTGTACAGCCGCTGGCGGAAGCTCGTGCACCGCGAGTCGCCAATGGTGTGGCTACCTGTAAAAAATGGTTCAGTTCCCAGCCGGGATCGATCACGAGCTCATGACAAGATTCATCTTCCTGGTAGTATGATGTAATCAGTCACTGTACGTGAGCACTGGTCTCCGCAGTTTCCAACATGTAGCCTTTGACGTGTGCTTGATATGTGTAGGGCATGACTTGACATGCTACGGCCGGGTGCATGGATGCATGAATCCCGTGACTCGATGAGTCAAGAACATACATGGCGTAGTACCAATTATCAGCAGCGACCTATAGATACCTTACACGCAATTTAATGATGATGGACAGAATTGTCACGTCTACACCTGCATGGATTGACTTTGTCGCTACATACTCTACGTTAACTGTTGAATTGTGAGGTGTGCATTGCAAGGTGGAGCCCCCATCACATCCATCCATCCAAGTGCACGGGACGAACATTTGGTGTAATAATGTAACGATGCGGTAAGAGCTCTGTGGATGTACGTACCGAGGAGAGCGACGAGGTCGACGATGTCAAGGCCCTGGAGCTTGAACTTGGTGATGATGGTGGGGAGGGTATTGTTGGGAGCAGGGATGTCGTTGTTGGAGCCCTGGATGCTGGCGCCCAAAGAGTCTCTCCTACCAAGAGGCACGATCCAGCCTGGGCCGCCGGTCTGCACGGTTACAAAAAGATTGGCACGTGAAATTTTTCCATAGGAACTAAATTTTGTCAGGCATAAAATAATCAAGGTGGGATTGTATGTGACTGTGAAGTCTGAGTGCTGAACATCTTTGCTCTGGACTTCTGGAGCAGAACTTCGTAGTAAAAAAGTGAGGGAATTGCACAAACCACAATTATTGGGGCCAAATTTACACGTTCCAATTATTTGGGCCAAATTTACACAAAGCGTCTGTACTGTGTTTCTAAAGGAACATGTTGCAATACGCCATTTATATATATCTTCTCTTTTTGCGGGGGGCTTCCAATGTTTCACAAACCAACTTACTCGAGTACGTGTTATCTAGTAGTACAATACAAAGTGTGCTAAGCACTTTTTACCATGACCTTATCCTGTGGCATGGGATGCCATATTACTTTATATACCTATGAGATAATTTCGCCGCTGCTTTACCGAGCAGTGCGCCCCCACTTTTGTGTCTTCTTTTAGTAGGGATTTTTTTTAACCATGTGTTCAGTACGTACATGTGTCACAGAAATTAATTTACCATGGCAACATAAGTGAAATTCTGGGGAGGGGGTCAATTCGGACAGAACACATGTCTGTAGCTTCACATTTTCGGCAACATGATAACTCGATCGCTGTGAGTCCGCAGACAAACTGGGCAAAGAATATATGCGGACAACAAGAACAGTTATGGGCGTTTGCAAGAAAATTGGTGGCGCTAGGCTTGAGTGATTAGCCAACGAATCTGATTCGTGGGGCGCTGGGAGCAAGCGACATGACGTAAAGCCAACAGTGGGACGTACCATGACGGTGGAGTCGCGCGCGGCGAGGGCGAGCACGTCGGCGCAGGAGACGGTGCGAGGGCATGCGGCCTCCAGCGCGGCCTTGATCTCGTCCACCACCTCGAACCCTCTCGCCGAGTCCTTGTTCGTGTTGGACCGCTTCTCGCTCACCACCGACGCGCTGCTGTCCAGCAGGATCGACGCGTCGCATCCCTGCACGCACGCACGCACGTGTAAACGACGTCTATATGATGATGACCATCGATCGATTACGCCGCCATGGACGCACGCACGCGTGAGGGTGATGTGATTGCTACGTACCTTGACGAAGCAGTCGTGGAAATGGAGGCGAAGGAGGAGGCCGCCATGCGGGGGTCCTGGGCGTGCGCCTTGCCGACGATGGACGCCACGATCTGCTGCGCCTGAGGGCACGAATAGTCGTAGAAGTGGGGGTCCAGCTGCTGCTGGCCAGCCGGAGGAAATGCGAAGGTGGCGGGGAAGAGGAGGAGGGCGACCAAGGCGACGGCGGCAACCATTGCACCCCTCGTCATCGCTCTCACGGATGCCAGGCAGCTCTAAACACCGGATCTAGCTAGTTGGTGGCTTCTTGGTGCTGTCCTGCTTACGGTTCAAGCGATGATTGTTGTGGTAAGAGGTATCAGTAGCAGGGGGTGGGTTTATATAACCAAGGCTTGTGAAGCTTTAGGTTGAATAAACCATGTGGCCATGCATGCATGCATGTTAATCTAATCTAATCTAACCTACTAATAAAGCAGCGACTGCTTCTGGTCGTCCGTCGCGTTATTTTACATAAACACCCCTGCCTTTTTCGTTAATTAACCCGCAGTACATGGCTAAATCAGAACGAACCTAATACCACATCGGTTAATTACACCTAATCTCATCAGTTCATATAGGTACACATCGATTATTCAACAAGCGACCACAAAAATCAGCAAACAGAGGTGAGGATAATCAGAAGGGGAACGGAGACGGTCGAGGGCAGTCGAATCCGGACGGGTCCGGTCCGGTGGAGGCAGATCCGGAGGTGGCGCATCAAATCCCTCGACAGGAGGAGCAGACGAGGCCGGGGACGGTCGAGGGCAGCCGGACGAGGCCGGGGACGGTCGAGGGCAGCCGGATCCGGTCCGATGGAGGCGGATCCGGCGGCGGCACGTCAAATCCGGCCACGGCGAGGAGCGGCGACGGCAAATCCGGCCATGGGGAGGAGTAGACGAGTCCGATCCGGATGGATCCGGCGGGAGGCACGTCAAATCCGGCGACGGGAGGAGTAGACGAGGTCGGGGACGGTCAAGGGCAGCCGGATCCGTTTGCAGTGGCGAGGCTCCTTGGGTGCTCCCTGCATGACCAAGGGAAAAAGGCTAAGAAGGTGAGGAGGAGACATGAAGAAGGAGAAGGAGAGGCGCTGGAGCCGGTGTGCTGGCCGGCTGCCAGATCTGGCGCACCGAGCCACACTGGCCCCGCAATCCTCGGTTGCCCACATCCACCCACCGGTAGGGACTTCACCACCATGGCACGGGGACTCCGCACCGGCCCCGTGCGCCGACGAGCAGGCCGCCCCCGCCACAGCCATAGTAGCAAACACGCCGACGCCGACGCTGCCAGCCTGGAAGTGGCTCGCCAGTCACAGCGGCCGAGAAAAGGAGGGGAGGAGCAGCGCTTGGGTGGTGAGATGGATGGAGAAGAGGAGGGGAGGAGCAGCGTTGGGTGGGGGAGGCAAGATGGAGGCGGAGAGGCAGAACTAATCATACCAAGATGAGTGGTAGTAAGTACTAAATGGCTGATCGAAGTAGTGTCGGACTGTCAGCCTAAAATATTCCTCTTTATATCATTCTCCATTTCTGTGAATATGCAAATATAAGTGCCATGTATGTGCTTGTGGAACTTTTGCTGTAAAATTTCACGCTTCTTTACGAAAAGTAGGTTGAAGAAAGTTTTGATTTTTCTTGGATAGGTTATCATATGACAGAACGTCTGGGGTGAAAGCTAAGCTACTTCCAATGGTAAGAATTGAAATCTGGATGAAACCTCCATTATTTGTTTTATATATTTTATACATGAGAGAACTAATGATATTTTTAGACTGTAGAACAACCCTTTCAAGGATTCTCTCTCTATGAGCATATATATTGCCTCAGCTTATATCCATTGCCGCACGCATGGGTGTGTCAGTAGCATTACTTTGATAATATGTCTATATCACTGTAATGTTGGACATAAGTTCTGCTACATCCAAACAAGCTTATCTGATTTCCAAGAAGAGTAAAAAAATCTTTAGTAATTTCCTGGATTTTGCTTATATCACTGTAATGTTGGACAATAAGTTCTTAATACATTTGGAGCATCTACTCTCTGGTAAGGAGTCATGGGGAAGACTATATTTTTAGTTGACATTGTAAATGATTTTAATGGCCACGATTTTTTTTTCTTGTTTCTTTTCAGGTCCCAAATGAGAAGGCAAGAAGGTATCAGCTGTATGAAAAGACCCCCGCCCATGCCCATTCCATTCTCTATGAAGTCAAAAGTTTCCCACTGAATATATTTGGTACTAAAACGGTCGTTATGTCAGCACCACGATCGTGTGCCTATTGTTGTCTCTTAATTCTTTAGGATTATTTGATTTGTTTGATTCATTCTGTTCATATTTATGCAGCAACAAAATACATTCAAGATCAGGGTGTGTGAGGGTTAAACATGTTAATTTATGTGGCATCAAGCTATGTATGTTGATAGCATGATCTCCTTTTCTTTTGCTTTGCAGAATTATTCTCGACACTGGACGCATAGGAGGGTTGAGGAATACACGGGCTGGCCTCACTTGAAAAGCTCACTGACCCTTGGATTACGGCCCAACAAACATAGAAAAGAAACCTATGCTTTTAATGTCAAAGTCCAAAATGAAATACTAAGTGTAACCTTATTTCTAACATTTACAATAATAATTAAATTAAAAAAAGCCTTGCATAATGGCATATGGATCAGGTTATATCTAAATTTTCGCCCGGTGCAACGCACGGGCATTTGTACTAGTTAGTATTATGGAGATACTTTGCGGGGCCAAGTATAACAAGCGTAGTTTTTTTTTAGAAAATGAGGATGACCCCCGGCCTCTGCATCTGGGAGATGCATACGGCCACTTTATTGATTATTCTCGAGGACCTTACAAAGTATTACAATAATGTGTCTGAATCCATCATCTTGGCAACATATGCCGCTACTCCTATTCAAAATGATGAAGGGGTGCTAGCTGGGCCACTACCCAAACCACTCACCTAAGCCTAACATCAAAAGCCGGAAGCTGAAACTCATTCGGAAGCCCCAGCCGAGCCACATACCGGTGCAGGGCACAATCCGTCGACGCACTCGTGTGTCGTCGCCGCCATCTTCCACAGTCCGTCTTGAGATCATATTGAGGCTTCTACCTTGTCTGGCCACTCTGCCATCGACGTCACCATGACGCCAGACAGCAACCTCCTCCTGCGTGAGTCCATCTCCGTGCATCGGACGCCGAGCCTCCACAACGCCATGCCGCCAATATCCGCCGCCATCAATGCGTGAGATGAAGCACCGCTCCACCATCCCCCAGCCAGCACTTACTCCAAAACGAGGAAAAGCGATCAAAACGCCATCATCGTCCGATCCGGAAGACCCAGATCTAGGGTTTCCCTCGGAGCATCCCGAGCCTGATGACGCAGACTACAACGACGATGCCTCAACAAGGGAACGACATCCATGACGCTGCCATCGTCCGCCATGACCGTAGTCGGCGCGATTTTCATCGGCAGTTGCTCCACCAGACGTGCGCCGCCGACGTTGCTGGTCCCTTCAATCGGAGCAAACTCCAAAACAATGCCCTAAAGAGGGACTACGACGCAAAAGCGCCGCCATCGCTCGATCCCAAGGAGATCAAGGGTTTCCCCCGGAGTTGCCCGCGCTGTCAAGGACCAGACAAGGGTAGAATCCCGCGGATCTGCCCAGCTGCCGACGAGTCGCACCCACCACCGTGCCGACGGCAGACCAGCGATCAAGGCCCACGCATGGGCACAGATCCGGCCGCGCCGCAGCGAACCGATCCGGTCACGCCGCCGCCATCCCTGGCGACCGCGACGCATCAGATCGCGAGGCCGCCTGCCGCGGGGAAGCGAAGTCGCTGAGGCGCCGCCACCACCCGCCGTGGCGTCTGCCCGGCCCGCCACGCCCGGCCCGGGCGCCGGCCGCGCCAGCCCCCACCCGAGCGAGAGGGCCGAGTCCCTCCGCCGCCCGGCAGCAACAGGCTTCACCTGGCCGCGCCCTTGGGCGGCGGCAAGGGAGGAGGAGGAGTGGGGGAGGTCCGGCCGACGGGATCTGGTGGCCTTCCGGTCGCCCACGTGGGGGGCGGCTCGGGAGGGCTCGAGGCAACTTCTCTGGCTCTTCCCTCACCTTTAAGTTGATATACTTTTGATCACCAAGATATACCAGTATCATTGGTTCAATAGGTGTACCTATTCTATTGGCCTAGCTGCCGTCTACTCCCTCCGTTCTTAAATAATTGTCTTTCTAGAGATTTCAATAAGTGACTACATACAGAGCAAAATGAGTGAATCTACACTCTAAAACATGTCTACATATATTCGTATGTTGTAGTCTATTTGAGATGGCTAGGAAGACAATTATTTGGGAACGGAGGGAGTAGATAGGTATAGTTCTGTTAACTCTTTTACCACAATTATTTGCTAGCTGTAGAGCAATATATGTATGGGCGATCTCAAGGCGCCAAATGCCCGTGTTTCCCGGTGGCCAACTTATTCTCTATATATACGGACATCTGCTTTTGTAAATTACATGTGTGCATGATGTAAAGAGAAAAGGAGCTCTCCAAAGGCAGAAACGAAAAGAAAAGGAAAAGGAAAGATGTATTGAGTAGCTAGCTAGCAGTGTTGTGTCAGGTAGAATAAACATTTGAAGGTAGCAATCATGCATGTTTGTGGTAACCCTTTTCTTGTGTTCTTTGACGAAGCCGCCCGGACAATTAGGACTCGGAGAGGTAAAGCTAAAAGCACTGCATTTCTCTCTTTTTTTGACACATAGTTTTTATAGACGGTTCTGGATTTCTCATCCGGTTCAAGTGCACACTACAATGTATTTTAGTCCCCCCTCCCTGGCGATTGGGGTTCGGCCATGTTGTCACCCCCTCCGTACTTCCGTCCCCTTTGTCGTCATTGGTGAGGGTGATGGCGAGGTCTTTGGATGCATTGCTCCTCATGCGAGGGCCTATGTCTCTATGGCGGCGACCTCAAACGGAGAAGACATAGGCGAACTAGCGACGTGTGGCCTGTACTGATGTTGAGGACCGCCATCCTCGCCCATATGTTCGGCGATGATCATGGGTTGCATGCAGAGGGTGCCTATCTGAATACAATGTCCATGTCACGTGCCGCTTGTCTACATTGCCGGTTGTGGATTTTGCCGATCATCTCGCAGGGGTGCTGGTTGGCCAGGTGGGAATGGGTTGGGAGCATTGGATAAGAGTGATCGCTTGGCTTGCGGCATCAGTCATGACGCTTCGGGCAAATTTAAGGTATCTTTCACCATATCCCTATCCCTGATGAAACCCCTAATTCCCTAGGCTTGGGTGAAGAAGGTGCTCCAATGTCATCCCCTCCTTGGAAGCACACTCTTGGGACCGTGGGGGTGGTGGGCATGCACGTGTTTAGTGAGTTCTTTGTGGCAGCTAGGCCCGATTTTCAGTGGCATCATGGCTCTGTGGAGGGCTGGGTTATCCTGGAACCTTTGCAGTATGCTCCCCGAGTGGTACGTGTTGGCCGATGGGCCGATGCCCTTGATACTGGAATTTCTCACTCGTTTTCCCCCGTGTTTAGATCAGACATTCTCAGCTTTTCTAAGATAATCACTTTGATATGCCTACTAATAACTAAGAATTGCGAAGATCCTTGTTTATTTTTTTCTTGCAGAAATGGTTTTTTTAGGTGACTAGTCAATGTGTACGTGCAATGCACGTTAATTTAGAAGTATATTAAGTATATGTGAATATTAAGTAGGATATTATTTACGTGTTATTATGTGATTAGCATTATATTTGGCATGAAATTAATTGCACACTAAACGTGTTGGGCGCTCGACATTGAAGTAGTCTAGGTCGTTGGATTGACATAATTTGATGGCCGAGATTAATTGGATCTGCCACTTTGGGTCTTTTTATATTAATATAGATATAGATATAGATAAACCAACTCATAAAAGGAATGTAATGGTTGTGAAGATCAAATCCAATCAACCAGAGTCGCCAAAGCAATGTCCAACGGAGAAGACGGTGTGTGGTACAATCATGACTGCTCGTAATGACGCTCGTGTTAGCCGCCACTTTCTCCGTGAAATAATCCACCCCGATAACTTCCGTAAAAGGGCACGTTGGGGTTAAATCCATCAGATCTCAGGTAGGGGGTCCCGAGCTAGTGATCTTATCTTGATGGTAATAGGATGAAGAGGGACATGATGTTTTACTCAGGTTCGGATCCTCTCGAATAGGTAAAACCCTACATCATGCTTCTATTTTATTAATTTGAGATGAAGTACGAAGTACATGGTGATCTAACTCGAGATCGTATGTGTATGTCTTCTCACTGAACCCTACGAGCCGAACCCCTCGGCTTATGTAGGGACCGCGGGTGTTGGGATCTATGGTAGGGTGCATCGACTGCAAATTAAAATTTTCCTACGTGCAGAACAACCAAGAACATGCTACGGGAGATGGATCACAGATCATTACCACTAGACACGCAGTGTCGTGCAGTGGAAGAAGAGTTGGGGCAGCGCGTCCGCGTGGATCGTCTCCTCCTCGTCCGATCTTCCTCGAACAGCTGGTCCCGGATCCCATATACAGGTTCGCCGGAGCGGCGCAAGTGCGCCGCCTCTAACGGTATCCACGGGTGCAGGAGGAACCCCGTGGGGCAAACTGCTAGGTCCGATCATACAGTCGGCGGCTAGTGGAGGTGGCTATCCGCAACACATGCAAACCCTAGTGACAACGCCGAAGTGATCACCTCCATGAGTGTGTCGCACCCCCACTATATATAGGCATCCGTCGCGGGATCAACACTTGGGCCTCGCACGAATCCTAAAGCCCACAAGTCTACTCGGCCACGATCCAAGTCCAGCTCGGATCACATCCGATCAGTGCCCTCGGATTCGACATCATAGGTTCCTTCCCTTAAGCGTGCGACCCCTTAGGTTCAAGTTGGCTTGGTCACAGTTTGGATCACCTCCGACCTGGACGGTTGGTAGCAGCCTCTAGCAAGGCGTGCCGACAACCAACTAGACTATAAAGCTGGTTAGGCGAACCTGTACAACATGTCACACTTCTGTTCCCTTTGCCACACGATATATGTTGTCGGGCTCAAGGCGAATTTGTCATCCTTGTGCTAGCCCGATCTCTTTCTCGTTCCCGTGATGCCGAGCACTAACCAGATTATCTCATAATCCATGTCGTATGGTCATGCTTATCTTGGTCGGATGACACAAGGGGCCCAAAGTATATCTCTCCTGATCGGAGTGGCAAATCTCATCTTGCTCGACCATGCCTCGCAGCATGGGCATGGACAAGCCCGAAACCTACCTTTGTAACTACCCAGTCACAGAGTAGCGTTTGGTCGGCCCAAAGCAGGTCTATCACCATTCCGAGTACATGCGACAGCTCAGGTCTTAGGACATAGAATGTATGTTGTACTAGAGACTCACAGATGACATATCGATGCGTCTCATAGTTGGATTTGTCCGACTCGGACCTTATCTCAACTCGAATCCGACTATGTCGTATCCGACCAGACCCTTCCGAGTCCATATTATCCGATTAGCATCCAATGCTCCATGCCTAGTGAGACCAAGCCATCGACCGTGTCATATGCTAGTCTAGTCGGCTACGCGTCCACACATCCCTTTCGACTAGGGACCTTTTAGGACACTCATCATACAATTCATAGTCCCACAAACAAGTCACGTACTTGCTGATACACATCATTGATAATGTCCAAGGACTATCTTTATTCATAAACACATAGGAAATATCATCATACATGATTGCCTCTAGGGCATATCTCCAACAGTCTCCCACTTGCACTAGAGTCAATCAAAAAGACATCGTATGCCCATAGCTCTAACGTGCCCCTCATTGTTAGGTTGTGGAAGCGGCTTACTCAATGGATCCGCAACATTTGCATCTGTGTGAATTTTGCGTAACTCTACATCACCACCCTTTACAATCTTTCGTATCAGGTGACATTTCTGATCTATGTGTCTGGTCTTGTGGTGATTCCTCGGCTCCTTGGCTTGTGCGATGGCACCAGAATTATCACAATAAAGGTCCAACAGTTTTACCGAGGCTAGGAAAACACCAAGATCATCTAGAAAGTTCTAGATCCAAACATCTTCCTTTGCAGCTTCACAAGCGGCAATGTATTCGACTTCTATGGTAGAATCGGCCACCGTATCTTGCTTGGAACTCATCCAGCTCACTGCTCCTCCATTCATGATGTACACGAACCCGGGCTGTGATCGACAATCATCTCTGTCGGTTTGGAAACTAGCATCCGCGTAACCCTTTACGACAAGCTCTTCCTCACCTCCATAAATTAGAAACATTTCCTTAGTCCTTTTCAGGTACTTCAGAATATTCTTCACCGTTGCCCAGTGACTCTCACCTGGGTTGCCCTGGTATCTGCTAGTTAGGCTTATTGCAAAAGGAACATCAGGCCTTGTACATATCATGGCATACATGATGGATCAGATTGCCGAGGCATACGGAATCCTACTCATCCTGCTTCGCTCATCAGATGTCGAAGGACTCTGAGTCTCGCTTAGCCTTATACCATGTGAGAGTGGCAAGAACCCTTTCTTCGCGTCACTCATGTTGAACCGCTTCAACACTTTATCTATGTACGTGCTCTGGCTTAAGCCGAGCAGCCTCCTCAATCTATCTCTATAGATCTTGATGCCTAAAATATAAACTGCTTCACCGAGGTCCTTCATTGAAAACTTGTCATGACTCCTTGACCGATTTCAGCATCGAAACATCATTTCCAATCAGTAGTATGTCATCCACATACAAGATCCAAAACACTACCGAGCTCTCACTTAACTGCTTGTATAAACAAGCGTCCTCTTCACTTTTGATGAAACCAAGACCAGTTACGACCTCATCAAAATGAATGTTCCAACTCTGAGATGCTTGCCTCAACCCATGAATGGATCTCTTGATCTTTCATACCTTACTAGCGCTAGTCGGATCAACAAAACCCTTGGGCTATGGTAACCCACAAGTATAGGGGATCGCAACAGTTTTCGAGGGTAGAGTATTCAACCCAAATTTATTGATTCGACACAAGGGGAGCCAAAGAATATTCTCAAGTATTAGCAGCTGAGTTGTCAATTCAACCACACTTGAAATACTTAATATCTGCAGCAAAGTATTTAGTAGAAAAGTAGTATGGTAGTAACGGTAACAGTGGCAAAAACAATAGTAGCAGTTTTGTAGCAATCGTAACAGTGGTAACGGAGAAGTAACTTAGCAAAGATCAATATGTGAAAAGCTCATAGGCAATGGATCAATGATGGATAATTACGTCAGATGAGATTCATCATGCAACAGTTATAACATAGGGTGACACAGAACTAGCTCCAGTTCATCAATGTAATGTAGGCATATATTTCGAATATAGTCATACGTGCTTATGGAAAAGAACTTGCATGACATCTTTTGTCCTACCCTCCCGTGGCAGCGGGGTCCTATTGGAAACTAAGGGATATTAAGGCCTCATTTTAATAGAGTATCGGACCAAAGCATTAGCACTTAGTGAATACACGAACTCCTGAAACTACGGTCATCACCGGGAAGTGTCACGACTATTGTCACTCTGGGGTTTGTCGGATCATAACACATAGTAGGTGACTATAACTTGCAAGATAGGATCAAGAACTCACATATATTCATGAAAACATAATAGGTTCAGATCTGAAATCATGGCACTCGGGCCCTTGTGACAAGCATTAAGCATGGCAAAGTCATAGCAACATCAATCTTAGAACATAATGGATACTAGGGACCAAACCCTAACAAAACTAAATCGATTACATGGTAAATCTCATCCAACCCATCACCATCAAGCGAGCCTACGATGGAATTACTCACGCACGGCGGTGAGAATCATGAAATTGGTGATGGAGGATGGTTGATGATAACGATGGCGGTGGATTCCCCTCTTCGGAGCCCCGAACGGACTCCAGGTCAGCCCTCCCGAGGAAGATTAGGGCTTGGCAGTGGCTCCGTATTGTAAAACGCAATGAATCCTTCTCTCTGATTTTTTTTCTCCCTGAACGTGAATATATAGAGTTGGAGTTGAGGTCGGTGGATGTCCAGGGGACCCACGAGGCAGGGGGCGCGCCCCAGGGGGTGGGCGCGCCCTGCACCCTCGTGGACAGGGTGTGGGTCCCCCTCTGTTGATTCTTTCACCAATATTTTTTATTAATTCCAAAATGTAACTCCATTAAGTTTCAGGTCATTCCAAGAACTTTTATTTCTGCATGAAAATAACACCATGGCAGTTCTGCTGAAAACAACGTCAGTCCGGGTTAGTTCCTTTCAAATCATGCAAGTTAGAGTCCAAAACAAGGGCAAAAGTGTTTGGAAAAGTAGATACGTTGGAGACGTATCAACTCCCCCAAGCTTAAACCTTTGCTTGTCCTCAAGCAATTCAGTTGACAAACTGAAAGTGATAAAGAAAAACTTTTACAAACTCTGTTTCATCTTGTTGTTGCAAATATGTAAAGTCAGCATTCAAGTTTTCAGCAAACATTATGAACTAACCACATTCACAATAACACTTAGGTCTCACATTTACTCATATCAATGGCATAATCAACTAGCGAGCAATAAAAATAAATCTCGGATGACAACACTTTCTCAAAATAATCATAATATGATATAACAACATGGTATCTCGCTAGCCCTTTCTGAGACCACAAAACATAAATGCAGAGCACCCCTGAAGATCAATGACTGACTAGACATTGTAATTTATGGCAAAAGAGATCCAGTCACAATCATACTCAATGTAAATTAATAGCAGTGCATAAAAGTGACAGCGGTGCTCTCCAACTAGTGCTTTTTAATAAGAGAATGATGACTCAACATAAAAGTAAATAGATAGGCCCTTCACAGAGGGAAGCAGGGATTTGCAGAGGTACCAGAGCTCGAGTTTTGTATTTTGAGCGGCATACTTTCATTGTCAACATAACAACCAAGAGATCTCGATATCTTCCATGCTACATATATTATAGGCGGTTCCCAAACAGAATGGTAAAGTTTATACTCCCCCACCACCAACGAGCACATTCCACAGCTGGTCCGAAACAACGGGTACCGTCCAACTAACAACAATCCTGGGGGAGTTTTGTTTGCAATTATTTTGATTTGATTTGAGCGTGGGATAGGGCATCATGGTTACCGGCCATTTTCTCGTGAATGATGAGCGGAGTCCACTCATCGTGAGAATAACCCATCTAGCATGGAAGATATAGACAACCCTAGTTGATACATGAGCTATTCGAGCATACAAAACAGAATTTCATTTGAAGGTTGAGAGTTTGGGACATACAAATTTACTTGGAACGGCAGGTAAATACCTCATATAGGAAGATATGGTGGAATCATATGGAATAACTTTGGGGTTTATGGAAGTGGATGCACAAGCAGTATTCCCGCTTAGTACAAGTGAAGGCCAGAAAGAGACTAGGAAGCGACCAACTAGAGAGCGACAACAGTCATGAATATGCATTAAGATTAACCAACAATGAGTGCAAGCATGAGTAGGATATAAATCACCATGAACATAAATATCGTGAAGGCTGTTGGATTTCGGGTTCCGCAAACCCTTGATGGTTCAAACTCTGGGGTGCGTGTGGAGATCTCAACCTACCCAGCCTGCCTACTCGCAATTCTCAAAGCCTAGCGCGTCGAGCTCAAGGGGACAAAGAGACACAACAGTTTATCCTGGTTCGGGCCACCTTGTGGTGTAACCCTACTCCAGCGTTTTGGTGGATTGCCTCGAGGGGCTGAGGATGGACTAGTATAGTGGATGAACTAGGCTCAGGAGGCGAGGTGTTCTTGAGCTCGGGAGAGCTAGTGAGGTGATCGGATGAGAATGGATCTGATCCCTGTTCTACTCTTTCCTTTTGGATTCGACCCCTCAACCCCCTTCCTATGTTGGTGGCTAAGTCCTATTTATAGCGGCCTCAGTCCTCTTCCCGAATGTTGGCGGGAAGGGATCCCACAACGGCCGGATTTGAAGGGGGACAGGAAGTACATCCTATCCTGACTAAAGTGGTCTTCGCCTGCAAAAGCCTCTGGTCGTGACGCCACGGTGGGCTCGACGACGACCTTCGTCCTGCCGTCCTGGCGGTCTTGGTCTTGTTGCACTAGAATGGAAAACTTTGGCTGATTCCTCCGGAATCCGTGCCTGCTGCTTGCCTCCTTTGAACCAAAGAGGAAACTGGTCCTCTGCGCCCGCCTGGCCTTGGTCATCATGGCTCACGTCAGCTGAGCCTCGTGAGGTGCACCTTGCATAGAAGTCTCCGCCCCTCAGGAGCCAGCCTGAGGAGGTCGATCCCCTTGGAGGTCTTGGCGTTGTCCGCCTCGTGAGGCTTGGCCCCTCGCGAGGGTCTTGAGTTGTTGATGCTGAAGCAGGGTCGTACCAGGCCGTCGATGTTGCCACACAGTGGGCTGCAGGCAGGCAAGTCTGGGTACCCCCATATCCACAACACCGACAGTAGCCCCCGGGTCCATGGCGCACTCGGACTTGTCTTCTAGGCAAAGCCAAAGGGCAAGTGCGGAGCGCCGCGGGCCCTAACCGCATGCAGCCTTGAATGACGCATGGCGATTAATGGGACGTGGGCGTCTCCACTTCCCCATGCTGCCTCGGCAACCGTTTGACTTGACGAGTCGATGCTGCATGCAGAACATCATCATTACGCGAGGTCGTGGAGGCGGAGGTTGGCCTCCCTCTGGCTATAAATGAAGGGAGGGGCAGAGCCCCCCTCGCTCATCTCTTCCTCTGTTTCCCCGCTGCTCATTTCTTCTCCTTCTCCATCTTGTTGTAGCATCCATGGGATTAGGAGGTTTTCTGCCGTCGAGAAGGGAAAGGCCCCTCAGGAGGGGCCTAATCCTCTCCCTCTGAAGAAGCGGTTTCGTCTTCCTCGTGACGCCGGCACGAGGCAGGAGGTGTCCAGACCTTGGCAATCAAGGCCTCCACCTGGCTTCCCCCTTCCCTTGTACACCCGAGCGCAGGATGGCGACGCACGCCATCGGGCAACCCCAGGCGGCGAGGGACGAGCCGCTACCGTTCTTCCTACAAAACCACGGACCCACGTCGAGGGCAGCTCACGCGAGTTCGTGGTGTGTGCCGTGATGCCACCCGACTCGTGGATCCGGCTCCCGAGGTTCTTCGCCGACGAGCTGCCGCCGAGGGGGCCACTTGAGCTGTGGCTGCAGCACGCCAGGTGCTGCAGCCTGGCCACCGGGGCTGAGATCGAGGTGGTGCCCCCTGGCGATGTATTCATGACCCGCGGATGGGGTGAGGTCACTCGAGCCTGCCGTCCAGACGGGGCCCTCTCGATCCACTTCGAGTACGATGGCGCCTCCACCCTATTCTTCAAGGCCTTCGACGAGGAGGGCCGGCGGCTGGAGTGCTACCCGAAGGAAGCAACCCGCAGGACGCGGCCGTGCGCACTGGACGTGCTTCCGTCCCCGTCAGCACCTCCTCCGGCTATAGCGGCGACTCTTGGGAATCCAGCAATTCTCCTGAGCCCAGCGAATCTCTGGAGTCCAGTGACGACAGCTACGTGCCGCCAAGCTCCCACCGCGGCCAGAGCGCGGCAGCGACTGCCGCTCGGCGTCGTCGGTGATGCACGCTGGCCTAGCCGGAGCCTTTCTTCTTTTGCTTCCCTGCGTGGAATTAGGGCTAGCCCCACGAGGCATGTAAGGATCAAAATGTTTTAATTCCAGCGTCATTCTTTTGGTTTTTATGATGAAATCGCGTATCCCAATCTGGCATGATTCCCCACTTTCTTTCCTTTAGGCAGCGTAGCGCTCTACATCGACAGGACCTAGTCCCCAAGCAGGCTTTAGCCATCGCTAGTATGCCAGTCGCGATGCCGTGGTCAAGGCTAGGAGGTGAGCGGCCCATGGTCCGGTGAGAGCTCATGAGGCGCGATGCTCACGAGGTCCCCCTTCACATGCAAGCAGCTGCCCAAGAAATGGAAAGGGGAGTGAAACTGGCGGAGTGGGACTGCGAGACTTGGGTGAGCGGGTTGCGAGGCTCATATCATAGCATGTGCGACTTATCTTTTAGCAGACTCGTTGCGATTCCCCTGGGTGGTGCCTCTGTGGTAGCGTCACTAGGCGGGGCCCATGATGCTTATCCCCATTCCTTGGTTGCCTTTGTGCTCTACGTCCTCGGGTCCCGGCCCTTGAGCGGGCTCAGCCTCCGCTGGTATGCCAGGTCGCGATGCCGTGGTCAAGGCCAGGGGGTGAGGGCTGGGGAGCTAGTAGGGCCTCCTAAGGCGCGATGCTCAGGACCCCCCCCCTTTAATGTGCAAGCGACTCGCAAGGTAAGGTGGTGACCGCCGGGGCCTGCCCGTAGATTGGCCTCAGGTGAACCTGCGTGTTAGCTGGCAGAAGAGATTGCAATTTCCTATGGTGCTGACTGCCTGTCCTTGGACATTTCGCAGGAAGACGAAGGCACCAAGGACCTGATGAGGTGGCGTGCGCGAGGCAGGCCGCGAGCCAGAGCTCGGTCCTCGGGTTTATCAGCATTGCATGGATGGACCCGAGCACAAGCACCGTGCCAGCGTGAGTAGTCCCCATTGCAGGATGGGCAAAGGACAAGCCAGCAATGTAGGGAGACCGCGAGGCGGATAGGATTCAAAGCAAGTAGGTGATGATCATAGATAAGCTCATGAGAGATGGTTAGGCAATTCTGATGAACGCAAAAGGAAACATGTCGCAGGGACAGACCCACGCGACTTGGGAATAATGCAGCCCGAGGGGCGCCCCCAAACTGAAAGAACTAAAAAGATGTCACCTGGCACCGTTGCTGAAGAGATGTTGGGGTAGTATAAGATGCGCGCCGCTGAAGTCGTTCCTCACGAGCCGCCTTGGCCCTGAGCCTCGAGAGGCTCCGGGGGCCTTGGGGGCTTCTGAAGATGCATCTCCATTTCCGCCAGGATCGCCTGGTGCCTAGCCTCTCAAGCCGCTAGGACGTCCAGCATGCGGTGCTGAAACGCGACAGCCACGCTCGGCAGGCCGAAGGGCATGCGAATGTAGCTGTGAGGGGGACCCTCGATTCGGGGGTGGCAGGCTGCACTGTTGCCATGCCCCGTCTCGTCGCCGCTATGTGGGTGCAAACTTTGAGGGCGCGTGAGTGGGCCGCCTGCTAGGAGTCGGCCGCTTTGGTGTCCGCCTGTCAGGAGTCGGCCGCTCTGGTGGCCGCCAGCTTGGAGTCAGCCCGTTTCGGGGCCGCCCTTTGAGCCTTGTAGCCTTCCTGCAGCTGGCTGCTTGGACCAGCCGGCCGTAAGAAGGCAGTCCTTTGTCTTTGATGCTTGAGGGGCGCAGCTGGACCAGATGTCTTGAAACATCATGGGGGGCAGATAAGGCTGCCCGTGGTTATTTACTCCAACAGTAGTCCCCGAAGCTGGTGGGGCATCGCGACTGAAAGGGCGAGACGCCTCAGCAGCTTCCTATTCTAAAGAGCCGACAGCTAGGAGCCGGCCGTGACCAAATGTGCCGTCCGATGATTTCGAAATGCGAAGGCGGGAGCGAGGTGGCGCGCTCGCCGGGCGTCGAGCCGGCCGCCCGCTGACGGCGCGCCATGCAGCGCTAGCCGGCTGGGGCCCGCCACTACCGTGCCTCGGCACGAGCGCGGATCCGCTGTGGCCGAGGCGGATGGTTGGAATTCTGAGGCGCAATAAACGTGCGTCGTTACCGCGCAGTAAACACGGGGTCGTGGGGTCGTGGGTGCAGTTAATCCCACGACCCCCACGCCCAGCCTCCTCGGCTCTGCCGCCCGGGGTTATAAGTAGGGGGAGGAGGGGGCGGTAGACGCACGCGCGCCCTCCTCTCCCTTTGCCATCTTCTTCTTCCTCTCTCTTCTGTTGCCGTAGTTTGTCGCCGTTGTTTCCAGCCATCCCGCAGCGCCGTTCCTCCGCCACAGGCTCTCATACTCGCTGCTGCACCGCGCCTTCGCCGCAGGCATGCATACTCGCCGTTGCACCGCGCCTTCGTCGACCTCCAAGTGCTCATGGCGCGCGAGCGGGCGAGCTCTGGGGCTTGGGACAGCTCCGACGTCCACGAAGATCACCTCGCCTTCCTCCGCCAAACGCAGCGGCTTCCCGGCGAGGGCTTCGTAGAGTTACGCCTGCCACCCAAGAGGGAGATCTCACCGGCGCCGGAAGAAGGCGAGCGCGTCATCTTCTAGTCGCACTGGCTTCGCAGCTTCGGCCTGCTGGCGAGCGGCTTCCTTCGCTCCTTCCTCCAATTCTACCGACTCCAGCCGCACCACCTCACGCCAAAAACGGTGGTACTGTTGTCGGCCTTCGCGACTCTCTGCAAAGGCTACCTCGGCATCCTCCCCACCCTTGAGCTCTGGGGGGAGTTTTTCTACACCAAGCTCGACACATACGCCAAGGGGAAGGCGGCTCAATGCGGCGCCTTCGTCGTGGTGCGGTGTCCAGGCGCCGACAACTCCTTCCCGGCCATCAGCTTGACACAGTCAATCAAGCTGTGGCAAAAATCTTATTTTTATGTCAAGAATGTCCACCCGGCAGCCGACTTCGTCAGCCTGCCGGCTGAACCCCGCACCAACTGGGCATTCCGCCAGAAGACTCTGTCGGCCACCTCCTCCGCCGCCATCGCACGGCTCAAGGTGATGACGGAGGTAGAAGGCCTCAAGGGGTCGGATCTGCTGACCGCGTTCGTGGTGCGCCGGGTGATCCCCCTTCAAGGCCGGCCTCATATGATCAGCCAGATGAGCAGGCACCGAGACCCATGTCGGATGTGCACCAGGGAGATGCCGCGTGACAGAGGTGGCTCGCATGGTGAACTATATCTCGAAGTGCAAGCTCCCGGAGGAGGAGTGGTAGTTCGGTAAGGAGTCGTACTCCCGCGTGCACCCGTCGCTCGCGGTGAGTCCTCAACTCTTTTTCTTTTCTCTTTAGTTGACAGGTTCCTCTTGGCCGCCTGACCAGTCGGCCTTGAAGCAGATCTTCACCACCCAGTCGGCAGCCGTCGCCTTGGAGCAGGGCCACGAATACCTGCCTGACTGGTCGGTGAGTCACGCAGACGACCCCGACTTGGGGGCAGCCACCCTGGAAGAAGACGACGCCACGGGTGGTGGTGGCGGAGCAGGAAGCTCCGGAGGTGGAGGCGGCCTCGACGACTGGCCGGATGATGAGGAGAAGGAGAACGTGCAGCACCGCCCGCTGGGCGCCGAACAGGCGGGCGCGAGCTCATCAGCCGCGCCATCGCCCAGCGGCGATTGAGCGCCGAGCTGCGCTGTTGCTGTACGGCAGCCGGCCAAAGAAATCCAAGAGCTCGGCAGCGGCGAACAAGCGAGAGGAGGCCGCCTCGAAGGCGAACCGGTTTTGAAAGGCTGTGAAGCAGCCCCAGATGGTGTCTGCGTAAGTATTTGATTTCTTCTTGCGTCCTTTCTCCCTTTTCCTAGCAAACATCATTCTGAGTTCTTTCTTACTTTGCTTGATCAGGGCCCCGCTCTCTCTTGAGCGGTCTGGCACCGCCTCCGTGGTCAGGACAGCGGAGGGCTCTGCCAACACCCGCCGCCTAGACCTACGCGCCGAGCTCTAGGCTGCGACAGAGAGGAACTCGCAGGAGGCACGCGAGGAGCGAGAAGAGGTGGCGGCGGCCAAGGCGGCAAAAGAGGAGGCGACGCGGCCACAAAGGTCCAGGCCAACGCCGTGACCAAGGCCCAAGCAGACGCCGTGGCCAAGGCGCAAGCGGCAGAGGCCGCACGCGGCCAGGCTCCGCAACTTGTCATCCCTCTTCACGCTACAGCCCCCGCGCCTAAGATGTCGACGCCGCCTGGAGGAGTCGGCCACGACCATCCAGTCATGGAGAGGGAAGGGGGCGACGACATCACCCTGGGAGCGGAGATGCCTCCGCCGGCGCCGACCATCAAGGACCAAGGCGGTCAGCCTGACGCGTCGCCGGTGCCGCCGGCTGATGGCGAGCTGGCAGCGGGGGCGACCATCGCGGACCGCTCCCCGGCACGCCGGCGTGCGTGAAGGCGTCTTCGGCGCCACGACCGTAGGAGGTCGGGGCCGCAAGCTCGTCGGCCCTGGAGGTGGAAGCGACCAGCATTGGCTCGCCGGAGTGGACGCCTGGGGGCGGGACGGTCGTGCTGAACGCGGCCGCGCAGGATGTCCGTGACTGGCTATAGGCTCAGGACGCCACTCTCCAACATTACATGCAGGAGTTCCTGGCATCGCGAGCAGTCATCCGGGTATGCTTCTTGTTTTTGATTCTTGTATTCTTCCGTGGGGGCGCGTCAGCACACCCACTGGGTGTAGTCCCCGAGTTCCGAGCCGGCTGCTGAGCATGCGGCTTGGAACTTTCAAGTGGGCTCGAGTGCTGACTTGCTTTCTTTTTGTTGTCTTTGTTGCAGGATTATCACAACCTCCGCGCAGCCGCCTTCAAATTCCAGGTCTGGGAGCTGGCCCAGCGGACCGCTGAGTTGTCCGAGAGCCGGAGTAAGCACTCTGCCTTCTCTCTCTCGCAGGGGTGCGTCAGCGCACCCGTTGGGTGTAGTCCCCGAGATTCGGGCCGACTGCCGAGCAGTCGGGCCGGTTCTCTCCGGCTACTTCTTGTCTTCTTTCTTGCTTACTGACCGTCTTTCTTTGTTGTCTTTGCAGAGGCCAACGCCGCCTTGCAGCAACAATTGGGCGAGGCCCAAACCGCGCTGCGCGCCAAGGAGGAGGAGTGCAGCAAGGTGGCCCAGGAGCGCGACCGTCTGGTCAAGGAGCTGGCCGACCAGGTAGAGCTTCACAAGGTGGCCCTTCAGACGCCGAAGGACAGCAAGGCCACTCTCCAAGCTGAGTTCAAGACTCAGTGCTCGAGTTGGGCCAATACAGAGAGGGCGCTGAACGACGGCTACGGCCGGATCGAGGACATGGTCGATGGTGAGTTGCCTTCTTCTTTCTTTCGTCTACCGACTGTTATGTGACCGGCTTCGGACTTCATCCTTCTTTTTATCTTCTTGTGCAGAGTACTTCCCTGGCTATGCCGTTGCTGCCAGCCAAGCCATCGAAGCTCGCCGCAAAGAGCGAAGGCGGGCTGGTGCGGAGATCGCGCCGAACGCCCGTCGGTCGCTCGACGAGCAGCTTCTTGCGGCTCATTGGATGCTCCGGCGGCTGCAGCGTGTCAGAGCCCAGGTGATCTCCGCCCTCTAGCCAGGCGTCCAAGCTTCGCGCACCGCCAGTCGGACTGCCGACTGGCTGGGCATGGATGTCAGCCGCTTCGAGGCATGGAAGGACTCCTAGACCCAGGCCGGCGCACGGCGGGCCTTGGAGTTTGTCAGGGCATGGTATCCTGGGCTAGATCTAGCCCAGTTGGCCATGTTCCGGCAGGAGGCCAACGAAGAGTTGGTGGCGGTGAGGGGTGCTCTCATTCATCGCGCCACGACGATCACCGAGTACACCGACACCAGCTTCTTCGTCCCCGAGCTGAACAAGGAGGGTGTTGAGGTGCTGCCGAACTTGTTCGGGCTGAACCCGGAAGACGGCGAGGACTTGGTGGAGGAGATCACCTCCAGGGACGAGGGCGAAGACGAGGAGAGCGAGGACGGTGAAGACGCCGCGCCGCAGGACGGAGCGGACGGCCAGCCACAACTCGACTGTGCTTCGAGCAATGATCCGCATGCAAGCGCGTCGACTGCTGCTGGAGACGACCAAGCCAAGATTCGCCAGCCGACCACTCCACCAACCGGCGCTGCCGACTCCACCAACCTGCTGGACCCGCCTGCTCCTCCCTTGGCCTAGGCGGCCAATTTATCTTTAACTTTCCCTTCTCTGTAGTTTTTTGAACAATGTCATTAAATTTGCGCAGTTCCACCCACTGGAGGTGTATTCAAACTTGTTGAATTCCGGCTTAAAACCCTTGCTTATGTAAATATTATCTCGCACGTGTTGTGCTTGCGCCGAATTCCGACTTTTCTTGCTTTTTGATCCTTTTTGGATTTTTCCTTTGCCGCCCTCCCTTGGCTGCCATCTTGCCAGCCAGGCAGCCGCTCTGCGGACTGTGACTGGGACACGTACTTAGCCGTTTGGGAGGACAAGTACTTGGAAGCCGGCCTAACTTATGTAAATGCTTTGGTCCTTAGCCATTTTTCATGTGGGCATCGTTTCCTGCCTTTGACTGTTGCTGGTCGGACAGTCGCTCTGCGAGCTGCGGCTTGTGGCAAGAGAGCGCTTAGATGTCGGCACATTACTTGTCCGACTGCAGGTAGCACTGACATAATACAAGGGGGCAAGCCCCCAGTCCGACTGGTCGAACCCGGTGCCAGGCGGAAAAAATGAAGTAACACATTCATAGGCATAAAACTTATCATATAGATAAAAAGGGCAGTCCCTGAGTGCTCTTCGGGGGACCCAAGGTCTTGTGCTTAATACAAAAATAGCATGGTACATACTGCATCAACTGTAAAATCTTTGAAGGAGGTTTGCATTCCTGGGCGCTCTGATTCCTTGAGGAGTCGTCCCTCTTGCGCGCTCTGGGCTTCTGTGCATCAATCAGGTAGTAGGAGTCATTGCACAAAGCCTTGCTGATGATGAAGGGGCCTTCCCAAGGGGCCAAGAGCTTGTGCTGGCCGACTGTTCGCTGGGTCAGCCGGAGCACAAGGTCTTCCTCTTGGAAGGATCTTGTCTTGACCTTCCGACTGTGGTAGCGGCGCAGGCTCTGCTGGTAGATGGCGGACCGACTGAGTGCCAACAGCCGGCCCTCGTCCAGCAGATCGACACCGTCTTCTCATGCTTCCTTGGCCTCCGCCTACGTGTACATGGTGACGTGAGGTGAGTCGAACTCGATGTCAGTTGGGATGACAGCCTCGACCACATACACAAGGAAGAAAGGAGTGAAGCCGGTTGACTTGTTCGGAGTGGTGCGCAGGCTCCAGAGGACGACCGGCAGCTCATCGATCCAGCAACCGGCCGAGCACTCCAATGGCTCAACCAGTCGGGACTTGATGCCGGAGAGGATGAGGCCGTTTGCCCGCTCGACTTGGCCGTTTGACTGCGGATGGGCAACGGATGCTAACTCCAGTTGGATGCTCTACGTCGCGCAGAAACGGGCCAATGCTCCTTTGGCAAAAAAAAATTGCCGTTGTCGGTGATGAAGCTGTGTGGTATGCCGTACCGGACGGCCCATTCAACTTCTTGATTGGCTTTGCTTGAATCCACTTCGTGAATTTGTCAACGGCGACAAGCAGATGGGTCTTGCCACCGCGTGCCGTCTTGAATGGGCCCACCATGTCCAGCCCCCATACGGCAAAGGGCCAAGTGAGAGGGATGGTCTTGAGTGCAGAAGCCGGCAGATGTTGCTTGGAGCTGAATTTCTGGCACCCCTTGCAACGTTTGACCAAATATTTGGCGTCTTCCAAAGCAGTCGGCCATAAGAAACCATGGCGGAAAGCTTTGGAAACAAGTGATCTTGAGGCCGCGTGGTGGCCGCATTTGCCTTGATGGATATCTTTGAGGATTGCCATGCCTTTCTCTGGCTCTATGCAACACTGGAAGACTCCAGTCACGCTGTGCCTGACAATCTCTCTGTTTACTATCGTGTAGGCTCCTGCCCAGCGCTGTACTTGTCGGGCCGAGATCTCATCAGCCGGCAACTCTCTGTTCACCAGAAAGTTGAGAATGGGCAGCGCCCATGATGGAGTTGTGACTTCTTCTACTGTTAGCACGACCACTACAACTAGGGCGGTTGGGTTGGGAGGTGGCGGGTTGGAGTCGGCCACTGTCTGCTGTGTCGTTGAAGTCCCCGGGCCGACTGCTGCAATCCCCGGGCCGGGCTCTGAAGTCCTCGGGCCGGGTGCGGCTGCAGCAGTCCCCGAGCCGCCTGCCGAAGTCCCCGAGCCAACTGTTGAGGTCCCCAAGTTGGATCCGACTATTTCGAGGGCAGCCGACACGAAGATGGAATCTGATTCTGGCGAAGGCTTGATAGACGGCTTGAGGAAGCGCTGAAGGGAGACGCCGGTTGGTATGGTTTGCTGGGTGGAGCCGATTCGTGCCAGGGCATCTGCTTGCTCATTGTCGGCCCGTGGCACGTGAAGGAACTCGCACCCTTCGAAATATCCGCTGAGTTGCTGGACGAGGAAGCGGTAGCTTGCCATGTTTGCATCCTTGGCGTCCCAATCGCCAGACGACTGTTGGACCACCAGGTCCGAGTCGCCGTAGCACAGGATCCGACGGATGCCGAGTCCTTTGGCCAGCCGGAGCCCATGCACGAGCGCCCCATACTCGACCACATTATTGGAGGCGGAAAAATGGATTTGAATGTGTATCTGAGCTTGTCCCCTTTGGGAGAGGTGAGGATGATGTCGGCTCCCAGACCGGTATGCATCTTGGAACCGTCAAAGTGCATCCGCCAATGGGTGGAATCCAGCGCTGGCAGCAGGTACTGGGTCTCGACCCAGTCGACGAGGAAGTCGGCCAGCGCTTGGGACTTGATGGCGGTGCGAGGCTAGTAGAAGATGGTGTATGGAGCCAGCTCGATGGCCCACTTGGCCACCCGGCCTGAAGCATCCCGGCTTCCCATGATCCGGCAAGTGGGGCAGTGCAAACGACCGTGATGGGGTGCTCTTGAAAGTATGGCTTGAGCTTCTTGGCGGTGAAGTACACGTCGTAGCACGTCTTCTGATAATGGGGATAGTTCTGCTTTGAAGCTGACAACACCTCGCTCAAATAGTACACATGACTCTGGACCGGCTGTGCCTTGCCGTCTTCTGGGCACTGTACCACAATGACTGTGCTGACCACCCGGTTGGTTGCAGCAATGTAAAGAAGCATGGGCTCTTTGTCAGTCGGAGCCGCCAGGACAGGTGGCGTGGTCAACATCTTCTTCAGCTGGAGAAAGGCTTTGTCCGCCTGGTCATTCCACTTAAAGTGAGTGGTTTTCTTCATGAGTTGATACAGGGGAAGAGCCTTCTCCCCCAGCCGACTGATGAAGCGGCTGATGGATGCCAAGCACCCGGTGAATTTCTGGACGTCTCGCAGCCGGGTGGGTATCTCCATCCTCTCAATGGCTTTGATCTTCATAGGGTTGCACTCAATGCCGCGCTCGGAGACCAGGAAGCCAAGGAGCTGGTCGGGTGGTACTCCAAAGACGCATTTCTCAGGGTTGAGCTTGATTTGAAAGCGGCGCAGGTTGTCAAATGTTTCCTTGAGATCTTCCAGAAGGGTACCGCTCTTCTCCGTCTTCACCACAATGTCGACTACATAGACGTGAGCGTTTCTGCCGAGTTGTTTGAGGAGGCACTTCTGCATGCAACGCTGAAAAGTGGCACCAGCATTTCTCAAGCCGAATGTCATGGTCAGGTAGCAGAAGGCTCCGAATGGTGTGATGAAGGCGGTCTTCAGGCGGTCGCCCGGGTGTAATTTGATCTGGTGGTACCTTGAGTAGGCATCCAAGAAACTCAACAGCTCGCATCCGGCTGTGGAGTCTATCACTTGATCGATCCGAGGCAAAGCAAACAGATCTTTGGGGCAAGCTTTGTTGAGGCTGGTGTAATCGATGCACATGCGCCACTTGTTATTCTTCTTCAGTACAAGGACTGGATTGGCAAGCCATTCTGGAAATAACACTTCCATAATGAAGCCGACTGCCAGAAGCCGGGCTATCTCTTCACCAACAATTCTTCTCTTCTCTTCCAACAGTCGGCGGAGGGGATGCTTGACTGGCTTTGCATCTGCTCTGACATGTAACTTGTGCTCGGCGAAATCCGCGGAACACCCGGCATGTCCTTGGGGGACCATGCAAAGATATTCCGATTCTCACGGAGGAAATCGACGAGCTTGCTTTCCTATTTGCTGTCAAGGGTGGTTCCTACAAGGGCGAACCTCTCCGGGTGGTCCGGGTCCAAGGGTATCTTCTTGGTTTCTTTGGCCGGCTGGAAGGAGCCCTGGGTCTCCGACTCCCTGGGATCTGGTGATAGGTCAGGCTGCTTGCCGGCCATGGACACAACCCGGTGAAGGAGCTTCTTCTCTGCGGCAATCACAAGGGACTCGGCCAGCCGATTACTTGCTGCGGCACAGGCAGACGACTTCTTGTAGTCTCTGATTATGATGATGATGCCCTTGGTTCCCGGCATCTTCATCTTGAGGTAGGCGTAATGGGGCACTGCCATGAACTTGGCCAGAGCAGGTCGGCGGAGTAATGCATGATAAGGGATCTCCATGTGCACTACCTCAAACCAAATTGCTTCGTGGCGGAAGTGATCTTTGTCTCCAAAGTGGATGTCCATCTTGATCTTGCCTGTTCGTGAGCGGGAAAGGCCGGGCACAATGCCATGGAAAACAGTCCGACTGGGCTGGAGTTGCTTCACCTTGATATTCAGCTTCTCCATGGTATCGCGGTAAAGGATGTTGATGCTGCTGCCGCCATCTATCAGGACTCAGGAGAAGTGGGCGGCTCGCCTCTCAGTTGCGAAGGTGGCATCCAACACCAGGGCATAAGAACCCAGAGAAGACATCACTTCCGGGTGGTCGGCAAGGCTCCAACTGATGGGCTTCTCAGACCAGTGCATGAACTCTGGGACCTTAGAGGCGACAGTGTTGACTTCCTGGTGCTGCTGGCGCCGACTGCGCCTATCATCAGCCTGGCTTGTGAAGACCACATGTAGGCTCCATGTTCTTCAGGAATTCATCCTGGATGGCTCCGACTGTTGGAAGGGCTGCCGGCTGCTGAGGAGCTGGGGGCGGTCGGCCAGCAGGCGGAGGAGGCAGCAGCCCCTCGCCCTTGGAGATTTGGGTGAGACGATGGTACTTCCGGGTGGTGTGATTGGATGGCTTCGCGCCACTGTGGAACTTGCAAGGTGCATCAAGGGTTTGCTCATAGGAGAAGGAGGGCTGCCAAGCCGGCTTGCTTCTTTTCTAATGCTTGGGTATGGGCTGCCCCTCTGGTTGCTGATCTTCAACTGTTGCCACCTGCCGGCTGGTGGAAGTCGGCATCGGGGCCTTGCGCATATTGTCATTTTGCTGCGGGCGCCGACTGGTGTCACTAGCCGGCGTTCTGGGTGCCGGAGGGAGCACCTTCCAACAGGCGTCCACCCGAAGCTCCGACTTTATGGAGGAGTCCGCTGTGGCGTACTTGTCTGCTATGATCAACAGCTCGTCGAGTGTAGCCGGCTCGTCGCAGAGGAGTAGGTGCTTGAGTAGGGTGCCTTCTCTGCACCCGGTGGTGAAGTACTCTACGGCTTGCACCTCGTGCACACCTTCGCAGGAGTTGTGGAGTTCGGCCCACCACGTCAGGTAGTCGCGAGTGGATTCGGCTGGGCCTTGGATGCACAGAGAGAGCTGGCGAGGCTTGGGCGGCCACTTGTCAGTGCTAGTGAAGTTTCGGATGAAGACTTCGGTGAAATCGTCCCAGTTTTTGACGTTGTAGGGCTTGAGGCTGTTCAGCCAAGTGCGCACCGTGCCCTGAAGCATGAGGGGGACGTACTTCACGGCAACACGCTTGTTGTTGTTTGCTATGCTGACCGTGGTGGAGTAGTCGACCAGCTAGTCCTCTGGCTTCATAGAGCCGTTGTACTTGGGTGTGTCTCTTGGGAGCAAGAACCCTTTGGGGAAGGGCTCGTCGCGAATGTGGGGGCCAAAACAAGGCAGACCAATCGCATCTTCTTCTTCCAGTGCCAGGGATCGCGCCAGGCGGTCGATCCGATGACGGGCATCGTTTTCTCTGATTCCTTCATGGCAGCCCTGCCAGCCACTGACCGTCGGGTGCTCAACAGGCGGCGGGGAGGCATACCTCTCCCCGCGTGGTGGAGGGAGAGGCAGACTCCCACTGCTCCACAGCTCGTGGGTGGCCGTGTTGGTCGTGCTCAATGGTGAGACGCGTCCGACTGCGGCTAGCAGCCGACTCTCTGTCTCTTCGGTCACGGGCACCGCCTGCTGTCGGCGTCTGGGAGGTCACGCCGTGCTCTCAGCGGGGAGGATTATCGGCGCGCGCGTCGGCTTCTTGCTGCGCGGTAGCCGCGTCGATGAGCTGCTAAACACGCTCCGTCATGTAGCATCGCTCGTCTCCATCCAGGTGCTATAGCTCGTCTGCTGCCGCCTGGGCAGCACACAGATTCTCGATGGGTGTGGCGTAGACAGGGCGGTCAGCCCCCAGCATGCTCCCGATGGTCGTGCCACGCTGTTCGACAATGCCCACTCGGCTAGGCTCGCCAGCCGCCGGCGTGCCACAGACGACACGCTCAACCTCGTGCTGATAGGCTTCGGTGAGGCGTCTCATAGTGGCTAATTTCTTGCCGCTCTCGATGAGCGCGACGCGGTGGGCTTCCAACGTCTCGGCGCGGGCGTCGCCCGCGATGGGTACCGACAGGTCCCGCATCATCGCCTGCAGCGGGTCTTGGGCGTCCATGCCGGAGGCTTTGCTGTGGCTGATGACGAACACCTCAGTGGTGCTGCCACCGCTGTCGGCACGAGGTAGCGGGCCGTCAATGACCACTACGTTGGTGGGGAAGGCATCGAGGGATGCCGTGTCGGAGTCGACAAGCATCGGGTCGGTGGAGCCGATTGACTCCAAGTTGGAGGCGGCCTCGTTGGCATGTCGAGCTTGCCAAGGAGATCGATGAGGCAGCTCTCGGAGCTGGACGCGCCTGTGCCTAGCGCGGGCTCGTCGGAAAGGCGGATCTCGCCGATGAGATCAGCAAGGTAGCTCGCCGCGCAGGCGACTTCGACGCCATGTAGAGCGTCGGTGCAAAAGCCATCGGGCGTGCCGGGCTGGCTGCGCTCGCCAGGGACGAACAAGGTTCCCGTACAGAGCAGATCTCCGGACGACGGTGCACCTAGCCCCACGGTGGGCGCCAAATGTCGGGTGGTTGGTGCAACATATGCCAAAGGATGGCTAATCATAGTGGGAGCTAGTAAAACGTCGCAGGTGCCAGGAAACGGGATAAGGCGTAAACATGCACGCCGACGCATCTTACCCAGGTTCAGGGCTCTCCTAGGAAATAACACCCCTAGTCCTGCTCTGCGGGGTCTCCGCATGATCACTAGATCTACAAGTAGCTACAAGATTGCTCCTTGAGCTGTCTGGCTAGAGGAGGAAGAAGGGCAGGGCTAGCTCTACTCCTCTCTCTACGTGTGTGTAATCTTTAAGAGGCTGAACCCTTTGCATGGGTGCCCTTGGGGGTTTATATAGGCCTACCCCTAGGGGCACAATGGTAATCCGGCCGGGTGTAGGCCCGGGCCGTCAGTGTCTATGGTGGCTGGCTTCTCCGCCGGCTGCTGGGGCCCGCCGCCTGGTGGGTCCCGCCGGCTGCCAGGCTCTCGGCCGACAGGTAAGGCCCGCCGCTTATGGGTCTTGTCGGCTGCTCATCACTGTGGCCCTGCCTCTGATGACGAGGGCCTGGTCGGGGGGAGCGTGGCTACAGTACCGCCGCCTGGTGGGCGTTCACTGTAGCCACTCCCCATATTATCTGGTTAATGACACACGAACTTCTAGGGAAGGGGAGGGCCGGATGCTAGGAGTCGGCCTCCCCCCACACCGACTGGTCAGGGCCTGCTGAGGGAGTCCTTGACTAGGGGGTGTCCAGATAGCCGAACTATCATCACGGCCGGACTCCAAGACTATGAAGATACAAGATTGAAGACTTCGTCTCGTGTCCGGATGGGACTTTCCTTGGCGTGGAAGGCAAGCTTGGCGTCTGGATATGTAGATCTCCTACCATTGTAACCGACTACGTGTAACCCTAACCTATCCGGTGTCTATATAAACCAGAGGGTTTTAGTCCGTAGGGACGAAGAACAATCATACCATAGGCTAGCTTCTAGGGTTTAGCCTCTACGATCTCGTGGTAGATCTACTCTTGTACTACCCATATCATCAATATTAATCAAGCAGAGTAGGGTATTACCTCCATCGAGAGGGCCGAACACGGGTAAAAACATCGTGTCCCTTGTCTCCTGTTACCATCCGCCTAGACGCGATTCGGGACCCCTACACGAGATCCGCCGGTTTTGACACCGACATTGGTGCTTTCATTGAGAGTTCCTACGTAGCCACCGAGCAGGGCCCGATGGCTCCTTCGATCATCAACAACGACGCGGTCCAGGTGAGACTTTTCTCCCGGATCGATCTTCGTATTTGGCGGCTTTGCCCGCGGGCTAATTCGGCAGCCATCCGGAAGCAGATCAAAAGCTACGCCCCTGGCCATCAGGTCAGATTTGGAAGTTTGAACTGTACGGCCGATATCCGAGGAGACATGATCTTCGACGGATTCGAGCCGCAGCCAAGCGTGCCGCACTGTCTCGATGGGCATGATCTAGTTCTGCAGCGAGCGATTGCCACGGAGGCCGCACCAAAGATCCGCTCCGGCCCTTAATCCGGAGCCGGATTCCCCGATCGAGGACGAGTGGTTGGACACCGCCTCGGGGGCTACGATCTCTACGGCGATTGAGCCGGACTCCATCCCTGTCCTTTGCGAAGACCTTGACTCCAGGGTGCCGAACTCCTCTCCGGACTCCGAACCCTCCGCGCCCCTGCCAATCGAATCCGATTGGGCTCTGGTTATGGAGTTCACTGTCGCGGACATCTTTCAGCACTCGCCCTTTGGCGACATCCTGAATTCACTAAAATCTCTCTCTTTATCCGGAGAGCTATGGCCGGACTACGGTCAGGAAGGTTGGCATGTGTACAACAAAGAAATTCAACGCCCACCCACCACCCACTTTCAGAGGCCATCGCCGAAAGCTTACACGGCGTGCTCGATTTCGACTCAAGACATCGGCGGTATGGACGGCGATGTAGGAGACAACCATGAACCAGCGCCTATAGGATCTTTGGACAACCACTTCATCCCATGATGTATACATGGTGGATACACCTAAAGGAAATGAAGACGAGGAACAACGGGATGCTACGAAGGATAAATCCCTCGAAAAGCGATCAAAAGCGGCAACGTAAACGGCGAACCAAGTCCGCCTCAACAGACCCAGCCATAGAGCAGGGCGGACCGGTGGACATTTAACACGCTATCGAGCAATCATCCGAACAAGACAACTTGGATAAACAACCCGTCCCGGCGAAGACAACAGCCTGCATTTATCTCACGCCGGACAAATTGTTGGAGCAGAATAACCTCCACAAAAGGCTCGTCGCCACTGCGCGTAGCCTGAAAAAGAAGAAGCGGAAGCTCAAAACAGCGGAAGATGCACTCAGAATCAGATGGAGTAGAGTAGGCAACACCGCAGATTAATACGGCGACAGTCGCCAAACAAAGAGCTACCCAAAAAGAAAGCTACTGCCCGAATTTGATGAGGAGGCCATAGAGCCCCCACAATCAAAAATTAAGAAGGCCACCCAGTCGGATGGACGACCCCACGGCAAAAAGAGAGTGGCAACTGGCGCCGCACACAAGCGATACGCGATCCGCATAAGGATTCACATCAAAAGGATGGCCCAGTTAGGTCCATCTATGGGCCGAGAAAGCAAGCTCTTCAAAGCAAGGCAACACGCCAAATATCCGAACATCACGGCACACCCAAATACAGGGGCGCCGCACATCCTCTATGTTTCACCGATGAGGTGCTGGATCATGAATTTCCCATGATTCAAACCCGTAAACATAGAGGCATCTGACGGAACAACAGACCACTGAGTGCGGATTGAGGATTACATCCTCCACATACACATGGCTAGAGGAGATGATCTCCATGCCATAAAATTCTTACCCCTTAAACTCAAAGGGCCAGCTCGGCATTGGCTTAAAAGCCTCCCCGAAAATACCATTGGAAGCTGGGAAGAGCTCGAGGATGCGTTTCGGGCAAATTTTCAGGGGACCTATGTCCGCCCTCCGGATGTAGACGATCTAAGTCACATAACTCAACAGCCCGGAGAGTCAGCCCGGAAATTCTGGAACAGGTTCCTTACTAAAAAGAACCAAATAGTCGACTGTCCGGACGCCGAAGCCTTAACAACTTTCAAACACAACGTCCGAGACGAATGGCTCGCCAGACACCTCGGCCAAGAGAAGCCGAGAACCATAGCCGCATTAACAAGCCTCATGACACGCTTTTGCGCGGGAGAGGATAGCTGGCTAGCCAGATGCAGAACGAGCGACCCAAGTACATCCGAAGTCAGGGATGGAAACGGGAAACAACGGCGCAACAAGGATCAGCGCCGGATTAAAAGGAACGGTCCAAAGAGCGAGGCAGTCAACGCCGGATTCAAAATCTCACGGCAGAACAATAAAAAACTGCCCCTTAAGGACAATAGAGATGAGCTATCCAACTTAAACAAAATCTTGGACAAGATATGTCAAATCCACAGTACTCCCGGGAGGCCTGCAAACCATACCCACAGAGATTGTTGAGTCTTCAAACAGTCCGGCAGACTCAACGCCGAACACAAGGGGCTCGACACACCAAGTGAAGATGATGACGAGCACCACAAGCGAGCCCCGGAAAACAAAAGAATTTCCCACAAGAGGTTAAAACAGTAAACTCACTTCACGTGATCAAAGAGAAAAGAGCGGCGCCCACTAGAATGCGCGCGCCGCACAAACTACCTAGCGGAGTACCAACACTGGTTGTCAAAACCAATCACCTTCGACCATCGGGACTATTCAAAGCATCCGAATGCAGGATGGACTGCCTTGATATTGGATCCTATAATCGACGGATTCCAATTCACACAAGTCCTCATGGATGGTGGCAGTGACATAAACCTGATATATCAGGACACAATCCGCAGGATGGGGATAGACCCAACCAAAATTCGCCGTAGCAACACCTCCTTTAAAGGAGTAATGCCAGACCCATATACCCATTGTACGGGCTCCATACTGCTAGAAGTTGTGTTCGGTTCATCTGACAACTTCCGTCGCGAAAGGTTAATCTTCCATGTCGCCCTGTTCAAAAGTAGCCATCAAGCACTATTGGGACGCGAAGCTTTCGCCCGCTTTAACGCAATACCGTATTATGCATCTCTCACACTTAAAATGCCCGGTCCACGCGGCATCCTCTCATTAAAAGGGAGTATTAAGTGTTACTTGAGCACGGAGGAACGTGAGACTGCCTTGACAGCCCCACACCTATCCGGATCCGCTAGTCAAAGAACCTGAATTGATCATTCAAACCCCGGACACGGCTAGACGAGTCCGGCGCCTACTAGCGGCATACCCCCATACAAGGGGCTGCATGCATGTATCACAAGAGACAATAAAGCTCAATCTTATTCACTTCTTCGAATCGTACTCTGTTTATTTAATATAAAGTACATCTTTCGCATGATCTTTTTTCTTTTTAAACTAAGTTCCTCTCTTTTACAGATGAACAATGTGCTACACCCATCTAGGATACGGCACAACGGAGACACAAAGCAGAGCGTGCAAGAGGGACCCGTTGCAAGGATTCTTTTCAGATTAAGACCCTGCGTAAACCTTTTTCATTGTCTCTTGTTGATATACATCCCCCGGTTTCTTACTATAACCGAGGAGGAGGCTGGCGTTTTGGCATTGGCCGCACCAGAATTTTTGCGTGCATTGGACACGGGGCTTAGGGCATTGTTCTGCCCGTTTTATAAAGACCGAATACCTTAGGGAGTATTCGGCGTCTCGAGTTAGGCCTTATATGCATCAGCTCGAATCATGTCTTTGGTCAAATGTTGGGTTTGCCCGGCTCACGTGTTTTGCTGCCTTACGTTCCATTCTATCGGCTAACGCGACACGGAGAACTACTGCGATTGTGCCCCGGTTTTAGGCGAGCACCTCGAGAGAAAGCAAAACCGATGTCATGATATAGCGAGAGACTAGTCAACCACTCGATGACTAATCGGAATGTTTAGAATTCCTCCACATTAACGAAGGACCGGTTTCGGTCGGGCACACTCGCACCCTGAATTCGGGAGAGTGCGGTGCCCCCAGGGGCTATATAGTAGCCCCACCCTCGAACTCCTATGGCTAAGTGAAAGTGATAAAGCATTATAGTCCGGCTGCCTAGTTTGCTACGCTACCACCTCCTTAACAGGACCAAGACGTTGGATTAAGTGTGAAAAAGCGCCTTCTTTGCAAACACCGCCGCACTATGTGCGTGAAAGCTGAAACCAAGGACTGCCATCTTCGGGTTATATATACATATACATAAACGGCCGCACAGGGAGTAGTTTACTACTTGAACGCACAAGTATAAAAAGCTCTTATATCATATTGAATCATTGTTGTCACAGCCCCAGATCAGCCCTAGAAATTGTTTGTCAATAGTTGCATTAAGGCATTCATGGCATCATGTTTAATTTTCTCAGAAAGTTGAAATGGGGATTGTTGAAACCCTAGCACCATTTGAATTCAACTAGGTTCAATAAAAATATTTTCAATGAACCCAAAATGCCTTTGGAAATGTTCATGATTTTTGATAAAGGTGAAAACCTCTGCCAAAAATGATGAGCATATTTCTTGGCCATTTACGGATTTTTGAATTAATTCATGAAGTATTTGAATTTGGGCATTCGAATGCTATAAATAATTTAAATGCTCAAATAATTCTGAAACTAAATGTGGGCTGTTGCATATATTTCAGAAGGTGCCCACAATTATTTTCAGGATTTTTAGAAGTGCCCTGGTATTTTTAATAAAGCCCTAAAACTACAGAATAATAGAAAACAGAAACAATAAATTAAAGAGAAGGAACTTACCTGGCGCTCACCTGGCTGCCCAGCCGGCCCAGCTCTTGTTCCGGCCCAGCCCACCAGCGCCCCTTGTCATCTTCCTCCTCTGCCAGGAGGACAAACAGGTGCGTGGCGAGCGCCGATGCTGCCCCGGCCACCTCCTGCTTCCCCGGCCACCTCCTGCTTCCCCGGCCCCTCCTAGACGACGCCACGGAGAGCCACGCAGCCCCTGGCTCTCTCTCACTCTCTCTCGACCCCTCCCCCTCCTCTGCTCTCTCTCCCTCTCACCACCGAACGCCGCCGTCGCCGCCCCTCGCTGCCCTCGCGGCCACCGCCACCCCCTCTCCTCCCCGGCATGTCCCCGAGCTCCACCTAGTCCCTCTCCTCCCTCCTCACCAAGTCTCCCGACGCCGGACGCCCTGCATCGCCGCTCACGCCGTCTTCCCCATCTCCGGCCGCCCGAGATCGCCGGCGCCCGCTCGCCGCCTCCGACGTCTCCCCAGGCAGCTGGGCCCTCAATCGACCCTGTGAAGCCCCAGAGTCGCTTCCCCTCTTCCCGACTCGTTCTCCCCTCTAGGCCGTAGCCCCGCCGTGGCCGAGCTTCCCGCCCGGCCATGTCGCCGCCCGCCCCTACTGCTTGAACCCGATCCGGGAGGCGCGTCACAGCGCTCGAGAAGCCACCAGAGCATAACGCACCCGCTAACCCCCCTGTGCACCACAGGCGCCAACCCCGCACTCACCCGACCTCGGCGCCGCCATGAAGCTCACTTCCGTGAAGCTCCGGCCACCCGCACCTCCCGTTGGTCTCCCAGATCTGCTGGGATCACGGGCTCCCTCCTGGTGCCATCAGTGGCGCCCGGCCCATGACCCTAAGCGCAACTCCGTGAGCCACCGCCGCTCGGTTGGTCGCCGCCCGGCCTAATTCCGGCAAGTGCCGGCGTAGCCACCCTGTTAGCACTAATTAACCCTCTCTTTGACATGTGGGCCCCAAGGTGCTGGATTAATTAGGTTAATTTCTTTGTTAGATTAGTACTAATCTCGGGGCCCGCCTCTCGACTTTGACTTTGCCACGTCATCGTTGACCCGGACCCACTAGTCAGCCTCTGTCCACCTGCCTGTTACAGCGGCGTGCGGGTCCCACGCGTCGAGTTTGACTGGACCTGGCGCCTTTGACCTCTTGACGTCACCCGATGTCATCTCGACGCAATTAACCTTTTACGGAATTATTTTAATTCAGGAAATTCGAGAAAATGCCCTAAACTTTAATAAATCATATAAATTCAACCGTAACTCGGATGGAAATAATTTATATATGAAAAATGATCAGAAAAATATGAAGAATCTGTTTATGCCATGATCATGCATGTTTGAACAAGTTAACCTCACTGAATAGGATGAATCATGATTAGGGTAATTTATGAACTAGCATTTGGAGTTGGAGTTCAACCTTGTTTGAATTCCACTCCAACTAACAGGTTATTATTGCATTAGGTGAATTCAGTACCTTAATATGACATGTCATTCATGTGAATGTGCATTGCATTGATTGTGTTCTCTCTTGTTTGCCGGTAATTGTCCCTCCGTGAGACGATGTTAAACGATTGTTCGATGACACCGATGAAGAACTATATTATCTTGAAGTGCCGAGCAAGCAAAACCCCCTTGTTCATTACGATACAATCCTATTCTCTCGCTCCTGCTCTATTTTACTGCATTAGGACAACAACGAATCATGTGTCACTTGCTGCGGTAGCTGAACCCCTTTATCCTCTCGCATGACTGTCATTCCACAAGAATTAGATGAAACCCACTAGCATGAGTAGGAGTTGTTTGAGCCATGTTGTGCCTACTCATTTATGCTTGTTGTCATGCCTCTTTGCTTAGAGTTGAGTCGGGTCTGATTCATCGGGAATGAATTGGAATTGTTATGAACATGTCCTATTGTGTGAGAGCTAAGTGTGTGAACACGATTTGGTAAAGGTAGCGGTGAGAGGCCATGTAGGAGTACATGGTGGGTTGTCTCATTGCAGCCGTCCTCGAACTGAAGTTACGTGTTTGTGATCCATGATCTGATTACTACCACACATTGGGCTCCGGGCGCTCCAAGCCCTCTCGACTTATTAACCGACTTGATCTCTGTCCGAGAGTCGCAACTAGTCTCTGGTGTTTGTAGGTAGTGCTATTTTTCTACCAAGTGGCACCCGACAGGGTGGGCTTGGGACAGACTAGGCACAGGTGGCTCGGTGTACCAAGTGGCACCCGGATGGTGGGCTTGGGAACCCTGCTCACATCGTTTGGGGCCGTGAGCGACACCCGCCGGATCTCCTTACGGATGGAACCCGAATAGGCGATAAACACGGACTAGAGTCTTGTGTGGTTAGTCGGTCGTGGCCGACACCCTCGCCAAAGCTTCCGCTTGAAGGTTGCCGAGATACATGACGTGTATATGGCGGTAAGTGGTGAGCGTGTGTGAAGAAGTACACCCCTGCAGGGTTTAATATGATCTATTGAATAGCCGTGTCCACGGAGAAGGACTTCTGGGTTGCCTATATCGGTTCATAGACAAGTGAAAGTGGATACTCTAAAATGCGCCAAGATAAGCGTGAGTACTATGGATGGCGTTCTCGTGAGGGAGGCGGGGCGGGTCCATAGTGGTGTATTGATATGGTGAATATGTGGACTCGTGCGCCACCTCAAAAGAGTTACTTGCGATCGTAGTTCAGGATAGCCACCGAGTCAAAGCTGGCTTGCTGCGGTCAAACTCCACCACCCCCTTTGATATCTTGATGCATATGTAGTTAGTTACGATGTAAGTCTTCTGAGTACAATTGTACTCACGTTTGCTTATTTTATGTTTTGCGAGAGACGTCGGTCTCGCTAGTAGTTCCACGTGGACTTCGACGTTTAGCTTGTTACCTCATTTACGATCTTGTGCCCTCGGCAGATCTCGGTAGATAGTCGGGCTTCTCGGCCTTTTTCATTTATAATTATGCGTACTCGGACATGATTAGCTTCCGCTTGTGCTTTGACTTGTATGCTCGAGTGTTGGGTCATGAGACCCATGTTTGTAATATCTCGCTCCTCGGAGCCTATTGATAAATATTTGAGTCAGAGAGTTATGTTGTGATGCCATGTTGTATCTACGCATATTGAGCATAATGTGTGTATGTTTGAAATGCTTGGTATGTGTGGGATCCGACAAACTAGTTGTTTATCCTTGGCAACCTCTCATATGGGGAAATGTAGTCTCGTGATTACGAGCGATAGTAGTCCGCTTCTGCCGGTTCACCGGAGTCCTCGCTAGCCCAAAGACTAATGCTTGGACACTTGACTGGCCGGCATGTGTTTCACTTCGTTCCTATGTCTGTCCTTCGGGAAATGTCACGCGGTGTTATTCGAGTCCTGCTTAGCTCGCTACAGCCCGGATACCGAGTCCTGTTAGCCAGTGCTACAGCCCGAATATATCCGTTGATGACCGACATGTTCGATGTGATTCATGTATGCCTGTCCCCATAGGTTAGCGCCGCTTTGGGTTCACGACTAGCCATGTCGGCCCGGGTTCTTTGTCATATGGATGCTAGCGACACTATCATATACGTGAGCCAAAAGACACAAACGGTCCCGGGCCATGGTAAGGCGACACCCGTGGGAATACCGTGCGTGAGGACGCAAAGTGATATGATGTGTTACATGCTAGATCGGTGTGACTTAGGATCGGGGTCCTGACAATTGTTTTCACAAATCATACATGTCATTTAAACATAATATCCTTCGAGCACTGCGTCTCTATTAAACGAGCGCCCTGCAGGACTTCCTCAAAGTAGTGCTCGGCAGGTACTCGGCTTCCGTCCGAATCTTGGGATGCAACGTCGGTGGCCTTCATATCTGCCCAGTATGTCTTGACACGAGCCAGAGCCATCCGTGCTCCCTCAATACATGCCGACCGCTTTATTGCGTCGATACACGGTACCGCACCAAGGAACTGCTGCACTAAACCAAAATAACTCTTCTACCGGGTCCGCCTACCACAAATGAGTCATGACATGCTTCATGGCAAGTCCAGATAGTCGATTCAGCTCGGCCCATTCGGCCAACCGATCGGTCAACGGAAGAAGACGCTCCGGACTATGGAATTGCGACCAATATAGCTCTTCCCTTCTGTGCCCCTTCTGGCCTCGGAAGTGCTCAATCGCGTCCGCAGCGCTCGCCGCTAAGTCCAGATAAGCATCCTCCAAACTCCACAACTTGTCCAATTGAGCATACTTTAGATCTGTATATTTCCTCCACAGCAGAAACGGTTTTCCAGCCGCAATTGCCCCGGCTTGACTCAGCTCCTCCTTGGCAGCCCTCAAAGCCGAACGGGCATCCTTGGATTCGGCGGCCTTTTCAGGCCCTCTTGCTCGCTGACAGCGTTCTTTTTCAAGAACCTCGCAGCGATCGGTAGTATTCTTCAACTTTCTGGCCATATCGGCCATTTCCTCTTTGCTTCGGCAGTGAGCAGCCCGTTCGGCTTTTAGCTCTTCGGCGCCCCTAAAGCGGCCGCATTACTATTTCTGGCTTGCTCCTTTGCTCGGGCGAGTTCCGCCCGCAGCTCTTCCACAGCAGCGGCACCATCTGCATTAAGCATTCAAATAGTAAGACATGGGCGTCAAGCTCCCTTACCAGGTGTCCGCGTAAAAGTCGCATACCTTGTGACTCGTCAAACCGTTTATTGACCAGCGCGATGTCCGCATCCGCCTCGTCAATTTGCTGCTTTAGTTCGGCATATTCATCAGTCCGGCTGTACACGGACGCCCGCCACCTGTTTAGGAGCGGCGATATGTTATAACTGAGATTTTGATCCTCGGCACGCTGTCAATTTTGACAACATACCGAATCTCAGGGGCTACTATCTATACAGGGCGCATTCTATATGCATAACTGTCAGAAGGTACATCTTTTTTTGCGTACCTCGAACCCCGTCAGTAAGCTTCTGACGGCTTCATGCAATCCGCTCTCCGTGGATGCAATTCTTTCAATCACCATACCCATTAGAGTACGGTGATCTTCTGAGATAGCCGCTCGCCCGAGCAGATCCTTCAGCTCCTCCGACCGCACACCACTTGGCGCCGGACCTTCCGGCCCGCGGACTTGGGGAACCCTCTGCGGCGACACCTCGTGGTCGTCCGCCTCGCATGAGGGTGCGACAGGTGGAGGCGTTCGCTCTCCATCATCTCCGGAAGAAGATCCTCAAGACGAAGCTCTGGCGAGAAGGGCTGAGATCCGAACTACAAGGTACAATTTCGATTATCTTTAGAAATAAATACAGGGATGTTCCTTATTTACAAGACCCCTACTTTTTACTTACGGCTCGCTGGAGGGCTGATCCCCTTGGGGAAATAATGTGGCTGGGTTACTTCCCAGCGCCGGACTCTCTGACGAAGATTCCTTTCCCCTCTTTGAGGCCTTGACCTTCGGATCTTCCGAAGCGGTCCTCTTCTCTCCTCGAAAGGTGGGACTTTTAATCCCTCCTTCCTTGATGGCCTCCTTCGTAGAGGCAGTTGCTTCCCCGCTCCCCCCTTTGCCTTCCTCAAAAGGCGCGGCCTTCAACATCTTGGTCAGCATGGGATCCGCCGTGGTCTCTGGGAGGGGAGCCGGACACCTTATCAACTTTGCCTTGGCTATCCACTCCTGTTCAAGAAACGGTTCCTTTAAAGGACACATATGTATATGGCAAATGAATGAACAGCCAGTCCGGTTACTGGACTACTTACTTGAGTATCTGGGCGATTGCAGCTTAGTCCTGCATCCTCAGTCAGGTCCGGACACTTCTCTTGTGATCCGAAGAACAGTTTATACATCTCCACGGGCGTCGTACCCATGAAATTTTGGAGAGCTCGTGGTCCCTCCGGATTGAATTCCCACAGTGAGGGGGCGACGTTCTTGCAGGCGGCGCCGAATCAACATAACCTGCGCCATCGCAACCAGATTGATCTCTCTTTCTTGGAGGTCTCGAATACGGCCTGTAACAAAGGAACGTCCTTGGGCGGTCCCAGTCGAGCCCCTTGTTGACCCATGACGCCAGCGCTATGGTGGACTGGCGGAAGGCGAAGGCGCCACCCATTTGGTGCCACAGGGAGCGGTAATATAAAACCACTCCCGTTTCCACAAACCAAGCTCCCCTTGAAAAGAGCCCTCGGGCCACGGAGCATCAGCACATTTGCTTATGACCGCCCCTCCGCACTCTGCTTGTTGCCCCCCGATCATCTTTGGCTCCACCTTGAAGGTCTTGAGCCACAATCCAAAGTGGGGGTAATATGGAGGAAGGCCTCACATACAACAATGAATGACGAGATATGGAGGATGGACTCGGATTCAAGTCATGGAAATCCAGCCCATAATAAAACATGAGCCCCCGACAAAGGGATCCGTCGGGAAGCCTAAACCCGAAGGAAGTGAGACATGAACACCACGTTCTCGCCCGGGCTCGAGTGGGAATGACCTGCCCGAGCAGGTAGCCTATGCGAGATCTCGCGGTCGATACACTGGCATCTCGCAGCTTTAGCACATCTTCTTCGTGATGAGGAAGACATCCATCGGCCGTGCTGGTCGGAGCCGGACATCGCCGAAAGTCCAAGCCCCTAAATCTGAAGCTTTGGGTGTTAGAACTTCGGCGCGAGGCGAACTCGATGGAGGGTGTAAAAGCGAAGAGGGCCTTGGTCTCATTATAAAGAGGTTGAATACCAAGAGCCCACCCCGTGGTCGATTAGGACTCGCCTTTGATAGAGGAGGCGTGCCAACAGGCACGGTTGGGTTACCCACGTCCGTATTGATGAGAATCCCGGAATAAGGGGGCATGATCTATGCTTTGATAAGACGTGCCAGGGAAACCGCCTCGCTAAACGCGCTGAGGTTGAGGAGTAAAACACGATTCATATAAAGGCCTGGCCATGGTGTGATGTCACGCCACGGAATACGTCAGCAGATCTGTGCAAAAATTATTCTCTCTACGGTGTTATGCGGAACTTGTTTTGCAGAGCCGGACACTATCCTGGTGTTCAAAACCTTCTATGAAGTATTCGGAGGAGGAACCCGCCTTGCAATGCCGAAGACAATATGCGCGCGGACTCGTCGTCATTGAAGCCTGGTTCAAGGGCTACCGAGGGAGTCTGGACTAGGGGTGTCCGAATAGCGAACTATCATCACGGCCGGACTCCAAGACTATGAAGATACAAGATTGAAGACTTCGTCCGTGTCCGGATGGAACTTTCCTTGGCGTGGAAGGCAAGCTTGGCGATCTGGATATGTAGATCTCCTACCATTGTAACCGACTACATGTAACCCTAACCTATCCGGTGTCTATATAAACCGGAGGGTTCTAGTCCGTAGGACGAAGAACAATCATACCATAGGCTAGCTTCTAGGGTTTAGCCTCTACGATCTCGTGGTAGATCTACTCTTGTACTACCCATATCATCAATATTAATCAAGTAGGAGTGGGGTATTACCTCCATCGAGAGGGCCCGAACCTGGGTAAAAACATCGTGTCCCTTGTCTCCTGTTACCATCCGCCTAGACGCACAGTTCGGGACCCCCTACCCGAGATCCGCCGGTTTTGACACCGACACCTGCCGTCATCGGGCATCTCACAGACAGGTAGGGCCCGTCGCCTGCAGGCCGTACCGACAGCCGTCGTGTGAGCATTGCTTCCTCTTTTATGGATGATGTCATTAGCAGCATGGCAATAGTGTCATGCCGAGCTAGGGATAGCCGCCCGGTATGATGCACTGTGGCCACGTTCGTCCCGGGATTCGGGGGTGGCAGGCTGCACTGTTGCCACGCCCCGTCTCGTCGCCGTTATGTGGGTGCAAACTTTGAGGGCGCGTGAGTTGGCCACCTGCTAGGAGTCGGCCGCTTTGGTGGCCGCCTGTTAGGAGTCGGCCGCTCTGGTGGCTGCCAGCTTGGAGTCAGCCCGTTCTAGGGCTGCTCTTTGAGCCTTGCCGCCTTCCTGCAGCCGGCAGCTTGGACCAGCCGACCGTAAGAAGACGGTCCTTTGTCTTTGATGCTTGAGGGGTGCAGCCGGCCCCGATGTCTTGAAACATCATGGGGGGCAGATAAGGCTACCCGTGGTCATTTACTCCGACAGTGAGGCTCAGCGCGGCGCTGTCAGGCGATGCCTCCTCATGAGACCCCAGGCCCAGCTGCAGCTTCTTTGTCTTGGGGGCGACCTCAGGAGGGAGGACATCACCCTCGCATCCAGGGTTCTCGACTGCTGCAGCTTGGTAGGCGCGCTCGAGAGAGCACACCGCATCCTCGCAGGCGATCGTGATGATGCCGCTGCTTCCTGGCATCTTGACGACGTTGTTGCCATGGTGCGTTGCCGCCATGAACTTGGCCAGTGCCGGGTACCCGAGGATGGCATTGTATGGCAGGCGAATGTCAGTGACGTCAAAGTCGATGAGCTCGGTGTGTCGGTGTTCTGGGAACAGGGGTCCCCAGACTTGCCTGCCTACGGCCTGTGGCATGGCTCCACCAGTGGCCTAGTACAGTCCGTATTCATCAACCAAACACTCAAGACCCTCGTGAGGGGCCAAGCCTCGCGGGGCGGACGACGCAAGGCCTCCTTAGGAGTGGCCTCACCAGGCAGGCTCACGAGGAGGCGGAGAGACCAAGGCAAGGGGTACCTCGCGAGGTTCCCGTGATGCAAGCCATGATGATCAAGACCAGGCGGGCGTCAGGCGGACGCCAGCCCATGCAGTTTCCTCGTTTCTGTAAGTGCATCTAGTGCCCCTTAGTGATTTTGGTGTATTGAAGACTTATAGGTTAAGGAACTAATGCGTTTGTGAGTGTACACAGGTCTATAAGTCTATGAGGAGTTTGATATTTACAGAGAAAGTCGACCCCTAAAAATGAAGTTCTTCGACTGAAGACTTTGATATTTTGAAGACTTTTTGAAGACTTTGAAAGTGAAGAAATAGGTGTGACCTTGAAGACTTGGTATTCATTTGAGGAACATGAAGCGTCAAGACTCTTTGTTTTCGTAGTTTCATTTTCTCTTTCTTGAGTCATAGGAAACACCGTACTGTTAAAGGGGGTCGAGGAAATACTAAGGAAAAATTTCCATGTGATGCTCAACTCAAAATCCTACACCTACCAATCCCTTCGAGTGAAGCCTTTGGAAAACTCATACTGATTCAGTCAATTTCTTCAAAGGATGAGATGAAGCTCTTACAGTCAGCCGAGGAATTTGTTCTGACCGAGGAGTTAGGAATTCGCCAAAGGCGGATTGCCTACAGTGAGGAACATGATAGCCCCGAGGAATTTGAGATTCAAATTTCCGACCCGTTCTTTATCTTCTTGCCACCTGTCCCAAAATATCTTATCCACCTAACGGTCATATCATTGAAGGGCATTTATGTCTTATCATGTCGAGCTGCTCCCTAGGCTATAAATAGCCGCCCCTACAACCACTAGCTGGTTGGCTGCTCCGAGAGAACTTGACACCTGTCATTTGAGAGCAACCCATCCTCCGAGGACTTTGAGCAAAAATCATCAAGTGAGGAAAACCCAAAACCAAACCCCTACAAACCCAAAGTGATTGAGCATCACTGAAGAGATTGATCATGCGTGGATCCGATGCTTGTTACCTATGAAGACGGTGCTTCTTCCATATGGTTAGGCGTCATGGTCTAGAGCATCCAAGAGGAATTGTGGATCGCCGAGTGACCAAGTCTGTGAAGGTTTGGAAGTCGCCTGAAGACTTACCACGAGTGATTGGACGAGGTCTGTGTGACCTTAGTTCAAGGAGAATACGGTGAGGACTTGGTGTCTGAGCTGCGTGCTTTCAGCGACTAGGTGTCCGGGACTGTGTCCTCGAAGTTTAAATACTCACCGCTCCAACCAGACGCATAACCGAGACAGCAGCTTGAACTGGTCTACCAAATCATTGTCTTCACCAACCTAACTGGTTCTATTTCCTCAGCCCTTTCATTTCCTCATTATTGTGTTGAGTGTTCATTCATATACGTGTTTGAAGACTTTGGTCAAGACTTTCTCAATTTCCTCAGTTCAATTTCTTGATCTGTTTGTCTTCTTCTTGTGATATCCTGTGTTTACGCTTTCTGCATACTCTTTGTTTGTCTTCATTTCATCATGATGACCATGCCCGCATTCTCGCTATGCTTACTTACGAGTACTTATTCCGCTGCAAGTAGTTCTTCGCTAAGGAATTTCCTCACCGACAAATTCCTCGTTGAAGAATTCATAAAATCGCCTATTCACCCCTCTAGTCGATATAACGCACTTTCAATTGGTATCGAGCAAGGTACTCCCTTGTTACGTGCAATTTTGGTTTAACCACCGGAGTTTTAGTTATGTCGACCGCAGTAGGATCAAGGTCTCGCAGGGTGTCCTACCTTTGATGGGACGGACTACCCCGTTTGGAAGAACAAGATGCGAATGCATCTTGAGGCAATTGACAACGATCTACGGTATGTTGTGGAAAATGGTGTTCCCTCACCACACCTTCTCCGAATGCTGCCGATGTGAAGAGATTCAAGCAACTCGATTCTCAAGCGAAGAATATCATATGTGGCCATCTGAGCAAAGGACAATATGGAAGAGTGAGTGCTTTGGAAACTACCAAGCTCATCTGGGACAGGCTGTCCAAAGTAAATGAAGGAGTCTCAACTCAGCATGACTCTCAAGTTGATGTTCTTCGCAATCTCTTCAACCGCTTCAAAAGACTCGACAACGAAAATGTTCAACAAACCTTCGATCGCCTCACTGACATCTCAAATGAGCTTCAAGCACTTGGCGCCACTGACATCACCGACCATGAGGTGGTGAAGAAATTGTTGAGATCGCTTGATTCCGCATTTGATACTCGCACCGATGATACAAGAGCGTCTTGACTACAAGTCACTTCATCCGGTGATATCCTCGAGAGGCTAAATACTCATGAGTTCCAGCTTGGTCAAAAGAGAGATCTCTATGGTTCTAGCTATGGAAAACACGTGCCACGAAGGCCAAGGCTATGTCTGAATCTGAGTGTGAAGACTGCGGTAGTAGCCTTGGAGATCACGAAGAATTAGGCCAGAGCTAGCACCGCTCGTGAAGAAATTCCAGAAATTTTCAAGACGTGGTCGCTTTGGAAAATCCTCAAGAAGCGGTGATTCCTCATCCAAAGTGACTATAAGAGAAGACTTTGTCACAAATGCAAGAAACCTGGTCACTACATCCAAGATTGTCCTCAGTGGGAAAAGGAATTAAAGAAGAAGAAACACAAGGATTACAGTTCTGATGACGCGAAGAAGAAGAAGAAATCATCGAAATCTTCATCATCAAAATCCTCAAAGCCTTCTTCTCACAAGAAGAGCAGCTCAAAAAGGCTCGGGCATTCATTGGCAAGGAAATGGACTCTGAAGCTGAACACGAGGAACATGAGGAAGACGAGGCATCGAGAAGAATCTGAGTCCGGTGTGGCGAAGTCTAGCTCTCGCCATCGCTTTCACGACAAGTCCATCTTCAACTCAAGAAAATGACCTCACCAACAAAGCTGATGAAGATAGTGATGACTATGCTCCCACCTATTGCTTCATGGCAAAGGGTGCCAAGGTACTCAAATATACCTCCTCCGAATCTAGTGAAAATGAATCGATGAAGATCTAAAGCCCGATTACTCAAAACTTGCTAAGATTGTCAGTAAAACAACAAAGGGCTTTTGAAAAGGTTCAAAACATGCTAGATAAGAGTGCTGATATGTTAGGTGAAGAAATGGATCGTACTAAAGCCTCGATTGAAAATCTTGAGAGACTTGAGTCTAGGTTTGACAACCTTCAAGGTCATCATAACACTCTCTTGTCTCGATCATGAGAAACTTTCTTATGAATTTCTTCAAAGAAAGCAAGATCTTGAGAAGCTAAGAGTGAATTATGAAGATCTTGAAGGAGCGCGATTCATTACTTGCTCAACAAATCAGCGCTTCTCATGAAGAATTTGTTCCTCCATGCTTAAAGTGCATTGAACGTGAATCTGCTAATTCTTCACCTGAATGTTCAAATGCTTCAACTGTTACAAATTCTTCACCTGCCTCTGCTATCACTAATTCCTCATCTGAGGACATTGCTAGTATCACTGACGATGCATGGCTGAAGGAATTGTACATGACAGGCATGTACAAAAGCCTCAAAGGGCATCAAACTTTTTGTGATGTGCTTAAAAAGTAGATCCTCAACATATTGGAAGAGGGTATTGCCTTTGAGAGGAAACTCAATGCTGCTGGAACATATTGTAAGCCTGAGCAGTATCCCAAAACCTCATGGGTTGTGTCACGCCCAAGATGGGACCCTATCCTAAAGGAACTCGAAGGTCCCACCAAGGATAGAAGCGCATCTTGAAGACGCTTTTGCAAGGTGGATATCATTACATCAACATTACATAATAGTGGGGATACATCCAAGACATACAATGTCACATGAATACAACAATACATCAATACAAGATCAACATCCGACTACGGATGAAACATAAACAGAAACTCAAACAATATCCACCCTGCTAGCCCAGGCTGCCGACCTGGAACCTATCCCCTGATCGAAGAAGCAGAAGAAGAACTCCAAAACAAGCAAACATCACTCTCACGTCATGATCATCGCACAAACTGTACCTGCAGAATCGCTAGGTAGTAATCTGTGAGCCACGAGGACTCGGCAATCCCATTACCATGGGTATCAAGACTAGCAAAGCTTAATGGGAAAGGAAGGGATAAAGTGGTGAGGTTGCAGCAATGACTAAGCATATATGGTGGCTAACATACGCAAATGAGAGCGAGAAGAGAAACAAAGGAACGGTCGTCAACTAGTAATGATCAAGAAGTGATCCTGACTCCTACTTACGTCAGCCATAACCCAGAAAGCGTGTTCTCCTCTCGATCAACCCGAAAAGAGACACTCCAGTTCACGCATTACGGTTGGTGTATTTTAGAAGAGTTCACTTCAAGTTTACTACAACCGGATATTAACAAATTCCCATCTGCCACATAACCGGGCACGACTTTCGAAAGTTCAAACCTGCAGGGTGTCCCAACTTAGCCCATGATAAGCTCTCGCGATCAACGAAGGATATTCCTTCTCCCCGGGAAGACCCGATCAGTCTCGGAATCCCGGCTACAAGACATTTTCGACAGTAATAAAACAAGACCAGCAAGACCGCCCGATGCACCGACAATCCGGATAGGAGCTGCACATATCTCGTTCTCAGGGCAACACCGGATGAGACAGGCTACGAGTAAAACCAGGCCTCGAGTTTCCTCGTGGTGGCCCAAGAAGTGCTCGGTTCAGGCCTGCACTTAGAGAAGCACTGGCCCGGGGGGCTAAAATAAAGATGACCCTCGGGTTGGCCGACCCAAGGGAAGGGTATTCGTGGTGGTGAGGCAAATGGTAAAACCAAGGTTGGGCCTTCTTTGGAGGAGTCTTATTCAAAGCGAATTATCAAGGGGGTCCCATAAACCACCCAACCGCGTTAGGGACGCAAAATCCGGGAACATAATACCGATATGACGGAAACTAGGGCGGCAAGAGTGGAACAAAACACCAGGCATAAGGCCGAGCCTTCCACCCTTTACCAAGTATATAGATGCATTAATAATATAAGAGATATTGTGATATCCCAACAAAACATAATCCAACATGGAGCAATCTTCATCTTCATCTGCAACTAGAAACGCTATAAGAGGGGCTGAGCAAAAGCGGTAACATAGCCAAACAACGGTTTGCTAGGAAGGGTGACAAAGGTTAGAGGTTCATGCAATTTGGGAGGCTTGAGCAGTAGGTGGTACGTAACGCAGCATAGCGATAGAACGAAGCAACTAGCATAGCAATGATAGTAATGAGATCCAAGGTGACGGTCATCTTGCCTGAAATCCCGCTAGGAAGAAGAACGTGTTCATGAAGAAGATGAACAGGAGTAGTCGAACGAATCCTCACAATCACAACATTACCGGAACCGAGAAGCAACACCGGAAAGAAACAAACAACATAGTAAACACACAATCATAAACATGGCATGATGCACAATCAAGTATGATGCATGTCCGGTTTAATAAGGCATGTCATGGTAATATGCAACAAACAATACTACAAGTTAAGTGGAGCTCAATATGCAACGAGTTGCATATTGACGAAACACCACATTCGAGTTATTTAGTTTGCTCTCGGTTAGACACAAGACAAGATTAAATGTTGGTTAACATGGCAAGAGGTGAATCATAATTAAGCTACCTATCTAGGCAAGTTTAAATGAGGCCAGAAATAAGAAACAACAATTCCGGAAAATCCTCATGTGCAAAATTCGAATTTGGTACTGTTCTGCCCTATACACAATTTTAATGTTGTTAAACAGCAAAATAAAATGCAGCAAGTTAATCTAGGCATTTTTCCACCCCATTTACATATAAATTTTATTTAAAACCGAGCTACGGTTATTTAGTTATGAAATAAATCATTTTAGCATGGCATTTAGGCAAATTAATGCAAACAGCAAGTTAAACATTTTAAACATGGATGAGAGTGGCAAATTATGAAACTAGATGAAAAACCAAGCATTTTTCATATATAGATTATTTACATATGATGCACGGTTTGTGAAATATTAATGCATGACCATGGAGGGTTTTTCTGCAAATCTGTAAATCTCTACTCTTAATGGACGAATTGGTTGAATAGTCCCACCATTTTCAACCGGTTTATTTTCAACCGGTTATTTTTCGTCTGGTTTTTTTGTCCCACCTCCCACCACCCCCTTCCATCAGTTTTCCTCTTCTACGATCCGCCGGCAATACTCAAGCGTATTTATGGTAATCAATCACAATTAATCCACGTATGGAAAGGCTATAAACACGTAAATCTCATCAATCCGGTATGGTAAGGTCATAACTCGTAAAATTTGAATATGGTAATCATATGGTAATAAATTTAAATTACCCTAAAGGCTATCAATCCAGGTATGGTAAGGCCATAACTCGAGAAAATTTCGAATACGGTAATTATATGGTAATAGATTTCAATTACCTCAAAGGCTATCTCTACTCTTAATGGAGGAGTCTGCATACCTAAATCACCTCGTAAATCACAATTATATCGTCGCACTAAAAAGGAACAGATCCCGTTTTCGATCCTCTCCAAACCAAATCAATGATGGGGCACCCTCAAAAGAAAAGCAACGCCCACATCCTTTGGGACTTCCGAGCAAGAGGTCTAACCTCTGCTGCGACGCAACTCCGCCGCCACTCCCTGCTGCAGAATGCCGCCGCGTCCTTTCGATGGCTCGCTGCCATCGCCACCGTCCCCGCTGCTGGCCACCTTGCTCGGCGCCTCCCAATGCGACCTCCCCGCCTCCATAATGGCGAAGGGTCCGATTCCATGGACACGGATCTGGTAGAGTGGTAGTGTTGAGAGGAGACCAAAGAAGGAGTAGGCGAATCAAGAAGCGGCAGTTGCATCAAGTCAACTCCAAGTCACGGTACACTAATTATCTGGATTTTGTCAATCCTCCGATCGTGCTTACGCATCGGATGCAACTTTTGCTGGCCGTGAATTGAAACTGATTTGCGATGGAAGTAGTAAACCAATATAGCTTCATAGTTTTGGCGTACTTTCGGATGAAGCGACGGGTTCAGCAAACATGTAGTTGCGAGAAGTGTCTTGGCTGCTGGTCGTGTGGGGTTAATTAGCGATGCATTGGCACGACCATCCAGCTGCAATGGCGTGCTTTTTGATTGGAAAATTTTCTTTGGTCAAATATGATAATGCTCTTGGTGACCAAAATGCACTACTTCTCGATCTCTAGCTGGTTTACGTGTGATGTGTAAGTTTAGGCGACATGATGTTAAAATTGTAAGACAAGATCCTCAAAACCATGTTTACTATTTCAACAAAATTAGAGAAACTACCGGGATAAGCAATGCCTTGCTTGGTGCTGATTTCCCAAAATTAGCAAAAAGAAAAAAACCAAGTACATAAAAATTTGGATGTGCTTAATTAATTAGGCAGGCAGTTAATCGTGCGAATCAGTTTGAAAGTGTTTGTGGGCAAGGACGGCCGTAGCTAGGCTATCGCTGCCATTGGTGACTGCCAACATGCTCTCAACGACATGGTTGGCCAGCGTTTTGCCAACATAGATAACAACCACCACGCCTCGTGACATGAGCGACCAAGCATTCGTAAAGATGGATGATGACCGTCGTCTACACACTGATGGTTGCCGAAATGTTTGCGGGCGAGGATAATAGATGCCATAGAACAAGGTCAACGGTCGCGTGCTTGAGGAAGACCAAGCACTAACGGTCGAGGGTGGACATAAACAATCAATGGGCTCTCGGTTACATTGCAAAGCACCGAGAACCGCTTGCCAACATGGACAATGGCCACCATGCGCCGCGACATGGGCGACCTAGCATTCACCAAGATGGATGAAGTCTATACTCATGGGATGTCCACTCGATGATGGTGGCGAAATGTTCATTTGGTGAGGACAATAGTAAAAAGGAAGAGTGTTCCAAAAACAAGAAGGAAAAAGAACTGAAGCCAAAGTGGTGCATGGTGTTGGAGAAAGTAAGAGTGTTCCAAATAATAAGAGAAAAAAGAAAGAAAGAGTATTCTAGGAAATAATTAGGAGCGAGAACTAAAGTTGCCGAGGAATGAGAAAGAAGAAGATGAGGCATCGATGATGAACACATTAATGTTGATGTGGTGCTGGTTGGTGCCAATTAAGCGGATTGGCGAAGAGGCATGGAGTAGAAGGCGAGGGAAATATGAAGAAGAGAAGAGCGACAATTATCCCTTCTAGCATATATATGGGATGGAGGTGGAGCTTATTGGTGACTAGGAAAGATCTCTGTAGTTATTTGTTGTTTTGTGTCAATAGTATCATTAGTTTTTAACCCACTCTATTATATCGTAAACAAGAAAATTTCATCCTTACTGCAATGCATGGCGAAGATGAGTTGGCTGTCATACGCTTTTAAAGGAGGTGGCGCGATGAGAGAAAAAATGAGAAATGTCTCGCTACGGCGGAAAATCGATCAAGAATGAGAGGTTCCGACAGAAAAAGGGAAGGTGCGTCATTGAATAGGGTTTTTGTGTTGAACCCGGATGTTACAGATATTGCAGATAGCCCGTAGCAACGCACGGGCGTTCTGCTAGTCACTCGATAATGTCTAAATTCGCAGCAGGAAAAAAAAACACAACGGGCTGAATCTGGTTGGCCCAATCGGTGAAAAAACAGAGAGGCGCTGGAGGGGCTGCTCACCCATGGGCTGAGGCCCAGTCGGTGGAGAGATGAGGCGGCGGGGGGCTCTTTGGGCTGGCGGCAATCTTGTTGAGGCGCGGTCAACGCTCGGGATGAGCGAGCCGCTGCTGCTCGTTACCAACAGAGGCAACAACAGGCCATGGAGATGCAGAAGACGGGCGGCGCGGCAACGGGACTCCGACGCGCTGGGTGTCGGTGAGGCAGGGGAGCGGACGAGGATGGCCTGCTGGTTCCGGCGACTAGGGACGGCGGGGACGAGGTGCTCGGGGAAGGGGAGCAGCACGGCTACAGGCAGCGGGCGACGGAGCACTTCCTCTGCACTTGAACAGAGAGAGAGAGATTTTTTAGAGAGGATGGAGCAGAACGGAAAGGGGAAGAAGAGAGAAGGCGAGGCGGCAGAACGCGACTGCGGGGCTCAGCGTCGCTGGCCACGCAATGTGGAGGAGGCCAGGACGGCTAGGTCGTCGGGACCCTGGACGGCGTCGGCTTCAGGAGCTCGGATGGCGGCATCCATAGCGGCGCGCAGAGGAGGCTTGGACGAGCGGGGCGACGATGGAGCGCGAGGAAGCAGGGGCTCGCGAGGGGCGCTCGTGGTTGCGGAGGAGGAGCGGCGATGCGGTGCGCGAGATGAAGACGAGGAGGGGCGATGGTTGAGGCAGGGGGCTCGGGATCGAGCTCTCCTTGATTTGGAGCGCGGAGGGAGCAAGAGACGCTCGGCTGCGGGCTCGGGAAGCTCAGGGGCGAGGGCAACCGGATCCGTTCGGGAACGGGAAGGGGCGGCGACGGAGGAGCTCTGCTCCGGCGAGCTGGTTCTGGCAACAACGAATGGCGGGGACGAGGCGAGGTGGAGGAGCACGAGGATTTGGCCAGGTGGGATCTGGATCGATCCCGAGGAAGGAGGAGAATTGTACGAGCGCTCCGGTTGGGCTGGATCGATGGATTGGACAACACTGACAACGAGGGAGATGGTCGGGTCGCGGTGCAAATCGAGGGAGGTGGTCTGAGGGCGAGAGAGGAACTGGATCGAGTGCGGGCTCTGGTTGGAGGATTTTGTGGTGGCTGGCTGGTTTGGATCGAGCAAGATCCCGAGGGAGATGATAAAGAGTGGCGGCGGCGGGGGATGGGACAAGGGGAGAATTTTTAGGGTTGTCCAAAATAGACTAGGGGCGGACTATATATATATGAAAGGGGATGATTTGGATCCTTCGATTGCGATCGGGCGGTCCGAAATAAATAGGCTAGGGAGTCCAAAAGAGAAACCGAAGATGATTAGGGGATGATCCGAATCTAACGGTAACGACTGCAAGCGGTTCGGAGTTCGGGGAAGTTTCGGACACGCATACGAGGGGTGAGGTCAACGGAGGCAAAGAGAGAAAGGGCAATCGCGAACGGCTACGAAGTTTTATGAAAATATGCAAATGCAATGCATGATGCTATGAGATGAGATGCATGACATGAACAAAATGCAAAACAAAAGACAAAAACCCAACCACGAAGGAAATATCATATCACATCTCCGGAAAAGGCAAGAGTTGGAGTTACAAATATGGAAAGTTGCATCCGGGGCGTTACAACACTCCACCACTACGAGAGGATCTCGTCCCGAGATCTAGGATGGCACCGGAGGGAAAAGGAAGAGGAAGATAAGAGGTAAACTAAGTTGCTTCTTTGACGAACGAGTGAAACCATGAACCTTGAGAAGTTGAGCAAAATGAATGAAAGAAAACAACGAAGATGAACAAAGCTGAAAACACTCCGTTAGAAAAGAGGAACAAGTGATACGACGAGAACCAAGAGGTTTATGATAAGATAGATATTGAAACCACTCCGGTTAAAGTTAGATAGAGAAGGAATAAGATTGATATAATTTGGGCAGCACTCCGACTGAAAGAAGAAGGAAAACTTGATAAGATGAAAAGAACTTGAAGAGATGACACAACACTCCGGTTAAATGGGTAAGCATGAAAAGAACACGGTCCTCACAATTCGAGATGATGAGTGAAGAGAGCAACATCACCATGCCTCCGGAAGAACGAAAAGAAGATAGATCATTGAAATAAAAGAATGGAGAAGAAAATGCCAACTTCTGCCACAAATGAGCTTGGAAAGCATCCTTACAAAGAAGAATTGAACGGAGTTGTTGAAAAATCAACAACGAAAAGCACAAGCTTGTTATGGTCTTATGGAAAACATCTCAAAATGATGAGGTGACAACCCGCCACTAACAGAAACAATTGATTGGTTGAGATCAATTAAGATAAGAGAAACTTCTTCACCGAGATGAGAAGGAGAAAATTGGATCATTGATAAGCACCACAAATAGGTACATTCCTTAGGGAAGGCTGTAGGTGAATATAACCCAAGATAACTCCAACAAAGGGATTGATGGATTGAAAAGATCTCTTGAACGAAGAGAAAATGATGGATTTAAAATACCTCATTCTTGACAACAATATGAATCATGAAACATGAAGGAAATTGTCAAGAGTGACATAACACCACCTCAAAAGATAAGGTAGGAAGAATTGCACTTCGGAATGCAAGAAGAAGAATGCTTGAACTCCTCAAAGCAAAACATGTGTTGAACACCATGTTTATTTTAGAGTATAGCTTGGCGGATCATAACTTCGAGAGAAATCTTGAAGAACAATTGAAGAATGAAAAGAATCCTTGACGAACTATCATGTAGAGCCTCCATGAAGAACTACGGTAATAAAAGGATGATAAAAAGAAAGAGAAGTTGAAGACACAAGGTGAAGCCTTGCAATAATTTAGATGGATATTCGCGACAAGATAATGCGGAAAACTTGTAACTCCTTAAAAGAAAAGATGAACAACTTAGAACCAATAAATGATATCATGAACAACTCCGGAAGAAAATAATTGAATCACCTCGAGGAAATAAGAATAAGATTTATTGTATGCATATCCTTCATCAAATTAAATTGATGACAAGCAATGGATTTTACATACTACTTATTCTTCTTGCAAAAGAATTGAGAAATGGCATAACGCAAACTTGAGAAGGTCTTCATGAACCACCGGTAGGATTCGAAAGAACGAATGAATTAAAGTGATAATCAAGGAAAACGAATCTTGAACGAACCACCGTAAGAAATGACAATGAACGAAGAAAAGAGAAAGAATCGCCGAGAAGAATTAGGAAAGCACGAAGATACTTGAGGGAATTAAAAAGCAAGAGAACGAAGAGATCGCGAACTGATTAGAGGATATTTGAACGATTCACGGTAAGATTTGGAGAACGATAGCTACACGCTGAGAACGAAGAATTATGACATGATGGCCTCTGGAGGAAAGAAATGGAAACAACTCATGAAATGCCCGGATGGGTGAAAAGAATTCTACAATCGAAAATAATTATGAGAGGATGGCATCAAACTTGAACTACGCATCTTTGGAAGAATGGGTAAGGATTTAAGAGGAACTCTTCTTCGGTCTTCACATGCTGAGAATGTCGAGGTGAAACACCACCAAATTGTTGAGAAACTCCGGAAGGATTAAAAGAGGAAAGGTTGAGCCAGAGATGAAAAGAATTTGAAAGCGGCCTAGGAGAAGGCATGTGACTGATGAAAATTCATTCTTACGTCAAACTTTGAAATGAATTTGGGAATGGCTCTGGGAAAATTAGCAAAGTCAAGTAAGATCCTGGGAAAAGACCTGTGGGTTAGGGCCCACTCGAAAGAAACATCGTTGAATGATTGCTTGAAATAAATATTACACCGGTAGAATTAAATGGCTTGAATGAGATAACAACCTCAAAATAACTTGAACGGATCTAGAATGAAAAGACGAGCCTTCTGAGATATCTTCAACACTCCAGAACAAATGAATAGCGAGAAGTGAATGATTAGGAGGTGCATCGGCAAGAGAAAGCATTTGCAACAAGGAAAGGAATATGATGAATATCGAAAGCTTGAGTTGGATCCACCGGAAAAGAATACGAGAATGAAGAATGATGAACTTGGAGCTGTTGAGCATCTTTACGTGAAATCACCGGATAAGAACATTGAAAGAAAAGAATGAAGAGACTTCCCACAAATAAAAGGATACATGATTAAGAAATCTGAGTCCTTGAAGAAAAAGGGTGGGAGGGCGGGAAAATAAAGGCAACTTGGGATGGATGAAACAAACACTGTTGAGAAAAACTTAGAATTTAACTTGCGGATGTTGAAATGATCGGATCCACTTAAAGAGAAGCACGCCGGTTGGAAAAGAATTAACATGACGACCTCGATGATGAAGAAGGATTAGTATTCACATAGCAATATGAGAACACCGTTTAGGGAAGGTATGGAATCAACATTTGACTTCGAAGCAACTCGAATACCACAAATAAAACAAAACAAAGGATTTGGCTTGCAGAATAAGCGGAACAAATACATATGATAGAGATTTACCCAATCCCATATCATGCATCTGTCGAAAAGATATTCTTGGAGCTACTTGAATTCCCACCTATAAACTCCCGAAACTTTACGGTTATGCAATGCGGTGTTGGGGATACAGGGACACAAAATATATCACCCAAACTAACAATACCTAGATCCAAATGTATCCATCCTTCAACACATAACCAAGAAAACTCCGAAATCGTGTACCTCAACCTTGAAAAGCATCCGTTATAATGAGCTATGGCAATACTCCCGAACTCCCGATCTTTGGGTGGCGCCGAGGTTATCTCACCAACAAGCGCATAAAAGAGATTTTCGATGTCGGCAAAACTCAGGTATTCCAGAATCGCAACGATAAAATTGTGGCGACAACACCTCGGAGCTCAACTCCCGGGACCTTTGCCACAACCCCTAAATGTCAGGAGGCACCAAGAACAATGTTCTCGTCACAAGAATATCGGAACGATCCCAAGATACCCGCGTGATCCTAAATTTTTTTTCGTGAAATTTGAGGAGAGGAAAGACAAAACATCTACGTCAGGAGGCCTCACCAAAGCGACGAAGGGACTGAGGAGTAAAAAGAATCCTACTCTCTGATATATATAATCCTAAGACTCAAACTAGTTTTCTTCTAGACTCAACAACGGACAACAAACAAGGGGGCTCCTATGGTCGGTCGAGGCTCTGATACCAACTTGTCACGCCCAAGATGCGACCCTATCCTAAAGGAACTCGAAGGTCCCACCAAGGATAGAAGCGCATCTTGAAGACGCTTTTGCAAGGTGGATATCATTACATCAACATTACATAATAGTGGGGATACATCCAAGACATACAATGTCACATGAATACAACAATACATCAATACAAGATCAACATCCGACTACAGATGAAACATAAACAGAAACTCAAACAATATCCACCCTGCTAGCCCAGGCTGCCGACCTGGAACCTATCCCCTGATCGAAGAAGCAGAAGAACTCCAAAACAAGCAAACATCGCTCTCACGTCATGATCATCGCACAACCTGTACCTGCAACTGTTGTGGTAGTAATCTGTGAGCCACGAGGACTCAGCAATCCCATTACCATGGGTATCAAGACTAGCAAAGCTTAATGGCAAAGGAAGGGATAAAGTGGTGAGGTTGCAGCAGCGGCTAAGCATATATGGTGGCTAACATACGCAAATGAGAGCGAGAAGAGAAACAAAGGAACGGTCGTCAACTAGTAATGATCAAGAAGTGATCCTGACTCCTACTTACGTCAGACATAACCCAGAAACCGTGTTCTCCTCTCGATCAACCCCGAAAAGAGACACTCACGGTTACACACACGATTGGTGTATTTTAGAAGAGTTTACTTCAAATTTACTACAACCGGATATTAACAAATTCCCATTTGCCACATAACCGCGGGCACGGCTTTCGAAAGTTCAAACACTACTGGGGTGGCCCAACTTAGCCCATGATAAGCTCTCGCGATCAACGAAGGATATTCCTTCTCCCCGGGAAGACCCGATCAGTCTCGGAATCCCGGCTACAAGACACTTCGACAGTAATAAAACAAGACCAGCAAGACCGCCCGATGCGCGGACAATCCCGATAGGAGCTGCACATATCTCGTTCTCAGGGCAACACCGAATGAGACAGGCTACGAGTAAAACCAGGCCTCGAGTTTCCCCGTGGTGGCCCCGCAGGCGGCTCGGTTCAGGCCAGCACTTAGAGAAGAACTGGCCCGGGGGGGCTAAAATAAAGATGACCCTCGGGTTAGCCGACCCAAGGGAAGGGTATAGGTGGTGGTGAGGCAAATGGTAAAACCAAGGTTGGGCCTTGCTGGAGGAGTCTTATTCAAAGCGAACTGTCAAGGGGGTCCCATAAACCACCCAACCGCGTTAGGGACGCAAAATCCGGAAACATAATACCGATATGACGGAAACTAGGGCGGCAAGAGTGGAACAAAACACCAGGCATAAGGCCGAGCCTTCCACCCTTTACCAAGTATATAGATGCATTAATAATATAAGAGATATTGTGATATCCCAACAAAACATAATCCAACATGGAGCAATCTTCATCTTCATCTGCAACTAGCAACGCTATAAGAGGGGCTGAGCAAAAGCGGTAACATAGCCAAACAACGGTTTGCTAGGAAGGGTGACAAAGGTTAGAGGTTCATGCAATTTGGGAGGCTTGAGCAGCAGGTGGTAGGTAACTCAACATAGCGATAGAACGAATCAACTAGCATAGCAATGATAGTAATGAGATCCAAGGTGACGGTCATCTTGACTGAAATCCCGCTAGGAAGAAGAACGAGTCCATGTAGAAGATGAACGGGAGTAGTCGAACGAATCCTCACAATCGCAACATTACCGGAACCGAGAAGCAACACCGGAAATAAACAAACAACATAGTAAACACACAATCATAAACATGGCATGATGCACAATCAAGTATGATGCATGTCCGGTTTAATAAGGCATGGCATGGTAATATGCAACAAACAATACTACAAGTTAAGTGGAGCTCAATATGCAACGAGTTGCATATTGACGAAACACCACATTCGAGTTATTTAGTTTGCTCTCGTTTAGGAACAAGACAAGATTAAATGTTGGTTAACATGGCAAGAGGTGAATAATAATTAAGCTACCTATCTAGGCAAATTTAAATGAGGCCAGAAATAAGAAACAACAATTCCGGAAAATCCTCATGTGCAAAATTGGAATTTGGTACTGTTCTGCCCTATACACAATTTTAATGTTGTTAAACAGCAAAATAAAATGCAGCAAGTTAATCTAGGCATTTTTCCACCCCATTTACATATAAATTTTATTTAAAACCGAGCTACGGTTATTTAGTTATGAAATAAATCATTTTAGCATGGCATTTAGGCAAATTAATGCAAACAGCAAGTTAAACATTTTAAACATGGATGAGAGTGGCAAATTATGAAACTAGATGAAAACCAAGCATTTTTCATATATAGATTATTTACATATGATGCACGGTTTGTGAAATATTAATGCATGACCATGGAGGGTTTTTCTGCAAATCTGTAAATCACTCGATAATGTCTAAATTCGCAGCAGGGGAAAAAACACAATGGGCTGAATCTGGTTGGCCCAATCGGTGAAAAAAACAGAGAGGCGCTGGGGGGGCTGCTCACCCATGGGCTGAGGCCCAGTCAGTGGAGAGATGAGGCCGGCAGGGGGGCTGCTGGGCCTGGCGACGATGAGGCCGGTCAACGCTCGGGATGAGCGAGCCGCTGCTGCTCGTTACCAACAGAGGCAACAGCAGGCCATGGCGATCACGAGAAGGCAGGCGGCAACAGCAGGACTCCGGCGCGTTGGGTGTCGGTGAGGCAGGGGAGCGGACGAGGATGGCCTGCTGGTTCCGGCGACTAGGGAAGGCGGGGACGAGGTTCTCGGGGAAGGGGAGCAGCACGGCTACAGGCAGCGGGCGACGGAGAACTTCCTCTGCACTTGAACAGAGAGAGAGAGATTTTTTAGAGAGGATGGAGCAGAACGGAAAGGGGAAGAAGAGAGAAGGCGAGGGCGACGGGAACGCGACCTGCAGGGCTCCAGCGTCGCGCTCGCCGGCAGGGCGGAGGAGGCCAGGACGGCTAGGTCGTCGGGACCCTGGACGGCGTAGGCTTCAGGAGCTCGGATGGCGGCATCCATAGCGGCGCGCAGAGGAGGCTTGGACGAGCGGGGCGACGATGGAGCGCGAGGAAGCAGGGGCTCGCAAGGGGCGCTCGTGGTTGCGGAGGAGGAGCGGCGATGCGGTGCGCGATATGAAGACGAGCAGGGGCGATGGTTGAGGCAGGGGGCTCGGGATTGAGCTCTCCTTGATTTGGAGCGCGGAGGGAGCGAGAGACGCTCGGCTGCGGGCTCGGGAAGCTCGGGGGCGAGGGCAACCGGATCCGTTCGAGAATGGGAAGGGGCGGCGACGGAGGAGCTCTGCTCCGGCGAGCTGGTTCTGGCGACGAAGAATGGCGGGGACGAGGCGATTTGGAGGAGCACGGGGATTTGGCCAGGTGCGATCTGGATCGATCCCGAGGAAGGAGGAGACTTGTACGAGCGCTCCGGTTGGGCTGGATCGATGGATTGGACAATGCTGAAAACGAGGGAGATGGTCGGGTCGCGGTGCAAATCGAGGGAGGTGGTCTGAGGGCGAGAGAGGAACTGGATCGAGTGCGGGCTCTGGTTGGAGGATTTTGTGGTGGCTGGCTGGTTTGGATCGGGCAAGATCCCGAGGGAGATGATAGAGAGTGGCGGCGGCGAGGGATGGGACAAGGGGAGAATTTTTAGGGTTTTCCAAAATAGACTAGGGGCGGACTATATATATATGAAAGGGGATGATTTGGATCCTCCGATTGCGATCGGGCGGTTCAAAATAAATAGGCCAGGGAGTCCAAAAGAGAAACCAAAGATGATTAGGGGATGATCCGAATCCAACGGTAACGACCGTGCGGTTCGGGTTCGGGGAAGTTTCGGACACGCACACGAGGGGTGAGGTCAACGGAGGCAAAGAGAGAAAGGGGAACTGCGAACGGCTATGAGTTTTATGAAAATATGCAAATGCAATGCGCATGATGCTATGATATGAGATGCATGACATGAACAAAATGCAAAACAAAAGACAAAAACCCAACCACGAAGGAAATATCATATCGCATCTCCGGAAAAGGCAAGAGTTGGAGTTACAAATATGGAAAGTTGCATCCGGGGCGTTACAGGTTGCTGCAAAGGGACCTCCAGTTGATCCATCTAACTTATCTGGCTTTACATGCAAATCTCCTCACTCTTCTGATGAGTCATTTGACTCCAACTATAAACTGTTCAAAAATCAGAATGGTGAAGTATTTGCTAGATATGTTGGCACTAACTACAGGAACGGTTCCCTATGAAGAAAATCTGGGTTCCCAAGAAGTGCCTTGAAAGTCTTGGTGAATGTCCTCATGACACCACCTGTGAAGAATAGGAACCCCAGATCAAATTCTTCATATGGACCAAATTCTTCATATGGATCCAAGTCCTCATACGGACCAAATTCCTCATGTGGATCAAATTCCTCAAAAGGATCAAAGTACTCATATGATTATCATCGTGCTAATAAGTCTGTTTTGCAGGGTAGAGCTAAGGGCTATGAATATGTGCATTATTCTTCAAACCAATATGTTCATAAGTCCTCGAAGAATTTCCGCTTATTCATATGCTTACCCTAACCCCTCTTATGTGAAACGAAATGGATTGGCCTCTATGCCACCATTCTCATATGGTGCTCGCAGAGTGATGAACTCTTTGCCACCCCTTGAGATGTGGGTGGTGAAGAAAAGAACTAACTTCTTACGCAGGGTCAGGTCTCGGGCGTGTTTTAAACGTCTGAAGAATTTGCTGGGGGCCTGACAAAAATGCCTGAAAGGACGCAGGCTAATCATGATGAAATGAACTTTCATTTCACACGTCCTCATACTACTTATCTGTTATACTACCCTGATGAAATTCATCTGATGAACTTGATATCATATTCTTCACTGATGAAGTATATGAGATTGTAAGTTGCACTAATTCATCTGCAGGATGATCAACCCAAAGCCACTGAGTGGGTTCTCGATAGTGGATGTACAAATCACATGACTGGTGACAAGAATCTATTGATGGATGCTCCCTTATCACCGTCTCATCTGAAGCATACCATCTTTGCTGACAAAGGCAAAAGTCAGGTATTGGGTCTTGGTAAGGTTGCGATCTCTAAGGACATACACATGGACAAAGTCATGATTGTTGAGTCCTTAGGATACAACCTCATGTCAGTCTCAATGCTTTGTGATCTTGATATGGTTGTTATCTTTGGCAAGTATCGTTGTGTTGTGATTATGGAAGCTGACAATTCCAAAGTCTTTGAAGGCTTTAGGAGAGGAGACTTGTATATTGTTGATTTCTCTACAGGACCACAACCAGCCATGTGTCTACTTGCAAAAGCTTGGAAGGCTGGCTATGGCATCGACGACTTGGTCACGCATGAGCATGGCCAATTTGAACACGCTTGCAAAGAAGAAGCATGTCATTGGCATTGAGAATGTCAAATTCCTCAAGGATCACTTGTGTGGAGCTTGTGAAGCTGGAAAAATGACCAAGGCCAAGCATCCGGTGAAGACTATCATGACCACTACTCGTCCCTTGAATTGCTTCACATGGACCTCTTTGGTCCTAATCATTACTCAGCTGTCACTAATGATGCATCTCTATATGGCTTTGTTATTGTTGATGATTACTCTCATTACACATGGGTACACATTGTTACTTACAAAAATGAAGTGCAGGAAGTCTTCAAACGATTTTCCTCGAGCGCTTCAACTAACTTTGGTGTGAAGATCAGACACATCAGAGTGACAATGGAACTGAGTTCAAGAATTCGGTCTTGATGCCTATCTTGATGAACTTGGTATTACTCATGAGTTATCTGCTCCCTATACTCCTCAATGAGAATGGCGTCGTGGAGCGCAAGAACAGAACTCTCGTTGAGATGGCTCGCACTATGCTTGATGAATACAAAACGCCTAGTCGCTTTTTGGATTGATGCAATTGATACTGCGTGCCACATCATCAACAGAGTATATCTTCACAAATTCTTCAAGAAGACTGCCTATGAACTCCTCACTGACAAGAAACCCAATGTAAGTTATTTCAAAGTCTTCGGTGCTAAATGCTGGATTAGAGATCCTCATCACTCCTCACCGAAGAATTAAAGGCACATGAAGGTTTTATGCTTGGTTACGGAAAGGACTCGCACACCTACAGAGTCTTCAACATCGCTCTTCACAAGATTGTTGACACTGTAGATGTGCGGTTCGATGAAACTAATGGCTCGCAAAGAGAGCACCTACCTTCTGTTAGATGAACCAAAGCACTGAGGAATCTATCAAGTTCAAGGCAACCGAGGATGTCATTCCCTCTTGAAGAATCAGCTGAAGAATTCATTCCAAAGATGCGAAGAACGTCGGCTGATGCACTGAAGATAATCTTTGAAGACAATGGTGCCGAGGAAAATGATCAAATTCCTCGACGACAACCAGCTCATCCTCGCGTTGCAAAAAGAAGTTCAAGTTGACAAGATCATCGATGACACTTTGAAGCGCCAGGTCCTCTCACACGCTCAAAAGCTTCACATTTATCTAACTTTTGTGGGCACTATGCTTTTGTCTCTATCACAGAGCCCACTAAGGTAGATGAAGCATTGAGCCCGAGTGGATTCAGGGCCATGCAAGAAGAATTACATCGATTCGAGCTCAACAATGTCCGGGAACCGGTCAAACGTCCAGATCCTCGTAAACATAATATCATTGGCACAAAGTGGATCTACCGCAACAAGCAAGATGAAAATGGCCTTGTGGTGAGGAATAAGGCGACTTGTAGCTCAAGGCTACACACAGGTTGAAGGAATTGATTTTGATGAAACTTTTGCACCCGTTGCTAGACTTGAGTCTATTCGCATATTACTCGCCTATGCTAACCATCACAATATCACTTTATATCAAATGGATGTGAAAAGTGCATTCCTCAATGGTAAGCTTGAGGAAGAAGTATATGTTGCTCAACCCCCAGGTTTTGAAGATCCAAAGAATCCCGACAAAGTCTTCAGACTCAACAAGGCTCTCTATGGTCTCAAACAAGCCCCACAGGCGTGGTATGATACATTGAATGAATTCTTCATGAAGAATGGCTTCACACCCGGTTCACTCGACCCTACTCTCTTTACTAAATCATATGATGGTGAACTGTTTGTGTGCCAAGTATATGTTGATGATATTATCTTTGGCTGTGCTGACCAACGTTATAGTGATAAATTTGCCTATATGATGAGTGAAGAATATCAAATGTCTATGATGGGAGAGTTGAAATTCTTCTTAGGTCTTCAAATTAAATCAACAACACAATGGCATATTCATATCTCAGGAGAAATACCTCAAAGATGTCCTGAAGAAATTCGGCATGCAAGATTGCAAAGGCGTCAAAATTCCTATGCCCACGAATGGCCATCTATGCACTGATGAAAATGGTATTGACTTCGATCACAAGGTATACCGCTCCATGATTGGTTCTCTATTGTACTTATGTGCACCTAGGCCAGATATAATGCTTAGTGTTTGCATGTGTACCCGATTTCAAGCTACACCGAAGGAATCACACCATAAGGCTGTGAAGCATATTCTTTGATATCTAGCTCACACACCAACACTAGGATTATGGTACCCCAAGGGCTCTACTTTTGATCTCATTGGATATTACGACTCACTATGCTGGTGATCGTGTGGACCGCAAGTCAACATCTGGTACTTGTCATTTCCTCGGACGATCTTTGGTCTGTTGGTCCTCGAAGAAACAGAACTGCGTATCACTGTCTACTGCGGAAGCTGAATACATTGCTGCTGGCTCATGTTGTGCTCAATTGCTGTGGATGAAGCAAACTCTCAAGGACTACGACATCAACGTGAAGAATGTGCCTCTCTACTTTGACAATGAGAGTGCCATCAAGATTGCTTACAACCCAGTTCAGCACTCGAAGACAAAGCACATTCAAATTCGTCATCATTTTGTTCGTGATCATGTGTTGAAGGGCGACATTTCCATCGAGCATGTGAAGACTGAAGAATAGCTAGCCGATATCTTCACTAAGCCCTTGGATGAGAAGAGATTTATCAAGTTGCGGTGTGAGCTAAATATCTTAGAATCTTCGAACGTTCTTTGAAAAGGACACACATCCTGACACTTATGCAAAATTGATGACTTAGATGTGCAACACATGAAGAAACGTTTTTCTTCAATTAATGAAGAATAACACTCTAAGTGTGAAGAAATTAATGAAGAATTTGATTCTCAGAACCCTACGACAATTGTACGCGGTGTCTGAAATCATCATTCTTATACGGTGGGTCACGCCACCACCAAAGTTGAAAATCTTCAATTTGAGTTTTTCCTCAGTTTTTGAAATTCTTCAACTTTGCAAAATCTTCACTGTTTCCGTCGTTTTTCTTCATTGGCAATACATATATATATATGGGTTTATGTCCTCTACAGCATTCACTTATGGCTATTTCTTCACGTCGCTTTTTCTGCTAAGTGAATGTGATCGGACCCTTCCCCCTCTATGCTATACTCAACCCAATCTATTCACAAATTCTTCATGTGCATTCTATTTGAAACTCGTTCAAAATCTTCTTTGTGTCCTTGTCAGCTGAAGAAATTGCGAACGAAACTTTAAAACTGATCTTATCCAAACTTTCAGTTTTGCCGCTCAAACCGTTCCGCATCCCACGATGCATTATTTTACTCACCCACGATCGTACACGATCTCCACTACACAGTACGTGAGTGACACATGTCGTGAGAAGGAGAATGGTCAGGGGCACGTTCGTCCTAAATCTTCGGGCGAACAGTTTTTTTACTGCCTCTATAAATACCCCTCTCTCCATCCTCACTTCTTTTACTCCGCTCGACCTCTCTCTCCCGCTCGAGCTCCCCAAACCCTAAGCGCCGCCCTTCTCCATCGTCGCCGGTGAGGAAGAGCTTCGCTGCCTCGACCTCGTCGCCGACGTACTCGCGCCGACTGCGGAAATCCTCACTCCGCCGCCGCCGTAGTTGTCTTCCTCCGCCAAGTTAGGGCGTGGAAGATCTGAACAGACGAGCTTCACATCTACAACACCCAGTTCGTCGTGTTCTTCATTTAGGGTAATTAAAAGTTACTTTTACTGCCCTCGTTGATCCAAATTTTACACTACAAAATCTTCAAAGGTGTTTTATTCTTCAAATCCTCACACACAAACACCTCACTAGTTATATGCTCTTGATTCGTTTCTCTAAGCAATCATTTTTCTTCAAGATTCCTCAGTTGTGTGGATCCTCGATCTGTACAACTCTGGAACCTAAGACAAAGAATGCTTAGTGAAATTCTTCAAGGCTCATCTGGTCAAAATCCTCAAAAATTGTTCTTTTTGAAAAACCTTACGAGAACGCATATGACCTCTCCAAATTCCTCACAACTATACTCGCTGTTCACAGGTACTCATGTCTCGCCTTTGAATCACTAGGTTCTCATCAACTTAACTCATTTGCATCGTTCCTCGAAGAAAAGTTGCATACTTCTTCAGAGAATTCGTTTGTTCAAATTCCTCAATTTGAAGAATATGGCAGAAGGAAAGAAGCCACGTAAAGGAGGAAAGAGGCCTGAGGTCATGACCGCGTTTGAAATCCACGAGGAAATATATGCTGATTATTGCACACCTGATGAAGCCGAATTCGGCAAAGAGAACAAAAATCAGCGCAAGGTGCGCATCCAAAGGATTGAACGGAGATGGGCACGGGAATGGAGGGAGTACCGATATGTAACTCCAAAGTACATGAAGAAATTCACACTCAATCCTCCATGCCCAAGATCTCCATTGGCACCTGGTCAAGAAGCTGACCCCACCAGCATCAAGCGTGGTGAGGACTTTCCTGAAGAATGGGCCAAGCACCAAGCCAAGTTGGCAGGACAAGCCAATGAGGCAGTGAGGAAATTCAATGAGGACTCTGCCGCTGCTGCTGCCCCTGAGGCCTCTGTCAAGCCAAGAAAATCTATGGCAAAGAAGCCCGCACACAAGCCAAGTGCTTCACCAACAGTGCCCTCACGGCCAAGTTCCTCAGCCAGTGCCCTCACGGCCAATTCCTCATGCTGCTCCTGCTCCTCCAAAATCCTCAGCTCCTCCCAAGTCCTCAGCAGTTCCGACAAAGTCCTCAGCACCTGTGCATCTGGCCACGTGCCAAAGGACTGCAGGTTTCTCCATTGCCTCTGGTGTCTCAGCAAGTTCCTCAGCTGCACCAAAGTCTTCATCTAGCCCGACTCTGCTGAAGACTAAGGCCGCAGCTGGACGAGGTCCTCGGCCAAGTCCCAAGAAGAAACAGGTCGCCTGCCAAGAGCCACCTGAAGATGATGAGGCTGATGATGACGAACTTGCGGAAATCATCAGAGATCGCCAAGAGAGGGCCGCTAGAGCCAAAGGCACATCTGTGCCACTACTGTTGGATCCGAGGAAAATCCTCGATTATATTGATCTCTGGCACAAGGATCCAAACACCCCTATGCGACTTTCATCGACTCTGGACAAAGTCGATGTCACCCATTTCATCACTGAAGAGAAATGGAAGTTTGAAAAGGCAAGAGAGAACAAGAAAGCTCAATACAAAAAGGAGAAGTTCCTGAAGAAAAACGTTGTCAAAATGACACCTGAGGAACTTCTCAAGGTCCAGACTAAAATTCAAGACCTCAGCAAAAACTTCAATGCTTATTATGCTGATTGGCAAGGGGCCAAGGTTAGATTCATCAACCTGACGAAGAAGTTCACCAATGTTACTGCCCCAACGCAACATGAAATTCCTCAGGCTGGAGCCTCAGCTCAGCCGACTGAAGAACATGCCAAGACGTGATGAAGTTCAGTAGTGAAGAAAATGCCAGTTCAGGACTGATGATCCCATTCCACCATTGAAGAAATTGCGAGGGCATCCACTAGTGGTGCGCTGAAGAAATCGAACAAGTGCAGGCAATCGCACAGCTTGATACCGAGGAAAATCAACCAGATTCCTCGGCTCCTCCTGCTCCAACACCAACTCCAATTCTTCCATACGCCTCGGCGTGAAGAAGACCAAGGCTGCAGAACGAGCTGCAGTGAAGAAACGGAAAGCATCAGCTGCGTCAAATTCTTCGGCTGCGAAGAAAATGAAGCCAATGACCAGCTCCTTTGAAAATCCTATTGATGCTGTTCCAATTTCCTCAATTCCATCAAAGGACCTTGTTCCTTTTGATGAAGATTATGTGATCCCAAGCGGATCTGATGAAGAAAATCATTCTGCTGCTTCGTCAGAGCAGATTGATGAAGAAATTGAAGTGGAAGCAATCCTTCAACCCCAATCATTTCCTCGCCTATGCCTCAGTTCACAGCTGAAGAGGCCGGTGTTGAGGAACTTGAAGAAGATGTGGATATTGGAAGCACAACGCCAGTGATGAACGGTGACTGTTGGGAAAGTCAGCATCCAAATTCTCCACTCTTCATCCCAATCCAACATATACCTCAGTCACCTGCTCCAACTATTCAAATGGGCTCCGAAGAAACTCATCCCACTTCATCTGTCCATGAAGAAATTCCAGCCACTAGCGCCGATGAACTCTGCCGCTGATCCTCGATCGCACTTTTGTTGAGGAACAAGAAATTCCTCGACTGAAGAACACGAGATTGCGATTCACGAGGTCGTGATGCAACTCATCGACACTCCTTTGCCAAAGCCAAAGGATCCCTTCTCAACAAAGCAAAAGTTCAAGGTGAAGACTTCTTCACGAGCACGTATTCTTGTTGATTACAATCCATATGATTACGCTTGCATAAGGAAGAGGCGTTCGGACTGCCACCAAGCCAATTTCTATTCCTCGGTGCTCTTCAACAAAGACAAAGTCTTCGATCATGCTCATATTCCTCATGTGGACATGGAGTCTCTGCCAGGCTTGAGCAGGTCCTCGGTGTTCTTCACGACGCAGACTTGAATTTCTGACCGATATCTATGACTCGAAAGAAGAACTCATTCTTCAATTCTATGCAACGCTGCACATCACCGGAGACGCCAAGACGTGAACTCATGGGTGTTAGACTGGATGTCTGAAAATACTCACTACAAGGCACCAAAGAATCTGAATTGCTTCGTGCTCTACCACTCGATCCTCCACTTGATGGTGCTCGTTGTATTTACAACGAACCTGAACTTTCAAATCACTATATGCAAGTGCTGATGAAGCCTTTGAAGCCAAGGCAGGCCCCAAGAACCAAATTCCTCGTCAAGGAATTATTGTATGTGCCTCGGACTGTCTATCGGATTCTGACGAAGACAATGATTCCTATCAAAGGCCAGGACTCGAATGATGAAGAAGTCGTTGGCATCATGAAGAATATGCTTTTGAATATCATTCATGGCGTTCCCGTCAACTTCCATGATTTCTTCATGAGGACTCTGGCAAACATTGCTATGTCACCATTTGAGCTGAAGCCTTATGCGCCTTGGATAATGAGATTCATCAGGACAAGGTCTTCACTCAAATACAAAGGTCGACACCTGAACCACTCCAGCTACTTGCCCCGATTGAAGTCCTCAAGCGGACATTTACCTCGGTGATGACAAGGGCAAGGCTACTTTGCTGTGATCGATGAAGGCATTCGTCCATTGGATGGACAGTTTCAAAGCGACATCCTACTCCACCAATGATGACTCGCCACACATGACTCTGCCATAAATACCTCGGTCAAGCAAAGTCCTCAAGCTATCGCACCTGTGGTGATGACTGATCGTGAGTTACTCCTTAGTCTTCATCAGAAGGTTGATCGCAATCATAAATGGGTCAAGCGTCAGTTTGGTTCAATTCTTCACAACATGACCTCTACACACAATGCAGTGAAGCAAAACCACTACTACCTCCATGAAACCTTCAAACGCACTGGGCTGTTCTTTCAAATGTCTACAGCGGAAGAACTGGCGACAATGGGACTCAAGGAAGAATTTGACTGGTCTGCACCTCCTCCAAGAAATACGAGAAGGTCAAAGTTCCTTCCTTGGTGGCCAGCTCCTATTCTTCGTCGCGACAATCGATGAAAATGAAGACTTGGGCGACACGCGGCAGGCCCTACTACAACCACCGACCCCAACAACGCTGGCGCTCCTTCTTCAACTTGAAATTCTTCAGGGGCGTTAGTCCTCAGTTTCGATCTTTTGGTCATTCGATGACAAAGGGGGAGAAATTTGAGTTAGTCTTCAAGCGGGTCTATTATATGGGCAAATTTTTTTCTTAAGTTACAACTCTCGTTCTTCTGAAACTTTTATTGGATTGAGTTGTAATCTTAAACCCGATGGTGCTTTGATACTTTTTGATGCACTGTGCTCTTGCACTATGCTCTGATACTAGCTCAAATTCTCTTGAGCTCTTATACTCTTGATGCGTTATTCTGCATGCTTGTTCCTCATTAATGTTATCGCACGCATGCTGAATTACATCAAGCACCATATTTCATCATGCATTTCAAATTCTTCATACTATATGTCAAATGCGTGTATGAATTACAAGATATAGGGGGAAATCTCCATGATTCAACTCTTCAAATGTGCATTTGCCTCAAAAGCAAATTCCTCACTATGCAGATCTTCAGGGGGAGTTCTTCTATATCTTGCAATCAAATTCCTCAATATCAGTATTTACACTTCATATGTTTATCCCCGTTGAAAACTTAACCTATATTGTCATCAATCACCAAAAGGGGGAGATTGTAAGTGCATCTAGTGCCCCTTAGTGATTTTGGTGTATTGAAGACTTATAGGTTAAGGAACTAATGCGTTCGTGAGTGTACACAGGTCTATAAGTCTATGAGGAGTTTGATATTTACAGAGAAAGTCGACCCCTAAAAATGAAGTTCTTCGACTGAAGACTTTGATATTTTGAAGACTTTCTGAAGACTTTGAAAGTGAAGAAATAGGTGTGACCTTGAAGACTTGGTATTCATTTGAGGAGCATGAAGCGTGAAGACTCTTGTTTTCATAGTTTCATTTTCTCTTTCTTGAGTCATAGGAAACACCGTACTGTTAAAGGGGGTCGAGGAAATACTAAGGAAAAATTTCCATGTGATGCTCAACTCAAAATCCTACACCTACCAATCCCTTGAGTGAAGCCTTTGGAAAACTCATACAGTTCGATCAATTTCTTGATGTGAGACGAAGCTCTTCATCATTGAGAATTTGTTCTGACCGAGGAGTTATGAGTTCGCCAAAGGCGGATTGCCTACACAGTGAGGAACATGATAGCCACGAGGAATTTGAGATTCAAATTTCCGGCCAGATTCTTTATCTTCTTGGCCTTGACTATCCCAAAATATCTTATCCACCTAACTGTCATATCATTGAAGGGCATTTATGTCTTATCATGTCGGGCTGCTCCCTAGGCTATAAATAGCCGCCCCTACAACCACTAGCTGGTTGGCTGCTCGAGAGAACTTGACACTTGTCATTTGAGAGCAACCCATCCTTCGAGGACTTTGAGCAAAAATCATCGAGTGAGGAAAAACCCAAAAACCAAACCCCTACAAACCCAAAGTGATTGAGCATCACTGAAGAGATTGATCCTGATTGGATCCGACGCTTGTTACCTTTGAAGACTGTGCTTCTTCCAGACGGTTAGGCGTCATGGTCTAGAGCATCCAAGAGGAATTGTGGATCACCGAGTGACCAAGTCTGTGAAGGTTTGGAAGTCGTCTGAAGACTTACCACGAGTGATTGGACGAGGTCTATGTGACCTTAGTTCAAGGAGAATACGGTGAGGACTTGGTGTCTGAGCTGCGTGCTTTCGGCCGACTGGGTGTCCGGGACTGTGTGTCCTCGAGTTTAAATACTTAGCCGCTCCAACCATACGTACAACTGAGACAGCAGTTGGAACTGGTCTACCAAATCATTGTCTTCACCAACCTAACTGGTTCTATTTCCTCAGCCCTTTCATTTCCTCATTACTGTGTTGAGTGTTCATTCATATCTGTGTTTGAAGGCCTTGACTGAAGACTTTCTCAATTTCCTCAGTTCAATTTCTTTAGTCTGTTTGTCTTCTTCTTGTGCTATCCTGTGTTTTCGCTTTCTGTACTCTTTGTTTGTCTTCATTTCATCATGATGACCATGCCCGCATTCTGCTATGCTTACTTCTGAGTACTTATTCCGCTGCAAGTAGTTCTTCGCTAAGGAATTTCCTCACCGGCAAATTCCTCAGTGAAGAATTCATAAAAATCGCCTATTCAACCCCCCTCTAGTCGATATAACGCACTTTCAGTTTCCCCTTTGGTGCTAAGGGGGCAAGCGCAGGCGCGGAGTACCGAGGCATCAGGCAAAGGTTCCCATATCGGTGCAACAAGACCAAGACTAGCAGGACGGCAGGACAGAAGTCACCATGGAGCCCAAGACGGCGTCACCACCAGCGCATTTCGCAGGAGAAGACGACCTTTAGTCAGGATAGCCTGTACTAGTTGTCCCCTTTCAAAATGGCCGTTGTTGGATTCCTTCCCGCTCAATATTTGGGAAGAGGACCAGGGCCTCTATAAATAGAGCTAGCCACCACAGTAGAAGGGGGACCGAATCCTTCCGAAGCAAAACACCTCACCACCGCAAGAATAACTCTCCTCGCGAGGCTGTTCTTCCCTTGTATTCTTCATCATCATCCCAAGAGGCAATCCACCACCACACACAGGAGCAGGTTATTACACCACAACGGTGGCCCGAACCTGTATAAATCTTGTGTCTCTTGTGCTGTGAGTTCATCGATCTAGCATAGGGATCGCGACGAGGCTGAGGGCGTTTTTCGGTAGGGAGATATCTTTCTGCGCACCCCATTGTTCGAACCTTAAGGGTTTTGCCGGAACCCGATATCCGACATTTGGCGCGCCAGGTAGGAGTGCGCTGGAGCTCTTCCTTCTGTCAACCCGCTCTCCACCAACACCGCGCTTTGCCCTCATGGCGGACATCGCACCTCCGGCTCCGGTGGCCGGCGCCAGCACTGGGGCCAGGGGGCTCCGAGCCTTGGCCCCCGCATTACGGCAGGTGCAGTGGCCGCACAAGTTCAAGCCAGAGATGCCGCCGCGCTACGACGGCACGGCAGACCCGCTGGTTTTCCTGCTGGCATATGAGGAAGCCGTCCTCAAGGCCGGAGGCGACGACAAGGTCATGGCCAACTGGCTTCCCATGGCCCTCACTGGCGTCCCGCACGCTTGGCTGCTCAACCTGTCGGCATCTTTTGTGGCCTCCTGGGAGGAACTGCGCGACCTCTTCCTCGCCCACTACGCGGCGCCGGCGCCCCCGGTCGTCACAGCTCTCCTGGGTGGCTCGCAGGTGCCACCCTCGGACGGCCATGCCAAGCCGTTCTTTCGCCACATCGGCGCCTCCCTCGCGTGACAAGGAGCTCCCCCCGGGTTGGGTGGCGCCCAAGGCCGACCTGACCTTCAACTCGGAAGATCACCCCGTCAACACCGCCTGCTCGGGCGCGCTCCCGATGCTCTGCACGCCCACCATCTGCCAGGTGGCCGTCACCAAAACCCTCATCGACTGTTGCGGCGGCCTCAACGTGCTCTCGGTGGAGGCCTTCAGCCTCCTCCATGTACCGCTAGAATGGCTCTAACCCAGCAAGCCCTTCTCGGGAGTCGGAGGCGGTTCCTCCAGTTCCTTGGGGCAGATCCGCCTTCCTGTGACCTTCGCCACCAACGACAACTACCGCACAGAGCTGGTCGACTTCGACATCGCTCACATCAGCCTCCCATACAACGCCATCCTCGGGTACCCTTCCTTGGCTCAGTTCATGGCAGCAACCCATCCGGCCTACAACCTCATGAAGATACCCGGGAGCAGCAGCGTCCTCACCGTAGCTGGATATACCAAGGAGGCTCTGCTGGCGCTCAAGCTGGCTCTCAAGGCCGCCGCGGCAGCGCAGCCCATCGGCGCGGACACCTCCAAGGCCAAGGGGGCTGCACTGACCAAGAAGAAGCAGCTGTTCACTCAGGACAAGGCATAGACCAAGCAGGTGCCAGTTGAGGATGACGGGTCCTCGGGAGCCACCTTCACCATAGGTGCCAACCTCGACCCCGACCAAGAGGAGGCGCTGGTGAGGTTCTTGTGCTCGAACAAGGAGGTGTTCACGTGGGAACCCAAGCAGCTAGCGGGGGTCCCAAGGGAGGTGATTGAGCATCACCTGAATGTGTGCCCCAATGTACGCCCCGTGAAGCAGAAAGCAAGGCGGAAGTCCACTAAGAAGCAGGCCTTCATCATCCAAGAAACCCGCAAGCTAGAGGCAGCAGGTGTTATTCACAAGGTTCGCTACCCCGAATGGCTGGCAAACCCCGTTGTCATGCCAAAAAGGGAGGAAAGGAGCGCATGTGTGTCGACTTCACCAACCTCAACAAAGCCTGCACTCAAGATCCGTTCCCGCTCCCCCACATCGACTAGATTGTCAACTCCACCGCCGAGTGTGACCTGCTATGTTTCCTGGATGCGTTTTCGGGTTATAACCAAATCAAGATGGCGGTGGAAGACGTGGAGAAGACAGCCTTCCTGACACCATGTGGAGTGTACTGCTACACTTGCATGCCGTTCGGGCTGCGAAACGCGGGCGCGACCTTCTAGTGGCTGATGCACATTGCCTTAGGCCGGTAGCTCGGGAAAAACGCCGAGGCTTACGTCGATGACATTGTGGTGAAATCTCGGGAGGCAAGGACCTTGATCCAGGATTTGGAGGAGACCTTCGCGAGTCTTCGCCGGGTAGACCTGCGACTCAACCCGGAGAAGTGCATGTTCGGCGTACCTTCCGGCAAGCTGCTGGGCTTCCTCGTGTCCCACAGGGGGATCGAGGCCAACCCAGAGAAGGTCAAGTCAATTGAAGACATGAGTCCACCGCAGACCCTCAGAGAAATGCAGAAGCTCGCTGGCCGCGTGACCGCGTTAGGACGCTTCTTCTCAAAGCTGGGGGAGCGCGCCCTGCCGTTCTTCAAGCTGATGAAGAAGAATGGCCCGTTTGAGTGGACACAGGAGGCTGACCAAGCGTTTCAAGACCTCAAGAAATATCTGACTAGCCCTCCGGTGATGGTGGCACTGCGCCCTGTCGAGTCCCTAGTGCTCTACCTTGCTGCCACTCCCTACTCCGCCAGCGCAGCCCTGTTGGCGGTTCGGGAGGAATGCCAGGCTAAGGCCACGTCACGCCTAGCCGCGGCCTCAGCCGTGGCGACACAAGACCAGGAAGGCCTCGTGAGGACCACGATAGCGGCAGCAGGGGGCCAAGCTCAGCAGGAAGACGCACCCGGGGCTGAAGAGTCCGCACCAAGCAACCAGGCGCTGGGGCTCCATTGTCTCAGGAAATGCCTCAACCTCCGGAAGACATAGGCCATGTCAGAACACCCACCCTAGTCGAGCATCCGGTGTACTTCGTTAGCACGGTGTTGCGGGATGCAAGAGCATGGTACCCCATGCCTCAGAAGCTCTTACTCGCGCTCTTGGTGGCCTCGCGTAAGCTGCAGCACTACTTTCAAGGTCACCCCATCAAGGGCGTCTCGGCCTACCCATTGGAATGGGTGCTCAGGAGCCCCAACTCCGCTGGGAGGGTCGCCGAATGGAACATCGAGTTGCAGGCGTTTCAGTTGGAGTTCAACACAACCAGGGTCGTCAAAGGGAGCCGCGCTTGCTGATTTCGTGAAGGAATGGACGGAAGCACCAGGGCTCAAGGCAGGCGAGGATCGGTCTCTCTCCCCAGGAAGTGAGGCACCAGATGGCTGGGTCATGTACTTCGATGGTGCATTCTCGCGGCAGGGCGCGGGGGCTGGTGCAGTGCTTATATCCCCCACTCAAGACAAGCTCTACTACGTTGTACAACTCTGTTTCCAGCAGGGCGAGAAGGTCTCTAACAACATAGCAGAATATGAGGGCCTCATAGCAGGCCTGAAAGCTGCAATAGCACTGGGAGTGAAGCACCTCGTCATCAAGGGCGATTCACAACTCCTCGTCAACTTCTCCAACAAGGTGTATGAGCCAAAGGACGAGCACATGGAAGCATATCTTGCGGAAGTACGCAAGATGGAGAAGCAATTCTGGGGGCTGGAGTTACAACATGTGCCCCACGGCGCCAACCAAGAGGCTGATGACATCGCCAGGAGGGCGTCTAAACGGCTGCCTCAGGAGCCTGGCATTTTCGAGGAACGACTTTTCAAGCCGTCGGCAGCACAATCACTTTCGAGCATGGCACAGCCACGGGAAGAACTCCCTTAGCCACCTGCCACAGGAGCCTCGGTGTCGGGGATATACCCCGCGGTATGACCCGACCGGAATCGTAACCCGGTCGGGACTTGGGAAACCGGCGAGTGTTAAACTGGCAGACAGTTAAGACAGATGGCTAAGACAGATGGTGAACTGGCGAGTGTTAAACCGGCAGAGTTAAGACAGATGGTAGCACCGGCAGGGGTTAAGACAATCATAACCCGGCAGACCATGTTAAACCGGCAGACAATGTTAAACCGACGGACAATGTTAAACCGGCAGACAATGTTAAAACAGCAGACGTTAAGAAGCCCAGGAAAGGAAGTCAAAATAGTTTAAGTCTTAGTCCGAGATGGACTCTACATGTAATCCGCCCTTTAACTTATATAAGGAGGGACAGGGCTCCCCAAAAAGGGAGAGGCAAGAAATAATCTCTAGACACAACTAGAGGAGAGCCGGTTTACGGTGACTCCCTCGTGATGATAATGAGATCTAGCCTCAAACAGCATGTAGGGTTGTTACCGGATGATGTTTCCCGGGGCCCGAAGCTGTCTAAACCCTTGTCTTGTGTTGCGTATCTCGATTCCGCTCAACCCCTCTCAAGCTACCACATAGATGCGTTGGGCTCGCGACTAAGTCCTCACACTAAGGACATCTGACATGTTAATTCCACGACAGTTGGCGCCCACCGTGGGGCTAGCGCACGGTGGTGTTGAGTTCTTGATGGGATCTCTTAAGGGATCGAGAAGTTTGTGATTTTCCGGATGAACCGGTTTGAAAAGACTTGTATCAACTTCAAAGGTCATCAGTCCAGATTTGGGATCTATGAGATTTAAGGTTCAAGAAAAATTAGGGTTACAACTTGTCTGCCGCCCTCGTCTGACGATCTGTCGGAGACAACAAAATTTTTATCCACGTACGACTTTTTCTCGGCGGGTTGTGCACATCATCTAGCAATCAAGCTGTCAAATCACTGCGTCGCTAAGGTCCCGTTGGAATCTGATCGGACCCATTACAAGTCACGGAGCATCAACTCGTAGCTGCTGGTGTTTTTTATTCCTTCAAAGTACAACAATCCGGAGCCGGATCAATGTTTGGAACACCGCCTAAACCGAGACCGACAGGAGTTCTGTACGTACGCAAGTCATCCGCCGAGTTCCAATACTGCTCCCGGGCCGTGAGAATCAACCGTTTGCTGCTACCTTTTTTCCCTTTGGCGTGAAGAATAGTCAAATCTGAAAAATCAACTAGTACGTACATGACCAAGACTAGTACTACTTGAGTACTACTAGATCAGATTACAACATCCATCCAAATTACAAGAGTCCAAAAGCTGCTGCCGGATCATCATCAGGGAGTTTTTTCAAAGAAAAAAAGGGGCGCTAGAAGGAGGGCCACGACCCGGAAGGTAAGGCGGACGTGGACTTGGCAAAGCGCACGACCCGGAAACAGACTCGAGATGAATCGCCCAAGCTGCCGTCGCCGGCCTCTGCCTCTGTTCTTCTCCAACCGGTCAGCTCCACCTCCGCTGCCCTCCGGGCTGCTCATGCCAAGCCGCCTTGGCTTCGCATTTTACTGCTGACCGCACCGTGAACCGCCGACGGCCAGGGGACCTCCAAGACGCCTCCACTGTTGCGCTGGGTTCCGAGCAGCCATGGCCTCGTCCCGCCTCGCTTGAGCGCCGGCCACCTCCGCATCACGCCCGTCCTCTGCTCCGCCTTCGCGCCTGCCCCGTTCGATCTCGGGATAGACCATCGTTCCCGCGGCCATAACCCGTCGTGAATCCCTGTGTTGTTGAACCGCCACTCCTGCTGCCTTGAGCTGCCAACGCTACCGTGGCCCTACTCTACTGCCGCTGCGGTCACGGATGACCTCAAGACCGGCTCTACTGCCTAGACCTGCTGGATTCTTCCGCCACGGGATGCTTTTGCTGGCCATCTTCAAAACCGGCCAGGACAAGCCGCCTTCCGTGGTCGATGCTTCCGCTTCTTGACCGGGTCACCTCCGCCCAAGACTGGCGCCGGTTCCGCCCCATGTGGCCGTCTACTCCTGTGCCGCCTCCTGTCTCGACCCGCCTCGACTTCAGTTCCGCCGTCTGGTGCGCGCGCCGCTCCGACTACAAGCCGCCCCCGAGTCACCGTCGGTGCAGGCTGTCACTTCAATCCGCCGCAGCAGCGGGCGCGCCCCGTCGACCCGCCCAAGACGTGCCTCGATGTAGCCGGTTCATCTCTGCACCCAAGACACGCCTCCGAGCCACGTACTGCTCGCCACGGCCGAGATCGGTCCTGCGGCCTCAAAACCGGATCAGACCCCGGGTTACGCCGCCTTCGAGTCAAGCCGCGCCCGCGCCGACGACCGAGTTACCGCGCCGAGTGCCGCAGTTTCAAGCCACCCGCCGGTTTACTAAGTCCCAGCCTCTGCCTCTGTAGTAGCAGCCAACGCGAGAAGAGCCGCCCGCCGTCCGAGCCGCCGATGAACCTCGCTGCTGCATCTGTTGCGTGGCAGACCTCCGGCTGTGATTTACACCTCCCCTTGTGCCGTGCCGCTGCCGCCGCAAATTGCAGTGGCCTCGAACCTCTGCTTCGAGCCCAACCACAGCTTCCTGTTCTGTCATAACCACGCTGAACAGCCGCTGTCATTGCCTTAGCCGGTGTGCCCGCCTCTGTTTCCGCTATTCTGACGCACTCCTCTGCCGCCTTTTGAACCGACTGCTTGACCTGCCGAGTTGCCGGGCCAGGTGCCTCTCCTACAGTGCCTCCCTGGCTCCTTCATTCATAGGATCGCCAACGCTGTCCATATCGAGCGCTACGAACCTGGGATTATGTTGCTCATGAAGGGGAACCTGTATATGGCCTTTGCATCCTATTGGATGGGCAAGTTGAAGTTTTCTGTTCCTACAAACACAGAAGGAGCAAACCATCCAGGCTATGTGTTAAATAAGTATGATTACTTTGGTTATGGGACCGATAGTTCTGTGCATCAGGTTGCAGTGACAAAAGCTATCCTGCTTTATATTGCGAAATCAATATGGACATCTGCTACACATTCATGCAATTTTGAGTGCAGAAGAAACACTTGAAAGTCATTCATTGATGGAACACATTTTACACTTGAGAAATTAGAGCGTTCTGTATGTCTGCGGACAGGAACACTTCCAACCCCAACACTTGGTTCTAAAGCGGAGCGATCCGGATGCTGCAACAAGGGCACTCCGGCGGGTCATCTAGGTGCGTCCATGGCAGCGGCGGGTTGGAGAGGTACAGCCATGGCCGGTTCAGAGCAGTGGCGAGGCAATGATTAAACCGATGGCGGGTTGAAGAGATTGGACAAAGTTCAAAGTATATCTGAGAACTCTTTTCGTCCGACTATATCATCTAATGTCGGTGCCCGCGTTTGTCTGACAAGTCACCAGGTGCTATCTTTTCTATATATTTTTATTAACGCATATTAATTTCTTTGAGAACAGTTATTCTATCTTTCAATATATTTTATGCAGTACAAAGTCCACTACAAAGGTGGCGTCGTACCATGGACAGGAGGCTCACATTGGCTTAAATGTCGTGGCGAACTCTCGCACCTGTACTGACTACCGCTTCCGCGCCCGAATTGTCAGTCCGCACTGATTTACAAATGCCGCGGCCGACTCTCCCGTCCACATCGGCTTACAATGCCATGGCCGACTCATCTGTCTGTGCCGCCTCTAATGTTGCGGTCGTCTTTACCGTCCATCTCTTGCGGCCTGGTCTACATCAATACACCGGGCCGCGCCTAACTGCATGAGCTATTTATTGAGTATGAGCAGTCACTGCTTGGGTAGCCCGATTTTCTTCCAATACCTTGGAGGCAAATTATCATTCAGTCGCCGTCTGCATTGGATGGATCAATGGACATGCACACAAATCGCTGCCACTACAGTTTGGTTCACTTCAAACAGCCAGTTGGAAGGAACCATTGGCCGAGTTGCTGACACGGCTCATACGGGATCATTTATAACCAGCCGCAGTCACCTCAACCTTCTGTGGATATACATTGCGTTATCAACACCAATGATATACACCTTCTTCTATGGTTAAATACGGAGAATCTCAAAACAATTCCTTGAGTTGTCTTAAGACTCGGGGGCTATGATGACATGATTCAGCAAATCTTGCCAGTTTAAGCGAATGTAAGAATGCCAGGACGAAGGAGGGAAGGATAACCCGGTCCCGGAGGCTACTGCTATATTGATAAAAATTTAAAGGCCGTCAGAGAATTTCCGACTCAAAAAGTATATGACAAAGTCCCGGCTCAGTGAAGAAGTTCTGGATCATAGAAAGGATTCCAGTTCAAAATCCGGTTCAAAGGAAGTCAGTCTCACTGAAGCTCTCAAATATCCGTTTTACAATCCGGTTCAAGGGAAAGATGTCTCCCACAAAGCTTTGAAGCTCTCAAATCCGGTTTAAGAATTTCCGGTTCAAAAAGTAATTAACTTCTCGCAAGTTCGAGTTTAAAGGCCGTCAGAAAATTTCCGGCTGAAAATGAAGATTCTGGTTTAAAATCCGGTTCAAGGGAAAGATGTCTCCCATAAAGCTTTGAAGCTCTCAATATCCGGTTCAAAATCCCGGTTCAAGAAGAATTTATCTTTTGCAAAAAGTTAAAGGTTGCCGAAGAGGACCTGCTGCCACGGCCTTGGTTCAAACATGGGTATCCTGCCTTATGGGCTCATCTTCATATGATCACTTGGGGGCTTCCTGTTCAAACATAGGTGCGTTCACCAAAGAGAACATAGTGTTACTACCCTCTTGATGCGGAATATTATCATAAGGGGCCAAAGAGAGTTTGTTGCACAGCACAACTCAAACATAGGCACCCGGCGAGCATAGCTTAGAAATATAGCACATGGGGGCTTCAGCTGGCAAAGCGGAGTCCTGTCCATTAATCCGGCTATCACGCCACAACATAGCTTGGGAGCTTCACGCCCAAGGGGCCAAAGAGAGTATTGTTGCTAAAGCACAACTCAAACACAGGCACCCATTGAGCACAGCTCACAAAGTTACTTGGGGGATCTTTGTGCAAAGCAACAAAGAGTTTGAAAGGACCCTTGTAATTGGGTATCGACCCACGGCTTGGAAGCCTGGTGTATTCACCTAAGACCCCGGGTTAACCTGCCTTCATCAAGTAAGCCACTCCTATCCAGGTAATCCTGGCTGACCCGCCGAACGTTTTATAAGTCAATCTTATACAGACCCTGAACTTGTCAAAGTTAAAATGACGATTGGTTAGTTGGAGGTCCATCTTAAAAGGCTTTGTAAAATGGTTTAACTCAGCGGCCTGGCAGCCCATGAAAAGCCTCGAATTTGGGCCTGGCAGCCCTTGAAAAGCCTCGACTACACGGTTTTATTTTCCTTTGTCAAGATTTTTCTCTTTTGATAAAATTTTATGTTGAACCGGTGTTTATTGACCCGGCATGGCTATCAGTCATCTAATTAACCCGGTGTTTGTTAACCCGGCTTGGCTTTCAACTATAAGTTGTTCAACCACATTCAATTATAAACCGGTGTTTATTAACCCGGTTTGGTTTTGGACTATAAGTCGCCAGTATATATTTGGATTGCGCCATTGGAATCATGCGCTCATAAATCATTGGATTATATTATTCAAATCTTCAAATAGCCAACATGGCTGGATTTTATTATGGTTATCAATAACCAATATTACGATTGAGGTTTTCAAAGTCGCTTTAGCGCAATGGCTATTATTTTATCAGTGGATATGATTTATTCTACAATTGAAGGAATAGTCCCGAGTCGCTGCAGGCTTACAACCCGGCACTTGGGGCTACATTATTCAAGTTGGGATTACATCAAATATGCAAGTCTCATGTCGCTGCAAGCATGCACCATGACACTTGGGGGCTAATGCAAAGTCATTGTTTGCTCACCTTATTGAAGACCCGACTCATCACATCGTAATGAGCCGGCCCTTGGGGGCTACCAATTGATCCTGTCAACAATTCAAGGTACAAAGCTTTTTATTCATTATATTGAAGGGTCCACTTCTAAGTTGGTAAAGCACAAGGCTCTTAACCTTGTTGACATGGATTCAAGCCCCATGATGGGGGTTACATCATATGATGTTATTTTCATTGAAGTATATATCAAGTCCCAGCTTAATATTATCTTACTGAGCCAGCCCTTAGGGGCTACACGTTGCTGTTCAAAGTTTACATGATTACATTTACAAAGTCCCTGCTCATTATTGCATAATGACCCGGCCCTTGGGGGCTACACTGGTTGAAGTTTTTATGAGCATCAGGCAATTACAAGTCCTGTGTTGTCGCAAGCATGACAACCCGGCACTTGGGGGCTACATATGTGGAATACTCAGTTCTGACTAGTGATTGAGATGAACAACCTGGATTTCTTCAAACTTGTGACATTCATATTGAAGCAAATCTTAAGTTGTTACTACGTTACCTTCTTAAGATTTGAGGGCTACAAGTGATAGGCATATAAGAGGTATATTTTCAAAAGCTGATGTTAACAAACAGTTATGATCCGGTGCCATCAATATTTGTAAACCGGCAAGTTCAACATTCTTAAACTGGCTGAGGATCAGATGAGTATTTCAAAGACCAATATTTTTGTTAAGCATTGGGAGCAGAGTCAAAGAAGTTATTCTTCACAATATTTCTCTGTGACAAACCAATGTCAGCAAATTGATTATGAAGCTGGCCTATTAACCCGGATTTTCTAGAAGAAGGAAGTGACAAGGACTTAAGGATGATCAGAGTCAGTTTAACATGGATAAATCCAAATTAAACTAGGGGCTAATGTCGGGGATATACCCCGCGGTATGACCCGGCCGGAGTCGTAACCCGGCTGGGACTTGGTAAACCGGCGAGTGTTAAACCGGCAGACAGTTAATACAGATGGTGAACCGACGAGTGTTAAACCGGCAGAGTTAAGACAGATGGTAGCACTAGAAGGTGTTAAGACAATCATAACCCGACAGACCATGTTAAACCGACAGACAATGTTAAACCGGCAGACAATGTTACACCGGAAGACAATGTTAAACCGGCAGACATTAAGAAGCCTAGGAAAGGAAGTCAAAATAGTTTAAGTCTTAGTCCGAGATGGACTCTTCATGTAACCTGCCCCTTTAAGTTATATAAGGAGGGGCAGGGCTCCCCAAAAAGGGAGAGGCAAGAAACAATCTCTAGGGCTAGACACAACTAGAGGAGAGCCGGTTTACGGCGACTCCCTTGTGATGATAATGAGATCTAGCCTCAAACAGCATGTAGGGTTGTTACCGGATGATATTTCCCCGGGCCCGAAGCTGTCTAAACCCTTGTATTGTGTTGCGTCTCTCGATTCCGCTCAACCCCTCTCAAGCTACCACATAGATGCGTTGGGCTCGCGACTAAGTCCTCAGACTAAGGACATCTGACATGTTAATTCTACGACACCCGGCCTGTGGCCCGACCTCAGGAGCGCGCCTACTCTTAGCGCTGGAGCCTCAGGAGGGATGCTGGACCACGGAATTCAAAGAATACCTGACGCAAGGGATGCTGCCGAAAAAAGAGGAGGGCGCAGAATGCGTGGCTCGGCAGGCCACGGCCTACTGCATCCAAGACGGTGAGTTATACCGAAGCGGTTGAATGATGTTTCCCTATGCTTCATCTCCAGGGAACAGGGGAAAGAGCTGCTGGTCGACATACACGATGGAGATTGCGGGCACCACTCGTTGTCACGGAACCTCGTCGGCAAGGCATTTTGCAGCAGATTCTACTGGCCTACGACACTCAATGACGCGATCGAGCTAGTGAAGTCCTGCGAAGCCTGCCAATTCCACAACAAGCAGATCCATCAGCCAGCTCAGGGCCTGCAGACCATCCCGCTCTCGTGGTCGTTTGCGGTCTGGGGGCTGGATATCTTGGGCCCGTTCCCTCGAGCGCCTGGGGGTTACCGCTACCTCTACGTCGCCATGGACAAGTTCACCAAGTGGGCAGAGGTGGAAGCCGTCCGCACCATCCCAGCCGGTTCTGCGGTCAAGTTCATCAAGGGCCTCATGAGCCGGTTTGGGGTCCCTAACCGCATCATCACCGACAATGGTTCGCAGTTCACCAGCAATCTCTTCAAAACGTATTGTGCTAACCTTGGAACGTAGATATGCTACACTTCCGTGGCGCACCTCCGGAGCAACGGCCATGCCGAACATGCCAACGCAGAGGTCCTGAGGGGCCTCAAGACCAGGACCTTCAAGAAGAAGCTTGAGGCCTGCGGCAGGGGCTGGTACAACGAGCTCCAGTCCGTGCTGTGGTCCATCTGCATTACCGCCACCAAGCCAACTGGCGAGACCCCGTTCTTCCTCGTCTATGGAGCAGAAGCGGTTCTCCCTCACGAGGTCAGACATCGCTCCGCGCGGGTCCTGGCGTTTGATGAGGCGCAGCAGGACGCCATGCGGGGGATGGACCTCGTGCTGGGGGAGGAACGCCGCCGTGAAGTCACACTACGGGCGACAAGGTACCAGCAAGCGCTGCGGCGGTATCACTGTCGCAACATTCGCCCCAGGACGCTCGAGGTAGGTGACCTCATGCTAAGGCGGGTGCTTTCCAGGAAGGGCTGCATAAGCTTTCACTCATGTGGGAGGGCCCGTTCAAGGTCGTCCATGTCTCCAGGCTAGGCGCTGCGCGCCTAGAGACTCAGGAGGGGTTACCCATCCCGAACGCCTGGAACATCCAGCACCTCCAGAAGTTCTACCCCTGAAGAAAGGCCCAGTGCTTGTGAAGAAGGCCCGACGCCCGTGAAGCTCGCCGCCCGAAGAAAGGCCCGGTGCCTGTGAAGAAGGCCCAGTGCCTGTGAAGCTCGCCACCTGTGACACTCTCACGTAATAATGAGTGGGGATGTACATGCCCCGGAGTCTCCGGAGCGCCGCCCTTGGGCCTCGGGGGCTCCCTTCCACGCCCAGTGGCAGCACTTAGCTCCGCGCTGGTGAGAAGACGTCGAAGACTAGACTAGGTGCCGGATGCGGCTTTTCATTTGCTTTCTACAGTTGGCTCGCTCTTCCTTGCTTGAACTTTGATTGGAGTTGCTTCTGGTGTTCTTTGCCGGTTCTGTCCGTCGTCTTCTGCCCCTGTTTTCTGTTTTCAGCTCTTCGTCTGACTCGCTCTCTCTCTCTCTGGCAAGCCTCTCGAGGGGGCTGCGCGGGTGCCCTCATGAGCCCTTCCTCTTTTAATTTTCGCGAGGCTCTCTCGTTCGAGTTCGCAGCGGGAGAACCCCTCCCAGTCCATGCCCCTCGGGCATCGCGACACGAAGCGCCGGGCCATGGCCGGCAACCCCCGCGACCAAGGTTCCAAAATTATTCTCCCAACAAATTTTTTGCAGCTCTTAAGGCGCCCGGCGAGGCCTGAAGCAGGCACTTCGCGAGGCAGAAACTACTTCAAACGTGCCAAGCTAAGTTGTTCCTACGCGCAGACGCATAACAACGACACCATAACATAGCACAGGAACAATAAATGCAGCACGATAACTAGGGAATCATAGATTGTTGCACGCCCCCCACGGGGCCCCATACTTCTTTCTCTCGATGCAGGAAAAGAAGGAAAACAAAACGAAAGCGACACACGCCTTGCAACAGCTCGCGAGGAGGGATCAGCGGCATCCTCCTGAGCTCAGTCAGACTCCACCTCGCGCTTCACCGGAGCGCGGCGACGGGATGACCCGCTACCGCCCTCGAGGCGGGCATGGCGGCGTGGTGGTTGATCGTAGCCACCGCTCGTGGAGCTTTCGCCGAAGGAGGAGCCGCTGAAGCTTGAGGAGCCGCGGTCGCCACCGGGAGTGGGTTTGCCTTCGCCCTCGCCACGGCTGTCGCCAAGACCGAGCACCTCGTCGCCATCGTTGTCTTCAGGGCAACGCCCAACACGATGGCCATCTTCTCCGAACACCCTCACGTAGAGGGTCGCCTCACCGTCATACTTGAAGTGGAGGGTGCACCGCCTGCCCAGACCACGCGCACAGGCAAATGTTTGCCGGCCCTGGGCCAGGGCTGCGTTGCCGGTGACAGAGATCTCCACCACCACCCAGGAGACTCTGCTGCAGTAGCCGTCCGCCTGCATCCAGAGCCCGCCTAGGCCAGCGGCCGGCAGCTCGCCGACGAAGGAACGAGGGAGTTGAAGCTATTTGTTGGCCAGGTTATCCGACCACATGACGAACTCTGGTAGCACCTCCGCCGAGTGGAAGCGCGGCCGGGGAGGCCGCGCAGCCATGGCATGCTTTCCCCCGCCAACCCGGCTACCTCGACATGGGCGGCCACCACCGCGTGAAGGGCCACCGCTGCGACCACGGGAAACCACGGCAGGGGTCGCGGGATGCTTGCGAGGACGAATGCGGCCGCGCTTGGGCGGAGGAGAGCCAGGCCCTTCCTGGCGAGCCTTCCCCTTCTCCGCGGCCGGAAACCTCTTCACGGGCGCCATGGGGGGCGCTGCAAGCAACAGGAGCGAGGGAGGAGAAGCGAGCAGGCAGAGCAAGAAGGGATGGGTGATGAGGGCTATCGCCCCTTCTCATTTATAGCCCAAGGGAGGCCAACCGTCGACCTCCATTATTGCAGGTAATGATGACTATTTTTGCATGCAGCATGTACTCGTCAAATCGGGCGGTTGAAGAGGCAGCGTGGGGAAGCGGAGACACCACGTCCAATCACTTGCCACGCGGCAACCAAGGCCGCAGGCTATTGGGGCCCGCGGCGCTCCGCACTTGCCTTTTGGCTTCGCTGCTAAGCCAAGTCCGAGCGCGCCTTGGGCCCGGGGGCTACTGTCGGCGTTCTGGGAACGGGGGTCCCCAGACTTGCCTGCTTGCGGCCTGCGGCGTGGCTCCACCAGTGGCCCAGTACGGCCCGTCTTCATCAACCAAACACCCAAGACCCTCGTGAGGGGCCAAGCCTCACGGGGCGGATGACGCAAGGCCTCCTCAGGAGTGTCCTCACCAGGCAGGCTTGCGAGGAGGCGGAGAGATCAAGGCAAGGGGTACCTTGCGAGGTTCCTATGACGCAAGCCATGACGATCATGACCAGGCGGGCGCCAGCCCACGTAGTGTCCTCGTTTCCCCTTTGGTGCTAAGGGGGCAAGCGCAGGCACGGAGTACCGAGGCATCAGGCAAAGGTTTCCATATCGGTGCAACAAGACCAAGACCAGCAGGACGGAGGTCACCATGGAGCCCAAGACGGCGTCACCACCAGCGCCTTTGGCAGGGGAAGACCACCTTGAGTCAGGATAGCCTGTACTAGTTGTCCCCTTTCAAAATGGCCGTTGTTGGATCCCTTCCCGCTCAATACTTGGGAAGAGGACCAGGGCCTCTATAAATAGAGTAGAAGGGGGATCGAATCCTTCCGAAGCAGAACACCTCACCACCGCAAGAATACCTCTCCTCGCGAGGCTATTATTCCCTTGTATTGTTTATCATCAGCCCAAGAGGCAATCCACCACCACACAGAGGAGTAGGGTATTACACCACAACGGTGGCTTGAACCTGTATAAATCTTGTGTCTCTTGTGCTGTGAGTTCATCGATCTAGCTTAGGGATCACGGCGAGGCTGAGGGCGTGTTTCGGTAGGGAGAAATCTCCATGCGCACCCTAGTGTTCGAACCTTAAGGGTTTTGCCGGAACCCGATATCCGAAACGGTATGGTAGTTGTCGCGCTTGCCGAAGGTAACAGGGAGGCGGACCTGCCCTATCGGATGCGTGGAGCCGTCGGTCACTCCTAAGAAGGGATTGGTTGGCTGAAGCTGCTGGTATGGTACTTGGAGCATGTTGAACGTCTGAACAGAGAGAACATTGAGCCCTGCTCCACCATCAATGAGGATCTTGGTGACGACCACATTGCTGATGACAGGCGAGCAGAGCATTGGGAGCGCGCCGGCAGTGGCCGCACACTTGAGCTGATCGGAGGAGTTGAAGGTGATGGTGTATTTGGACCACCTGAGCGGGCATGTTGCCTCAAGATTGGGGAGTGATGCTTTCACCTCGCGCATGAACTTCTTCAAGATGCGGTGAGAGGCTGGGGCCTGAGAGCCGCCCATGATGCAGGTTATGGCTCGAGGTTCCTAGAAGCCCCCAGCCCCTTGTCCTAGTGATGATCTTCGTTCCTTCTTGGAGGTTGAAGCAGTGGAGGAAGACCGGCATTTCCCTGAGGCCGATCCTCGCGAGGCTGGTCCCTCCAGGCACCCTCGCGAGACTGGCCCTGCTAGCGCTCCTCCCGAGGTTGATCGAGCCACTCCTGGCGATGGTCGCGGCCATCCCAGCGTCCTCTACCTCGGCCCCCTTCACGACCATAGCCTCGATCGTTGCGCTCGGGGCGTCGACAAGGTGTCCGTCGTGGAGGGCCCTGAGCTCCTGGCAGTTGTTGGTGTTATGGTTGTGCATGTTGTGGAGGACGCAAAACGGTCGGTTGCTCTTGGATGGCTCAGGGTGATCGCAGCCACGTTTCATCTACGGCTCGGCGGCATGCACAGCTGGCCCCTTGCGCTTCACGTCCTTGGCCTTCGCCTTCTTTTCTTCTGGGTCAGCATCGAGGAGCTCGAGGAGGGAGAGGCGTCCCTCCTTGAAAGGATCGAGAAGAGGTGTCTAGAGGGGGGGGGGGGTGATTAGACACTAAGTATCAAAAGTTGCAGTTTTTAACTTCTGGAAGTTGGAGTGGAGTTTTGGCACAAGTTTAACAATCACAGCACATATCAAGCAAGCATGCAAAGAGTATATGAGCAGCGGAAAGTAAAGCATGCAACTTGCAAGAATGTAAAGGGAAGGGATTGGAGAATTCAAACGCAATTTGGAGACACGGTGATTTTTGAGCCGTGGTTCCGATAGGTGGTGCTACCGTACATCCACGTTGATGCAGACTTCAACCCACGAAGGGTAACGGTTGCGCGAGTCCACGGAGGGCTTCACCCACGAAGGGTCCACGAAGAAGCAACCTTGTCTATCCTACCATGGCCGTCGCCCACGAAGGACTTGCCTCACTAGCGGTAGATCTTCACGAAGTAGGCGATCTCCTTGCCCTTAAAAACTCCTTGGTTCAACTCCACAATCTTGTCGAAGGCTCCCAAGTGACACCTATTCAATCTAGGAGACACCACTCTCCAAGAAGTAACAAATGGTGTGTTGATGATGAACTCCTTGCTCTTGTGCTTCAAATGATAGTCTCCCCAACACTCAACTCTCTCTCACAGGATTTGGATTTGGTGGAAAGAAGATTTGAGTGGAAAGCAACTTGGGAAGGCTAGAGATCAAGATTCATGTGGTAGGAATGGAATATCTTGGCCTCAACACATGAGTAGGTAGTTCTCTCTCAGAAAAATGTATGCTGGAAGTGTAGGTTCGTTCTGATGGCTCTCTCCACAAATGAAAATGAGGTGGAGGGGTATATATAGCCTCCACACAAAATCTAACTGTTACACACAACTTGCCAATCTCGGTGGCACCGAATTGAGAAACTCGGTCGGACCGATTTAGCAAATCTAGTGACCGTTAGGATTTTCGGTGGGACCGACATGCAACTCGGTAGGACCGATATGGATAGGGTTAGGGCATAACGTAATCTTGGTGAGACCGATTACGCAAACTTGGTGAGACTGATTTTGGTAATAAGTTAACCAGAGAGTTGGTTAGGCAAACTCGGTGAGACCGATTACACAAACTCGGTGGGACCGATTTTGTTAATAAGCTAACCAGAGAGTTTGCATTGTAATATTGGTAGTACCGATTACACAAACTCGGTGAGACCGATTTTGGTAATGGACATACACAGTGAGATTACAATCCCATCTCGGTGAGACCGATTTGCCTAGGGTTTGTGGCAATGGCTAAGACATCTGAACTCGGTGGCGCCGGATAGAAAGAATCGGTGGGGCCGAGTTAGACTTTTGGTTTAGGACATATGTGGATGTGAGTAAGTAGTTGAAGTCTTTGGAGCATATCACTAAGCACTTTGAGCAAGAAAGCCATTAAGCAACACCTCATCCCCTCTTGATAGTATTGGCTTTTCCTATAGACTCAATGTGATATTGGATCACTAAAATAGAAAATTTAGAGTCTTGATCTTGGAGCTTGAGCCAATCCTTTGTCCTTAGCATCTTGAAGGGGTTCCACATCCTTTAGTCCATGCCACTCAATTGTTGAACTTGTTTGAAACATACTAGGTAAAAGTGTTAGTCCAACAAGAGATATGTTGACATTAATTACCAAAACCACCCAGGGAGCACTTTGTGCTTTCAATCTCCCCCTTTTTGGTAATTGATGACAACATACGTCAAAGCTTTAGGTAAAGATATAGAGAATAGCAAGTAAAGCTTTGGAAAGACATGTAACATGCATATGCTCCCCCTACATGTACGCAATCATGTGAATATGGAATATAGAAGCCTGTGAATGCATAAACATGTCAGAGTAAGCAATGTGTTACATGTATCTTGGCTATATGCATCAGAGCAAATGATGTGAATATGGGAAATGTACCTTCATGCTCATGAGTCCTTGAAAACAATATGTACATCAGCAAGAATTCCTCATAGACATGATTGTGATGCATATACTTACCTTGTGGTCTTGAGTTGGCTTAGGATGGAATGAACCTGCGTAAACAAGGTTAGATAACACAGATACACCTACTAGCCAGAGCAAACAAAAGAAGCCACAAGAGTACCAAGACTGGGATGACATGTTGAGAGTGAGTACTAAGTACCACATTTGATATAGACATGTCCCCAAAGGTAAAGATGTGCAATGAATTTAAAGAATTTCTTTCCCTTAGATGTCTTGCTCCCCCTGAATCTAGCATGGGATACTGGGAGAACATAGGGAACAGAAAATCAGAGCAAAATGCAAAAAATCAGAGCTCAAAGAAACAAATGAACAGAGCTAATGCAAATAAGCACATATGAACATCTCTTTCCCCTCAAGAAGACATGTGGCATCTCTCCTCTTGAACACAAAGCATCTGGGATCCTTGAAGATTACTCCCTTCTTGAGTATTCTCTCCCCCTGGAGATATCTCTCTCTCCCTGTTGAAATGATAAGCTTTGATGTGATCTCTCTCTCCCCCTTTGGCATCAATTTCCAAGAAGGGCCTTCTGGAATTTGTCGTGAATGGGTTTGGTCCTTGAGTCACAGCACAAAGCACTGATAAAATGTGATGCTTGTTGTCGGTGTCAAAACCAGACTCTAGCCATGTGTATGTGGAGGATGTAATCCTCAATCCAGACTCCAGGGTCTGTTGTTCCGTCGTATGCCTCTATGTTTACGGGCTTGAATCCCGCTGGAAATTCATGATCCAGCACCTCATCAGTGAAACATAGGGGATGTGCGGCTCCCCTATATCTGGGTGTACCGTGATGTTCGGATATTTGATGTGTTGCATTGCTTACTAGAGCTTGCTTTCTTGGCCCATAGATAGATCTAGCTGGGCCATCTTTTTGATGCTAATCCTTGTGCGGATCACGTGCCGGCTTGTGTGCGGCGTCCTTTGCCGCACTGTGTTGGCCATGGGGTCGTTTATCCGACCGGGTGGCTTCCTTATTTTTTGATTGCGGATGCTCTAAGACCTCATCATCAAATTCCGGCAGTAATTTTCGTTTCGGATAGCTCTTTGTGTGGCGACTGTCGCCGTATTTGTCTGCGGTGTTTATTACTTTGCTCCATCTAATTCTGAGTGCATCTTCCGCTGTTTTGAGCTTCCGCTTCTGCTTTTTCAGGCTACGTGCAGTGGTGACGAGCCTTTTTTGGAGGTTCTTCGCTCCAAAGAACTTGTCCGGCGTGAGGTCGTCCCGGACTGTTGTCTTCGCCGGGACGGGTTGTTTATCCAAGTTGCCCTGTTCGGACGGTTGCTCGATGGCATGTTAAATGCCGTCCGCCGGTTCGCCCTGCTCTATGGCTAGTGCGTATGGCTGCTTTCTCTGTCGAGGTTGGGTTTGGGCGGCGCTTACGCGCCGCTTTGACTTGCTTTTAGAGAGCGATCCTCGCTATGCACCTTTGTTCCTCGTCGTCGTTTCCTTTAGGTGTATCCACCATGTATACATCGTGAGATGGTGTGGTTGTCCAGTGGCCTATAGGCGCTAGTTCCTGTTCATCTCCTACATCGTCGTCCATACCATCGATGTCTTCGGAGTCGAAGTCGAGTATGTCGGTTAAATCATGGACAGTGGCTACGAAGTGGGTGGTGGGTGTGCTTTGAATTTCTTCATTGTCCGCATCCCAACCTTGCTGACTGTAATCCGGCCAGGGCTCTCCTGATAAAGAGAGAGATTTTAGTGAATTCAGGATGTCGCAGAAGGGCGAGTGCTGAAGGATGTCCGAGGCGGTGAACTCCATGATCGGCGCCCAATCGGATTCGATTGGCAGGGGAGCGGAGGGTTCGGAGTCCGGAGAAAAGTCCAGCACCTTGGAGTCACGAGCTCCGCAAAGGACAAGGCTGGTGTTCGGCTCGATCGTCGTAGAGATTGCAGCCCCCGAGGCGGTGTCCAGCCACCCGTCCTCGATGGGCGCAGTCGGCTCCGAGCTAAGGGTTGGAGCGGACACTGGTGCGGCCTCCAGGGCACTGTTTGGCGGCAGAGCTAGATCATGCCCATCGTGACAGTGCGGCGCGCTTGGCTGTGGCTCGAACCCGTCGAAGATCAAGTCTCCGCGGACGTCAGCCGTGTAGTTCAAACTTCCAAATCTGACCTGATGGCCAGAGGCATAGCTTTCGATCTGCTCCAGATGGCCAAGCGAATTGGCCCGCAGTGCAAAGCCGCCGAATACGAAGATCTGTTCGGGGAGAAAAGTCTCACCCTGGACCGCATCGTTGTTGATGATCGGAGGAGCCATCGGGCCTAAAGATGACGACATAGAGGAACTCTCAATGAAAGCACCAATGTCGGTGTCAAAACCGGCGGATCTCGGGTAGGGGGTCCCGAACTATGCGTCTAGGCGGATGGTAACAGGAGACAAGGGACACGATGTTTTTACCTAGGTTCGGGCCCTCTCGATGGAGGTAAAACCCTACTCCTGCTTGATTAATATTGATGATATGGGTAGTACAAGAGTAGATCTACCACAAGATCAGAGAGGCTAAACCCTAGAAGCTAGCCTATGGTATGATTGTCGTTCGTCCTATGGACTAAAACCCTCCGGTTTATATAGACACCGGAGAGGGCTAGGGTTACACAGAGTCGGTTACAATGGGAGGAGATCTACATATCCGTATCGCCAAGATTGCCTTCCACGCCAAGGAAAGTCCCATCCGGATACGGGACGAAGTCTTCAATCTTGTATCTTCATAGTCCAGGAGTCCGGCCAAAGGTTATAGTCCGGCCATCCGGACACCCCCTAATCCAGGACTCCCTCACTTGTAGAGGACAAGATTCATTGAGTGGAGCTGGATCAAGAGTAAAGCAGGAATAAGTGGCAAAATATTTTTCCTTTAGTGAAATCGGTGGCACCGAGTTGGATGCTTCGGTTGCACCGAAAAACGTCGGTTAGACCGAGAACAAGGAACCTGTGTGACCGAGTTCATCACAGAGAAAACACTTATCACCTCAGCTCACTAGACAAGTTAGATCTCACAAGGATTTGCAAGGAATTAACTGAAAGATTTGCAATGAATTGGATGCAGGGAATGCTGAACAAAAACAAAAGAAGAGAAAAGAAATCTAGATGAAAGTTTTTTTTTGAAAGGGGAAGCAAATATGCATGTGAAAAATGCAAGAGCACAGAAAAGAACACGCAAGAACTTCATCTAGAGATGGTCGGCGACAAAGTCACCTATGTTAGAGTATTTTGACTTAGGAGTCAAGTGAGATCACTTGATCATAGGTCATACTCATCGTTTAAGCTCAAAATGGGGTACCATTTTTCGTTTAAGCATCTTGATGCATTCTCATCTTGTCGAGTTGCTTTGACTCATGACTTGGAGTAAAGCTTCTGTAAGATGGAATAACATACCTTGGGTGGTGGTGTTGATTGTGATCATGTAGTTGAACTTGTGTGGGTTGCTTGAGGTTGATGTAGCTCATCAAGAGTTGGGAGCACCACTTGGAATTTGAGTTCATCTACCTACATGGGTTAGTTTTTGCAAGGAAGAGCACTTGTGTATCCAAAACGACAATCATGAAACTCAACATAGAATTTTTCAAAGGATATGTTTGAATGGTTTCGTGCTTTCTTGTCTTCAACCACCATTGTGTAGAGACTTGGTGATGTAGAGATTGCTCAAGATGTGAGTGAGTTGCAATCTCATATATTTGGATTCATCCAAGTACCTACAAGGGTTAGATAACATGCAAGATCCAAATATATCCAAGACATAAGATTTTCATCATAAGAGAAATATCAAGGATTAGTCATAAGCTCATGTCTTGCATGTATCCAATGGAGTTCCTACTCCAAGTTTGAAGCATCAATGATGTTCAATTCACCTCTTAATCTGCAAAACACTTTCTCATCAAGTGGTTTAGTGAATATATCCTCTAATTGCTTTTTGGTACGAACGTGCTTAAGATTAATGCCACCCTTAGCAACATGATCTCGAATGAAATGATGACGAACTTCTATATGCTTAGTTCGAGAGTGTTGCACGGGATTGTGAGCAATCTTGATAGCACTCTCATTGTCACAAAGTAATGGAAGATGTTTCACATATATCCCATAATCTTTAAGAGTTTGAGTCATCCAAAGTAATTGAGCACAACATGAACCAGCGGCAATGTATTCCGCTTTGGCGATGGATAAGGATATCGGGTGTTGTTTCTTGGAAGACCAAGATACAAGAGATCTACCAAGAAATTGACAAGTACCCGAAGTGGACTTTCTATCAACCTTGTCTCCGGTATAGTCCGAGTCGGAGTAGCCAACAAGATCGAAAGAGGCCCTCTTAGGATACCAAATGCAAAAATTTGGTGTATGGATTAAATATCTCACTTTCCTTTTCACGGCCTTAAGATGACATTCTTTGGGAGCAGCATGATATCGTGCACACATGCACACACTTAGCATGATATCGGGACGTGAAGCACACAGATATAACAATGAACCAATCATAGAGCGATAAACCTTTTGATCAACCGGTTCACCATCTTTGGTCAAATCAAGATGTCCACTAGTAGGTGTCGGCATTCCGGGAACGGGGGTACCCAGACTTGCCTGCCTGCGGCCTGCGGCGTGGCTCAAGGAGTGGCCCAGTACGTCCCATCTTCATCAACACAAGCTCAAGACCCTCGCGAGGGGCCAAGCCTCGCGGGGCGGATGACAGAAAGCCTCCTCAGGCACGGCCTCATCAGGCTGGCTCGCGAGGAGGCGGAGAGATCAAGGCGGGGTACCTCACGAGGTGTCCATGACGCAAGCCATGACGACCGAGGCCGGGCGGGCGCCGGCCTGCGCAGAGTCCTTGTTTCCTCTTTGGTGCAAAGGGAGCAAGCGCAGGCAAGAGTATCAAGCAAAGGCAACCATTTTGGTGCAACAAGACCAAGACCAGCAGAACGGCAGGAAGGAGGTCATCGTGGAGCCCAAGCCGGCGTCACCGTTAGATTCTCTGGCAGGCGAGGACCGACTTTAGTCAGGATAAGTGTACTAGATGTTCCCCTTCAAAATGGCCAATTGTTGGCGCCCTTCCCGCTCGATATTTGGGAAGAGGACCAGGGCCTTGCTCTATAAATAGGACTAGCCACCACAGAGTAAAGGGCGGCGGATAGAACCCCAGGAGGCGAGAAGCGAGAGAAGAAAGAAGAGGAAGAACCCTGGCCAGACGTACCACCACAAGAAGTCCTCCCCTCGCGAGGTAGTTCTTCCTTGTATTGTTCATCATCGGCCCCTGAGGCAATCCACCACACCACAAACTAGAGTAGGGTTTTATACCACAATGGTGGCCCGAACTAGTATAAACCCTCGTGTCCCTTGTGTTGTTCTTTGTGTAGTTTAGATCCGTGCGGGGCGACGAGACGTAGGTAGGCTGGAGATGTGATCTCCGCGTGCACCCCAGAGTTTGAACCTAGAGGGTCTGCCGGAACCCGAAATCTGACATTTGGCGCGCCAGGTAGGGGTGCACCGGAATCCGCCTTCTGCCGCCTCGCGCCCCGTCGCATCGTCATCATCATGCCCGGCGACCCAACGGGTAATCCGATCCTGGCGGCCTGACCACTGCTGAGCCGCTTCGCCGAAGGCGACCTCAAGCTCAGGCGGCCCACGGTCCGCAGGGCGCTGCAGGCCACGGGCGACGCGGTTAAACAGCGTCAGCTCTCACGCCGCGGCAGGTGCGGTCGACGGCGAGGGCCTCGAGTAACGCCGTGGCCACGGCGCCGTACACTCGGCGGGAGCAGGCGAACTCAAGGGCCGCGCTCACGGTGGCCCGAGAGCTGCTGCAATGCAGGCTGCTGGAGGGCGGCCGTGACGTGCTGCTGGAGTGGGTGGCAGAGCTCCTGGGCTTCGCCCCATTGGGGGGTCACCCCTTCTGCACCCAGCCGCCGCCTCAGGACCAAGGCGGGTCGCACGGAGGCCCCACGCGCGCCCGCACAGCTCCGAGCGGATTCCAAGGCCACCCCAGCGCCAACCTGGCCATCAACACCGGGCTATCAACGGTGCCGCCTCCGCCCCCAGCCAGCGAAGGAGGACTTGCTGCCGCCCACGGTCCTGGTAGACCACCGCGCTACCACCCCCCAGGTTGGCACCTCAAGCAGGGCTGTGTGGCACACGGGGCACTACAGCGAAGCATTCGGGGCGGCAGCCCCGGAAGCATATGTGCCTCACATGATGGATCAAGAGCACGCTCAGGAAGAAGACCATGGCTCGCGCCTCGGCCCAAGCTGGGGGGAAGAGACACCTGAAGCTGAGCTCTTTCAGGAGCCCCAGGAAAGCCCCGTCGACCGCGCTGGGGACAGCGACTATCGGGTACCGCTAATTCCTCAGGAGCAGGTATACGCTAGCCATGTATCACAGGAGGTACAGGTCGTCGCGGCAGATGGCTGCCCCAATCCAGCAGTCTCCTACCCCTCAGGAGGAGGGCGCCGGGGGCTGCAGGAGAGGGGCCGAGATCCGGCATCACCACCGCGGCGTTCGGAGCAAGGCGTTCTTAGGAGGTAGGCCATCTGCCGGGGAGGCGCCTGTCGGTGTCAAAACCGGTGGATCTTGGGTAGAGGGTCCCGAACTGTGCGTCTAGGCGGATGGTAACAGGAGACAAGGGACATGATGTTTTTACCTAGGTTCGGGCCCTCTCGATGGAGGTAAAACCCTACTCCTGCTTGAGTAATATTGATGATATGGGTAGTACAAGAGTAGATCTACCACGAGATCGAGAGGCTAAACCCTAGAAGCTAGTCTACGGTATGATTGTTGTTCGCCCCACGGACTAAAACCCTCCGGTTTATATAGACATCGGAGAGGGCTAGGGTTACACAGAGTCGGTTACAATGGGAGGAGATCTACATATCCGTATCGCCAAGCTTGCCTTCCACACCAAGGAAAGTCCCATCCGGACACGGCACGAAGTCTTCAATCTTGTATCTTCATAGTCCAGGAGTCCGGCCAAAGGTTATAGTCCGGCCATCCGGACACCCCCTAATCCAGGACTCCCTCAGTAGCCCCTGAACCAGGCTTCAATGATGACGAGTCCGGTGCGCAGATTGTCTTCGGCATTGCAAGGCGGGTTCCTCCTCCGAATACTTCATAGAAGATTTTGAACACAAGGGTAGTGTCCGGCTCTGCAAAATAAGTTCCACATACCACCGTAGAGAGAATAATATTTACACAAATCCATCATGCTGACCTATTCCCCAGCGTGACATCACACCACAGCCAAGCCTTTATTCGAATCATTTTTACTGTCCCACCTCAGCGCACTTAGCGAGGCGGTTTCCTTGGCACGTCTTGTCGAAGCAGAGATCGTGTCCCCTTATTCCGGGATTCTCATCAATACGGGAGTGGGTAACCCAACCGTGCCATTAATTATGGCGCTTGGGAGATAAGCGAGTTTTACCAGGCTGGTGGGGGCACATAGTTTCGTCCACCCATATAAGGGGATAAGGATCCACCTTTTTCATCTACGCCTTCTTCCTCCTTCGCTTATCCATTTCACAAGACTCGAGCTCCAGCGCCCAAGTCCGCACTTCCCACCTCAACCTTCTCCAGCCATGTCCGGAGCGGGAGGCAGGTGGATGGCCTCCTCCGTCACGGAGGGGCACATAAAAAAGTTCAGGAAAGCCAGATACTTGTCCAACGACATTGCGCACCGGCTTCCAGATAAGGGTCAGCTCATCCACACCCCCAGGCCCCATGAGAGGGTGGTGTTCCTCCCCCATTTACTCCGCGGATTGGGCTTCCCACTCCACCCATTTGTCCGGGGGCTCATGTTCTTCTATGGCCTGGATTTCCACGATCTAGCCCCGAACTTCATCCTCAACATCTCGGCGTTTATCGTCGTGTGTGAGGCCTTCCTCCGCATCAAGCCCCACTTCGGCTTATGGCTGAAGACCTTCAATGTCAAGACGAAGGTAATGGGCGGCCAGCAAGCGGAGTGCGGAGGCGCCATGGTGGGCAAGATGCCCAACGTTATATGGATCGAGGGCTCCTTCATGGAAACCATCAAAGGGTGGCAATCGAGGTGGTTCTGCATCACCGAGCCCTGAATGGGCAGCGGCCCCCGAATTCCAATCTGGCATTCCCACACGGCTCACCTCCTGGAAATAGACGGGCCTATCATGGGGTAATTCGGGAGAGCTGACCGGACTCCAAACCCGCGTCCAAAACCTGGTGGACAAGAAGGTTAAACTTGTCAACGTAGTCCAGGTCATGCTCATCCGCCGGATCCTCCCGTGTCAACGAAGGGCTTTTAACTTGTGGGAATTCGAGCCGGCCCAGCACCAAACTCTGACCAGGCCCTTCGACACAACACACGAGGATGCCTGGAAGGTGCTATTCAAGGGTGCCGAGGTTCCCCCTCCCATTACTGAGGATCGCGGATTCTGCGCGAAGTGCCAAGCCAGCATAGTAAGCTTGTTTTACCCTTTACAGGATACTTGTTTTTCATAGTTTGACTCTATGTGGGATCTAAGCTCCCGTTCCTTTGACATGACTGGCAGAAGAAGGCCGGACAGATCGACTGTCCGGCTCCTTTGCCCGAAGGTCTAGCATATGCCCACCTGGCAAAGATGCTAGTCCCTGCACCTTACGTGGTGCCGGAGAAGAAGGCCAAGAAGAAGGCCGTGGGAACCCGGAAGAGCTCCCGGCGCCCGGTGGAGCCGGACTCATCGTCCGATGACTCCGAGGCGGACTCCTCCCACGAAAACGAGGAGGAGGAAAGAGAGGTCTCTCCCCCAGCGGGGGGAGAGAAGAAAAGGAAGGCCGCCCCGACTGGGGGGGCCGGAGGGTCCAAGAAGGGAAGGACCCTTCCTCCGGGCTACTCCACCAACGCCGACGATGGCGAAGAGGAGTGGCCGTCCAGGGCCAAGCCCCTGGCCAAGTCGTAAGTATCCAGATACCAGAATAACTCATGACATTCCTTTATTGCACAGTATCTTCTGACGCCGAATATAATCATGCAGTCCGCCCCGAGCCCAGGTCGGCGTGTCGTTGAGCAGCTCCTTAAGCTCGTCGGATGTGAATAGCACTTCACTTCCGACCGCCTCCTCCCCTCGCCCTGCGGATGATGCCGAGGTGGAGTCCCAAAAGGGTCCAAGCCAGGAGGAGGTGGTCCTGGAGGCGCCGCCAGGCGACCTCCCGGACTCCAGGCGCAAGGGGGACAAAACCCCCAAGGGCTCCAAGTCCGGCCCTAGGCCGGACACCGCACCGGAACCTTAAGCGATTCCGGAGTCCGGCAGGCGCCCCCCTAGTAAGAAGGGCAAGCCTACGACGCCGTTGACCTCCGTCCAACCGGAGGCACTGGATAATTTGCTGGAGGTGCTTAACGGCGCCTCCATCGACGAGGAGCACTGCACTATTATGAGTGCGGTGTTCCAGAAGGTTCAGTCCGCCAAGGGCGGGCTGACTGAAGCCTGTGCCATCCTTCTAACAGGTTTGACGTATGTATTTAAGATATGTAAAAATATTACCGCATAGACAGTAGCCCCTGATGCTCAGTTTGTTGTTCGGAAAGAAAAGTCGAGCTGAGGTTCTAAAAGATATACGCAAGAGTCTAATATAAGTATGTCAATATGGGAATGCAGGCTGTGCTGCTGACCTCTGCCGCACTGACTATGGAGGTCGATGCATTGAGGCAGAGCCTCGAGCGGTCCGAGAACGAGCTCGGCCTTGCCAAGAAACAGCTCGAGGACAAGGAAGGTAAGTAATACCTTATGTAAGTATATAAAAAAGATGTGGTTGCAAAAAATGACAGGACCAACATGAGTATTACAGGGGCCACAACCGAGGTGGCCCCTGAAGGAAGCGCTGTCCAAGGCCGAGGACAATGCGGCCGTGGAGCGTACCAAGCGAGAAAGGCAGGAGGCGCGGGTGGCGGAGGTGCAGCGAGAGCTCCAGGCTCTCGTGAAAAAACATGAGAGTTTGGAGCTTGACTCAAAGACTCGAGAGTCCGAGCTCGCCTTGGCCCTTGAGAGCGCCAAATCTGCCAAGGCCGAAGCCCAAAAAGCCCTCCAGAAAATTGAGGCGATGAAGAAGATAGCGGCGGGTAGGGCATTCTTTATGCGAAGCAAGCACGTGAAAGTAAATTACTTGTTACTTACCCGAGTCCGGAGCTCTCCAGGAGCATTCGCAGATCTTCCCTTGATGTGTCCGACGCTGCCGCATTCTACCGAGCCAAGGAGGGGAGCTCGACGGAGAAGGTGTTCTGGTCCCAGTATGCTGAGGCCGGACACCCGGTTCCCTTGAGCGACCAGCTGAAGCAGCTGGTCGAGCTCCATAAGGTGGCCGAATAGGCCATGAAGGGCCTTATAGTCCGGCTATGGCCTGGGGAGGTCATGCCTGGGAGCTACTTTGGGCTGGTGAGGCTGCTGGCGAATGCCTGTCCATGTCTTGAAGTCATCAAGCGCTCCGTATGCATCGAAGGCGCCCGTAGGACCCTTGCCCGTGTTAAAGTGCACTGGGCAAGATGGATGCTAAGAAGCTGGTGACAGATGGGCCACCGCAGGGCAAGGAGCATCGCAAGCCCGAGATGTATTATGAGGGCGTCCTGAAGGGTGCCCGCCTTATGGCGGATGAATGTTCCAAGGATGTAATTTTTGAGTAAACTCGCTCGTGTTATCCTGTGCGCTAAAAACTTGTTCATAAGCGCTAAGCAACGCTTTTTGAATTTAAAATATTACCTTATGTGCGGCCGTTTATTAAATCTGAGAGATGGTGAGTCGTTGGCTTCTGCCCCCATGCCATGAGTGCTGGGGTGTTCGGGATAAACCTGAGCGCTCTTGTTACCATTCTTGGGTCCTTCGAGGGAGGCGCTCAACACAGCGAACAAGGCAATCGAACTATAATGCTTTATCACTCTCACTTAGCCATAGAATTCTATAATTTTAAATTTCGGCGAAGCCCCTAGTATTTGGAAGACCGAGTTCGGGGCGCCATCCACGCCTAGGCCAGACAAAGCCGGCTCCTCGCTCTAAGCGGCATAAGTCTTTAGGGACTGGAAACCTCTCGAACAGTGACCAGCTCTCGCCCTATCATGACGGTCAGTTTTAGCTTTCTCTACTGAGGTGCTTAACCCAGCTCAACCAGGGCTCAATCGCAGTAGTTCTCCCAGCGCTACCTTAGCCGATATAACAGAACGTAAGGTACCAAAACATGGGAGCCAGACAAACCCAACTATTGACCCAAGACATGATTCGGAGCCGATGCATATAATGCTATAAGTTCGGGGTGCCGCACTCGTGAGAGTGTTCGGACTTCTCACACCATATTCTGGGGTACTTAAGCCCCTGGTGTATTGGCCGTACCAAAGTGTACGGTTGCATTTTAAGAGGCTACTTGTACTTCCGCCGCGAGGGCCGCCGTATGCTCCTCCGTTCGGAGAGAGCATTCGGTGTTTCCATTGACCGTAATGACTCCTCGAGGGCCTGGCATCTTGAGCTTGAGATATGCGTAGTGCGGCACCGCATTGAACTTTGCAAATGCGGTTCGTCCGAAAGCAAAGGCGCGATAGCCATCATGAACGGGACTATGTCGAAGATTAACTCCTCGCTTCGGAAATTATCCGGGGATCCAAAGACCACCTCAAGTGTAACTGAGCCTGTACAGTTGGCCTCTACACCTGGTATGATGCCTTTAAAGGTCGTCCTTGTGGGTTTAATCCTTGAGGGATCTATGCCCATTTTTTCGCCTTTGTATCCGATAAAGCAGGTTCAGGCATCGCCGCTGTCCATAAGGACTCTAGTGAGGTGAAATCCGTCCAATGATTGGGTCTAGAACCAATGCGGCGAATCCGCCATGGCGGATGCTAGTGGGTGGTCCTTCGATCAAAAGTGATCGGGAAGGAGGACCACGGGTTGAACTTTGGGGCGGCGGCTCCAACGCATATCGCCCACGAGTGCACGCTTCTGCTCCCTTTTGGGGATGTGGGTTGCGTATATCATGTTCAACGTCCGCACTTGTGGGGGGAAGCCCTTCTGTCCCCTATTGTTCGGCGGCCGGGGCTCCTCCTCGTCATCGCTATGCAGCCCCTTGTCGCTGTTTTCGGCATTTAACTTGCCTGCCTGTTTGAACACCCAACAATCCCTGTTGGTGTGATTGGCTGGTTTTTCGGGGGTGCCGTGTATCTGGCACGAGCGATCGAGTATTCGGTCCAAACTGGACGGGCCCGGAGTATTTCTTTTAAATGGCTTTTTCCGCTGACCGGGTTTAGAGCCTCTGAATCCGGCATTAACTTCCGTATCCTCAGCATTGTCGCCGTTAATGCGGCGCTTGTGCTTGTTGCGACACGACATGCCATTGCTGTCCTTGGTATCCGAATTACCAGGGTTCTTGGTCATGTTGTTACTACGAGCTAGCCAGCTGTCTTCTCCTGCGCAAAAGCGGGTCATGAGTGTTGTGAGGGCTGCCATGGATTTCAGCTTTTCCTGTCCTAGGTGTCGGGCAAGCCACTCGTCACAGATGTTATGTTTGAAGGCTGCAAGGGCCTCTACGTCCGGGCAGTCGACTATTTGATTTTTCTTGGTTAGGAACCGTGTCCAGAATTGTCTGGCCGATTCCTCTAGCTGCTGAATTATGTGTCTTAGGTCATCGGCGTCTGGTGGTCGCACATAGGTGCCCTGGAAATTGTCGAGGAATGCGGCTTCCAGGTCCTCCCAATAACCAATTGACTCTGCTGGCAAGCTGTTAAGCCAATGCCGAGCTGGTCCTTTAAGCTTGAGTGGGAGTATTTGATGGCGTGTAGATCATCACCGCGGGCCATGTGGATGTGGAGGAGGTAATCCTCGATCCATACCGCAGGATCTGTTGTGCCATCATATGATTCGATGTTGATGGGTTTGAAACCCTCGGGGATTTGATGATCCATTACTTCATCTGTGAAGCATAGTGGGTGTGCGGCGCCTCTGTACTGGGCTATATCATGACGTAGCTCAAATGAGCTTTGTCTACTGTGTTCGGCCCGGCCGGATTTGCCATATCCGGCGTGACGATTATCGTCACGTGTCGTGGGGCGCCCACGCGATCCGTAGATCGATCTTGTTTGCCTTGCCTTGTCCTCCAATATATCTCGCAGGTCTAGCGCATTTCCCCGTGCCTTGTTATTTTTTGAGCGACGCCGGGGTGCGTCTTGAGTGGAGGGCCGAGAGGCCTCTCTGTAGAAGTGGCCGGTCAGCCGCGTCGTGCGCTGGTGATGTAGGTTTGGGTGCTTCCTCCTCTAATCGGGGTAGCAGCCTGCGCTTTGGGTAACTCTTGGAGGGGCATTCGAGTCCGTACTCTTCGGCCGCAAGGACTTTAGTCCATCTGTCGGCTAGCGAGTCTTGGTCAGCTCTAAGCTGTTGTTGTTTTTTCTTGAGGCTGCTCGCCGTGGCCATAAGCCTACGTTTGAAACGCTCTTGTTCGACGGGATCCTCGGGCACGACAAACTCGTTGTCGTTGAGGCTTGCCTCGTCTTCGGAGGGAGGCATGTAATTATCGTCCTCTACCTCTTTGTCTGCCGCTCTTTCATGAGGGCTGGCTTCTCCATCCTCCTGTGCTGAATTCTGCTGGAGGGGGTTGTCTTCGGCACTGTCCGGGGTGTTATTATCTCCCGTGCCGGAATCGCCGTTTTTTGCTTTGGCGGGATTTAGAGCGGCGCCGCTGACGTCGGCGCTTAGGCTGCTTCTTGGAGGGGTCATCCTCCGTTGTCCCATCGCTGTTCCCTTCTTTTGGGGTGTCCACCATGTATATGTCATATGCCGAGGTGGCCTTCCAGTGCCCTATAGGCGCTGGTTCATGGTCGTCTCCTGCATCGGCGTCCATATCGTCGATGTCTTCGGAGTCAAAGTCGAGCATGTCGGTTAAATCATCGACAGTGGCTACGAAGTGGGGGGTGGGTGGGCTTTGAATTTCTTCGTCGTCTGCATCCCAACCTTGCTGACCATAGTTCGGCCAGGGCTCTCCTGATAAAGAGAGAGACTTTAGTGAATTCAGAATATCATCGAAGGGAGAGTGCTGAAAGATGTCCGCGGCGGTGAACTCCATTATCGGCGCCCAATCGGATTCGATCGGCAGGGGCGCGGAGGCTTCGGAGTCCGGAGAGGAGTCCGGCACCTTGGAGTCACAGGCTTCGCAAAAGACAAGGCTGGTGTTCGGCTCGATCGCTATAGAGATTGGAGCCCCTGAGGCGGTGTCCAGCCACCCGTCCTTGATAGGCGCGGTCGGCTCCAAGCTAAGGATCGGAGCGGACATGGGTGCGGCCTCCAGGGCACTGTTCGGCGGCAGAGCTAGATCATGCCCATCGTAATGCAGTCTGGCGCTCGGTATGGCTCGAACCCGTCGAAGATCAAGTCTCCGCGGACGTCAGCCGTGTAGTTCAAACTTCCAAATCTGACCTGATGGCCAGGGGCGTAGCTTTCGATCTGCTCCAGATGGCCAAGCGGATTGGCCCGCAGTGCAAAGCCTCCGAATACGAAGATCTGTTCGGGAGAAAAGTCTCACCCTGGACTGCATCGTTGTTGATGATTGGAGGAGCCATCGGGCTTAAAGATGACGACACAGAGGAACTCTCAATGAAAGCACCAATGTCGGTGTCAAAACCGGCGGATCTCGGGTAGGGGGTCCCGAACTGTGCGTCTAGGCGGATGGTAACAGGAGACAAGGGACACGATGTTTTTACCTGTGTTCGGGCCCTCTCGATGGAGGTAAAACCCTACTCCTGCTTGATTAATATTGATGATATGGGTAGTACAAGAGTAGATCTACCACGAGATCAGAGAGGCTAAACCCTAGAAGCTAGTCTATGGTATGATTGTTGTTCGTCCTACGGACTAAAACCCTCTGGTTTATATAGACACCGGAGAGGGCTAGGGTTACACAGAGTCAGTTACAATGGGAGGAGATCTACATATACGTATCGCCAAGCTTGCCTTCCACGCCAAGGAAAGTCCCATCCGGACACGGGACGAAGTCTTGAATCTTGTATCTTCGTAGTCCAGGAGTCCGGCCAAAGGTTATAATCCGGTCATCCGGACACCCCCTAATCTAGGACTCCCTCAGCTCCCCAGGAGCTGCCTCCGGCAGAGGACCCGTGGTCGTCGGGGGAACCGCTGGCGACTGCTATATCCCATCGGCGGCGTCCTCGGTCTCCGGCCATCGTCGATGGCAGTAGAGTGTGGCGCGAGGCGGGGCCCTCGTCTGGCGATATGAAGCAAGTCCGGTACCTGTGAAGAAGGCCCAGTGCCTGTGAAGCTCGCCGCCCCGTGACACTCTCACGTAATAATGAGTGGGGCTGTACACGCCCCGGAGTCTCTGGAGAGCCGCCCTCGGGCCTCGGGGGCTCCCGCCCATGCCCAGTGGCAGCACTTAGCTCCGCGCTGGTGAGAAGACGTCGAAGACTAGACTAGGTGCCAGACGCGGCTTTCTGCTTTTTGCCTTGGTTGTCGTTTTTCCCCCGTTTGAATTTAAGTTGGATTTGAGCTTGAGACTTGCGTGTGTTCGGGGAAGGGGTGTTTAGTCTCGTTCGAGCAATCTCTCATGTTCTGGCTACCGCTTTGCGTTCGTCCAGCCTCAGCTGCCTCCCCTCGTGAGCCCCTCGCAAGTCGGGCCAGGCCCAGCATACACGCAGCCCGGACTGCCGCCGCTGCGCCTTCTCAGGAGTTCCTTGCTACAGGTTCAACGGGTTCATTCAGGGGGCACTCAGGACGCCACGCCCCCCCTCCCACAGGCTCGCTCAGGGCCCACGCGGGTTGAAGGTAACCAAGCCGATTGACTCGTCGCGAGACCAATCGCTCGGCGCAGGCATGCAGGCAACATCATGTCTACAATTACGCTAACTACAAGTTTTTACACGAGGGGCTCCCCCTCCCCAAAATGCTCTCACTACCTTCAGGGCCAAGCCCGAACTCTCTCTGCGCAGGATAGAAAGCAGGAACAGCACGCGGTCAATCGGATAAATCCCCCAATGCATCCTCAAGGGCACCTCCTGAATCATCACTGGCGTCGCTGGCCTCGCCATCACCTTCCGCATCGCCATCGGCAGCGTCCGGGCCGTTCACCACGCCGCCTTCATCAGCAACCACGCCGTCGTTATCAGTGGTGAAGGCCCTGACGAGGGCATCTACATTGTCTTCCACCCAGTGCGCCAGGTCGCCCCGGATGGCCAGGGGTACCGGGGCGATGGCGGCATCGGAGTCGAAGTGGGGATCCATGTTCTGAAGATGACTGAAGACGCGAGAAAAAGCACGCCCGAGCAGGGCACGGCTCCTCTCCTCCACCAACCTATTGGCTCTGCCCGACCGAGCCTCTAGCTGCGCCACCACATCAGTGAAGAACTGAAGGTTACCAGCATAATTAACCGCGTGAGGCTCCCCAACGACCGCCTCGCAAATGTTGCCCAAGGCCGCGTTAGCTCTTTCCCGGATCGTGCAGAGCATAGGACCATGCTCGTGCTCCAAGGTCTGCCGCTGGTGTATCTCGTCCTTGCTCCGCCGCGCGACGACCTCAGCTGCATCCACCCTTTGACAGAGAAGAAGCACCGCGGCACGGGAGGAAGTCAGCTACCCCTGTGCCGTGTCAAGGGCGGCCCGGGCAATGTCCGCACGCCGCGTCACTTCATCCAGCTTGGCCCTCAGGGCGACGGCCCTGCCTTCTACTTCAACCTTGATCAACTCCAGCCTCTCCTTGAACTCGTGCTCGAGGTTCGAGCGCGCCGCCGCCACCCGGCGATAAACCTCTTCTGAGGCTCGGGCTTCCCTCGCGGCAACGTCGTCCTCCGCCTGCGCCACCAGGCGCTCCCTCGTCTCCAACCGCTCAAGGTCCAGGGTGCGCTCGGTGGCCTCCAGCGCCAGTGCCTCCTCGCGCCTCTGGAGCTCTGCCGGGTCGACCGAGGCCCCCTTCATCGACGCAAGGGCCGCCTCACGCAACTCCACCTGCTCCTCCAGGGAGCTACTCCAGGTCCGGAGCTCCCACACCCGCTCCTCTGCAGCCCTGCGCCGCTGGTCAGCCTCCTGGGCCTCCTTGTCGGCCCGGGTGCGGGCCTCCCGAGAAGCCGCCAGCGACACCTCGGCTTTCTCATTGTCGAGGTCACGCTGGTGGCGCGCAAGGGCAATGGCCACCTTCAGCTTGCACCTCTCCTCCGCTAGGCGCAGGCCCTCGGCCTCGAGACGCGCGTCCTTGTCAGCAACCTCTGCACCGAGCTGGCTCACTGCGTCAGCCGCCCTTCGGAGAAACCCTTGGCGAAGAGCACGGCGCTCCCGAGCGCGCTCGAGCACGTCTTCCGTGTCACACTCTGCCCCAGGCGTGTGCGGGGGGCCATGAACCAGCACTCCCCCTCCGGGCAGGGGGCTGGGGGCTGGCGCCCTTGCGATGGCCGGACGCGCCTCGCCAGGAGCCCGACACGGAGCCGGCTCGTCCCCGAAGGTAGAGCGCAAGGCCGACCTTAGCCAGTCGCCGTCCACGACCAATCGAAGAGCCCAAGGCAGGCAGGCTATACCCCGGGAGGGCTCGCGAAGGAGGGTCACGAGCTTCACGGAATCATGATGCATCACAGGATGGCTCACCTCTCCAACCGCCCTCAACACGAGGGCAGTGCTTGAGCTCGGGGAGCTTGGGGATTGTGGAGAGGGCGAGGCCTGGAGGGATGGCTCCTCCGCCGTCTCCGCGAACTCGGCGGGAAGGGCCATGCAGGGCAATGATCACCTGAAGCAACGGGAAAGTAAGGAACTAAGGAAGGGGAAGGCTTACTCATCAATGGTGAAGTACTTCCTGCGCTTCAGTAGGCGGCAAGGGTAGTCATCACCCAAGGCCTCCTTTCTTTTTCGGAGAGCCTCGAAGTCCACATAGAAGCGGCCTAGGAGCTCGGCGCAAGGGTCAGCCTGCGGCGAGGAAGAAGCACTAGTACGACCGGCGTCGGGGGCATCGCCCTGGCATGCATCGCCAGATGCCACCTCGCGAAGGGTGGCCGGGGCCTCAAGAACCTCCTCCACGGGAGCACGGGCCGTGGCTCAACACCTCCAGCCGCCGCAGGGCGGGCCTCGGGGGCTGCCGCCTCAGGAGTTCCGCATGGCGTCTTCATCTCGACGACGGCCCCCTCAGCCCCCGGCGACCCTTGCCTCCCAGCTCCACCACTCGAGGAAGGACCGCCGTGGGCAACCGGGAGGGCAACCACCACAACTGGGTTCTCACGAGGTCCCGTGAGACCCGCGGGGCGCAACCCCCATTCGTCGAAGCTGGGCATCTGCTTCACAAAATCGGCCCTGCTCGAGCAAAGGTACAGCAGCGCACCCTCTTGCCAGAGGCCGCCGGGGGAAGGGTCCTCAGTCAGGATCATGAGAACCTTCCTCAGCACTTCAGGTGTCAGATCTTCCTCCTGGAGCCTCATGCGGTCTTCGCGCCCCCCGAAGGCCCACATCCGGCGAGAATGGCGCTGGAGAGGGGCAATGCGGCACAGGAGGAACTCCTTCACCACCTTGGGTGCCGTCACACCGAGCGCCCTCAAGTTCGCAAAGCGACGCCAGACGAAGATGAGCCGGGGGCTCGTGAGCGTCTCCTGGCCCCAGCCCGAGTTGGTGATAGCGGGCGAGGTTGGCTCCGAGAGCAAGGGGCTGGACATTCCAACATCCACGTACAGCCACCGCTATCCGAATCCAGTCGCAGGTGGGGGAAGGCTGAAATCAATCCCCGAGGCTGCCATTTCTGAGGTTGGGTGGGGTTGCTGAGGCGCAAAGAGAAGAAGTGGCGCAACAAGGCAACTGAGGGAGGAATGCCCACCATCGCCTCGCAAACTAAGGAGAAAACGGCAAAAAGAGTGATGGATTCGGGACCCAAATGCATCATGTGGATCTGGTAATGGGAAGTACGTCGTTGAAGAAATCGTAAAAGGGGGGAACCAGTACCGCCCACAAGGCGTCGGCGAAGTACCGGACCTCGGTGACTATCCTGTCAATGGAGAAATGAGACGCGGGCCAGACCGTCGTCCTCCCACACTCGTTGAAGATGGTGGCAAGGGCAGAGCTGACCTTGCCCAAGCCTTCCAGGTTGAGTATGATCGACCGATCGACAGCAGGAGCCGTCGACGACGGCGAGCGGGGCGAGGGCACAGGCTTCCGCCCTTTCCCCTTCTTCGTCGGTGCCATGGCGACAAGAAGGGGGAGGATTCGAGATTGGATTGGAAGCAGAAGACGGAGCTCGAGAGGAGGAAGAGCGGGAGACGCGCGAGCGGCGGGAAGAGGGATGACTGTGTGCAACTGCGGGTCTGCCTAGCTGGGCGCAAAATAAGGAGGCATGGGTAAGCAGGGACGCCCAGGTCCAATCAACCGCCATGCGGCGCCCAAGGCCGCATGCTGTTGGGGCCGGCGGCGCTTCGCACTTGCCCCTTCGCTTCTCTGCTAAAGCCAAGTCCAGGCGCGCCTTGGGCCCGGGGGATACTGTCGGTGTTCTGGGAACGGGGGTACCCAGGCTTGCCTTCTTGCGGCGTGGCTCAAGGAGTGGCCCAGTATGGCCCATCTTCATCAACACAAGCTCAAGACCCTCGCGAGGGGCCAAGCCTCGCGGGGCGGACGACAGAAAGCCTCCTCAGGCACGGCCTCATCAGGCTGGCTCGTGAGGAGGCGGAGAGATCAAGGCAGGGTACCTCGCGAGGTGTCCATGACGCAAGCCATGACGATCGAGGCCGGGCGGGCGCCAGGCGGGTGCCGGCCTGCGCAGAGTCCTTGTTTCCTCTTTGGTGCAAAGGGAGCAAGCGCAGGCAAGAGTATCAAGCAAAGGCAACCAATTTGGTGCAACAAGACCAAGACCAGCAGAACGGCAGGAGGGAGGTCATCGTGGAGCCCAAGCCGGCATCACCGTCAGAGTCTTTGGCAGGCGAGGACCGACTTTAGTCAGGATAAGTGTACTAGATGTTCCCCTTCAAAATGGCCAATTGTTGGCGCCCTTCCCACTCGATATTTGGGAAGAGGACCAGGGCCTTGCTCTATAAATAGGACTAGCCACCACAGAGTAAAGGGTGGCAGATAGAACCCCAGGAGGCGAGAAGCGAGAGAAGAGAGAAGAGGAAGAACCCTGGCCAGACCTACCACCACAAGAACTCCTCCCCTCGCGAGGCAGTTCTTCCTTGTATTGTTCATCATCGGCCCCTGAGGCAATCCACCACACCACAAACTAGAGTAGGGTTTTACACCACAATGGTGGCCCGAACTAGTATAAACCCTCATGTCCCTTGTGTTGTTCTTTGTGTAGTTTAGATCCTTGCTAGGCGACGAGACGTAGGTAGGCTGGAGGTGTGTTCTCCGCGTGCACCCCAGAGTTCAAAGCTAGAGGGTCTGCCGGAACCCGAAATCCGACAGTAGGCATGGGTGTAGTCATACCTTTGCATTCTTGCATATTGAACTTCCTGAATAAGTCCTTGGTGTACTTCGTTTGAGAGACAAAGGTACCTTCCTTAGTTTGCTTGATTTGTAAACCAAGAAAGAATTTGAGTTCACTCATCATAGACATCTCAAACTTCTCCGACATTAGCTTCCCAAACTTTTCACTAAAATGAGGGTTAGTAGAACCAAATATGGTATCATCGACATAAATTTGGCATACAAATAGTTCCCCATTAACCCTTTTTGTAAAAAGAGTAGAATCAATTTTACCAATTTCAAAGCCTTTTTCAATAAGGAACTTGGTCAAGCATTTATACTGTGCTCTAGGAGCTTGTTTAAGACCATAAAGAGCTTTGTGAAGTTTGTAAACATGATTAGGTTTCTTAGGATTAACAAAGCCGGGAGGTTGCTTAACATAAACTTCCTCTTCTATTTCACCATTTAGAAACACACTTTTAATGTCCATTTGGTACAAGGTGATATCATGGTGATTAGCATAAGTAAGTAAGATGCAAATGGACTCAAGTCTAGCAACGGGAGCATAAGTCTCACCATAGTCTATACCTTCGACTTGTGTGTAGCCTTGGGCGACGAGACGTGCTTTGTTGCGAACTACTTGTCCATCTTCATCTTGATTGTTGCGAAACACCCATTTGGTACCAATGATGTTGTGGTTGTTGTCGGGCTTCTCAACCAATGTCCAAACTTGATTTCTCTCAAAGTTGTGTAGCTCTTCATGCATAGCATTTATCCAATCCGGATCTTCCAATGCTTCTTCAACCTTCATAGGTTCAATGCTAGAGATGAATGAATAGTGTTCACAAAAGTTAGCTAAACGAGTTTTAGAGCGAGTGATTCTCCCGGTTTGGATATCATTGTAGATTTGCTCGACGGGATGGTCTTTAGCAATTCTTGCTCGAACTCGTGAAAGCTTTTGCCTGGGTCTTGGTTGATCATCTTCTTCATCTTGTTCTTCTTCTTGGCCTTCTTCATTGTTGACGTTGTCGTTCTCTTGTCGTGGTGGAGAAGGAGGTTGTTGACGTTCGTCTTGGTGCACTTCCTTGTTTTCTTCATCTTGGTGTGTCCCACTTGTGGATGCTTCCATATCAACTTTTGGTTCACCTTGTCGTGAGGTAGAATCTTCCACTTGGACGGACGAGGTACTATCCTTCACCTCCGTTGGACGAATCTTGCCAATAGACAAGTCTTGGATTGCTTCCGAAGGATCTTTGTCTCCTACATCAATTGGCAATTTCTCTACTTGCGAGCCGTTAGATTCATCAAACTTCACATCTACCATCTCTTCAACCTTTCGGGTGAAATTGTTGTAGACACGGTATGTGTGAGAGTTTGAGCCATAGCCAAGTAGGAAACCTTCATGAGACTTAGGAGCAAATTTAGAACGATGATGCTTATCAAGAATGTAGCACTTTGAGCCGAATACTCGAAAGTATCCAACTTGGGGTTTGTTACCGGTGAGGAGCTCGTATGCCATCTTGCCGAGTAGCTTGTCAAGATACAAGCGATTTGTTGCATGACAAGCTGTCTCAACCACTTCCGCCCAAAAGTGCTTCGGCGTCTTGAACTCATCAAGCTTCATTCTCGCCATTTCGATGAGCGTTCGGTTCTTCCTCTCAACAACTCCATTTTGTAGAGGTGTGTACGTAGCCGAGAACTCGTGTGAAATCCCTTCTTCGTCAATAAAGGTGTCCATATTTGCGTTCTTGAACTCCGTTCCATTGTCGCTGTGAACCTTCTTGATCTTCACTTCAAATTGATTTTGGGCCTTCCTAGCAAAGTTTTTGAAGATCTTTTGGACCTGTGAGTTATCATCGAGGAAGAACACCCACATAAATCTTGAAAAATCATCAACTATAACTAGACCAAAAGGTTTTCCACCGAGACTATTGTAAGCGTTGGGACCAAAGAGATCCATATGAAGTAGCTCGAGTGGCCTCCTTGTGGTCATGATGTTCTTCACGGGATGCCTTCCTCCAACCTGTTTACCTGCCTGACAAGCGCTGCAAAGTCTATCCTTATCAAATATGACATCGTTAACGCCAAGGATATGATTTCCTTTAATAAGCTTGTCAAGGTTTCGCATACCAACATGACCTAGTCTTCTATGCCACAACCAGCCTTTAAAGGATTTAGCAATAAAGCAAGTTCTAGGTTGAGCCTTTTTAGTGAAATCAACAATGTAGAGATCACCTCTACGTACACCGGTAAAGACCATTTGATGATTATCTCTTTGAAACACTTGGCAATCTACTTCGGTAAATAGGACATTGAAACCGAAATCAGCAAGTCTAGATACTGAAAGTAAGTTGTAGCCAAGAGATTCAACGAGCATGACATTTTGTATGGAGCTATCATGTGATATGGCCACCTTACCGAGGCCAACCACCTTACCCTTTGAGTTGTCACCGAAAGTGACATACTTTCGAGGACCATCATTTTTAGCAAGCTCACGAAACATATCTTTATCTCCGGTCATATGATCAGTACATCCACTATCAAGGACCCATTCCTTTCCTCCAGCCATGTAGCCGCAAAGATTTGCCATAAGACCAAAGTGTCTCATTTCATCGTCAAGATCATATTCACTATCATCATTCTCATCATAGTATCCATGTTCAACATCATCTTGTGATTGATCAATTCCTAGAGAGGGTAATTCATTAGACAAATGATCATTTGTATGATTGTCTTTATGGATTCTAATAGCTTCGGAAATAATATTGCTAATGATTCCAACATCTCCTAAGGCAAGCATGAGATTCGTAAGCTCAAGTAGACAATCACCAAAGCTAGGAGCACTAGAATTCATCTTAGTCAAGGCAATAGACATATGGAGAATTTCATCTAATTTTTTTAAGGAATAATCTGGAAATCGTTCCTCAAGAAATTTCCATATAGTATAGGCACAATCAAGAGTAGGCAAACTAGCAATCAAATTTTTGGACAATCTGATGTAGACATAAACCTAGGGTAGGGTAATATGCCTAACCTACACACCCTACCCAATGTCCTAGTCCTAAGGACAAAGAATTTCAAGTATCAGAAGAAGGGATCCAGTAAAGGTGTCGAGTGAAGTCCACTCGACCTACCATCCACTCGGAGATCTCACTTTATCCAGGTCACTCGACCATCAAACCACTCGACGATAAGAAGACCTAAAGCTGCCCTGCACAGCAAAGGTTGAGCATTCACTCAGATACTTAACGACCATTTACAACATTTCAATACAGGCATTACTTGTAATGCCACCTCTTTATGTATATTGAATCCTATGTAACGGAGGGGATGTTGGGTCCTGGCGCACTCTATATAAGCCACCCCCTCCTCTGGGACAAAGGTTCGGACCCCCTGTAACTCACACGCGTATAATCGAGTCGACCGCCTCCGGGCTCCGAGACGTAGGGCTGTTACTTACTCCGAGAAGGGCCTGAACTCGTAAAACCAGCGTGTACAACTCCTCCATAGCTAAGATCTTGCCTCTACATTCCTACCCCCTATTCTACTGTTAGAATCAGAACCACGACAGTTGGCGCCCACCGTGGGGCAGGTGTCTTAGCGACTTGTTGGAGAAGTTGTAATTTTTTCCGATCCCCTTCATCATGGTTTCAGGTGGAGGTTTGTTTGAGGGCCGCGAGATCCGTCTCGGCACGCTTGTGTTCGTCGCCGATGACTCCGCTTGGATTCAGGAGGCTCCACTCGACGTCGAAGCACTCCCCGTCCGCGGGGCAAAACACTTTCGCGCGTGTGTTCGCGGCGTCCTCCTGAGGCAACCGTCGACCCAATATCGGTCGGCACCTGTGGCGTCCTCCCACCCCATCGCCCGCCGGCGCAAGCGCTCCGGTCGGTCAAGGCTTCAGCGATGGGTGAGGCACGCGGTGGCTCGCCAAACGGCCACCCCCAGGTCACGGCGATCGAGCCCGACGAATCTCTCTACGGCCTGTTTGACCTGTCGACTGGCTCCGCAGAGACCGCATCCGAGTTTGACAGCAGTGATCCAGCGGCGGAGGTCCTCATGGTCGATGGACCTCGCGGTCCTCCCGGCTTCCCTCGCCCTGACGATGGCGACGACAGAGGCGATCCGTCGCATGTCCATGAGGAGTACCTCCCCGAGCCCCTCTCTTCGGAGCAAAGGTAAGAACTTCACCGCCGGAACATGGATGCTCTTCACACTCCTATCATTGGACAAACCCCCGAGGCCCGGGCCTTGGAGGACACGCTACCGCCAATCTGGTGGCCTTTTCACTGGAAAATCTCTAGCGAGTACTCAGCGTCTTGGCGCAAAGGGTTCAAGAATCCAGTCGACGCCATCTTTTTCCACCTCCGACTTAGGTATATCGAACTCCGATTCAAAATCTTGCAGCTGCAGCTCGAATAGCAGAGTCAATTCAGCCCTCCCAGTCAGAAGCTGGCAGAGGTTTAATGCAGATCAGGGATTTACTCCGGGCAGCGGGTGAACAGAATACAGCTGTGTCACAATCACGGAATAGGATCCATAGCAGATCCGTTGTTGCGGATACAGTCCAGTCGGCTCATAGCCCAAGATCGCCCCCGAGGCGTGAGGGACATGGTGACCGACGTGATCAGTACAAAAACCGTGAGCAGTATGATCACAGACTCGACCGTGATGATTGTCGTCGAGTGCCCACTCCTCCCCCAAGGAGTGGATCATATGTGCCTCGACAGCAGGATGACAGGCGCCCTCACAGTGCTGGGCGAAGGATTCCAGTCGACCCCAGAGAACCAGGCTTTGATGCGAGGTCTATTCTTGTTCAGGGTTTGGTCGACAGGAACAGAGCTCACCGAGAAGTTCATGATAGAGATGTACCCACCAGCAGTAGGGCGCGCGTCTCAGGACCAGAGTGCTTCAGCAGAGCCATCAGGGCCGCGGTGATTCCTCCCAACTTTAGGTTGGCGACTCGAGTCAGTAAGTTCACTGGTGAGTCCAAGCCTGATACTTGGCTTGAGGACTACAGAGTGGCTGTTCAGATTGGCGGCGGTAATGATGAAGTGGCTATGAAACACCTGCCTCTGATGTTGGAGGGTTCGACCAGAGCGTGGCTGAATCAGTTAGCACCCAGCAGCATTTACACTTGGGAAGATCTTGGCCGAGTGTTTGTTAGAATGTTTGAAGGGACATGCAAACGACCAGCAGGGTTGACAGAGCTGCAATCCTGTGTGCAGAAGACAAATGAAACTTTGAGGGATTATATCTAGAGATGGATCACACTGCATCACACGGTTGGGAACGTGTCTGATCACCAAGCAGTTTGCGCCTTCAAGGAAGGCGTCAAATATCGCGAGTTGAACTTGAAGTTCGGTCGGACCGGAGACATGTCTCTGAGTCGAATGATGGAGATTGCCACCAAATATGCTAATGGTGAAGAAGAGGATCGGCTCCGGAGTGGCAAGCACAAATCAGTCGCCCATGAAACCGGAGGGGGAAACTCCAGTCGGAAGCAGAAGCGCAAAGCCGAGCCAGCTGCTCCTGGGGAGATCTTAGTCGTGACTCAAGGAAAACCCAAAGGGAAGCCCAAGGGGCCATGGAACCCTAAGAAGATAAAAGATCAAGATGGAAATGATGTGCTAGATTTGCCGTGCCACATCCACACAAAGAAATATGAGGAGGGTAAAATCATTTACCCGAAGCATACCACTCGGCAGTGTTGGCTCCTAATCCAGCAGTTCCGGGATAAACAGCCCAAATGCAAGGAAAAGGAGTCAGACAAGGTTGAGGACAAGGAGGAGAGCGATGACGGTTACCCTCACGTCAATTCCACCGTGATGATTTTTTGCTGATGTTGAGAGCAAGAGTCGACTAAAAGTGATTAACAGAGAAATGAATATGGTTGCTGCGGCGACACCCAGTTATTTGAAATGGTCTCAGACTGCCATCACATTGGACCAGTCCGATCACCCAACACACATAGCCACCCCTGGGAGGCAAGCTTTGGTGGCCGACCCAGTTGTCGAAGGCACTCAACTAACTAAAGTTCTGATGGATGGTGGCAGTGGCCTGAACATTCTGTATGCAGAAACATTGAAAGGGATGGGCATTCCGATGTCCAGACTCAGTGAAAGCAGTATGAGTTTGTCGGATTTCGGGTTCCGGCAGATCCTTCAGGTTCGAACACTGGGGTGCGCGCGGAGATTCGCCCTCTACCTACCTGCACCCCGCCGCCCCGCTAAGATCTAAACTACAAAAGGAACAACACAAGAGACACAAGGTTTATACTAGTTCGGGCCACCGTTGTGGTGTAATACCCTATTCTAGTTTGTGGTATGGTGGATTGCCTCTTGGGCCGATGGTGATGAACAATACAAGGAACAATAGCCTCGCGAGGGTCTGTTCTTGGCCGGGGCGACGAACTGCTTGGAGGAGTTCAGTCGCTCTCTCTCTCTCTCTCTCTCTATCTCTCTCTCGATTCAAGATGCGTCCAGCTACTGATCAGCTGCTCGATCCCCTCTACTATGGTGGCTAGCTCTACTTATATAGGCGGAGGCCCTAGGCCTCTTCCCAAATATGGAGCGGGAAGGGCGCCAACAATTGGCCATTTTGAAGGGGAACATCAGGTACACTTATCCTGACTAAAGTTGGTCCTCGTCTGTCAAAGGCTCTCGTGGTGACGCCGGCTTGGGCTCCACAATGACTTCCTTCCTGCCGTTGGGCTGGTCTTGGTCTTGTTACACTAAAATGGACGCCTTTGCTTGATGCTCTCGCCTGCGCTTGCTCCCTTTGCACCAAAGAGGAAAGGAGGACACTGCGCGGACTGGCGCCCGCCTGGCGCCCTTAGTCGTCATGGCTTGCGTCATGGGCACCTCATGAGGTACCCCGCCTTGATCTCTCCGCCTCGTCGCGAGCCAGCCTGATGAGGCCGTGCCTAAGGAAGCTCCCTATCGTCCGTCCCGCGAGGCTTGGCCCCTCGCGAGGGTCTTGAGCTTGTGCTGATGAAGATGGGCCGCGATGGGCCCCCCTCTGAGCCACGCCGCAGGCCGCAGGCAGACAATTCTGGGGATCCCCGTTCCCAGAACGCCGACAGTAGCCCCCGGGCCCAAGACGCGCCCGGGCTTGGCCGAGCAGAGAGGTGAAGGGGCAAGTGCGAAGCGCCGCGGGCCCCAACAGCCTGCGGCCTTGGGCGCCGCGTGGCGGTTGATTGGACGTGGGCGTCTCCACCTCCCCACGACGCCTCGGCGACTGCACGAATTGACAAGTCCATGCATACAAAGCGGGTCATGATTACCTACGATCGTGGAGGTCGGCGATTGGCCTCCCCTGGCTTTAAGTACGGAACGGTGAGCGCTCCTCTAGTCCATTTCTTCTTGCTTCTCCTTCTTCCCGGTTCTTGCTCCGTCTTGCTGCAATGGCTCCGATCCGCCGGTTCTCCATGGCAGAGAAGGGAAAGGCTCCCCGAGAGGGTCCTGACCCGCTCCCGCCGAAGAAACGGCTAACCCTCTGCCACCAGAATGAGGGTGCCCACGAGGTGGTGTCGAGGCCCTGGTGCGAGCGGCCACCACCGGGGTTCCCGCTTCCATTGTACGCCAAGATCGAGGGCTCTGAAGGGGTTGATGCCGAACGCCACGGGCGACGCCGCCGTCGGCGCCGGCGGGTCACGAAGGTGCGCGTCGTTCCCCCTGGAGTCCACGCCGAGGGCTCCTCCCGAGAGTTCGTGCTCCATGCCTCCGTCTCTCCTCGGTCTTGGATTCACCTTCCTCCCTTCTTCGCCTCCGCGATTCCGCGGGGAGGATCCCTGGAGCTCTGGCTGCAGCACGCCGGCTGCGGCACCCTCGCGACTGGGGCAGAGGTTGCGGTCGTTGCCCCGGGCGAGGTCTTCATGACTCGAGGCTGGGGCGAGATCGCCCGGGTCTGCAGGGCAAGGGGCGCCTTTGCGATTCACTTGGAGTACGACGGCGCTTCGGTCATGCTCTTCAAGGTCTTCGATGCGGAAGGGCGCCGGCTGGAGTGCTGCCCCGGGAGAGGTGATCGAGGCCCTGGCACGGCGAGGGCTAGGCTCGCCAACCACTCCCTCGGCAGCTCCTCAGGCGGTGGAGGCGTCAGAGGATCCAGCGACTCCGCCGAGCTCTTCGCGACTCCGGAGACGAGCGACGACAGCTAAGAGCCCCCGAGCCTGCGCCGCTCTCAGAGCAGGGCGGGCTCGGCAGGCCGTCGCCACCTCTGATCTAAATGGGGTTGGCGCCGGTGCCTGACGGCCCACTGTTCATGATGGTGTCTTTTGCCGGAGCGCGTGTAGTTAGCGTTCTTTAGGATCTGCTCCCTGCGAGGAATCAAAAGCGCGCCCCGTGGGGGCTTGTAAGGTGCCTGTGGTCCTGTTTGTTAATATGATCCTTGTTGTGAAACAGTGCGAGTTGCTCATTCCACCTTAGCTCAGTTCTCCCTTTCGAACCTCGCGAGGGCTTGACGCTCTGCGCTGACAGGTCCCAGTCCGAAGGCAAGCTTCAGCCGTCGCTGGTATGCCAGGTCGCGATGACGTGGTCAAGGCCAGGAGGTGAGCGGCCCGGGGTCCGGTAAGAGCCCCTGAGTCGCGATGCTCAGGATGTCCCCCTTAGCGCTCAAGCAGCCATCGTTCGGTGACAAAGGAGAGCGACGTTGCTAACACGGGATTGCGTTGGGTGAGGGGACGGCGCCGTGTTAGTTAGTGCTTCCGGAGGGTGACTTATCTCGAGAATCAGGAGTCGCTTCCTGGTATGTTGCCGGGTCCGTGCATCGGCAGGCGAGGGGTCGCTTGGCGAGGTCCTCACGTGTCTCTCCCCTCTCGCCTTTGCTCCTCTTTCTGCTCTACGTCCTCGGGTCCAGGCCCTCGAGCTGGTCTCAGCCGTCGCTGGTATGCCAGGTCGTGATGCCGTGGTCAAGGCCAGAGGGTGAGGGCTGGAGGGCCAGTAGGAGCCCTGAGTCGCGATGCTCAGGCACCCCCCCCTTTAACGTGCAAGCGGTTCACGCGTATGAGAGTGAAGGAGACACCATGGGGGCCTCGCCTGACGCTGCTCCTTGAAGAGATCCTGCAGGCTCATCACAGAAAGAACGAAAGTTCGTCGTGACAATCGATAGTCAGCCGTTGGTTGCCCCGGAGGGGTGGCGAGGCACTGAAGGCTTGACGAGGTGGCGCTATGCGTGGCTACCGTGGCCAGAGCTCAGCCATTCAGGTTTGTCGGCGTTGCAGGGACGGACCCATGCGCAAGCGTCGTGCCGTTAGGGAGCAGCTCCAGCAGTTGGTGTCAGTTGAGTGGGCAACTAGGTCAAGCATGTTAATCATGAAGGAGCAAGTCCATTTAGATAAGCGCAAAGAAGACAAACATCGCCGGGGCGGACCCGAGCGACCTGGGGATGATGCAGCCTGAGGGGTGCCCCCAACAAGGTAAGCTAGGAACAGGAAGTAAAAGGGATACACGCCGCAGGGACGGACCCATGCGGCCTGGGAATAATGCAGCCCTGGGGGGCGCTCCCAGTTGGAAATGAAACTTGAAAGATGTCACCTGATAGCGTTGAAGACGAAAGGGTGTTGGTGCAGCAGACTCGGTGGGCTGCGGGAGCCGATCCTCATGAGCCCCCAGGCTCGGGGGCCTCGGGAGGCTCCGGAGGCGCTGGTGGCTCCTCGTGGACCATCTCCATCTCCGCCAGGGCTGCGGAACGCCTGGCCTCTTGAGCCTAGAGGATGTCCCTCATGAGGCGCTGGTACGTGGCGGCTGCGTTCGGCAGGCCGTAAGGCATGCGAACATAGCTGTGGGGTGGACCTTCGCAGCGCCCCACACGAGAGGGACAGAGGCGTTCCTGAGAGGCGGCTCGGTTGAGCCCTGGTATGTCGATGCAGACGCCGAGCCCACTATCCTCGCCTGGATGGGGAGCCACGGCAGGTAAGAGGCGGCTGCCACTCATGACTCTTGACTCCTGCAGCTCCTAAATGATCTTGCTGATGAACTCCTGAGGGTTTGGCCCTCCTTGCCTTGCTCCTTCTTCAGGGAAACGTGCTTCGAAACACGCCTCCAAGTGGTGCCCAAGCGCCTTCCTCGTGACCTTAGCAAGGTCGGTGGCCCTCCAGGGGGGAGCCCCCGAGCCCTGCCTGAGGAGGGCGCCGGGCGCGCTTTCCTATGCGATAGAAGGAGGTTCCCCCTGAGCAGGCGCGGGCCCTGAGGGGCCTGCCTCCTGAGGGGCCCGGCCGGACGATGTCTTCTTCTTCTTGGGGGCGGTCTCGGGAAGTCTCCTGCTTCCGCGATCCGGGTCTTCCAGTGATGCGGCCTGAAAGGCTCGCTCCAGGGAGCACACCGCGTCTTTCTCTTCGCAGGGCACCGTGATGACTCCGCCACTTCCTGGCATCTTGAGGACGTTGTAGCCGTGGTGGGTTACGGCCATGAACTTGGCCAGCGCTGGGTACCCGAGGATGGCGTTGTATGGCAGGCGAATGTGGGCGACGTCGAAGTCGATGAGCTCGGTGCGGTAGTTGTCGCGCGCGCCGAAGGTGACAGGGAGGCGAACCTGCCCGATCGGGACTGTGGAGCCGTCGGTGACTCCGGAGAAAGGCTTGGTGTGACGCCCCGAGACCGACGCTCCAGAAGACTTCCAGCTATTCCGGGTTTCGACGTGTGTTCCATTTGTGCCTGCCCTTTTATTTTTGCATTGCATCATGTCATCATGCCATCATCTCATAAATCTTTTGCAACTCAACTAAATAAATGGCATGGATCTTGGATCCATTTAAATCGAGGGAATTCACCTGGTGATTCTCTTTAAAGCATATCCTCTCGATATTTAGAGAGCTATAGTAAATATTCCAATTATTTGGATTTACCGCAAACACACTTACAAAATATCCTAATGCCTTTGTTGTCTTAATTCTTGATCTCCAACTTTGCAATTTATTCTTTCATCATTTTCCGGAGCCCCACCAAAATCCTCAACATTTTTGGACCTTCCTTTTATCAAGTCCTAGTTCAAACCCATTCAAATGAGTTTGAATTTACATCTTTCAATCATGGGTTTTTTCTATTTTCTCGAACAAGCATATTTACGTGAGTCCGGAAAATAATCCCCATGCCCAAACTCTTCTCCTAGCCTTTCTTTTTTTTTTTCTGCTAAGAGATTAGAGAGAGAGTGAGATGCAGCCAGCCCACCAGTTGGCCCAAGGCCCCGTCGACCCCCTCCTAACCCTAGCCGCCAGAGAGCCCGATCCTCCCGCATCTCTCCCTTGATCCATCTCCTCCTCCTCGTTCCCACGCAGCGCTCGATCCCCTCCTCCCTCGTTGCGCCGTCGCAGAGAGAGAGAGAGAGAGGAGCGCCGCGGCCTCGCCCTTCCTCCTCCTGCATCGAGCGCCCCCGCTCCACCTCGCCCTGCCGTCCCCATGCCAGGACCTCCTCGCCCTTCTCCTCGCCATGTGCGCCCGACGTCGCCCGTCTGCCTCCGCTGCGCCTGCTTCTCCTCCCGAGCCCCTCGACCACGCCCTGCCGGCCCCGCGCCCGGCCTCCGCAACACCACCTGGAGACCAACTCCGGCGGCCCCGTCGCCTCTGCGTGCGAGCACCGCGCGCCCAACCGCCTCGTCCCGTCCTCGCGGCCCCCTCCTCGTCGCCTCCGCGCCACCAGCCAGCCACCGGAGTCGCCGCCGCCGCCGATCTGGCTGTGCCTTGCTGTGGTCCTCCTGCCGGCTCCGTCGCCGCCTCGCAGCCCCTTTGCAGGAGCAGCCTTGGCCCGCCCTCGCATCTCCGACCTCGTCACCATCGACCCGGCAGGAGCTCCGCCTCGCTTCACGCCAAGGCCGAAGACACCGTGGACGCTAAGACCAAGTACCCCTTCATTTCGGCAATACCGGCAAGTTCAGAAGATCCCAAGTACCACTACGACCCGAGAACGTCTACTTCCATCTACTTCCCTCGACGAACTCGCTCCGCCCAAAATGCACGCTTCGAAGGTATAACGCTGAGACGATGCCCGTGAACGAATGCATGTGTTGTATGAGATACTCATGTTCAAACCATGTCCGAGTTGTTCCTTGCGCGTTCCTCCTCGATTGCCATGCCGTCGACCCATGGGTACCCGGTATCCGGGATCACCCCACCATCTTTTGCATGTTCTGCACATCCACACTTTCCTTTGCACCGGCATCTCAATCGAGTTATCGGAACCGGAATGTTGCCGTGGCACCATTTCCGTTGTCGTTGCCGTGGCACCCTTTTTCGTTTCCGCCACGACGACAAATGCTTCATAATGCTCTTGTCAACATTTTCATAAAATTGCTTAAAACTTGCATATGTCATCCGCATCACGATAACAACAATTAAAATGTTTAAAATGTTGTTTGTTTAAATTTGCTTAAATGCCATGCTAAAATGATTTATTTCATAGCTAAATAACCGTAGCTCCAAATTTATTAAACTTTATATGTAAATGGGGTAGAAAAATGCCTAGTTTAACATGGTGACATTAATTTGCATGTTTAACAACTCTAAAATTGTGTTCAGGGCAGATCAGTTCCAAATCTAAAATATGCATATGGGGTTTTACCGGAATTGTTGTTCGTTATTTCCGGCCCCATTTAAATTGTTTAGATGGTATAGTTTTGTTATGCTTCACCACTTGCCATGTTAACCAATATTTAACATTGTTGGGTACATAACCGAGAGAGAACTAAATAAATGTTGTGAAGTTTCGTCAATATGCAACTCGTTGCATATTGGGCTCGATTTAACATGTAGTTTTGTTTGTGCATATTGCCATGCCATGCTATTTAAACCGGACATGCATCATACTTGGTTGTGCATCATGCCATGTGTATGTGATGGTTGTTTACTATGTTGTTTGCTTCTTTCCGGGTTGCTTCTCTCGTTAGCTTCGGTTTCGCTCCGGAGTTGTGAGGATTCGCTCGACTTCGTCCGCTTGTCTTCTTCATGGACTCGTTCTTCTTCCTTGCGGGATCTCGTGCAAGATGACCATACCCTCGAAATCACTTCTATCTTTGCTTGCTAGATGCTCGCTCTTTTGCTATGCCTATGCTATGATGCCTATCACTTGCTTATCATGCCTCCCACATTGCCATGTCAAGCCCCTAACCATCCTTTCCTAGCAAACCGTTGTTTGGCTATGTTACCGCTTTGCTCAGCCCCTCTTATAGCGTTGTTAGTTGCAGGTGAAGATGAAGTTTGTTCCTTGTTGGAACATGGAGATGTTGTTCCTTGTTGGAACATGTTTACATGTTGGGATATCACAATATCTCTTATTTAATTAATGCATCTATATATTTGGTAAAGGGTGGAAGGCTCGGCCTTATGCCTGGTGTTTTGTTCCACTCTTGCCGCCTCTAGTTTCCGTCATACCGGTGTTATGTTCCCGGATTTTGAGTTCCTTACACGGTTGGGTGATTTATGGGACCCCTTGACAGTTCGCTTTGAATAAGACTCCTCCAAAGAAGGCCCAACCTTGGTTTTACCATTTGCCACCTAAGCCTTTTTCCCTTGGGTTCTGCAGACTCAAGGGTCATCTTTATTTTAACCCCCGGGCCAGTGCTCCTCCGAGTGCTGGTCCAAATTAGAGCCACTTGCGGTGCCGCCCCGAGGCAACTTGGGGTATCTTCGGTTGTCGTACGTAGTGTTCATCCGGTGTGCCCTGAGAACGAGATATGTGCAGCTCCTATCAGGATTTGTCGGCACATTCGGGCGGCTTTGCTGGTCTTGTTTTACCATTGTCGAAATGTCTTGTAAACCGGGATTCTGAGACTGATCGGGTCTTCCCAGTAGAAGGAATATCCTTCGTTGATCGTGTGAGAGCTTATAATGGGCTAAGTTGGGACACCCTGCAGGGTATTATCTTTGAAAGCCGTGCCCGCGGTTATGAGGCAGATGGGAATTTGTTAATGTCGGTTGTAGAAAACCCGAAGTTGATCTTAATTAAAATACACCAACCGCGTGTGTAACCGTGATGGTCTCTTCTCGGCGGAGTCCGGGAAGTGAACACGGTGTTGGAGTTATGCTTGATGTAGGTTGTTCTAGGATCACTTGTTGATCATAGTTGTTCGACCGTGCTTTTGCCTTCTCTTCTCGCTCCCATTTGCGTATGTTAGACACCATATATGCTAGTCGCTTGCTGCAACTCCACCTCATACCTTTCCCCTTCCCATAAGCTTAAATAGTCTTGATCTCGCGGGTGTGAGATTGCTGAGTCCCCGTGACTCACAGATACTTCCAAAACCAGTTTGCAGGTGCCGATGAAACCGTGCAGGTGACGCACCCGAGCTCAAGAAGGAGCTCGATCAGTAGTGGAGCCCAGTTGGGACGATCGGGGATCTGTGTAGTATTTGGGGTAGTCTTCTTTTATTTTGGTTCCGTAGTCAGACCTTGATTGTATCTGTATGATGTAATGCTTTACTCATGTATTGTGTGAAGTGGCGATTGTAAGCCAACTATGTATCTCTTTCCCTTATGTATTACATGGGTTGTGTGAAGATTACCTCACTTGCGACATTGCTTTCAATGCGGTTATGCCTCTAAGTCGTGCTTCGACACGTGGGAGATATAGCCGCATCGAGGGCGTTACACTTGGTTGGCTGAAACTGATTGTAAGGCACTTGTAGATTGTTGAACATTTCCACAGACAGGACGTTGAGCCCTGCCCCGCCATCGATGAGGGTCTTGGTGACTAGCACGTTGCTGATGATTGGGGAGCAAAGCATGGGGAGGACTCCGGCTGTGGCAGCACACTTGAGCTGATCCGCTGAACTGAGCGTGATTGCGCACGCCGACCACCTGAGGGGGCGTGTGGCTTCGAGCTTGGGGAGGACTGCATTCACTTCACGGGCGAACTGCTTGAAGATGCGTTGAGAGGCTGGGGCTTGAGCTCCGCCCAGGATGCAGGTGATCGCGGCTCCTCGGAAGCCCCAGCCCCTCGGCCCCGATGATGGTCTTCATTTCTCCTTGGCTACAGCGGCAGAGGAGGGAGGCCTGCGTCGCCTTGCGGGTGATCCTTGCGAGGCTGATCCCTCCAGCCTCCCTTGCGAGGCGGGTCTTGCCAGCGATCCTCGCGAGGTTGGTCGCGCCACCCTTGGCGGGGGCCATGGTCTTCCCAGCGTCCTGCGTTCCTCCCTCCTCCTTGGCCGTATACCTGGTCGCTGCGGTCGGGGTCATCGGCCGATCCTCCCTTCTCACACGGCTCGGAGCTCTTGACATTCGTTGGTGTTGTGGGTGTGGAGATCGTGGTACACGCAGTACCGGCTGCCCTTGGAAGACTCGGGCTGATCTCTGCCCCGCTTGGTGTCCGGCTCTGCCGCGAGCACGGCAGCCCCCTTGCGCTTCACGTTCTTGGCCTTGGATTTCTTCCCTTCTGGGTCTACGGCAGGCAGCTCGAGGAGGGAGAGACGCCCTTCGTCGGCCCTGGCGCACTTGGTCGCAAAGTTGAACAGCTCCAAGGAAGTGCACATGTCTTCATGCATCGCCAGCTCTTGCTTCATCTTGACGTCGCGCACACCGTCGGAGAAGGCGGAGATGATGGCCTCCTCGGTCACCTTGGGAATCTTGAGGCGTGCGTTGTTGAAGCGCTGGATGTATTTCTGCAGGGTCTCCCCTGGTTGCTGCTTGATGCGGCGCATGTCGCTCACGGCGGGTGGCCGGTCACGAGTACCTTAGAAGTTGGCGATGAAGCGGGTGCGCATCTTGTCCCAGGAGGAGATCGTGCCTGGGGCCAGGTTCAGGAGCCAGGTGCAGGCCCCATCCTTGAGCGCCATGGGAAACCAGTTCGCCATGACCTTTTTGTCTCCGTTGGCGGCTTCGATGCCCAGCTCGTAGAGCTGGAGGAACTCTGCGGGGTCGGCCGTGCCGTCATAGCGAGGAGGCAGGTCTGGCTTGAACTTGCCGGGCCACGCGACGCTGCGCAGCTCGGTGGTGAAGGCACGTCAGCCTGCTGTGGCCACAGGAGGCCTTGGATGACGAAGAGCTTGGTCTTGCGGGTCCCCATGCACTGCGGCTGGGAGCAGCGCGGGGTATTGACGCGCTGGAGCAGGAGCGTGGTCGTGACGAGCCGTAGCGGGGAGCACTCGGGCAGCTTCTTGCGGGCGAAGGACCTCCTGGCAGCTCTGCTCTTGCCGCGCTGGCGCCGGACGGAGCGGGTTCCGCCCAGGGACCACGCGCCTTGGGGCCAGGGCGCCTTCTTGAGGGGGAGGCGGCCGAGGCGCCCCCGGAGCTTCGTCGCCCGCGCAGGGCGGGGTGCGGTGCAGCGGGACGGACGGCACGAGGGAGCCCCCTTCGGCGCGGATGAGCTCGGCGACGCGGTTGAGCCACTCTTCGTAGACGTCGTCGACTGGACGGTAGCGCAGGAGCTCGTTTGCCGCGATGAGCGCAGCTCAAGCCTCCATGGGCTTGCGGAATCCACGAGACGAAGAACCAGCCGGGGCGAGTGAGGGGGTAGCAGTGCGGCCGTCTTGCCTCACGGAGGGATGCTGGGACGATGCTTCCTGCTCATTCCCCGCCGGGCCGGTGGCGGCATCGACGGCAGGTGACGGGGAACGACGAGGGCGCCCGCCGACAGGAGCCGTCTGGGCGACGCGGGAAGCGAGAGCGGCTCGGCGCTTGGCGCGGGCCCTACGAGCGTTAGACATGGATGCGGTGGTCGATGGAGAACAGGGCGGCGGAAGACGAATTCCGGCGCACCCCTACCTGGCGCGCCAAATGTCGGATTTCGGGTTCCGGTAGATCCTTGAGGTTCGAACACTGGGGTGCGCGCGGAGATTCGCCCTCTACCTACCTGCACCCCGCCACCTCGCTAAGATCTAAACTACGAAAGGAACAACACAAGAGACACAAGGTTTATACTAGTTTGGGCCACCGTTGTGGTGTAATACCCTACTCTAGTGGTGTGGTGGATTTCCTCTTGGGCCGATGGTGATGAACAATACAAGGCAGAACAGCCTCGCGAGGGTGTGTTCTTGGCCGGGGCGACGAACTGCTTGGAGGAGTTCAGTCGCTCTCTCTCTCTCTCTCTCTCTCTCTCTCTCTCTCTCTCTCTCTCTCTATTCAAGATGCGTCCAGCTACTGATCAGCTGCTCGATCGCCTCTACTATGGTGGCTAGCTCTACTTATATAGGCGGAGGCCCTGGGCTATATTGAGCGGGAAGGGCGCCAACAATTGGCCATTTTGAAGGGGAACATCGGGTACACTTATCCTGACTAAAGTTGGTCCTCGCCTGTCAAAGGCTCTGGAGGTGATGCCGGCTTGGGCTCCACAATGACTTCCTTCCTGCCGTTGGGCTGGTCTTGGTCTTGTTACACTGAAATGGACGCCTTTGCTTGATGCTCTCGCCTGCGCTTGCTCCCTTTGCACCAAAGAGGAAAGGAGGACACTGCTGTGGGCTGGCGCCCGCCTGCCGCCCTTGGTCGTCATGGCTTGCGTCATGGGCACCTCGTGAGGTACCCCGCCTTGATCTCTCCGCCTCCTCGCGAGCTAGCCTGATGAGGCCGTGCCCGAGGAAGCTCCCTGTCGTCCACCCTACGAGGCTTGGCCCCTCGCGAGGGTCTTGAGCTTGTGCTGATGAAGATGGGCCGCGATGGGCCCCCCTTTGAGCCACGCCGCAGGCTGCAGGCAGGCAAGTCTGGGGACCCCTGTTCCCAGAATGCTGACAGAGTTTCCATGGAGTCATTCCAGGCAAGAAGGCTGAATCACTCGGCCAGATTGCTCTTGACGTAGTTTTCGGTGATTACAAGAATTACCGCAAAGAAAAGTTGACATTTTAAGTAGTAGATTTCCAGCGTGCTTATCACGCCATTCTGGGCAGGCCGGCTTACGCACGCTTTATGGATCGACCATGCTATGTGTACCTCAAATTGAAAATGCCTGGTCCCAAGGGCGTGATCACTATCACTGGCAATCGAAAGAAGGCAGAAGAGTGCTTCCAGAAGGGCTCAAAAATTGCTGATGCGCAGATGGCAGTAGTGGAATTGCAGGAGTATCAGAAAAATGCAGATCCGAGTGATTTACTACGAGCTAAGAAACCTGCAACGGAGTCAGCATTTCAGTCGGCCGGTGAAATGAAACCAGTTCATATCCACCCGACTGATCCCAACGCCGCTCCGACTCACATTTCAACGACTCTCGACTCCAAATAGGAAGAAGCGCTCATCCAGTTCCTCCGTGAGAACTGGGACATCTTTGCATGGAAACCTTCTGACATGCCGGGTGTTCCCAGGGAACTGGCTGAGCATCGTTTGCAAGTCGACCCAAAGATAAAACCGGTCAAGGAACATCTTCGACGGTCCGCTATACAGAAGAGAAAAGCAATCGGTGAAGAAGTGGCTCGGCTCCTGGCAGCAGAGTTTATCTGGGAGATTTACCACTCCGAGTGGTTAGCTAACGTCATCATGGTCCCTAAGAAGGACAATTCACTTCGCATGTGCATCGACTTCAAGCATATCAATCGGGCCCGCCCGAAGGATCACTTTCCTCTCCCTCGCATCGATCAGATAGTCGATTCGACTGCGGGATGTGAGCATCTGTCCTTCTACGGGCGCCTATTCCGGTATCATCAGATTAAATGCATTTTGGACCCGACAAAATTAAAACAACTTTCATCACCCCATTCGGGTGCTTTTGTTATGTCACTATGCCATTCAGTCTGAAGAACGCTAGAGCCACATTCATGCGAATGATTCAGAAGTGTTTACTCACTCAAATCAGTCGGAATGTGGAAGCATACATGGATGACATTGTGGTCAAGTCACGTAAAGGTTCCGACCTACTGACTGACCTTGCTGAAACCTTTGCCAACCTCAGAAGGTACGATATCAAGCTTAATCCATCAAAGTGCACGTTTGGAGTTCTAGGCGGAAAGTCACTCGGTTTTCTCGTTTCTGCACGAGGGATCGATGCTAACCCCGAGAAAGTTGGTGCCATACTCCGAATGAAACGCCCAGTGCGTGTGCATGATGTCCAGAAGCTTACTGGTTGTTTGGCCGCCCTAAGTCGATTCATTTCCAGACTTGGTGAGAAGGCGCTACCTCTCTACCGACTGATGAAGAAGTCAGATAAGTTCGAGTGGACTCCCGAAGCTGATGCAGCGTTTGCAGAGCTAAAAGCCCTGCTTTCCACCCAGCCGGTGCTTGCTGCCCCAATCAGCAAAGAGCCTTTACTGCTTTACATAGCAGCCACTGGACAAGTCGTCAGTACAGTACTTATGGTCGAGCAAGAAGAAGAAGGAAAAGCCTATAAAGTTCAGCGCTCGGTTTATTATGTTTCTGAAGTTCTGACTCCATGGAAACAGATATATCCGCACTATCATAAGCTTGTTTATGGGATTTATATGACCACGAAGAAGGTTGCACACTATTTCTCTGACCACTCTGTTAGAGTCGTCAGCGATGCTCCATTATCAGAGATTCTGCACAACAGAGATGCAACTGGTCGAGTGGCAAAATGGGCGATTGAACTCCTTCCCTTAGATATTCAGTTTGAGGCAAAGAAAGCTAACAAGTCCCAAGCAATAGCTGATTTCCTTGCCGAGTGGATCGTACAGCAACTGCCGACTCAAGTTCACTCGGAGCACTGGACCATGTTCTTTGATGGTTCCAAGATGCTGAATGGTTCGGGTGCCGGGGTGGTATTAGTATCCCCCCGAGGAGACAAGCTCAAATATGTACTCCAGATTCAATTTGATTCCTCCAACAACGAAGCAGAATATGAAGCACTCTTATATGGGTTGCGCATGGCCATTTCACTCGGCGTCCGTCGCCTCATGGTCTATGGTGACTCAGATTTGGTGATCAATCAAGTGATGAAAGAGTGGGATGTTAGAAGCCTAGCCATGACTGGTTACTGCAAAGCGGTGAGAAAGCTGGAAAATAAGTTTGAGGGGTTAGAGCTCCATCATATACCCGACTGAAAAATCAAGCAGCCGATGATTTGGCGAAGATAGGTTCCAAGAGAGAAGCCATTCCCAGCAATGTGTTTCTGGAACACATTCACACACCAACAGTTCAAGAAGATCCTTTTTACAGAAGAGCACCCGCAACTTAAGAGCGCCATAGATCCGACTGAAGTCGAGGTTCCAGCTGTGGTCGACCTAATCATGGAAGTTCTGGTCATTACTCCCGACAGGACAGTGCCTTACATCACGTACATCCTTAGAAAGGAACTCCCAGAGGATGAAGATGAGGCTCGACAGATCATCCGTCGATCCAAAGCCTTTACGGTGATAAAGGGACAATTGTTCAGAGAAAGTGTGACTCGGGTCAGTCAGAAATGCATAACGCCAGAAGAAGGTCGAATGATCCTCAATGACATCCACTCAGGGACATGTGGTCATCATGCGTCCTCTCGGGCCATTGTGGCTAAAGCATACCGAGCCGGATTTTATTGGCCCCGAGCAAATGAAATGGCGAAAGATATAGTCGACAGATGTGAAGGTTGTCAGTTCTACTCTGATATGTCTCACAAGCCCGTCATCCACGAAGACCATTCCTTGTCCGCCCTTTGCTGTTTGGGGGTTGGACATGGTCGGGCCGATGACTGGTAGGAGCGGATTTACTCATGTGCTTGTAGCAGTCGACAAGTTTACCAAATGGATTGAAGCCAAACCTATCAAGAATCTTGATGCCAGCACTGCTGTCAGCTTCATCATAGAATTGACCTTCAGATATGGAGTTCCGCACAACATCATCACTGACAATGGATCGAACTTTGATTCTGACGAGTTTAGAGCGTTCTGCGCTTCTCAAGGGACACGAGTCGACTATGCTTCAGTCGCTCACCCACAGTCGAGTGGTCAAGCAGAAAGGGCGAATGGTCTAATCCTCAAAGGGCTGAAACCCCGACTGATGCGTGATCTCAAACACGCAGCAGGCGCCTGGGTCGATGAGCTTCCATCAGTTCTTTGGGGATTAAGGAAAACTCCTAACCGATCGACCGGACGAACACCTTTCTTTTTGGTCTATGGAGCCGAAGCTGTTCTGCCAAGTGAACTGCTCGACAACACACCCCGAGTCAAATTCTTCTCTAAAGAAGAAGCAGAGCAGGCCTGACAAGATTCAGTTGATCTCTTAGAAGAGGAAAGAGAGATGGCATTGATCCGGTCGACCATCTATCAGCAAGATTTGCGTAGATTCCATGCCAGAAACGTGAAGGGTCGAGCTTTTCAAGAGGGAGACTTGGTTCTTCGAGTCGATCAACAGAAGCCACACAAGCTTGCCCCCTCTTGGGAAGGTCCCTTCATTATCACCAGAGTTCTGCACAATGGAGCGTACCAACTTTACAATGTCGACCATCAGAAACACGAGCCACGAGCTTGGAATGCGGAGCTGCTCCGCCCCTTTTATACTTAAGTAGTCACTCGGATGAGATGTAATAAGAAGCACCTTTGTAGTTTATTTATCAAAGACAAGAGCTTTATAATCTTCCTAAACAATTGTTGTCGCTTTTTGTTTCCGTTTGAAATCCCCCAGTGGGTGACTTTGCTGCGAACCCGTTTCGCCCAAATCTGAAAAATCCTACCGAGTGGTGAGCAAGCCTCTCATTCGGGGGCTTAGCTACGAATCCGTTTCGCCTAAGTATGAAAAATCCTACCAAGTGGAGAGCAACCCTCCCACTTAGGGGCTTAGCTGCAGTCAAGTACTCGCCTAAGTATGAAAAATCCTACCGAGTGGAGAGCAACCCTCCCGACCGGGGCTTAGCTGCGATCAAGTACTACGCCTAAGTATGAAAAATCCTACCGAGTGGAGAGCAACCCTCCCACTCGGGGCTTAGCTATGATCAAGTACTCGCCTAAGTATGAAAAATCCTACCGAGTGGAGAGCAACCCTCCCATTCGGGGGCTTAGCTGCAGTCAAGTACTCGCCTAAGTATGAAAAATCCTACCGAGTGGAGAGCAACCCTCCCACTCGGGGGCTTAGCTGCAGTCAAGTACTCGCCTAAGTATGAAAAATCCTACCGACTGGAGATCAACCCTCCCACTCGGGGGCTTAGCTGCAGTCAAGTACTCGCCTAAGTATGAAAAATCCTACCGAGTGGAGAGCAACCCTCCCACTCGGGGGCTTAGCCACTGATCAAGTACTCGCCTAAGTATGAAAATCCTCTTGAGTGGGGAGCAACCCTCCCACTCGGGGCTTAGCTACTGATCAAGTACTCGCCTAAGTATGAAAAAATCCTACCGAGTGGAGAGCAACCTCCCACTCGGGGCTTAGCTGCAGTCAAGTACTGCCTAAGTACGAAAAAATCCTACCGAGTGGAGAGCAACCCTCCCACTTGGGGGCTTAGCTGCAGTCAAGTACTCGCCTAAGTATGAAAAATCCTACCGAGTGGAGAGCAACCCTCCCACTCGGGGGCTTAGCTGCAGTCAAGTACTCGCCTAAGTATGAAAAATCCTACCGAGTGGAGAGCAAACCTCCCACTAGGGCTTAGCTTGATCAAGTACTCGCCTATATGAAAAATCCTACTGAGTGGAGAGAAACCCTCCCACTCGGGGTTTAGCTGCAGTCAAGTACTCGCCTAAGTATGAAAAATCCTACCGAGTGGAGAGCAACCCTCCCACTCGGGGGCTTAGCTACAGTCAAGTACTCGCCTAAGTATGAAAAATAATACCGAGTGGAGAGCAACCCTCCCACTCGGAGGCTTAGTTGCAGTCAAGTACTCGCCTAAGTATATAAGCCATCCCTATCTGCAAGGACGACGAGGTGCAGGTCGACTGCAACCTTCTCCTTCGGAGCTACGCCACAAGTACAACGTTCGCTCCATCCCTATCTGCAAGGACGACGAGGTGCAGGTCGACTGCAACCTTCTCCTTCGGAGTTACGCCACAAGTACAACGTTCGCTCCATCCCTATCTGCAAGGACGACGAGGTGCAGGTCGACTGCAACCTTCTCCTTCGGAGCTACGCCACAAGTACAACGTTTGCTCCATCCCTATCTGCAAGGACGACGAGGTGCAGGTCGACTGCAACCTTCTCCTTCGGAGCTACGCCACAAGTACAACATTCGCTCCATCCCTATCGGCAAGGACGACGAGGTGCAGGTCGACTGCAACCTTCTCCTTCGGAGCTACGCCACAAGTACAACGTTCGCTCCAACCTTATCTGCAAGGACAATGAGGTGCAGGTCGACCGCAACCTTCTCCTTCAGAGCTACCTGCAAGGATGATGAAGCGCAGGTTGATTGAAATCACGACCTCATAGCCACATCTCAAATACCAAGATTACTCCGAGTGAAGAACAAATTCCACTCAAAGGGAAACGCAAGCATATTCAGAAATAAACCAAGATCGGATAAAATCCTAAGGTTTCGGTCGACGGCTCAAAAGTATTCGAGCATCAAGCGCGAAGAAGTTTAACGGTTACACAATCACTCGACATCCCGAGGCAAATAAAGGTGAAGCTTAATGTTTTTTCGATCACGCATCAGGAGAAGGACTGGCTGGGTCGCAGAAACAGTCAAGGTCAATGCTGTCTGCAATGCGAGTTGCGGCGGCAAGAAAAGTGTCCATGAAGGACTGGAAAGTATGCTTCTTCGTGTTTGCAACTTTAAGCTCCGCCAGCTTGTCTTCTTTGGCATCCTTGCAGTGCACTCGGACCAGAGACAGAGCAACGTCAGCACCACAGCGAGCAGAGGACTTCTTCCATTCTTGCACACGCTCAGGGATTTGATTCAGTCGAGCCATCAGAGACTCGAGATCTTGAGACAATTCCGCCTGAGGCCAAAGTTCTGCATCAATCCGGCTCATCGCAGCCCTCAGGCAAGCCAGATAGGCAATTGCGCCATCCATGCGAGACTCCAACCACAGCACATTCATTGCAACTTCATCCTTGGCTGGACAGTTAATGGGGTCAAGACCCGTCTCGACCCGCCCAGTTTCTGCTTCAAAGTCTTGGCAAAATTCTGCGCAGTCGAGTGAATTATGAGTCGACAGGGCAATTAACATTATCAGTCGACAGAAAGAAGACAGATTAATCGGTACCTTCAAGTTTCAGGACCAGTTTCGCAGCAAGTTGGCTCAGCTAAGACTCTAATTCTCCGTTCTTGATCTTGATGCTCCCAAGTTCGTCGGTCAGTTTTTCCTTGTCCTTCTTCAGTCTCTCGACCTCTTGGTTGGCGTCAGAAACAACAGTCTTCTATTTGGAATTTTCCTCTTCTAACTTGCCGACTGAAGCAAGCTTCTTGTGAGCGAGCGCTGTCTTCTCGCGCGCCTCCTTCTGAGCTGCAACTAGGTCCAGATCCTTCTGCTCCAAAGCCTGCTTCATTTTCTCTAAAGAAGTAACATTCTTCAGACGGGCTTGGAGTTTGCGGTTTTCACTACATACATCTGCTTGAGTGGAGTCACTCGTTTCACAAAATGGAAAGGAAACGTGCCAGCAGTGGGATAAACATTCGGCGATTGATTACCTCCCATGGTAGCAACTTCATCACGAGCACTCTGGAGATTCTTCTTGGCCAATTCCAGATCAAGGTTTAGGCTGATTTGCTGCTTGTTCATTGCAGAGAGCTGAGCCCCAAGATCACAAGATTTCTACAGTCACAAGCCATATCAGTCGACAGATATAAAAAGACATCACAATGCTAGTTACTCTAAGACTACCACCGAATCAAACATTCAGCGGCAGTCTCGAGCACTACACCCAGTGGATGCACTTAGCGTGCCCCCACTGATTCTGCAAAAAAAAGGTTCTCAGACCACAGTCGACTGCCCGCAGTCACCTATGGTATCGGGGACTACACCCAGTGGGTGCACTCAGCGTGCCCCCACTGGTTTCGATTCCACTCGGCATGGTCTGCCCAGTTCGAGTGGCAAAAAAAAGGGGAAAGAGGTTCCCATTCTTAGACCACAGTCGACTGCCCGCAGTCACCTATGGTCTCAGGGACTACACCCAGTGGGTGCACTCAGCGTGCCCCCACTGGTTTCGATTCCACTCGGCGTGATCTGTCCAGCTCGACTCGAATCTGTCGGCGTTCTGGGAACGGGGGTCCCCAGACTTGCCTGCCTGCGGCCTGCTGCGTGGCTCAAAGGAGGCCCAGGACGGCCCATCTTCATCAACACAAGCTCAAGACCCTCGCGAGGGGCCAAGCCTCGCGGGGCGGACGACCAAGAGCTTCCTCAGGCACGGCCTCGTCAGGCTGGCTCACGAGGAGGCGGAGAGTTCAAGGCAGGGTACCTCGCGAGGTGCCCGTGACGTAAGCCATGACGACCAAGGGCGCCAGTCGGGCGCCAGCCCGCGCAGCGTCCTCTTTTCCTCTTTGGTGCAAAGTGGGCAAGTGCAGGCAAGGGCATCAGGCAAAGGCATCCATTTCGGTGCAACAAGACCAAGACCAGCCCCAACGGCTGGAATGCAGTCATCGTGGAGCCCAAGCAGGCGTCATCACCAGAGCCTTTGCGGCGAGGACCAACTTTAGTCAGGATAAGTGTACCCGCTGTTCCCCTTCAAAATGGCCAATTGTTGGCGCCCTTCCCGCTCAATATTTGGGAAGAGGCCCAGGGCCTTCGCCTATGAATAGGGGTAGCCACACTCGGGGACGGGGGGATCGAGCAGTCGGAATCCAGAGAGAGAGAGAAACCCGTTCCTCAAGCTAGAGCGACGGGGCACCACTTAGCAGTTCATCATACCCACCAAGAACAGACCCTCGCGAGGCTATTCTTCCCTGTACTGTTCTGCGTCGGCCCAGAGGCAATCCACACACCACAAACTAGAGTAGGGTATTACACCACAACGGTGGCCCGAACTTGTCAGGACCCCGATCCTAAGTCACACCGATCTAGCATGTAACCCATCATATCGCTTTGCGGCCTCACGCACGGTATTCCCACGGGTGTCGCCTTACCATGTCCCGGACCGCTTATGCGTCTTTTGGCTCACGTATATGATAGTGTCGCTAGCATCCATATGACAAAGAACCCGGGCCGACATGGCTAGTCGTGGAACCCAAAGCGGCGCTTAACCTATGGGAACAGGCATACATGAATCACATCGAGCATGTCGGTCATCAACGTATATATTCGGCTGTAGCACTGGGCTAACAGGACTCCGGTATCCCGGGCTGTAGCAGCTAGGCAGGACTCGAATAACACGCGTGACATTTCCCGAAGAACGAGACATATAGAACGAAGTGAAACACATGCCGGCCCGATCAAGTGTCCAAGCAGTAGTCTTTGGGCTAGCAGGACTCCGTGAACCGGTCAGAAGCGGACTACTATCGCTCAGAAGTACGAGACTACATTTCCCCATATGAGAGGCTGCCAAGGATAAACAACTAGTTTGTCGGATCCCACACATACCAAGCATTTCAAACATACACACAATATGCTCAATATGTGTAGATACAACATGGCATCACAACATAACTCTCACGACTCAAATATTATTCATTAGGCTCAAGAGCGAGATATTACAAACATGGGTCTCATGACCCAACACTCAGAGCATACAAGTCAAAGCACAAGCGGAAGCTAATCATGTCTCGAAAGTACGCATAACTATAAATGAAAAAGGCTGAGAAGCACGACTATCTACCAGATTCCGCCAAGGCACAAGATCGTAGCTGAGGTAACAAGCTAAACCGTCAAGTCCAAGCGGAACTACTAGCGAGACTAAAGTCTCTCTCGCAAAACATAAAATAAGCAAACGTGAGTACAATTGTACCCAAAGAAGACTTACATCGTAACTAACTACATATGCATCATTATCAAAAGGGGTGGTGGAGTTTGATTGCAGCAAGCCAGCTTTGACTCGGTGGCTATCCTGAACTACGCATCGCAAGTAACTCTTTTGAGGTGGCTACCACGAGTCCACATATTCACCATATCAATACACCACTATGGACCCGCTCCCGTCTTCCCACGAGAACGCCATCCATAGCACTCACGCTTATCTTGCGCATTTTAGGGTATCCACTTTCACTTGTCTATGAACCGATATAGGCAACCCAGAAGTCCTTTTCCGTGGACACGGCTATTCGAATAGATCATATTAAACCCTGCAGGGGTGTACTTCTTCACACACGCTCACCACTTACCGCCGTTTACACGACATGTACTCGGCAACCTTCAAGCCGGAAGCCCAACGTGGGTGTCGGCCACGGCCTACCTAAACACTCAAGTCCCTAGTCCAGGTTTATCGCCTATTCGGGTTCCATCCGCAGGAGTCCGCCGAGGTTTCCCATACGGCCCCGAACGATGTCTGTGGTTCCCGAGACACCAAACGGGCGAATCGGTACACCGGGCCATTTGTGCCTACCGCAACACAACCCACCCCTAAGGTCAGCGCTATGCGGCGGCCCCAAAGATACTACAAACACAGAAACTACTTGCAACTCCGGACCAGGAACAAGGGTGGTTAAGAAGCCGAGAGGGTCAATTAAGGATCCCAATGCGTGGTAGTAACTTTTTCATGGATCACAAACACGTAACTCCCGCCTCGAGGACGGCTGCAATGAGACAACCCACCATGTACTCCTACATGGCCTCTCACCGCTACCTTTACCAAATCGTGTTCACACACTTAGCTCACACACAATAGGACATGTTCACACAACCATTCCAATTCATTCCCGATGAATCAGACCCGACTCAACTCTAAGCAGTAGCAGGCATGACAAACAAGCATAAATGAGTAGGCACAACATGGCTCAAACAATTCCTACTCATGCTAGTGGGTTTCATCTAATTCTTGTGGAATGACAGGTCATGCAAAGGATCATTGTGTTCAGATACCTCTGCAAGTAACACATGAGTCGTTGTTGTCCTAATGCAGTAAAATAGAGCAGGAGCGAGAGAGTGGGATTGTATCAGAATGAACAAGGGGGTTTTGCTTGCCTGGCACTTCTGAAGATAATAGTTCTTCATCGGTGTCATCGAATAATCATCGTCGGTACATCGTCTACCGGGAGGGACAATTACCGCAAACAAGAGAGAACACAATCAATGCAATGCACATATATGATGCATGATCATGTTAAGGTACTGAATTCACCTAATGCAATAATAATCCAAGTTAATTGAAGTGGAATTCAAACAAGGTTGAACTCCAACTCCAAATGCTATTTCATAAATTACCCTAATCATGATTCATCCTATTCAGTGAGGTTAACTTGTTTAAACATGCATTATCATGGCATAAACAGATTCTTCATATTTTTCTGATCATTTTTCATATATAAATCATTTCCATCCGAGTTACGGTTGAATTTATATGATTTTTAGAAGTTTAGAGTATTTTCTGAATTTCCTGAATTAAAATAATTCCAGAATCATTAATGCGCCAAGATGACATAGGCGTGACGTCAGCCGGGTCAACTGGGTCGCTGTCCAGGTCAACTCGACGCTGGGACCCACGTTTCAGTTTCCTAGTTAATTAACAGAGGCTGTTAGTGCTAATTTTGTCCTAACTAAAAAGTGTCAGTGAGGCATGGGCCCACATGTAAGTGACCCAGAGGGGTCAAACTAGGCCAAACCCGGGTCAACTCGCCGGAGTTGACCCGCGGCTCGTCGCCGGCGGAGCCAGAGACGACGGAGGGGTGCGGATTTCCTCCTCCGGTGACCAAAAGAGAGGCGGAGGGGCCCTACGTGACGCCCGGGCTCGCGCGCATCTAAGGAGACTAGCGGGAGGTGCGGGGGTAGCCGTTGTTCGCCGGAAGCGAGCTCGCGGCGGCGGCCGGAGTTCGGGCGCGGATGGTGTCGATGCTACGGTGCTCAAAAGGGGAAGACGAAGGGTGCTACGTGCTCCTGGGAGTGTGCTGAGCGTGCTTATGGGCTCGGACGCGAGCTACAGCAGCTGTGGCCGCGGCGGCGCCATAGCCGGCGGCGAGGAGCGCTCGGCAAGGTGGTTAGGCGGTTAGAGGAGGCAATCGAGCATGGGGTTAGGGGGAAAAGGATCGTGGCCTCACAGCGGTTGCAGTGGCCATAGAAGCGGGCTCGGGGAAGCTTCGGACGGCGGCACATCAACGGTGGAGATCCGCGGTACTCAACGAGGAAGACGTAAGACGATGGCGTCAGATCAAAGGCCCTGTATGCGCGTGCTTCATCTTGGTGCTTCACGGGCCGAGGCAGACCCGTTGGACAGGGCAGAGGGCAAGGGGAGCACGGTGGGTGGTTCTCGTCGGCGGTCTCGTGCACGGGAGAGAGAGCAGAGGAGGGGAAGGGTCTGAGAGAGTGAGAGAGCTGGGGGCTGCGTGGCTCTCCGTGGCGTCGCCTAGGTGGGCCGGGGAAGCAGGAGGTGCCCGGGGATGCTGGAGGTGGCCGGGCGCGGCGGTGCGGGCACGTCGCCTGGCCCTCCTCTGGGCAGAGGAGGAAGGCGACAGGAAGGAGGCGGTGGTGGGCTGGGTCCTGGGCCAGCGAGGGGAGGGGAAGAGAAGCTGGGCGGTTGGGCGCTGTAGGTCGTAGGGCTTTTTATTTTCTATTTTCTGTTTTGTTTTAGTTTAGTAAAATACTAAACTATTTAAATAAATCCTGAAAATAATTGTGGGCATTAACTAAATTATTACAAAGGCCCTTAACTATTTTCAGAATTGTTGGAGCATTTAAAAATAATATTAATAGTATTTAAATGCCCCAATTCAAATACAATATGGTTTATTCAAAATCCAGAAATGTCTTGGAAAATATCCATCACCTCTGGATATGGTTTTCACCTTTTTCCATTAATCATGAACATTTTTGCAAACCACTTTGGGTTCTTGAAGATATTTTGAAGTTGAACCTATTTGAATTGCTTTAGTGCTAGGGCTTGATCATCCCCATTTCAAATTTCATGGAGATTAAACATGATGCATGGATGCAATGCTACTAGCTACAAACAAGTTCTAGAGCTGATCTGGGCTGTGACAGCTCACCCCCACTAAACAAGAATCTCGCCCCGAGATTCAAGACGTGAGGTAAGAAGAAAAGGGAAGTCACAAACTATCACAATCTTCATGATCCATTTGCCCTTCGCGAAGATGTTGATTCATTCCATCATCTTGGTCTTGACGTCTTCGAGATCTTCACTCGACACGACAACGGAAAGAGGGGAAAAACCCTACATGATTCGACCTTCACGAAGATCAAATAAACATGATCAACTCACGGACTGAGACGGTGACACATCTCGAGTTGAGGCACAAAATACATCGAAAGAGATGGGAGAACAACAACGGGGTTTGATTGGTGGCAACAACTCCACGCCTAGGGAGATGGTGGATAGTGTCAAGGTGGTGAGGAAATATTTATCATGATCCCGTAAAGGGACACCTCGAGAAAGGTAGAAGAAAGAACTATTCCCTTAAGTGGCAAAAAGAATTACTTTTGATCCATAGATCATTGGAACTCTTTATACCAGCCTAAGGCAATCACAAGGCGATCATTTGGTGGAATGCAAAGGAATGGTACACCCGGACTAAAATGGATGATGTGGACTACCTTGTTGAAGACAACGCAATGGATGATTTTGCTTATCATCGAAGGTGGGGGGACCCATGGTGAATCCACTTTTGAGGATGATCCTAGACAAGAATTACTAAGAAGGCAGCCCATAGTGAAATGGCATAAGGACGGTGCAAGCTGGGAACGAAATGCAACTGTTGGAATGTTCCAACCATCATATCTGCCTGAGATTCAGATCTGGTTGGTGTTAGGATATTTCAGACTCATCATGTCTGAAAAGGAAGGGTTGCAACACAATTCGACGAGATGGCGTTGCGAGATTCTCGGGATATGAACTACGATAGCAAGCTCCAAAACATGAGCTGGTTTTGCTAGACATGTGTGAACACGCTGTCCCAGACAAACATGACCACATGGTAGTATTATAATACAACACTACCGAGTTCAGGTGGGGGAACCATCATCGAGGATATTGAAATCACTTCATAAGTCCGGATTAGCTCTCATGAAGGAACTTCTTCTCCTTGAACAAATCAATCAGTGGCTTGGTGTGCTAGGAATACATACGGAATGAAGATGATCAGTCTATCAAACCATAGAATACTTCGCACATGCATGACTGACTTGGAATGATTCCAGAGGAAGCAAAACAAACCTTTCTCAAGTTCATGGCGGCAACTTACACCAGATGCACATGAACTAGAGGAAGTCACTACTTTCATCCAAACATATGCTTCATGAATGAAACACGAAGAAATGCTTACACAAGTTTCCAATACTAGGTTGATGCTCAACATGACTCATGGGGGAGACAAAATGCTACTGATGGGCTCAACAGCAACTTATCGAAATTTCCATATCACTGGACTTCCACCATCATGTGAACACGGTGATAGCATTGGCCAGACCAAAAGATATAATGGTGTATGCTCGAGGGATCAACCACGAGTAAGACAACATTATGAGCACCGTTGGTACTGATTTGATTTGACGATAGCCCATACTCAAATCAAAGAATTGGTAGGACGATAGATCCAACAACTGATCACGAGGAACAATCGATGAAGATATCATCTTTCTTCAACACACACTACACAAGAATATCCCCTTGGAACGAACTAAATTAGGCAAGCTTTTATCTTCCAACTCTCCAAGTTGTTGTTTGGCTTGACCAACTAGCTCAGGGGTATCCAACACAGATTCTTGGAGAAGGGGTGGTTCACAAGAAACCGACTTGATCACGGCTCAACATAACAGTCAGGAAACAACCCGGTAACACTTCCAAGAAGATATTTGGAAAGTCACGAACCACCGGTATGTTACTAAGCTCGAGAGCAATCTTGCTTTTCAAGGCAAGATGATATTATCAAATGAGTGAGGACTTGACAAGATCCTAACCCATCAATCGAGGAGTGCACCAGAAATAAGGACTAGGTAGCACGGTCAATCTTAGGATGATGGTTTAATAACCAACACGCTAAGAATGAGAATATTGTCCATTCACTACCAAGCAACGAGTTGCTCGGGTATTGATTTCACACATCACAATTCACTTGCGGCATTCCGGTTACAACAACACGGAACCGAGGAATGAATAATGATAGCGAGAGTATCAACTGCCAAGAATTCCTAGGAGGTTGTGCAATTCCCATGACATTCTTGACATAAGATGGCAATACTTCAGGTAGAACAGATTCAAAAGCTGAATTGGCATTTTGATCTGCGGGATACAACTACTTTGACCCAATCTCGGATATGGATGAGGTACTGGAGTTTGTTTCTCCTAGTCATTCCGGAATAGAATGGCTTGACGGACCACAAGGACAAAATGCATCGATGAACACAAATGCACACATACCCTTGGCTATCAATTGATAGATGAAGGTCAGAATGCAACTGAAGAGGAACAACTCGAGCAGCATATAACTTCCTGAGTTGTGGATGCACAGATTAGTATGTCGAACGAAGCTCAACATTTCTTCCGGATAATCCATGCAGAGAAGGTAGAACTGGCAGAGTCACAATTATGAATGGAGAACTCCTCAAGAGCACTCTTATTGTGATCTTTTGGCTCAAAAGAACTTCTGCCATAAGCGGTTTGTAGTATTTGGAAGAAGGAAATACTACGGACCTCGAGGACTATCGCAAGGTTACTAATATCCTAAAGGCACTAGCAATACTAACGACATGAAGTAAGTAGGGTGAATCTCGGGTTCAGAAACTCAGGAGTAGAATACCTACTACTAAATGGCATCACGGGATGCTTTCAAGAATGACGGCCAGAATCATCACACCGGGGATACAAAAGCATTGCTAAATTGCTAGGTGACTTCCTAAACACTTAGGGTCATAACAATAGTCCCAACATATGTGTCAAGGTAATAAATTACCTCAATGCACCGATTAGTGTGCTTATTCTGACCAAAAAGGACATCGGGAACGGAAAGAAGGAATTTGCAAATGCATCAGACTATTTAGAGACCTGGGATGACTCGGACAGCATAACGGCTGTAAATGCTCAAAATGATTTGAGACATCCTGCAAAAATGGTGGCATAACCACTCAACAACATCATAACAAGATTCTGAGATCAACAGTTATCATACAGAAGTAGTAGGAACTGAACTGGGGATTAAAACCAACAATCTTAAAAGTCTATGGATTAGTAACACGTCATCCTAATGGATAGATGAGAAGCCTAGTTCTTAACCCCGTAGAAAAGAAGAGGATGACTCAGATCAGAAGGCCATGAGGTATAAGGAGTAAAAAGAGCCTTACGTTCCCTTCCACAATCAATTCCCTTACATAACTAAAGCATTTCTAGACACAACTTCGACCAGTTTGGCTTGGTAATCCCACAGCAACAAAGCTCGATACCAACGCTGTCGGGACCCCGATCCTAAGTCACACCGATCTAGCATGTAACCCATCATATAAACTGCGGCCTCACGACGGTATTCTACGGGTGTCGCCTTACCATGTCCCGGACCGCTTGCGTCTTTTGGCTCACGTATATGATAGTGTCGCTAGCATCCATATGACAAAGAACCCGGGCCGACATGGCTAGTCGTGAACCCAAAGCGGCGCTTAACCTATGGGAACAGGCATACATGAATCACATCGAGCATGTCGGTCATCAACGTATATATTCGGGCTGTAGCACTGGCTAACAGGACTCGGTATCCCGCTGTCAGCAGGCTAGGCGGGACTCGAATAACACCGCGTGACATTTCAAGGGACATATAGGAACGAGAAAGTGAAACACATGCCGGTCAAGTGTCCAAGCGGTAGTCTGGGCTAGCGAGGACTCCGTGAACCGGGTCAGTAGCGGACTACTATCGCCGTAAGCACGAGACTACATTTCCCCATATGAGAGGCTGCCAAGGATAAACAACTAGTTTGTCGGATCCCACACATACCAAGCATTTCAAACATACACACAATATGCTCAATATGTGTAGATACAACATGGCATCACAACATAACTCTACGACTCAAATATTATTCATTAGGCTCAAGAGCGAGATATTACAAACATGGGTCTCATGACCCAACACTCGAGCATACAAGTCAAAGCACAAGCGGAAGCTAATCATGTCTCGAGTAATGCATAACTATAAATGAAAAAGGCCGAGAAGCCCCGACTATCTACCAGATCCTGCCGAAGGCACAAGATCGTAGCTGAGGTAACAAGCTAAACCGTCGAAGTCCAAGCGGAACTACTAGCGAGACTAAAGTCTCTCTGCAAAACATAAAATAAGCAAACGTGAGTACAATTGTACCCAGCAAGACTTACATCAGAACTAACTACATATGCATCATTATCAAAAGGGGGTGGTGGAGTTTGACTGCAGCAAGCCAGCTTTGACTCGGTGGCTATCCTGAACTACGATCGCAAGTAACTCTTTTGAGGTGGCGCCACGAGTCCACATATTCACCATATCAATACACCACTATGGACCCGCCTCCCGCCTTCCCACGAGAACGCCATCCATAGCACTCACACATAACTTGCTCAATTTAGGGTATCCAATTTCACTTGTCTATGAACTGATATAGGCAACCCAGAAGTCCTTTTCCGTGGACACGGCTATTCGAATAGATCATATTAAACCCTGCAGGGTTGTACTTCTTCACACACGCTCACCACTTACCGCGTTTACACGACATGTACTCGGCAACCTTCAAGCGGAAGCCCAACGTGGGTGTCGGCCACGGCCTACCTAAACACTCAAGTCCCTAGTCCAGGTTTATCGCCTATTCGGGTTCCATCCGCAGGGAGTCCGCCGAGGTTTCCCATACGGCCCCGAACGATGTGTACAGGGTTCCCGAGACACCAAACGGGCGAATCGGTACACCGGGCCACGGTGCCTACCGCAACACAACCCACCCCTAAGGTCAGCGTTGCTATGCGGGCCCCCCAAAGATACTACAAACACCGTAAAACTACTTGCAACTACCGGACCAGGAACAAGGGTGGTTAAGAAGCCGAGAGGGTCAATTAAGGATCCCAATGCGTGGTAGTAACTGTTTCATGGATCACAAACACGTAACTCAGTTCCTCGAGGACGGCTGCAATGAGACAACCCACCATGTACTCCTACATGGCCTCTCACCGCTACCTTTTACCAAATCGTGTTCACACACTTAGCTCACACACAATAGGACATGTTCACACAACCATTCCAATTCATTCCCGATGAATCAGACCCGACTCAACTCTAAGCAGTAGCAGGCATGACAAACAAGCATAAATGAGTAGGCACAACATGGCTCAAACAATTCCTACTCATGCTAGTGGGTTTCATCTAATTCTTGTGGAATGACGAGTCATGCAAAGGATCAAGGGGTTCAGCTACCGCTGCAAGTAACACATGAGTCGTTGTTGTCCTAATGCAGTAAAATAGAGCAGGAGAGAGAGTGGGATTGTATCGGAATGAACAAGGGGTTTTGCTTGCTCGGCACTTCGAAGATAATAGTTCTTCATCGGTGTCATCGAATAATCATCGCTTGTACATCGCTCACCGGAGGGACAATTACCGCAAACAAGAGAGAACACAATCAATGCAATGCACATATATGATGCATGATCATGTTAAGGTACTGAATTCACCTAATGCAATAATAATCCAAGTTAATTGAAGTGGAATTCAAACAAGGTTGAACTCCAACTCCAAATGCTATTTCATAAATTACCCTAATCATGATTCATCCTATTCAGTGAGGTTAACTTGTTTAAACATGCATGATCATGGCATAAACAGATTCTTCATATTTTTCTGATCATTTTTCATATATAAATCATTTCCATCCGAGTTACGGTTGAATTTATATGATTTTTAGAAGTTTAGAGTATTTTCTGAATTTCCTGAATTAAAATAATTCCAGAATCATTAATGCGTCAGCATGACATAGGCGTGACGTCAGCGGTCAACTGGGTTGCTGTCCAGGTCAACTCTGACGCTGGGACCCACGTGTCAGTGTCCTAGTTAATTAACAGAGGCTGTTAGTGCTAATTTTGTCCTAACTAAAAAGTGTCAGTGAGGCATGGGCCCACATGTAAGTGACCCAGAGGGGGTCAAACTAGGCCAAACCCGGGTCAACTCGCCGGAGTTGACCCGCGGCTCGTCGCCGGCGGAGCCAGAGACGACGGAGGGGTGCGGATTTCCTCCTCCGGTGACCAAAAGAGAGGCGGAGGGGCCCTACGTGACGCCTTGGGCTCGGCGCATCTAAGGAGACTAGCGGAGGTGCGGGGTAGCCGTTGTTCGCCGGAAGCGAAGCCATGGCGGCCGGAGTTCGGGCGCCGGATGGTGTCGATGCTACGGTGCTCAAAAGGGGAAGACGAAGGGTGCTACGTGCTCTGGGAGTGTCTTGGCGTGCTTATGGGCTCGGACGCTGAGCTACAAAGAGCTGTGGTCATGGCGCCATAGCCGGGCGGGCGAGGGAGCGCCGGCAAGGTGGTTAGGCGGTTAGAGGAGGCAATCGAGCATGGGGTTAGGGGAAAAGGATCGTGGCCTCACAGCGGTTGCAGTGGCCATAGAAGCGGGCTCGGGAAGCTCGGACGGCGGCACATCAATCGGTGGAGATCCGCGGTACTCAACGAGGAAGACGAAGACGATGGCGTCAGATCAAAGGGGCCCCTGTATGCTGCTTCATCTTGGTGCTTCACGGCCGAGGCAGAACCGTTGGACAGGGGCAGAGGGCAAGGGGAGCACGGTGGTCATGGTGGTTCTCGTCGGTGGTCTCAAAGGTGAGAGAGAGAGCAGAGGAGGGGAAGGGGTCGGGAGAGTGAGAGAGAGAGCCAGGGGCTGCGTGGCTCTCCGTGGCGCTGCCTAGGAGGGCCGGGAAGCAGGGAGGTGGCCGGGAAGCAGGAGGTGGCCGGGCGGCGGTGCGCTGCCGGGCACGCGCCTGCCCTCCTCTGGCAGAGGAGGAAGGCAAGGAAGGAGGCGGTGGTACGCCTGGGCCAAATGAGGGGAGGGGGGAAGAGAAGCCGGGGCGGGCGCCTGTGTAGGTCAGGTAGGGTTTTTTTCTATTTTCTGTTTTGTTTTAGTTTAGTAAAATACTAAACTATTTAAATAAATCCTGAAAATAATTGTGGGCATTAACTAAATTATTACAGAGGCCCTTAACTATTTTCAGAATTGTTGGAGCATTTAAAATAATATTAATAGTATTTAAATGCCCCAATTCAAATACAATATGGTTTATTCAAAATCCAGAAATGTCTTGGAAAAATATCCATCACCTCTGGATATGGTTTTCACCTTTTTCCATTAATCATGAACATTTTTGCAAACCACTTTGGGTTCTTGAAGATATTTTGAAGTTGAACCTATTTGAATTGCTTTAGTGCTAGGGCTTAATCATCCCCATTTCAAATTTCATGGAAATTAAACATGATGCATGGATGCAATGCTACTAGTTACAAGCAAGCTCTAGGGCTAATCTGGGGCTGTGACAGAACTAGTATAAATCTTGCGTCTCTTGTGTTGTTCTTGTTAGTAGTTTAGATCACTACGATTCGGCGAGGTACGAGACGGTGGAGGGTTGGATCTCCGCGCGCACCCCAGAGTTCGAACCTTAAGGGTCTGCCGGAACCCGTGACCCGACATTTGGTGCGCCAGGTAGGGGTGCGCCGGAATCTGCCTTTCATTGGCTCGTTCTTCCACGGCCACCGCAACCATATCCGACGCTCGTCGGGCCCGCCCCGAGCGCCGGGCCACCCTCACCTCCCACGTCGCCCGGGCCGCTCCCGTCAGCGGGCACCCTCGTCGTTCCCCGTCACCCGCCGTCAACCCCGCCATCGGCCCGGTGGGGGGCGGGCAGCAAGCACCGCCCCTGCGCTCCCCGGCGACCTCATGGGGGAGGCCGCGCGGCTCCCAGGTCGCCCTCCCCCTCCCACCGGCTTCTCCACTCGTCGCGGCCCTCCTCTGCGGCTCGCCTCCACGCGGCAGGGGGCTCCCCCGGGCCGGACGGGGTCGTCGACCGGGCTGACCTTCCACTCTCAAGACCACCCCGCCAACTCGGCTAGCTCGGGCGCGCTCCCGCTGCTCTGCACACCTACCATCTGCCAGGTCGCCGTCACCAGGACCCTCATCGACGGTGGCACCGGCCTCAATGTACTCTTGGTCGAGGCCTTCAACCTCCTCTGCATACCCAGGGAGCGACTGCTGCCCATCCGGCCTTTTTCGGGCATAGGAGGAGGGTCATCCAGCTCCTTGGGGCAAATCTGGCTTCCGGTGACCCTCGGCACCTACGACAACTTCCGCACAGAATCTGTCGACTTCGACATCGCCCCCATCGGCCTCCCCTACAACGCCATCCTCGGCTATCCGGCATTGGCCAAATTCATGGCCGCAACCCACCCGGGGTACAACCTCATGAAGATGCCGGGAGCAAGTATGCCCCTCACTGCGTCTGGAAGACCGAGGGTGCGCCGCGTAGCCAGCTCACCCTCAGACGGCGGCCGCAAAGACAGCCCGCCGATGCGGAAGCCCCCAAGCCCAAGGGGGCTGCGCCGACCAAGAAGAAGCAGTTGTTCACCCAAGACAAGGCGGAGACCAAGCAGATACCCGTCGATGAGGACGGGTCCACAAACGCCACCTTCATCATAGGCGCCAACCTCGAGCCCGAGCAGGAGGAAGCCCTTGTCAAGTTCCTGCGCGCGAACAAGAAGGTGTTCGCCTGGGAGCCCGATCAGCTGGCTGGGATTCCACAGGGCGTGATCGAGCACCACCTCAACGTGTGCCCCAACGCAAGGCCCAAAGGAAGGTAAAGCGAGGAGCCACCCATCGAAAAGGTGCCTTCATTGTCCAAGAGACCCGCAAGCTAGAGGTCATGGGGTTATCCGCGAGGTCCGGTACCCAGATTGGTTGGCCAACCCCGTGGTGATGCCGAAGAAGGGAGGAAAGGAGCGCATGTGTGTCGACTTCACCAACCTCAACAAAGCATGCCCACAGGATCCATTTCCACTCCCTCGCGTCGACCAGCTTGTCGATTCCACCGCCGAGTGTGACCTGTTGTGCTTCTTGGACGCCTTTTCGGGGTATCACCAAATCAAGATGGCGGTGGAAGACGTGGATAAGACGGCCTTCCTGACCCCATGCGGAGTATACTGCTATACCTGCATGCCATTCGGGTTGCGCAACGCAGGGGCAACCTTCCAGCGGCTCATGCACATCACCTTGGGCCCGCAGCTCGGGAAGAATGTGGAGGCATACGTCGACGACATCGTGGTGAAGTCTCGCGAGGCCAAGACCTTGATACAAGACCTGGAAGAAACCTTCGCGAGCCTCAACGCAGTGAGTCTGCGACTCAACCCAGAGAAGTGTGTGTTTGGAGTTCCCTCATGCAAGCTCCTTGGTTTTCTCGTGTCCCACCGAGGCATCGAGGCCAAGCCAGAAAGGGTCAAAGCAGTGGAAGACATGAGTCCACCGAAGACCCTCAGGGAGATGAAGAAGCTCACAGGGCGGGTAACGGCGTTGGGCCGTTTCATCTCCCGATTGGGGGAGCGGGCGCTGCCTTTCTTCCAGCTGATGAAGAAAAAGGGGCCCTTCGAGTGGACTGAAGAGGCCGACCAAGCTGCTTAAGACCTCAAGAGGTACCGACCAGCCCTCCAGTTGATGGTGGCCCCTGCCGCCTCAGGACCCCTTGGTACTCTACCTCGCCGCCACTCCTTACTTCCGCTAGCGCTGCTCTAGTGGCGGTTAGGGAGGAGCGCCAAAGCCAAGACCACGGCGGCCACCCGAGCTAAGGCAAGACCGAATCAAGGAACTAGCGTAAGTCAAGACCGCAATGGAGGAAGGTCACCACACACAGAGCGCACTGGGCGGGGGGGACCTCCGTCCAAGCACCCAGCCTCCGGAGGCGCCGACGGCTCAGGAGGCACCACCGCTTCCGGAGGACGCCACCAGTACCAACGCCCCTAACCTCGTCGAGCACCCGGTGTACTTCGTCAGTACCGTGCTACGGGATGCGAGGGCACGATACCCCATGCCACAGAAGCTCCTCCTGGCACTCCTAGTGGCTTCGCGCAAGCTGCGGCACTACTTCCAGGGTCATCCAATCAAGGTTGTCTCGGCATACCCCCTGGAGAGGGTGCTCAGGAGCCCCAAGTCGGCTGGAAGGGTCGCCGAGTGGAACATTGAGCTGCAAGCATTCCAGATCGAGTTCAGTACGACCAGAGTCATCAAGGGGGCCGCGCTGGCAGATTTCGTGGCCGAATGGACCGAAGCGCCTGGCCTCAGGGCCGGCGAGGATCGGTCCCTCTCCCCAGGGAGCGAAGCGCCAGAAGGTTGGGTCATGTACTTCGACGGAGCGTTCTCCAGACAGGGCGCTGGGGCTGGGGCAGTACTCATATCCCCCTCTCAGGACAAGCTCTACTATGTCGTGCAGCTCTGTTTCCAGCATGGCGAGAAGGTCTCCAACAATATAGCAGAATATGAGGGGCTGATAGCGGGTCTGAAGGCTGCCGCTGCCCTGGGGGTGAAGCGCCTTACCATCAAGGGCGATTCGCAGCTCCTCGTCAATTTCTCCAACAAGGTGTACGAGCCAAGGGATGAACACATGGAGGCCTACCTTGCGGAGGTCCGCAGGATGGAGAAACAGTTCTGGGGGTTGGAGCTGCAGCACGTGCCCCGTGGCACCAATCAAGAGGCCGACGACATCGCCAAACGAGCCTCCAGGAGGTTACCCCAGGAGCCGGGTGTCTTTGAGGAACGGCTCTTCAAGCCCTCAGCCCTGCCGCCGTTATCAAGCACGGCACAGCCTCGGGAGGAGCTCCCTCAGCCTCCAGCCTCGGGAGCCCCAGCCTGTGGCCCGGCCTCGGGAGCACGCCTGCTCCTAACAATGGAACCTCAAGAGGAGTGCTGGATCACAGAGCTCAAGAGTTACTTAATGCATGGCACTTTGCCAGAGAAGGAGGAGGAGGCAGAGGCGTGTGGCGCGGCAAGCCACGGCATACTGACATCATGGATGGAGAGCTTTACCGGAGACGACCAAACGACGTATCCCTACGCTGCATCACCAGGGAACAGGGGAAGGAATTATTGGCAGATATACATGGCGGAGATTGTGGGCACCATTCATCGTCACGGACCCTTGTCGGGAAGGCGTTTCGCAGCGGTTTCTATTGGCCCACCACGCTCAATGACGCCATCGACCTCGTGAAGGCTTGCGAGGCTTGCCAATTCCATGCCAAGCAGATCCACCAGCCAGCAGGAGGCCTGCAAACCATTCCCCTCACTTGGCCATTCATGGTCTGGGGGCTGGACATTCTGGGCCCTTTCCTCGGGCGCCAGGGGCTACCGCTACCTCTACGCCGTGGACAAATTCACCAAGTGGGCGAAGTCGAGGCCGTCCGCGCCATCCCCGCTGGTTCTGCGGTCAAGTTCATCAAGGGCATCGTGAGCGGTTCGAGTGCCGAACCGCATCATCACCGACAACGGTTTGCAGTTCACCAAGAACCTTTTAAAACGTCTTTGCGCTAACCTTGAAACACAGATATGCTACGCTTCGGTGGCGCACCCCCGCAGCAATGGACAGGCCGAGCGGGCCAATGCAGAGGTCCTGAGAGGCCTCAAGACCAGGACGTTCAAGAAGAAGCTGGAAGTCTGCGGCAGAGGCTGGTATGACGAGCTCCCCTCCGTGCTGTGGTCCTTCCGCACAACTACGACCAAGCCAACTAGAGAGACCCCCTTGTTCCTGGTCTACGGAGCCGAAGCGGTCCTCCCTCACGAGGTCAAGCGTCGATCCGCGCGGGTCCTGGCATTCGATGAAACACAGTAGGGCGCCATGCGGGGGACGACTCTTGTGCTGGAGGAGGAGCACCGTCGGGAAGCTGCTCTGCGAGCGGCAAGGTACCAACAGGCACTCCGGCGATACCACTGCCGCAACATCCGCCCCAGAACTCTCGGGGTAGGAGACCTCGTGCTCCGACGGGTCCTCTCCAGGGAGGGACTGCATAAGCTCTCTCCCATGTGGGAGGGCCCATTCAACGTTGTTCATGTTTCCAGGCCTGGCTCCGTGCGCTTGGAGGTGCAAGAGGGAGTACCTGTACAAAACGCGTGGAACATCCAGCACCTCCGGAGGTTCTACCCCTGAAAGGCCCGGAGCCTGTGAAGAAGGCGAATGCCTGTGAAGCGCATCTTTTTGGAAAAGGCCCAGAGCCTGTGAAGAAGGCGAATGCCTGTGAAGTTCATCCTTTTGGAAAAGGCCCGGAGCCTGTGAAGAAGGCGAATGCCTGTGAAGCTCACCTCTTGGTAAAGGCCCAGAGCCTGTGAAGAAGGCGAATGCCTGTGAAGTTCATCCTTTTGGAAAAGGCCCGGAGCCTGTGAAGAAGGCGAATGCCTGTGAAGCGCATCTTTCTGGAAAAGGCCCAGAGCCTGTGAAGAAGGCGAATGCCTGTGAAGTTCATCCTTTTGGAAAAGGCCCGGAGCCTGTGAAGAAGGCGAATGCCTGTGAAGCTCACCTCTTGGGAAAGGCCCAGAGCCTGTGAAGAAGGCGAATGCCTGTGAAGTTCATCCTTTTGGAAAAGGCCCGGAGCCTGTGGAGAAAGCGAATGCCTGCGAACCTCTTGGGAAAGGCCCAGAGCCTGTGAAGAGGGCGAACGCCCGTGAAGCTTGCTTACCAGAAGAAAGGCCCGGAGCCTGTGAAGAAGGCCCAGTGCCTGTGAAGCTCGCCGCCCCGTGACACTCTCACATAACAATGAGTGGGGCTGTACACGCCCCGGAGCCTCAGGGGTGCCGGCCTGAGGCCCTGGGGCTCCCTCCTACGCCCAGTAGCAGCACTTAGCTCCGCGCTGGTGAGAAGACGTCCAAGACTAGACTAGGTGCCGGACGCGGCTTTTCCGTTTGCTTTCTGCAGTTGACTGGTTATTCCCATTTGAAGTTTTTATCGAAACTATCGCCCCGTTTTGGTCCGTGGTCCTTCGATCTTTTTCGCCCTCCTGCCTCGGTTTCTCTTGCGCGGGGGCTCGCGAGGCAGAAGCCTCGGGAGCCCCCGCGGGTGTTCCTACCCTTATCGCTCAAGTTTCACGGCCCTGGTCCACGGCTGGAGCACCCCTCCTGACCATGCCTCACGGGCAGCACAACGCGAACACGGGGCCAGGGTCGGCCGCCCACGCGGCCACGATCGGGGTTCGATCGCGAATGAGCGCACGACAGAAGGGAACAGTAACAGGATAACAAAAGACGTACATTAATTAACGGCGTTGTTCTAAACACGCCCCATCGGGCCGAACATTGTTCCTTTTTGCGCAGGAGAAAAGGAAAGAAAAGGACAAAAGCAGGTGAAGCACGCCTGCGTCGGCTCTCTTGGGAGGCCCGAGCCGCCTCGAGCTCGGGCCGGACTCCACCTCGCTTCACCGGGCGTGGTGACGAGCGGACCCACTGCCACCCCCAAGCAGCGCTGGCGTGGGGGCTGGCAGCGCTGTGCTGGAAGAATCTCCACCAAGAAGAGCTGGTGAAGCATGGGAGTCGCGGGCATCGCCACCGGCCAGCTGCCCCCCTCGCTCATGGCTGGGTTGAGTCCCCGATCATGGTCGTTGTCCTCGTGGCAGCACCTTCGGGCGGCCGTCTTCCCCAAACACCCTCACGTAGAGGGTGGCGTCGCCATCATACTTGAAGTGCAGGGAGCACCAGCGGCGGAGGCCACGCGCACGCGCGAACGTCTACCAAACGCGGGCCAGGAACAAGTTCCCTGCAGCAGAGACCTCCAGAGAAGCCCACGAAGCCCGCCTGCAACAGCCTGCCTCGCCTGGAGCCGAGAGGCCACTCAGGGCGCCATATGGGAGCTCACCCAGGAGGAAGCACGGGAGCTGAAGCCGGACGCTGAACGGCTCCTCTACCCTCACCAAGAACTCCGGCAGGGCTTCAGCAGCATGGAGGCGCGGCCTCGGGGGACGAGCGGCTGGGGCACGCCCTCCAACCATGGCCAGCCGCTCGTCGCCACGTTGAGAGCCTCCCTCACGATCATGGAGACCGCCGTGGAGGCCACGGGGTGCTTGCGAGGGCGACCTCGACCACGCTTAGGCGGAGGAGAGGAAGATTCGACCTGGCGGCCCTTCCCCTTCTCTGCAGCCGAGAACTTCCTTGGTGGAGCCATGGAAAAGAAGGAGAAACAAGAAATGATAGACTGGAAGGGCGCGCGCCGTTCCGTACTTATAGCCGGCGGAGGCCAACCGTCAGCCTCCACGATCACCAGTCATCATGCCCAACTCTGCATGCAAGGACCTGTCGAATCCGGGCAGTTACCAAGGCGTCGTGGGGGATGCGGTGCGCCCACGTCCAATCAACCGCCACGCGGCGCCCAAGGCCGCAGGCTGTTAGGGCCCACGACGCTTCGCACTTGCCCTTTCGCCTCTGCAGACGCCAAGTCCGGCTCGTCGTGGCCCCGGGCTCACTTGTCGGCGCTCGGGAACGGGGTCCCCAGACTTGCTCGCTGCGGCCTGCCAGATGGCTCAAAGGAGGCCCAGGACGGCCCACCTTCATCAACACAAGCTCAAGACCTCGCGAGGGGCCAAGCCTCATGAGGCCAGACGACCAAGAGCTTCCTCAGGCACGGCCTTGTCAGGCTGGCTCACGAGGAGGCGGAGAGTTCAAGGCAGGGTACCTCGCAAGGCGCCCGTGATGTAAGCCATGACGACCAAGGGCGCCGGTCGGGCGCCAGCCCGCGCAGCGTCCTCTTTTCCTCTTTGGTGCAAAGGGGCAAGCGCAGCAAGGGCATCAGCAAAGGCATCCGCTTCGGTGCAACAAGACCAAGACCAGCCCCAACGGCTGGAATGCGATCATCGTGGAGCCCAAGCAAAGGCGTCATCACGAGCCTTTGCGGTGAGGACCAACTTTAGTCAGGATAAGTGTACCCGCTGTTCCCCTTCAAAATGGCCAATTGTTGGCTCCCTTCCCGCTCAATATTTGGGAAGAGGTCCAGGGCCTTCGCCTATAAATAGGGGTAGCCACACTCGGGGATGGGGGGATCGAGCAGTCGGAATCCAGAGAGAGAGAGAAACCCGTTCCTCAAGCTAGAGCGACGGGGCACCACTTAGCAGTTCATCATACCCACCAAGAACAGACCCTCGCGAGGATGTTCTTCCCTCTACTGTTCTTTGTCAGCCCCAGAGGCAATCCACACACCACAAACTAGAGTAGGGTATTACACCACAACGGTGGCCCGAACTAGTATAAATCTTGCGTCTCTTGTGTTGTTCTTGTTAGTAGTTTAGATCCCTGCGATTCGGCGAGGTACGAGACGGTGGAGGGTTGGATCTCTGCGCGCACCCCAGAGTTCGAACCTTAAGGGTCTGCCGGAACCCGTGACCCGACATAATCGACACAAAGAGACATTCATCATCAAAATAGCAACACCCCAGTGGGTGGTCAGACAAGAAATATGGTCGATCGAAAAGACAACTAACCTGGACATTGGCTTGTAGTGCAGCTCCGGCGTTGAAGGCTACCTGACTAGCCTCATGCACCATTTTCATCTCTCCCATCACAAGATTCAATTGAAGAAGTGCTTCTTTGGCAGCAGCTGATGGATCGTCGGGAGTTTGATATGTAGCGAAAAGTGATGGAGGCAGAGCAATCGACCCCGAGGGGCAGTCAGCCGAGAGCGGAATGGCGAAGGTGACGTTGGTTCGAGCCAGATCTATCGTGCGCTCGACCACCGTTCCAGGTGTCACAGTTGACTGAGGAACCTGGACCTCAGGCGCCTTCACGCCCAGCTCCCTGTCCTTCCTCCTTCTCCCTCTCAGCGGCACCTCTTCATCATCGTCCGGAAGCACAACAATATCTCGTGGATCTGCAAAGAACAGAGAAAACCATGAAGATAACTGACGAATCATTCAGTCGACCAGACGAATTCGAATCGACTTGGCTTACTGGCTTTGGAGGTGACGGTGTCGTCAGCTTCCTCGTCAGTTGGAGTCTTGTCGATGTCCATGTCGGTCGCAGCCGAGGTCGGGCTACACAAATCCGTCAGAACAAAAAGGCCGGTCGGAACAGAAAGAATTTGACCGCAACAAAAGATATGACAAAGGCGTATACCCAGAAGCAACAGGGACATCCATCTTAATCTTAGGCAAGGTCTTCCGAGCCTTCGATGGGTTAGCTTTGGGTGGCTTGGTGACCTTCTCAGCCAGATCTGGACTCAGAGATCGAGTGCGCTTGTGAGATGGAGCACTCAACACCACGGCCTTGCCGCGCCAGTTCGCGGGGTCGTGCTTCTGCTTGGATCAACGTTCGGAGCGAGGCGGCGAGTCGGCTACCTCCTCGTCTTCCGACTCGTCGCTCTCATCTTCATTGTCATCAGCTGGGGACTCCCACTCGCCGCTCTCCTCAGCACTGTCCTCGCCCTCTTGGTCTTGCTCCAGAGCTTGTTCTCCGTGTAGATCTGCAAAGCAAGAGACCAATCCTAAGTCGGTCGGAACAACAATCAGTCAGAAAATACGTTCACAAACTCAGTCATGATGACCAGACCTTATCTGGCGGGTTGCTTTCACTGAAAGGGTCGACTCTCCTAGCACCCCTAGGGTTGTCCTTGTTCCCGGTGATACCCATCAACCACTCGGCTATGGTTTTTGCCTCCACCTCCTCCGGATGAACCCGAGCAGTGTCACCAGCCCCGGAGTACATCCACATGGGATGGTCACGAGCTTGGAGAGGCTGGATCCGCCGACTGAGAAACACCTCAAGCAGATCCATGCCAGTGACACCCTGGTTGATCAGTTGTACCACTCTCTCAACTAGCATGCCTGTCTCTGCCTTCTCCACATCAGTCACTTTCAAGGAAGATGGAGTTTGAACTCGATCTAAAGAGAAAGGAGGAAGCCCAGTCGACTGGTCTGGGGTTGCGAGATCCTGGCAGTAGAACCAGGTCGACTGCCAGCCCCTTACCGACTTAGGAAGAGTCATCGGAGGGAAAGAGCTCCTTTTCCTCTTCTGAATGCCCAGGCCCCCACACATCTGAATGACATGGGTTTTCACATCTTTCGAGTTCGCTTTCTTCACAGTTTGGGGTCGGATGGTAAAGATGTGCTTGAAAAGACCCCAGTGCGGTCGGCACCCCAGGAAATTCTCACACATGGAGACGAACGCAGCAAGATATGTGATAGTATTGGGAGTGAAATGGTGGAGTTGGGCCCCAAAGAAATTCAGGAATCCGCGAAAGAAGGAATGCGGGGGAAGCGAAAAACCACGGTCGACGTGGGTGGCGAGCAAGACACACTCACCCGACTGCGGCTGTGGCTCCGTTTCTCCCCTCGGCAGGCGCGCGGACTTATGGACGATCAGCCCCAGCTCGGCCATATCGTCCACGTCCTCCTGTCGGAGCGAGGATCGGATCCAATCTCCCTGGATCCAACCCGACGGCAACCCCGAGCGCGACGAAGACCCCCGATTCACCTTCTTGCCCTTCGCCGCTTGCCGCTTTCTTCAAGACGCCCAGCCATTGCTTTTGTCCTTCCCCATAGCGGCGGAGTGATGGCGTTGAGAGTGGATGGTATGGGCAGAGCAGAGTCGCAGGAGGAAGAAGAAGGGAATGAGCATGCACTGTGCAAACGCTCCGAGTGGCTGAAGCTTGGGCCCGAGCGGTCCTGTCAAATCTCCCCAACAGTTGCACACGGGATACGTGGCGAAAAAGGTGGCGCAGTAATCGGAAAGTCCTATTTATCTACTACACTTACCGCGGGACGCTCCGCCTGGCGCGCTCCTACTAAAATTTTGAAGCCCAGGAAATCCGGGATCCTCTGCAAACCGATCACGCCAAGGATTTCGTGTCAGAGATTTCGTTCGACGGATGTGGTGGTATAAACCAGTCGGTAATTTCTGAATCGATCAAGGCGACTGAAACGAAGCTGAAGTTCTGTCAAGTGGCCTCTACTTGGAGATATAGACGGGACAATCAAGAGTAAAAGCAAGGTCAACTCCGTCCCTCCGTTTCACTCAAACCTCGATCCATTCGGGGGCTAAAGATTTAGACATAAACCTAGGGTAGGGTAATATGCCTAACCTACACACCCTACCCAAGGTCCTAGTTCTAAGGACAAAGAACTTCAAGTATCAGAAGAAGGGATCCAGTATAGGTGTCGAGTGAAGTCCACTCGACCTACCATCCACTCGGAGATCTTACTTTATCCAGGTCACTCGACCATCAAACCACTCAACGATAAGAATACCTAAAGCTGCCCTGCACAGCAACGGTCGAGCATTCACTCAGATACTTAATGACCATTTACAGCATTTCAATACAGGCGTTACCTGTAACGCCACCTCTTTATGTACATTAAATCCTATGTAACGGAGGGGATCTAGGGTCCTGGCGCACTCTATATAAGCCACCCCCCTCCTCTGGGACAAAGGTTCGGACCCCCTGTAACTCACACGCCAGATAATCCAAATGACCGCCTCCGGGCTCCGAGACGTAGGGCTGTTACTTCCTCCGAGAAGGGCCTGAACTCGTAAAACCAGCGTGTACAACTCCTCCATAGCTAAGATCTTGCCTCTACATTCCTACCCCACTATTCTACTGTCAGACTCAGAACCACGACACAATCCTCTTATGATAAGATTAATGGTTCTAAGATTGTGAATCATGTCAAGATCCTCTTCGGGTGTGGGATGCAAGGGATCAATATGAGGCGCACAAGGACTAGTAATGTACTTGTTCAAATGATATTCATTGAAAATCTGAAGCATTTCATTTTTCCACTCATGTAAACATTCTCCATCAAGTATAGGCACTCTATGTCTAAGACTCCCAATAGTAGACTCATCCATCTTCCTCCAATGGTGTTTAAACCAAACAATGGAGACCAAAGCTCTGATACCAATTAAAAGGATCGAGAAGAGGTGTCTAGAGGGAGGGGGTGATTAGACACTAAGTATCAAAAGTTGCAGTTTTTAACTTCTTTAAGTTGGAGTGGAGTTTTGGCACAAGTTTAACAATCACAACACATATCAAGCAAGCATCCAAAGAGTATATGAGCAGAGGAAAGTAAAGCATGCAACTTGCAAGAATGTAAAGGAAGGGATTGGAGAATTCAAACGCAATTTGGAGACACGGTGATTTTTGAGCCGTGGTTCCGATAGGTGGTGCTATCGTACATCCACGTTGATGGAGACTTCAACCCACGAAGGGTAATGGTTGCGCGAGTCCACGGAGGGCTCCACCCATGAAGGGTCCATGAAGAAGCAACCTTGTCTATCCCACCATGGCCGTCAGCCGCCACGAAGGACTTGCCTCGCTAGCGGTAGATCTTCACGAAGTAGGCGATCTCCTTGCCCTTACAAATTCCTTGGTTCAACTCCACAATCTTGTCAGAGCCTCCCAAGTGACACCTAGCCAATCTAGGAGACACCACTCTCCAAGAAGTATCAAATGGTGTGTTGATGATGAACTCCTTGCTCTTGTGCTTCAAATGATAGTCTCCCCAACACTCAACTCTCTCTCATAGGATTTGGATTTGGTGGAAAGAAGATTTGAGTGGAAAGCAACTTGGGGAAGGCTACAAATCACGATTCATATGGTAGGAATGGAATATCTTGGCCTCAACACATGAGTAGGTAGTTCTCTCTCAGAAAAATGTATGTTGGAAGTGTAGGTTCATTCTGATGGCTCTCTCCACAAATGAAGAGGAGGTGGAGGGGTATATATAGCATCCACGCAAAATCTAACCATTACACACAACTTGCCAATCTCGGTGGGACCGAATTGAGAAACTCGGTCGGACCGATTTAGCAAATCTAGTGACCGTTAGGATTTTCGGTGGGACCGACATGCAACTCGGTAGGACCGATATGGTTAGGGTTAGGGCATAACGTAATCTCGATGAGACCGATTACACAAACTCGGTGAGATCAATTTTGGTAATAAGTTAACCAGAGAGTTGGTCAGGCAAACTCGGTAAGACCGATTACACAAACTCGGTGGGACCGATTTTGGTAATAAGCTAACCAGAGAGTTTGCATTGTAATCTCGGTAGTACCGATTACACAAACTCGGTGAGACCGATTTTGGTAATGGACATACACAGTGAGATTACAATCCCATCTCAGTGAGACCGAAATCCCTATCGGTGAGACCGATTTGCCTAGGGTTTGTGGCAGTGGCTAAGACATCTGAACTCGGTGGCGCCGGATAGAAAGAGTCGGTGGGGCCGAGTTAGACTTTTGGTTTAGGACATACGTGGATGTGAGAAAGTAGTTGAAGGCTTTGGAGCATATCACTAAGGACTTTGAGAAAGAAAGCCATTAAGCAACACCTCATCCCCTCTTGATAGTATTGGCTTTTCCTATAGACTCAATGTGATCTTGGATCACTAAAATAGAAAATGTAGAGTCTTGATCTTGGAGCTTGAGCCAATCCTTTGTCCTTAGCATCTTGAAGGGGTTCCACATCCTTTAGTCCATGCCACTCCATTGTTGAACTTGTCTGAAACATACTAGCTAAAAGTGTTAGTCCAACAAGAGATATGTTGACATTAATTACCAAAACCACCCAGTGAGCACTTTGTGCTTTCACTCCTCGGGCCTCGCGCACTTGTTCGCCATGTTGAACATCTCCAGGGCTGTGCAGAGGTCCTCATGAATGGCAAGCTCCTCCTTCATCTTGATGTCGCAGACGCCATCAGTGAACGCTGAGATGATGGCCTCGTTCGACACCTTGGGGATCTTGAGGCGAACGTTATTGAACCGCTGGAAGTACTTCTGCAGGGTCTCCCCTGGCTACTGCTTGATGCGTCGCGGGTCACCCACGGTCGGCGGGCGGTTGCGTGTGCCCTGGAAGTTGGCGATGAAGCGGTCGCACATCTCATCCGAGGAGGAGACAGACCCCACGGGGAGATTCAGGAGCCAGGAGCGCGCGCCATCCTTGAGGGCCATGGGGAACCAGTTCGCCATGATCTTCTCGTCACCATTGGCCGCCTTGATTCTCAGCTCGTAGAGATGCACGAACTTGGCGGGGTCGGCGGTGCCGTCGAAGCGTGGGGGTAGACCAGGCTTGAACTTGCCCGGCCAGATGACGTTGCAAAGCTCCGAGGTGAATGTGCGGCACCCTGTTGTGGTCACGGGAACCCGTCAGGGAGGTGGAGCTTGGTCTTGGTGCCCACGCGCCACCACCATCATAGGCGGCACACGGTCTTGACGTGGAGGTGCTGGAAGCGCACGTGCATCTTCTTGGGGCCGCTGCACCACTTGGCAGCTCGCCTCTTCGTGCGCAGGCGCCTGGCACGGCGGGTCGTGTCACGGTGCCACCCGCCTTGGTTCGACGATGGCACCCTGGGCTGGAGGTAGTGGAGGTGCCCCGTGAGCCACGTCGCCCGTGGCGGGCGGTTGTTGAGGAAGTGAACGGGTCTGCGCAGTGGAGTCTCCGGCGGCGCTGACGAGCTCGGCGATGCGCTCGAGCCGCCCCTTGTAGAAGTCGTCGACTGGGCGGTAGCAAAGGAGCTCCCGCGCCATGAGCAGAGCAGCTTGCGCATTCACAGGGTCGCGACGCGCGTGGGAGGACGAAGCGGCCGGGGTCAGCGACGGAGTGGCGGTGTGCCTGTCGTGGCGCACTAAGGGGTGCAGCGATGAAGCTTGCTGCTCATGGCCAGCATGGCCCGTGGCGGTGTTGGCTACCAATGACGGAGGACGACAAGGACAACCGTCTTCCGCCGGAGCCGTCTGATCGACGCGGGTGACAACCGCGGCCCGGCGCTTAGCGCGAGCCCGACGTGTGTCAGCCATGGAAGTGTCGGAGTAGCGGTGGGTCGATCGACGGAACAAAGGATCCGACGCACCCCTACCTGGTCTGCCAAATGTTGGATTTTAGGTTCCGCAAACCCTTGATACGTTCGAACTCTGGGGTGCGTGCAGAGATATCAACCTATCCAGCTTGCCTACTCGCGATTCTCAAAGCCTAGCGCGTCGAGCTCAAAAGGACAAAGAGACACAACAGTTTATCCTAGTTCGGGCCACCTTGCAGTGTAATACCCTACTCCAGGGTTTTGGAGGATTGCATCGAGGGGTTGAGGATGAACTAGTATAGTGGATGAACTAGCCTCAGGAGGTGAGGTGTTCTTGAGCTCGGGAGAGCTGGTGAGGTGGTCGGATGAGAATGGATCTGATCCCTATTCTACTCTTTCCTTCTGGATTCGACCCCTCAACCCCCTTCCTATGTTGGTGGCTAAGTCCTATTTATAGTGGCCTCGGTTCTCTTCCCAAATGTTGGCGGGAAGGGATCCCACAAAGGCCGGATTTGAAGGGGGACAGGAAGTACATCCTATCCTGATTAAAGTGGTCTTTGCCTGCAAAAGCCTCTGGTCGTGACACTGCGGTGGGCTCGGTGATGACCTCCGTCCTGCCGTCCTAGTGGTCTTGGTCTTGTTGCACCGTAATGGAAACCTTTGGCTGATTCCTCGGGACTCCGTGCCTGCTACTTCCCTCCTTTGCACCAAAGTGGAAATTGGTACTCAGCGCCCGCTAGCGCCCGCCTAGCCTAGGTCGTCATGGCTCACGCCAGCTGAGCCTCGTGAGGTGCACCTTGCATAGAAGTCTCCGACCCTTAGGAGCCAGCCTGAGGAGGCCGATCCCCTTGGAGGTCTTGGCGTCGTCCGCCTCGCGAGGGTCTTGAGTTGTTGATGCTGAAGCAGGGTCGTACCAGGTCGTCGATGGAGCCACGCAGTGGGCCGCAGGCAGGCAAGTCTGGGTACCCCCGTATCCAGAATGCCGACAAAGGCTATGTTGATTTTGTTTCGACTACATGCGTGAACATGTGCCAAGTCAAGCCACTAAAATCATCCAAAGGAGGATACCACCCTATCATACCACATCACAACCATTTTAATAGCATGTTAGCATGCAAGGTAAACCATTATAAACTCCTAGCTAATTAAGAATGGCATGAATAACTATAATCTCTAATTGTCATTGCAAACATGTTTCATTCATAATTGGCTAAATCAGGAATGATGAACTAATAATATTTACAAAAACAAGATAGGTCGAGTTCATACCAGCTTCTTCCATCTCAATCATTTCATCATATATCGTGATTATTGCCTTTGACTTGCACGACCGAACGATGTGGATAATAATAATAATGCACGTGCATTGGACTAAGCTGGAATCTACAAACATTTAATTCAAAGGAGAAGACAAGGTAATATGGGCTCTTGGTTAGATCAACAATAATGCATATGAGAGCCATTCAACATTTTCATCATGGTCTTTCTCCTCTCAACCCCCAAAGAAAAGAAAAGAACTTCAAAGAAAAATAAAACTATTTACACGGGAAAGCTCCCAACAAGCAAATGGAGAACTGGAAATCTTTTTGGGTTTTCTTTTAATATTACTACTACAAGCATCGAAAGTAAACTGGCAAAAGGATACAACTAATTTTTTTTCTCTCAAGGTTTTTCAAACACACAAGAAGAAAGCAAGAAAAGAAAAGAAACTGGCATGGTTAGTACAATGAAAAAGTATGAACACCGACAACTAGAATGAGTGTGTGAACATGAATGTAATGTTGGTGAGAAATACATACTCCCCCAAGCTTAGGCTTTTGGCCTAAGTTGTTCTATGGCCACGGCTAGCCTGGCGGATATCCAAAGTTATAGTCGGGGTTGTACTGAGATGCAGCAGCTACCGCCTGAAGTGCTGCGACCTGGAGGCAAGCTGCCTCCGTCCTCCTCTCATATTCATTTGCCTCTTCCTTGGTTATAAAGTATCTCCAGTTTGCCTGAAAGTTAAATAAACTAGGAGCAGGAAGAGTAATATGGACAACACGCCGTCTGCCAAAGATTAGTCGATACTGGAGGAACTGTTCGTTCATCTCAAGAAACTGATGGCGAACCATAGCATTATAATCTAGAAAAGCAGGTGGCAACTCAATATCATTTCCATTTATGGGTACACCAAGATAATCAGCTAAATGAGTTGCATAAATTCCACCTAATAAATCCCCACTTTTACCATTAAGATGTAACCTCCGTGCAACAACGGCCCCCAAGTTATATTGTTTATCACCTAATAGCGCACTCTTGAGGACACTACGATCTGAAACGCACATGTGAAAAAGCTCATCTTTATTGTTAATGCATCTACCTATAAAGAGATCAAAGTAATGTATGGAAGGGAAATGAATGCTCCCTACAGTAGGCGATATCTCTAGTTTCTCCCACAGTGATACTAGCAAGAAAATCTTAATATTCAGATTTGCGAGGTTCACTAAAGTTGCCCCACTATGGAATTTCACAAGCAGTGTTAAAATCTTCAAGGTGTAAAGTTAAACCTCCGCACAAAGGAATCAGTGAGGTGATAGCTCTACAAAAAAATACACTTCCGTGATGATACGTGTTTGTCACAGTAGGTCGCATTTTTTGTCAAAGTCATACCTGTGCTGTCGTAGAAGTGTTCCATGACATTACCAAAATTATCATCACGGAAGTGTCCACTTCCATGACGATAAATCGCGCGTCATAGAAGTGTTTTCGTCAAGGGTGAACGACACGTGGAATGCACCATAACGGAACGCCGTTAAGCTATCGGGTTTCGGTTTTGGATCCGATAACCCGTTAATAGCCCCGAGCAATGGGGATTTTCCACGTGTAAAATCATCATTGGCTGGAGGAAACACATGTCGGCTCACCGTCGGGACAGATGTCATCCACTCATTGGACCGAAGGCGCCTATGATACATGGACACGTGGCACGGCCCAACAGAGGTCCATTCCTGTGAAAAGGCCGGCCCGTTTTACTTGGTCAAAAGGTGGTGGGCCGGCCTACTAAAAGCCTGTTAACGGCTTGTTCGCATATAGCCCATTTACAGCCCGCTAACCCAGGGCCCGTTACGACCTATCTGAATTAGGCCCAGTAGTGTCATATGGGCCGTCCAATATGATTCCAGCCCATTTTAACTTCTGGCCCAAGTATGGCCCATGACGTCTTTCGGCCCATATGAGGCCCTTTGTAACTCTTGGCCCATTAACAGCCCGTGGTGAAATTGGCGCGTAATGAACAGTGTATCACTTTATACCCATTAACGGCCCATTATTCCAGTGGGCCGTTTCCAGCCCATGTTATCATTCGACCTTCTCAGGGCCCATTTATTCTTGTGCTCATTTCCAGCATTCGGTTACTTACGACCCGTTACTGTCACTTTCTGCTTGTGGGCCAAATTCAGCCCGTTGTTACAGTCGGCCTGTTTGTGGCCCATTAATACGTTGGGCCGTTTTCATAGTGTCATCAGATACGGCCTATTAACGACGGGCCGTTATGGTCGGCCCATGAACGGATGATTCCAACTCTATCCCATTTACAGCCATAATGCGGTCTGTTATTGGCCCATTTTGGCCAATCGATCATACGGCCCATATAAGGCCCATTGATGATACGCCCCGTAGAAGGCCCATTGTGCCTATGGCCCGTAGAAGGCCCATTGTTTCTACAGCCCGTAGAAGGCCCATTGTTTCTACGGACGGTAGGAGGCCTAGTGTCACTACAGTAAATATGTAGCCCATGCTTATCGTGGCCTATTTTTAAAAAATAGGTTATTGCAGCCACTAGCAAACTGCGGAAAAAGAACTACACTGACTACAAGCAAACAAATAAACAAGACGACAAGGAAATAAATAAGCAAGCAACTTACGCTAGGCTATCACGGCTATTACACATATTACATCCACTGGGCAACAAAGTTCGCCACCAAAGGTAAATATAGGGAACAAAGCAGCATATCATATACACTGGTTGTCAAAGCTGGCGACTAGCGCAAATAAACGCCGCAGCAAAACAAGTCCAGAACTGAAACCACTTCAGAAGATCTCAAGAAACAATATCCTGGGTACCCATAATGCTGGCAAGATGCTTAGCAAGCTTATTAACTTTCTCATGTTTGGCACTTAAATCCTCCAAATATTGTTGCACCGAAAGTATGCATCTGAATTCTGCAGGGACTTCCTCAGTCCTTCAGCTTCCTCTCGTAGCACATCTGATCGATGTCTTTCAACTTGAAGTTGATACTCAAGAAGATGAACTAGTTCAGGCAGCGAGTTCGAAGAGCTTGTGCCATCAGTAGTGGCCAGTAACTCGAACACTACATCAAGACCAGACTTTTGGGTTCTCTCACTGTCGTCAAGATAGTTTTTATCAGCTTTCTTGGAGACCAACAGGGATGTCTCACTATCTTGAACCTTATCTTCATTACTTCCTTTACCATTGCATAATGGGGTAATGTTCTCCAATATTTTGTCCGCATTCTAAAAGAGAAACAATCAGACACATCACAGGTTTACCATGTTGTATATGAAACTCATTTTGGTAAATGAGTTCAGTAGTAAAGTGGACAGGATAACAACATGAAACAAACATATATCTATGTACCATGGTCACTTTATGGTCTATATCATTCTCGTTTTTGTTGCTGAATCAAGATAGAGACACAGTTCAAATAATATTTGTTTAAGACAAAGCAGAATCGACAGAATATAAGTGTGGGAAACTATAGAGCAATAACAACACTTGTAATGTGCATGACATGAGAACATAACTGTTTATTCAATTGAAACTAAAATCAACATAGAGCAGGTTAGAACAGCAAACCAGTTAAAGAAATAGGTTTAAAACATACCTGTTGCGCCATTGGAGTTTCAGTTCCATCCTTCAAATTCCGTCCTCGTGCTTTGGGCACTGTAGTTCCCTTACTAACTGCTCGTGTTGGGTCCTCTATGGTGGAGATGGTGATGTGTCAACTGGAACTAGGTTACTATCTGCTGGGGTTGGGGTTAGAAGGGGTGTAGCTGGTTCTCTATCCAACTGGGTAGGGGTACAATCTGCGATAGTCTGGGTTATGTGTGGTGGAGCTGGTTCTTGGGCAAGTACAACTGTGGTTCTATCTGCATCAACTGGTAGCACTATCTTATCTGAAGACCGTGTTGTTACTCCCTTAGATACTGCCATCACCCTCTCCAATTCAAATGGCTGATAAACAAGAAAAGTAATTGAAAGTACAACCATTGTATGATAGACAGGTGCAATGGATAGTGGGGAATAAAAGAGGGCATGAAATAATTCACATTTATGTTGTCTAACTAAACATGATAGCATGGCACAATTTCACATATATGATGGCTAACTAAACAGGATAGCATGACACAATTTCACATTATGATGGCTAACTAAAAAAGATGGAAAGACATAGTTGAAAATATGATGACTATGTAAACAGGATGACATGATATAACTATATAATGTGTTTATTAAATTGGTTGGCATGCCATAATTCACATACATTCATGGATAGAATGCCATAATTCAGAATATGATGACTGTAAACACTAAATAGGATGAGATGATATAACTATATGATGTCTTTATTAAATGGGTTGACATGCCATAATTCAGATAGATGCTATGTATGTACTATGTAAACATGATGGCATGATATAATTCAAATATATGATTTATATAGTAAGCAAGTAAGTAGATGGAAATCCATATATGATGTAAAAACTAAGCAATGCAAGACACCATGCATGACATGGGTAATATAACCCTGCCAAGTTTGAGCATAGACCTCAGGGGGAAATAGGACTGGTCATCGGTCTACGAATCCTCCTCCGAGGAGCGCTCAGTAACCAGCAAGATGTCTGCTTCAAAGAGGTAGCATTGTCTGCTCTGAATACCTTGTTTTCACTCCAGATACTTCCATCACCGCTTCAAATGGCTGATGCACATGAAGAGTAGTTGAATATACAAATGGTGTCAACAAATGGAACACGTAATACAAAAAAATGATAACATGATATAATTTACATACATGATGATTGGCTAAACAGCATGGCATTGCATAATTCACATATATAATGCCTTTGCAACAAGATAGCATTGCATAATTCACATATATAATGTCTTGCAACAAGATGGCAATGCATAATTCGCATATATGGTAATTAGACACTGAACATGTGGCATTCACACAAAGCATGTCTAAACTAATCAAATGACATAGCAATGCAAGACACCATACGCATGATATGAGCAACATAACCCTGCCAAGTTAGAGCATACACCTCAGGGGGGGAATAGGACTGGTCATCTGTCTCTGAATCCTCCTCTGAGGAGCTATCCGTAACCAGCGAGATATGCGCTTCGTCAGATAGCATAGTCTGCTCTGAAGACCTTGTTTTCACTCCAGAATTTTCCATCACCGTGTCAAATGTCTGATGCACACGAAGAGCAGTTGAATGTACTAACATTGTTGACAAATGTAATACATAACGAAAAAAAGGATGGCCTGATATAATTTACATATAAGATGACTGGCTAAACAAGATGGCATTGCATAATTCACATAAACGGTGAATAAACTAAATAGATGGCATTCGCACAAAGGATGTCTAAACTAAAGTAAGAAATGCAAGGCACCATATGAATGATATAACCAAGATCAGCATGCCAAGTTAGAGCGAAGACCTCAGGGGGTAAATAGGAGTGGTCTTTACCTCCATAGGCTAGCTCTTAGGGTTTAGACTCTACGATCTCATGGTAGATCTATTCTTGTACTACCCATATCATCAATATTAATCAAGCAGGAAGTAGGGTTTTACCTCCATCGAGAGGGCCCGAACCTGGGTAAACATCTGTGTCCCTTGCTTCCTGTTACCATCAGCCTTGACGCACAGATCGGGACCCCCTACCCGAGATCCGCCAGTTTTGACACCGACATTGGTGCTTTCATTGGGAGTTCCTCTGTGCCGTCACCATCAGGCTCGATGGCCCCTTCAATTATTATCGACGATGCTGTCCAGGGCGAGACTTTCCTCCTAGGAGCACCAGACAGTCGCGACGGGCACAACTTAGGCCTGCTGTCGGACAAAGCTCAGGGTATCACCCCCGCAGTATCCTCGGATCTAAATCCGGACCATGCCGTGTTGCCTGCGGACGGAGGGCTGGACCCCACCCCGCAGGCCACACACTTATCGGCGATGCAGACGAACACGGGCCTTACCTTTATGGTAGCCTATGACTCTAGACCCCCGGATTCGTATCCGGATATTGAGTCTTGTCCACGCACTCCCGAGCCAGATTGGGCTCCGGTAATGGAGCTCACCACCGCGGACATCTTTCAGCACTCTCCCTTTGGCGACATGCTGAACTTGTTGAAAACTCTCTCTTTGACAGAAATTTCTGGGCCAAACTATGTCCGATTCGAGTGGGAAGCAGGCGACGAAGAAATTCGTTGCCCACCCACCACCCACTTCATAGCCACGGTCGACGATTTAACCGACATTCCTGACTTCGACTCCGAAAACATCGACGGTATGGACGACGATGCCAGAGGAGATTCGGAATTTATGGGGCGCCGGACTTCCCCCTCGTCACAGGACATATACATGGTGGATACGCCCAAAGAGGACAAAGGTGAGAATCCGGATGATAAAACCCCGGACAAAAGCCAAAGCGGCGGCGCAGACGCCGTTCTAAGTCCAGCAACAGTAAAAATCGAAACAAGAGCACCAGAGGGATCGACACTACAATCAACTCCGAAGGCAACAATGACCATACGGACCTAGCGATGGAGCAGGACGAACCAGGTCACCCTGAACACAGTTCGGAGTAGATGCCCGAGCACAATGATCCCGACGGACGAGGTCACCAAAAAGAACCAACATAGAAAAACAGTCCGGACAACGATGGCAGCCCAGAAAAACACGTGGAACGAGATAACCTCCACAGAAAGCTTATGGCCACCGCAAGAAGTCTAAAGAAGCAGAAGCAACGGCTCAAAGCCGCGCAGGAAACACTCAACCACAGATGGAATAAAGTGCTAGACACTGAAGAAAGATACGGTGATGATCGCCACACAAAGAGCTATCCAAAACGCATGCTACTGCCAGAATTCGACGACGAAGCCGCACCACTTCATAACGGCAACAAAGCGGCTACCGACACCGCGCACGATCCACGTGAACACCTGAATAAGAAAGCCGGCGCGGCCAGGTCCATTTACGGATCCAAAGGACACACCCCGGCGAGGGACTATGGTCAGCAAAACGATTACGTCAATCGAACACAAGTCCGGAGTAAACACCGGACATAACAATAGCCGACGGCGTGCCAAAACACGTCCAGATACAGAGGGGCTGCTCACCCCCTGTGCTTTACCGATGAAGTACTGGACCATGAATTTCCTCAGGGCTTTAAACCTGTGAACATAGAGGCATCTGACGACAGCAGACCTGTGGGTCTGGATCGAGGCTTTATCCTGCACATACATATGGCTCGTGGGGATGACCTTCACGCCATTAAATACCTCCCCCTCAAACTCAATTGGGAGCTGGGAGGAACTTGAGGACGCTTTCAGGGCCAATTTTCAAGGGATTTATGTCCGGCCTCTGGATGCTGACGAGTTAAGCCACATAGTCCAACAGCCCGGAGAGTCCGCCCGCAAGCTTTGGAATAGATTCCTCACTAAGAAAAATCAAATTGTTGACTGTCCAGATGCCGAAGCCTTAGCAGCATTCAAACACAACATCCGTGATGAGTGGCTCGCCAGACACCTCGGCCAAGAAAAACCAAGGGCAATGGCAGCCCTAACAAGCCTTATGACCCGCTTATGCTGGAGAAGATAGCTGGCTAGCCCAGAAGGCACCAAATGACCCCAGCACATCCGAAATAAGGGATGGCAACGGGAAGCCACGGCGTCATAAAAACAAACGCCAAAACAAGGAAGAGAGCCCGGATAACACGACAGTTAATGCCGGATTCAGGGGCTCTCGACCTAATCAGCAAAACAAGCCATCTAAAGGCAGCAAAGAGGGACCGTCCGGTCTGAATAGAGTCCTAGATAGACTATGCCAAATTCATGGCACCCCTGACAAACCTGCAAACCACACGCACAGAGAGTGCTTGGTCTTCAAGCAGGCCGGCAAATTAAATGCCGAACACAAGGAAAGGGAAACACCAAGTGAAGACGAGGATGAACCCCGCCAAATTAACACCGGGCGACGTAAAAAATTCCCGCCAGAGGTTAAAACAGTGAACATGATCCACGCGACTCACACATCCATGAGGAGGCATGAACGCGCGCATAGAGACGCGATCGATATAGAGCCCATCATCCTCATGCCTAACCACTGGATGCCTTATCTGATCACTTTCGATAACTTGGATGACCGAACTAGTATTCGGCGCGGAGGATCAAAGGCCTTGGTGCTTGACCCGATAATCGACGGATACCGTCTCACCCGCGTCCTTATGGACGGCGGCAACAGTCTCAATTTAATACATGAGGACACTATCCGCAGGATGGGGATAGACCCATCCAGAATCAACCAAAGCAACACCACCTTTGAAGGGGTGATACCAGGCGTTGAAGCCCATAGCAGAGGCTCCGTCGCACTGGAGGTAACATTCGGCTCTCCAGGCAACTCCAGAAGCGAAGAACTAATCTTCATCATCGCACCCTTCCAAAGCGACTATCACGCAGTGCTCGGAAGAACGGCCTTCGCCCGCATCAACGCATTGCCACACTATGGCTACCTTACACTTAAGATTCCCGGTCCACGTGGCGTAATCACCGTTAGCGGACTAACAGAGCGCTCGTCACGCGCAGAGAAACACGCGACGGCCCTTGCTGCCGGACTATAAGAGGCCTCCAACATCAGAAAACATGACTGGTCCTTAAAGACCACAGACTCGGCTAGACGAATCCGGTCGCCCAGATAAAATTGAACCAGGGCACCGTATATGTAATCCCATAGTGGACAGTAGGGGCTATAAATACTTAATATAGTCCCACAGTTGGCTCAACCTTATGGGTAGGCCAACATCTTACACTTTTATTATCCATCGTATACTTACGTTGTACTCTTCTACGAGTTTTTCTCTTATCCACAGACAACGCTCGCGATACCCTTCTAGGATACGGCACAACGGAGACAAAGGCGCAGACGTGCATCAGGGCCCCGTTAAACAGGTTTCTTTTTAGATTATGCCCCTGTGTAAACCTTTTTATTTCCTCTTGTTTCTTAACAATCCCATGGGTCCCATACCTACAGAGGATACTGTCGTTTTTGGCATCTAGCCACGACAGATTAACGCACGTACTGGAAAAACAGGGTTTATAACGAATGGGCATTCTTGAGCCCATCGACTATTATAAAGTCGGAATACCCTCGGGAGTGTTCGGCGTCACGAGTTTGGCCTTATAAGCAGCAGCTCCGAATCATGTCTTTGGTCAAATGTTGGGTTTGCCCGGCTCCTGGGTTTGCCGCCTTACGTTCTATTACTATCGGCTAAGGTGGCCAAAGGAGAACTACTGCGATTGTGCCCTGGTTATTCCGGACGAGCACCTCAGTAGAGAAAGCCGAAAACTGACTGTCATGATACAGCGAGAGACTGTTCAACCACTCGAAGACTTATTGGAATCTTTAGGATCCCTCTGCATTAACGAAGGACCGTTTCCCGGTCATGTACACACACGGCCGTATTCGGATGAACGCGAAGGTACCAGGGGCTACATAGTAGCCGCAACATTAGACTCCCATGGCTAAGCGAAAGTGTTACAGCTATATAGTCCGGTTGCCTAGTTCGACGTGCGATCACCTCCTTCATGGACTAAGACATTGGATCAAGTGTGATTAAGCATATTTTTTGCGAACACCCCCGCATTGCCTGCGTGGGGGATGAAGCCAATGACTGCTATCTTTCGGATTACACATGCATATATATATATAATATATACATATATATATATATATATATATATATATATATATATATATATAAACGGCCGCACAAGGGACACAACAATACTTTCGGGCAAAAAGTATAAATATAGCCTCATAACCAAACTAACATTGTTTTTTACAACGATTCGACTCATCACTCGAACAAGACATTCTTCGAGCACTGCGCCTCTATTAGGCGGGCACCTTCTGTGACCTGCGCCAACTAGTGCTCAGCCGGATACTGGCCCCCCGCCGGATCTTGGGTCACTATAATATTGGCCTCCATATCCGTCCAATAGGCTTTAACGCGGGCAAGAGCCATCCGTGCACCCTCTATGCACGCCGACCTCCTCATGGCATCGATCCGAGGCACGGCCCCAAGGAATTGCTGCACCAAGCCAAAGTAATCGTCCCGCTTAAGCCCTTCCGGCCAAAGACGGTCTATCACAGACCGCATTGCAAGACCGGCCAGCCTGTGAAGCTCCGCTATAGCAGCCATCTTGTCATTTAATGGCAGCGGGCGAGTGGGAGCATTGAATTGCGACCAGAAAAGCTTCTCCACTTCCTTATCATCCTGACCCTCGAAGAACTTGGCAGCGTCAGCCGTACTCTTCGCCAAATCGGCATACGCATCCGTGGGACTCCAGCGCCCATCCAGGGGAACGTACTTCGGATCACAAAACTTTGTCCGCAGCAAGTAGGAACCTCCAGCACGATTTTACCGGCCTGTTGAAGCTCCTCCCGCGCCGTATTTCCTTGGTGGCATTGCGTGCCTTGTCCAGCTCGGCCAAGCTATCCTTATGCTCCCTTTTAAGGAGCTCATACCGGTCAGCGGCATTTTTTAACTCAATAGCCATCTCGGCCATCTTTTCCTCGCTTCGGCGATGAGCAGCCTGTTCGGCTCTCAGTTCCTCGGCCACCTTTAGGGCAGCCATATTGCTAACCCGAGCTTGTTCCTTGGCTTGGACAAGTTCTGCCCTCAGGGCCTCCACGGAAGCAGCACCATCTGCAGTCCGAACATATTACATTAATATTATGCTGCCTCCATATTTTCCTATACAAAGGAAGGTAGAGCACATACCTTGTGACTTGTCTAGCCGCTCGTTCACCAGCGTGATATCGACATCAATCGATCGAATCGGCCTGGTCAGTTCGGAAACTTCCACGGACTGACCGGCGGCCAGACTCACAGGTACCTGCACAAATTTATAGCGCAATCATTGATTTATGATCCCCCGTTTGCCCCCTAGGGCGGGCAACCAGAGTCTCAGGGGCTACTATCTATATGGAGCACACCTAACGCATTCCTCACAGCCAAAAACAGTGTATTTTCACTCCATACCTCAAAGCCTCTGAGCAGACTTGCAAATGCTTCATTCAAACCGCTTGTAGCGGACGAAATCTTCTTGAGCACCTCGCTCATTAATGAGCGGTGCTCCTCCGAGAGGGCAACTCGCTCTAGTAGGCCCGTCAGTATGTCCGGCCAGACATCAAACTGTGTCGAACCCTTTCCATCACCCCTCGCAGGAGCCAAATGCTCCGGGCTCAGGGGGGCTGACGCATTGGCTTCCGCCTTCGGCAGATCCGGACTCCTCCGTGACGACACCACAGTGTCGCCCGCTTCATGAGCCGGAGAGGTGGGTTGGGTCTCGCACTCCATCATCTCCGAAGGAAGATCCCCCAAAGACGAACTCTGTTGAGAGGGGCTGCTAGCCGAACTACGACAGACAAATCCTGGTTATTGATCTAGGACGAACGCAGTACCTTCAAATTAAAAGAATAACTTACAGCTCGGTGGAGGGCTGGCCCGTTGGTGGGCATGATGCGGTGAGGGTGCCCGTTGGGGCAGAGCCTCCTGGTGTTATCTTTTTCCCGGGCTTGGGCATCTCCGTCTCCGAGTCTTCGGAGGCGGCCCTCTTCTTCCCGCGCGGGGAGGAGGCCTTAGCCTCCCCTTCCCGACTATCCTCCTTGGGGGAGGTAACAATTCCCCCGGTTCGGATGCGTAGCGTGTGGGTTCGGATTCTTCGTCCTTCCCCTTGTCTTTCCCCGGGGGCATCATGCTGAGTACCCGGTCGAGCATCTTGGCCATGGTGGGGGCGGCGAGCCTTCGGGAAGTGGCGCCGGACACCTGATTCTCTCCGCCTTGCTGAGCCATTCCTGGACGCGGATGATTTTCAGAATAAACACTTACGACAAATACAAAACATGGTGTCCGGTATCAAATTTACTTACTTCGGTATCTAGGCGATTACAGCTTAGGCCCGCGTCCTCGGTGGTGTCCGGACACTTTACTTTCCGTCCGAAGAATAATTTGCACATCTCTTCGAGCTTCAAGCCGAAGAAGTGCTTGACAGTCCGCGGACCCTCCGGATTGAACTCCCACATCCGGAGAGGCCGGCATTGGCACGGCAACATCCGCCGGATTAACATCACTTGCATTATGCTGACAAGGTTAATGTCCCTCTCAAGAAGCTCCCGGATGCGATTCTGCAGCACTGGTATATCACCAGCGGGCCCCCAATTCCGTCCCATGTCCGTCCAAGACGCCAACTGCGACGGAGGGCCCGAGCGAAACTCGGGGGCAGCCACCCACTTTGTGCCTCGGGGAGCCGTGACATAAAACCACCTCCGCTGCCGTACATCGGATACTTCTGGGAAAGAACCCTCTGGCCATGGGGCATCAGTGTTCCTGCTTATTACAACATCCCCGCACTCCACATGTCTCCCCTTGATCATCTTCGGAGTCACATTGAAGGTCTTGAGCCATAAGCCGAAGTATGGGGCAACATGGAGAAAAGCCTCGCACACGATAATAAATGACGAGATATGGAGGATAGCGTTGGGGGCCAGATTGTGAAAATCCAACCCATAATAGAACATGAGCCCCCTGACGAAGGGATCGAGGATGAAACCCAGATCGCGGAGGAAGTGTGGGACGAAAACGACACACTCATTGGGCTCCGGCGTAGGGATGACCTGCCCTGGAGCAGGGAGCCTGTGCTGGATATCTGCGGTCAGGTATCCGACCTCCCTAAGCTTTGCAATGTCCTTCTCTTCAATCGAGGAGGCCACCCACCAGCCTTGAGGGTCGATCCGGACATATTGGAGGATTAGGAGGGTGGAGCTTAGGTTTTGGGTGTTAGAACTCGAGGTGCGAGAAGGCGATGATGAAGGTGAAAAAAGAGGCGTAGGTCTCGACCCCTTTATAAAGAGGGTGAATATCAAGAGTCCCCGGTGTGACCGTTTGAGGCCTATCTAAAAACACAAGGGTTATACCAACAGCCATCGTGGGGTCACGCGTGCTCATATTGATGGAAAATCCCGTAATAAGACACTACTACAAAAAGGGCTATAGATGGAATGGCCACTAATGGCGCACCTGTGATGTGGTGCGCCATTACTATATTCTAATGGCGCACCATGTCTCGGTGCGCCATTAGTAATATATTACTAATGGCGCACCGGTGTGTGGTGCGCCATTAGTAGTTTTGAAAAAAACATAAAATAAATTTTGTTACTAATGGCGCACTGCTGCATAGTGCGCCATTAGTACTGATATAGTAATGGCGCACCACATCCGTCGTGCGGCATTAGTAGTTTTGAAAAAAAAAGTAAAAAAAATAAAAAAAAATGTTACTAATGGCGCACCATGTCTCGGTGCGCCATTACTAGTTTTAACTAGTAATGGCGCACTTTTCACTAGTGCGCCATTACTAAGTTTTTTTCAAAAAAAATAAAAAAAATATCAATTTTTTTATATTTTTTGTCAAAACTACTAATGGCGCACCGTGGTAGTGGTGCGCCATTACTAGTTGAACTAGTAATGGCGCACCATGACACGGTGCGCCATTAGTAACTTGGCCACCACTTCCACCGAATGCACTTCGCGTGGAACAGGGGGAACCCCATTAAACATTTTCAAAATCCTCAAAAACCTAACAGAAAAAAAGTTACGGGGCTTTCAAGATCTAGCGGCAAAAAATTTAAAAAAATTTCAAACTTACTAGTGGCGCACCGTTGGATGTGGTGCGCCACTAGTAACAGAAAAAAATTGGTTTTGAATTTTTTTTAATTTTTTTTCAAAAAATGATACGTAATATGACCGGAAGTTTGAAATATTTTTTAAAATTTCAACATAGTCATGAACATGAACAAAGTCCAAGACATCAAAAAGGTATAACAGGATTGATATGCTAGATATATCAACAAGTGCTCGTGAAGTGAAATTTATTCTTTGGGGTTGGATAGAACTACGAAGTTAAGCGTGCTTGGGCTGGAGTAGTGTGAGGATGGGTGACCTTTCGGGAAGTTTGACCACAGAGTGTGATTTGACCTGAGATTAAGCATATTGACTCGAGATTAAGCCATAGTGAAATGAGATTAAGCCAGATACTAATGGCGCACCAGTGGTGCGCCATAAGTAAAAAATACTAATGGCGTGCTAGTAATGGCGCACCGGTAGTGCGCCATTAGTAGGCAAAACCGGTGCGCCATTAGTAGGCCTTTTTCTAGTAGTGAGAGGAACACGATCTCTGCCTCGACAGGAGGTGCCAATAAAGCCGCCTCACAACACGAGTCGTTGTGGGGCAGGAAACGTCGGTTCGCGTTGGACCAAGCCCCGATGCAAGGACATGATGCACGAAGATTGCCAGCAGATCAAATCTATACCATATGAAGATTATCTTAAGATCCGGACATGGTCTACGTGTTCGATGACCACTTTGGAGTATTCGGAGGAGGAACCCGCCTTGCAATGTCGGAGACAAGACTGCGCGCCGGACTCATCGTCATTGAAGCCTGGTTCAGGGGCTACTGAGGGAGTCCTAGATTAGGGGATATTCGGACAGCCGAACTCTATACAACGTCCGGACTATTGAAGCGTGAAGATGCAAGACTCAAGACTTCGGCCCGTGTCCGGATGGGACTTTCCTTGGCGTGGAAGGCAAGCTTGGCGATCCGGATATTATATTTCCTTCCTTGTAACCGACTCCATGTAAACCCTAGCCCTCTCCGGTGTCTATATAAACCGGAGAGGTTGGTCCTTAGAAGGCCGATCACAATTACAATCATACCATCATAGGCTAGCTCTTAGGGTTTAGCCTCTACGATCTCGTGGTAGATCTACTCTTGTACTACCCATATCATCAATATTAATCAAGCAGGAAGTAGGGTTTTACCTCCATCGAGAGGCCCGAACCTGGGTAAACATCTGTGTCCCTTGCTTCCTGTTACCATCAGCCTTGACGCACAGATCGGGACCCCCTACCCGAGATCCGCCGGTTTTGACACCGACAGTCTTCTCCTTCTGAATCCCCCTCAGAACAGATATCTTCCTCTTGATTACAATCCGAAATGGGTGGAGGGGGGCTGCCTTTGCACCTACCATGGAGCGACGTCTGCATGAAATTTTATTGCCACGCAAGGCTCGTCTCTTTTGCTCTACAAGTTTAGTTGCATTGTTTACGATAACGGTAATGCATAGGAATAAAACATAGTGAGATTATGTAAGGAGTGCATGCAGAAATCCAGAGTGATGGTAGCAACCTGTGGATAGACCCAAAACCAATAATAGCAGGAAGATAATGGCTTCAGTTAAAAAAATACAGATAATGGCTTCCTTACTGTTTGTTTCCCACCCAACATGAAACTCATAGTAGACACCGGAGATTAACCAGAGAGTAGATAGATACTATTGATTGCGGCCCCGATATGTACCACACAACCATTTAAAAACTCAAGTTTGACCATTAGTTTGGAGCTGAGTTAGAGTCTAATTGGGAACATGATGATAAAGTAGCATGTAATATTAAGTGATGCATAACGTAAGCAAACACGAAAGAGTGCGACCTTCTTGCGGACCCATGTAGTCCTCGAGGTCATCTGCTTGGTTGATGATGGTAATGCAGTTTTCATGGCTGCCGGTGGCGGGAAGAAGATCTGAGGCGGTGAAAGACAGTCTGGAAGCCGGATCCCTTCTGTGCTAGACCCTTCTATCGTTGGAGCAGCTGAACTGGGGTGGACGATGGCGCACCAGGAGCAGGACAAACCACGCAAGGTTTTATTTGACAACTATCTATAAGAGAAGTAATTCTGTAAGGGCTCGTTTGAATTGGAGGATTCCAACAATGCATGGATAGGCAATAGACATGAATAGGATAGGAATGCACGTGCAAAACAGAGAATTTAAAAACACAGGATTTCTGCCAATCTGGGTGTTCGATTCACAAGAGTTGGAAGATCTCATGATGCAAAGAAGCATGGTGAAATTAAGTCAAACCAGAAGAAAATGTACGATTATAATGCTATTATGCTACTATCTCTTAGTCTTGTGCTTCATGAATAGGAATTTGAAAAGGAGGACAAGTGAAAATTAAAATTCCTACAGTTTTTCTTTCAAGGAGACACTAAAGGAACAAATCCTACAGTTTTCCTTTGCTCCATTCCTTTGAACCAAATTCATGAATAGTAGTAACATAGGAAACTTTCCAATTCCTATGTTTTCGTTTCACTTTTCCTTTCAAGCACTAGCGATTCTAGTAGGCAGGCTTGAGCAAGGAAAAGCCTACACTAAAAAATGTTTTTGTGCTAGTTCTATTACTTTGGACCTGTGCCACGCCCTACTAGCTCAATTCCTGGGGCCATCGACAAATGCACAGCTCAAACGCGCAGAGATAAATAATGATGGCGTTCAAGAGAGTCCATCACGGATAGCTAAGTTGCCTGGTACCTCACTGCTTGTCATATAGTAGGATAAAATAATCATATTTCCCGTTACTCCGTGTGCTCAGTGGACAATATATATAACATGTAGAGTAAAAAAGAGATGCAACAAGTGTACAACCTCTTTGGCGAAGCCATGTTGATCTCAGCGTGATTGGGTTGGCCGGTGAGGATGCTCCGACTGACTTGGCTGTCGGAGGAGGGGAAGAAGATCTTAGGCGTCTGGAGATGGAGCCCGAGGTACTGCTCCGCTGTGATGAGAGTTTCGTCGTTGGAGCAGCTCCGGTGAGTTGTACGACACCGAGGCTGAAGCAGGACAAGAGAGACAATGTTAACTTGAGTGGAATTCTAATAGCATCTCTAATATATGACTAAAATACATAACCACAAAGTGCTAGATGTCAAATACATCAGCCGCTCCTCTCTGAACTTAACTGTCGAAAATGAATTTAACCGTCGAAACTAAATTTAACTGTCGAAACTGAACTTAACTGTCGAAACTGAATTTTGCCGCCGAAACTGAATTTTACTGTCGAAACTGAACGAGGTGAGGCTACACGTCAGTCGACTGACTTTTTCATCTCTGGTCAGTCGATTTTACAGCCGTTGGATACGAAATCAAGGGCTTGCAGTTCATCTTCAACATCCAGCCCCCTGAGCCGCCAGCCCCCACCGGCCAAATAGACGCCCCCGCCGCCTGCGGCCGGCGATGCGCCACCCGGCCCACCCCGAAAACACTCCCCACCATCAGTCCTCCGCCGCCCCGGCCATCCCTCTAGGGCCCCCATATCGAGCTTTTTCTCCGGCGATCCCCACGCCACCGCCCCACCACCGTCGGTGACCACCACCCCCACCCAGAACCCGAAGATAGATAGTGGGGTACCTCTTCGGCGAGCCCCCACCCGGCTGCGGCTGGTTCTTACGTAACTCCGCAAGCCCCCCCACCCCTGAAAATCGATCGACCCAAAAAGTCGATTCAGTCGGCAAGTGTAGCTAAATCGGAGCAGCATCGCAAGCAAGAGCAAGAGCGAGAGCAGCAGCACGAGCAAGAACAAGAGCAGACCAGGCAGGGGACCGAGAGCAAGAGCAGAGCAACAGCGCGAGCAAGAGCAAAAGTAGCAGCAGCTCCTACTGATATGGACGTCGCCACCGAGGGAGCGGCGCCGTGGAGGAAGTGGCCGGCGACGTCGCCGTGGATGGAGCTGCGCCGTGTCGGCTCGGGACCAAGCGCCGGCAGCATCGTGAGATCGAATCAAGAAGAAAATGCGGCGATTAGTGTACAACCTCTTTGGTGGCACCGATTAGGCCGCAACTTCATCCGAGGAAACGGTGATGATGATGCTCTTCCGGTAGTGCAGGTGAAGACGGCGGTGTGGGAATGGAGGTGGCGCAAAAAACGAGGAGAACATCAGGGTAGCTCCTTGGAGGCGGAGGACGGGGTGGCTGAACTAGCGGGACGACCAGATCGACGAAGGATCCTCATCGGGTACGGTGGATGAGGGACGTCGAGGTGTTGCTGTGGACGACGTCGTCGGGGAAGAGGCTCCGGCTGGGTGGTGGACGGAGGAGGCTGTGGGGCTTCGCGGGTTTTCGCGGCCTCGGTGTACGAATGGGTGGGCGGATGGGATGGGAGTGGGGAACCATGGCTTACGGACGCGCTTGTCCGAAATGTGTGGTAACTTACGAAAGTACCCCCACTGATTTGAGGCAGTTCTTTCGGTTCAGGGGTACCACGGGAATTTCGTGTGTCGGGATTTCACAGGAGGTGGGAGTTTTCGCGCGCGTTGTAATTTTGGAATAGCAAGGCGGGGGTTGAGATGGAGGGTGTTGTCGGAGCACAACGAGACAAAGATATATCTTAAATATTTCGGGCTAACGAGGCGCTGGTTGAAATTTCGGACAAGCCTAACATGTACTGTACCAAATCAATTCAAGACTACAAATGTCATTCAAAACTTTGAATTCATGTTATTTTCAATTAAAATATTTTGCTACGTGTATAATGCATGCAACCTACTACTCAAATGAACGTTTTAGTGCATTCCAAACGTATATACTACCGCTTCAATATGAACTAAATTTGAATTTGTTTCTCTCTTTGAATAATATCTACAATAATGATTGTTGTGAAGTCAAACCATTTGAATTCATTTATCTATTTTAATAAGATCTACAATCATCATTATTGTCAAGTTAAACCACCGTTTGTGTATTATCTTCACAGCACACCACATGCTTACTCTCGAGTTAGATACGAACTATGTGTACTATATGAATTCGAACTCAATTTTTTGAATCCACTTTATGTTGATTTCAAATCGAAATACATTTCAAGCTCTAGCTAGATCTTCATAATATAAACCATGTCTCATATGTATAATGTGTTTATCACATAATGTATGGTTCCCCGCCCCCTACGCCTACAAGTATTTAGGTGTGAGTTGCAAACACCATACATTACCAAAAATTCAAATAAAATGTGAGAATGTTCGATATATAGTATTGTTTATATTGTTCGATACTTAGTTGTAAGCTGCAAATGCCACACATTATCACAAATTCAAATAAAATGTGAGATTGTTCGATGTATAGTATGGTTTAGATTGTTAGACATTTAGCTGTGAGTTGCAAACGCCATGCATTATCACATTATGGTATAACATGTGCCAAACCACAACATGCATATCACCGCTATATTCATGCATGCATATGTTTAAAACACTATGATCTCCTATTCAAATATATGAATCCACTTTCATATCAAATTATGATCTTTGTTAGTCTCTTACAACCACACAATCCTATAACCTTTGTAGCTACCACTAACTTTCTCTCGTGCATGCACACACCCTCCTCGCCCTCCCCCTCTCCCTCGGCATTCTATCCATCGCGCACATTCATTTTTTAGGTCGTTCTCACACAGTCTCCACAACTCCTTTCCGACATACACCGATCGATAAACCTCTCCAGCGATGTCTGCCTACAACATACACATGCACCTTCAATCTCCTCCTTTATGTGTCCTTGCCTCGTGTCTCTCATGTGGTCCCACACGTGTAAACTCTCGCCCCTCTTTTCATCGATCTCACAACCGCACACTCCTCCCCCTATCTAGCTAGTAGCTGGGCCTCTCGCACCACCACCTAGCTCCATTATCTCTGTCTATCCGTCTCGCTGGGCCTTATGTGCCTCTAACAAATGGACGTACACCGACCGATCTCCCGCTATACATATAGCTAGCTAGGTCCTTATAATTCGTTTTTCCCCACGTGTCGATCGATCTACCTCATTAGTTATGTCTCTCCCTTCCTCTGACAAACAACAATTGATCTACCGATCTAGTTAGGTTTGCTTACCAAACACATGGTTCCCCTTCATCATCCATGGATGTGTCCCGATAGATCTATCACGCACAGGCACACACAGAAACACATCCTCACTCTTATTGATAAATATTGCAGTTCCACCCTCAGTTTGTCTAGTAGGTTGCTCCCACCATCTTCGAGAAGCAACTCCATCACCCATCCAGCACTCTACCCCTCTCCCTCCCTCTCTCTCTCTCTCCTCTCTCTCTCTCTCTCTCACTCTGTCCCATCCTATTTCCGTCCTTCAGTTATGTATGGATGTCGACCGATCTCCCTCAAGAAATAGCTGGGTCTCTCCTTCTCAACACATATACGAGTCGTTCTACCTCTATAGTTAGGACTCTGCCTACCCCCCACCCCCCTCCCCCACACACACACCGGTACATCGAGCGCTCTAGTCATGTCCCCCTGCCACACACAAACTTGACATGTGCCCTATGACGTTCCGGTAGGTCAGTCGCCCTATATCTTTGACTTGCACACACACACAATTTCGATGGCTCTCTTCATTGATCTCGCACCCACCCACTTGATCCTCTCTTCGACTATCGATATTTATGACCCTTCCCTCTCTTCTCGTGGATCGCCCGGCCCTCTATATATGATATGGATAGGCCTCCATTTCACACACATTGCATGCAAAATTTTGTTTGAGATGTCATCGACACATATTCCCACAAATACATTCAGAAAATCACTCACGAACACACACGCCATCTGTCTAGGTTTGTATCTCTCACACACACCCACGTAGGTGGGGGACGTGCACGAAGAGAACAGGTGCACGCACTCCCGTATCTTTCCCAACCACACCCGTGCGGGTACACACTGGAGCTCATTTCTGTATGAAAAGGAAGCCCACGTGGTAATTTGACATGTGTACTGGTTGTCCACCTGATGGAGGGAGGATCGTCTACCACGGGTGAACAAAAAAATTGCGACTTGACGCGTTATGTTAAAAAAGAGGCAAACCATGTGAGGCCTACCTTAGAGGCAAGGCTCTATACACTGGAGTACTTTTGATGTGTCCCGTCAATTTGCAGAACGAGGAGAAGCTTGCTCACTACACCGTCTCCCCCTCCCATGGGCGCGGTGGCTCGCAGGATGAGGTGAAGCTTGCTTACTAGTAGTAGTACTACTATACGCCTTACGGCTACTCCCTCACCCACGCGCGCGGTGGCTCGCAGGATGAGGAGAAAATTTACTACTCCCTCTGTTTACTCCCCGTCCCTACTACCTTGGTTAGAGAGATTATCATATTGTTTGGAATATATATATGTCCTTTAGTAGAGTTCAATATGAACTACTAGTACATACTCCAAACACTGATGTATATAGACGTATTTTAGAGTGTAGATTCACTCATTTTGCTCCATATGTAGTCCATATTGGAAACGGACGTAATAGTACGCACTCTCCCTCGCCCCTCGACCCTCTCCCACGTGGTGGACGTGCAGTAATTCATTCGGTCTCATATAGCCAGAACGATATATACCGCAGTACCATTATTGCTCGACTTCCCGAAGAGGCGAAGAGCCAATCGCAAGGTTAATATTTTGGAGATGCAAAGCGCAAGGTTTATAGGAGAACGAGTAGTAGGTGCCGCGTCATTTATAAATAAAGTTTTTTTTCTTCAGTGGCACGTACGCAATATGATAGGTTCATATGGAGAGAAAAGGAAACCGCTCCACTATATACATAGTCAGGACGGGCCACTCTCTAACATCCCAGTGGATCATGTCCGCCGGGGGAAGGGGTGGATGCTTAGTGTAGATGCGGTCGCCGTCGCCGACGGCGAAAACCCACTGTCGGCACGTCCCAATCAGGGGTCACCGCCGTTCTCTCTCACAAAGTCGGTGAGGTTGCCTTCGTCCCTTGCTCACTGCCACGACATGGGCAGTTGCCGCCTCGCGCCGCCCTTCTCAAGGTTGAGCTACATCCCGACATCCCTCAGGTACAACTCCGTTTACAGCCGGCTTGCACCACTGCTCCAGCTTCCCACATCACTCCATGTGGATATTTCTCTACTTCTTTGCCCCGCACATACCTCTACTGGCTTCTACGTACTGTATTTGTGATGAGTTTATGTCTCATCAACTAGTCCCAATAATCTTATTCTAATCATGCTTCTTCAATTTCTTTGCCATAGGGATGCTCATCTTGATTTTGGTGAAACTGCACAAAATGATCCAATGGTCAAAAGGTTGCAAACTTCATTTCTTAGGAAGCTCGCACGTTGCCATCAAATTAAAGCCTGGTTAGGGTTTACGGTTCAAGGGCTAGGGACTGCATGGATCATTTTTTTAGCTGCCTTTGTTCCAAAATAAGTGTCAACTTTAGTAGTAGTACAACTTTGTACTAAAGTTTGCATAAAGTTGAGACACTTTGGAACGGAGTGAGTACATATTTGCTATGATCTGTCAATCATTGAGATGCAATAGCATGCATGTTAGTCTCCTTTGTATTTGATGAAATGTTGCAACGGCCAACCTTGGACGCAAGATACATGTAACAGAAGCTGGAAGCTTCATAGCATGGTACAAATTTATCTCGGTGATAAATTACAGTACGTACTATACTAGTACTTCCTCCGTTCCTAACTATAAGTCTTTGTAGAGATTTCACCATGAACCACATACAGATGTATATAGATGCATTTTAAGTGTAGATTCATTCATTTTGTTCTGTATGTAGTCCACCTAGTGGAATCTCTACAAAGACTTATATTTAGGAACGGAGGGAGTACTATGTAAAGAGTTAGTTGTCGAATAGTGTCCAGAAAATATGGTGATAGTGTGAGGTGGGCCATGTAATCACTGAGCCTGCGTGTTTTCACTGCTTTTGCACTCCTCCGTTGTAAGAATGGAGAAAATTGTAATCTAGTAGTACCTCCTTTCCCCGAAAGCGTGGGATATCCAGTAGTCCTACCACCTCAGTAATAATGACCAATGATCCGTCAAATCATATAGACCCAGCAGTAAGTTGGACGGATGAAGCAACCATCACTCTTGAATCTGCTTCTCCCTTCAACGCAGGCGCCAGTGAGAGGTCGCGTCCGCTCTGCCCGGGCATGAATGCGGCACCGATTCTTTGGAGCGGCGCTGACCATTTCGGGCGGGAAGCGCGCGCGGGCGATGGAGGGGCTTTGGGTGGGCCAGGCTGGTCAGGAGCGGGCGTGGCAGCTGTCACTTTGTCCCTCTGGGACGCCGGAAACGAGAGGATGCACCGACTCTCGCGGCTCAAATCGGACACTACACACCATCTCTCTGTAGGAGTAGGTCGATCTGTCGCTCTCTCTAACACACACATGTTGTTAAACACACACACATGCACACGCACACGCACACACAGGTTCATAGAATAGGAAAATCGTGCGAGTGCGAAGCCACAGGAATTGGGATACAAATGGAGTACGTACAAGAAGAGAAGAGGTGACGAATATTCCATCAAACCTGGACTGAGGAGTAGTACTCCCTCCGTCGTGTTAAGTCATCTTACGGAAATCAGATATTCCCGAAATGTTTAGGCGTCGTCCATTAACTTCGCATCTCAATCCCCTCCTGGCCTCGTTGCTAGTGAGCGTTGTTACTTAGGGAGCGTTTGGATCCTTAGCAAGAACAGATTATTGCATAGCCGGGCAAGGTTAGGCGTTTGGAACTGTCAAAATATGTTAGCTTTTGTGGGCCAGCTAGCTTGGATGGGCTAGAAAGACCTTGCTAGCTCAGGAGAGCCAGATTGGCTCGCTTCCGGCGGCAAACTTCGCGTAGTAGTAACATAAACTAGTACGCAGTAACATATGCATGTTACTAGTCCAAGTTACCAGCCTAGCTAAGCAATGTAACCAAACGCTCCTTACTCTGCCTTGTTATCTCCCCCGGAAACCCAATGCATGGAGCGGAACTACGCGTTGATCAGTGAAGAAATCAAAGTCGGCTTGCATGCGAGTTAATACGTGGCCCTGCATGGTAGCTAAAACGGCATCTCTTAGTAATTTGGATTAATTGTTGCGTTTAGAGAAAGAAATCAGGGCTTTGATTGGAGGAATGACCAGTCAAGTTTCTCCTTCTCCTCCAATCTGCTTGCACCTTGGTCCCGCTGCACCTTCTAACATGACTTATTACACCTAGACGGAGGGAGTAGTACGAGATACGGTGGCACACTGACTTAGGTCGAATACAAGTGCCCAAAATTGTGTGCATGTTATAATAAGGATTCACTTAAAATAGTATGTGAGCGAACAGAGGGATCAATTGGACAGTGTTCCCGAGCAGTAGCGAGATGTGTGAGGTAAGATACACCGTTGGCGCTTTTAATATTTCTTATTAATTTGTTTGTTTCACCCTCTGACTGGTGGGACCCAACGTACTACGTGGAGAGATGTAAGGTGACTAAGGCTGCATTATTTCTGCACCACTGTGGATAGTCTTACCACCAAAGCCACATGACACGATTATGATTTAAATCCCAATGACTTCCACAAAAAAACATGGCATGCTTGTCACACGAATGCAGGAATGTATAAAAGGTTATTTTCCTCTCGTTGAACATAACGGGAGGGTTGTGTAGCTGGTTAGCCTGTTCGCTCATCAAACTTGAGGTCTCGGATTCGATAGCTACACTTGAGCATAATTCGTGCCAGGAGGATTCTTCGACTGGTCGAAATGGATGGATACGGAGCTATACGATCTCGTAATGACCGTATAATCACCTCATCACGTATAAGCTTCAGCCTCGGCGCTTGTTTTCTAGGGTTTGCCTTCTTCACACACTCTCTCCAGTATATATATACGCGCTGGAGCCTCAACGCTTGTAGTTGCTCTCTTCACACTCTCTCACCCTCTCCAGATCTAAACAAGACTTCGTTGGCCTCTCTCTCTCAGCGCTTGTAGTTGCTCTGTTCACACTCTCTCACCCTCTCCAGATCTAAACAAGACTTCATTGGCCTCTCTCTCTCCCCTCACTGCTGGTCAAAGAGCCGGCAGGATCCGTCCACCGGGAAGGGAAGGAGGCTTAATGCTATTGCCGTCGGCGAGGGAGGGAATCCACTACCGACGCAGCTATTCACTTTCACCCAGCGGCGGCACGGGAGGGCCTCCGACCCCTTCTTCTTCACCGCCGTACATAGTGTGGGCCGAATGGCCTCCGGTCGCCCACAGAACCACACCCCAAGAACATTAAGGTATAATTTACTTATTTCACATGCATTGCTTTAGCTGCATGTGGGCTTTTTCCGCTTCTGCACTCGAGTCTAGGTGTTGGATCAAATAGGAAAGTAGTGGGGAACGTCGTATACCATGAATATAGGACATGGTTCAAAGAGGAAAGGAATGGGGGAAACTAGTGGGAAAAGTTGTATAGCATGAATCTAGGACGTGGTTCAAAAAGGAAAGGAAGGGGGAAAGTAGTGGGGAAAGTTGTATCGCATGAATCTAAGATGTGGTTCAAAGAGGAAAGGAATGGAGGAAAGTAGTGGCGAAAGTTGTATAGCATAAATCTAGGACGTGGTTCAAAGAGGAGAGGAAGGGGGAAAGTACTAGTACAGAGTGGCCATCCAACACCTACGTTGGTCGAAAAGGGAAAACAATGACAAACGCAGTACGCACATCTGTAACAAACCGATCTTTTGTTTTGGGGGACGAGGCTGTAGAGTTTGAGCAGGACTAGATTTGTTGTGCTCACATAGGGAAAGGTATCTAAAGATAACAAAACTGGGACCAACACAAATATGCTCCTTGGTTGTTTGCTCTTTGTTGCAACAGACTGTGCATCACCCCAGTACATCGGTAGATGCACATGGTGTTGGTGCGTCCACTGTCACTACAAAAAAATACACTTCCGTGATGATACGTGTTTGCCACAGTAGGTCGCGTTTTTTGTCATGCATGTACATCCATGAAAAATTTATGACAGAATCAAGATAGTCATACCGTCTTGTCAGAGAAGTGTTCCGTGACATTACCAAAATTATCATCACGGAAGTGTCCACTCCATGACGATAAATCGCGCATCACAGAAGTGCTTTCGTCAAGGGTGACCGACACGTGGCATCCACCGTAACGGAACGCCGTTAAGCTATCAGGTCGGGTTTTGGATCCGATAACCCGTTAACACCCCCGACCAATGGGGATTTTCCACGTGTAAAATCATCATTGGCTGGAGGAAACACGCGCCGACTCATCGTTGGGACAGATATCATCCACTCATTGGACAGAAGGCGCCTATGATACGTCGACACATGGCACGGCCCAACAGAGGCCCATTCCTGTGAAAAGGCCGGTCCGTTTGACTTGGTCAAAAGGTGGCGGGTCGGCCCATGGGAAGCCTGTTAATGGCCTGTTCGCATATAGCCCATTTACAGCCAGCTAACCCAAGGCCCATTACGCCCTATCCGAATTAGGCCCAGTAGCGTCATCTGGGCCATCCAATATGATTCCAGCCCGTTTTCACTTATGGCCCATGTATGGGCCATGACGTATTTCGGCCCATATGAGGCCCTATGTAACTCTTGGCCTATTAACGGCCCGTGGTGAAACTGGCCCGTAATGAATAGTGTATCACTTTACACCCATTAACGGCCCGCGGTGAAACTGGCCCGCAATGAACAGTGTATCACTTTATACCCATTAACGGCCCGTTATTCCGTTGGGCCGTTTCTAGCCCATGTTATCTTTCGGCCTTCTCAGAGCCCATTTATTCTTGGGATCGTTTCCAGCATTCGTTAACTTACGGCCCGTTACTGCCAGTTTCTGCTTGTGGGCCAAATTCAGCCCGTGGTTACAGTCGGCCCATTTGTGGTATGTTAATGCGTTGGTCCATTTTCATAGCGTCATCAAATACGACCTATTAACGATGGCCCATTATGGTCAGCCCATGAACGGACGATTTCAACTCTAGCCCGTTTACGGCCATAATGCGGCCTGTTATTGGCCCATGTTTGGCCAATCAATCATATGGCCCGTATAAGGCCCATTGACGATACGGCCCGTAGAAGGCCCATTGTTTCTACGGCCCGTAGAAGGCCCATTGTTTTTATGGCCCGTAGAAGGCCTACTATTTCTACGGCCCGTAGAAGGCCCACTGTTTCTACGGCCCGTAGGAGGCCCACTGTCACTACAGTAAATATTAGCCCATGGTTATTGTGGCCTAGAAATAGGTTATTGCGGCCACTAGCAAACCGCGGAAAAAGAATTACACTAACTACAAGCAAACAAATAAACAAGACAACAAGGAAATAAATAAGCAAGCAACTTATGCTAGGCTACCACGGCTATTACACATATTACATCCACTGGGCATCAAAGTTCGCCACCAGTGCAAATATAGGGAACAAAGCGACATATAAATGCATGAGCAAAACAAGTCCGTAATTGAAACCACTTCGAAGAGTTCAAGAAACAATATCTCTGGTACCCATAATGTCTGGCTAGATGCTTAGCAAGCTTATTAACTTTCTCTTGTTTGGCGCTTAAATCCTCCAGTAGCTTCTTTGTTGCACAAGAAAGTACACATCTGAATTCTGCAGGACTTCCTCAGTCCTTGACTTCTTGCCTTGACGGTGGCCGATCGATGCCTTTCAGCTTGTAGCTGAGATCAAGAAGTCAAGTGATTCAGCGAGAGAGTTCAAGAGCTTGTTCCAGTGATCGGCGATGCTTTCGAACACTACATCAACGCAAGACTATGGGGTTTTCTCACTGTCTACAAGATTGTTTTTATCATCTTTCTTGGAGACCAACAGGGTTGTCTCACAATCTTGAACCTTATCTGCATTACTTTCTCTACCATTGCATAGTGGGGTGCTCTTCTCCAATATTCGGTTTGCATACTACAAGAGAAACAAGCAAACACATCACAGGTTTAGCTTGTAGTATACGAAACTCATTTTGGTAAACCGGTTCAAGAGTAAGGTGGACAGGATAACAAAGCATGAAACAAACATATATCTATGTACTATGGTCCTTGTATTGTCCATATCATTCTAGTTTATGTTCCCTAATCAAGATAGAGACACAGTTCAACTCATATATTTTTAAGACACATCAGCATAGACATAATATAAGTGTAAGAAACTACACAACATTGGCAGCACTTGTAATGTGCATCACATGAGAACATAACTGTTTATATAACTTAAACTGAAATCAACATAGAGCAAGAAGTTAGAACAGCAATCCAGTTAAAGAAATAGGTTTAAAACATACCTGTTGTGCCATTGGAGTTTCAATTGGATCCTTCAAATTCGAAAGTAGTTGGTATGAGTAAATACAGTGATGCAACAGCAAAGGAGTATGGACCATAGCTACGGAATCTCACCTGAGAACAGTTGCTCTTCTGCTTTAAACATTGAGTTTGGGTTAGCTGTGGTGGTCTTCATGCTTTGGGCACTGCAGTAGCTTTACAAACTTCTCGTGTGGGGGTACTCTGTGGTGGACATGGTGCTTTATCAACTATAAGTGGGTTACTATCCGCTGGGGTTGCGGTTAGATGGGTTGTAGCTGGTTCTCTGCCCAACGGTGTAAGTGTGCAATCTAGAAGAGTCTCGATTATGTGTGGTGGGGCTAGTTTGTGGGCCAGTACAACCATGGTTCTATCTGCATCGACGGGTAGCACTGTCTTTTGTGAAGAACGGGTTTTTGCTCCCTTAGATACTGCCATCACCCCCTCCAATTCAAATGGCTGATAAACAAGAAAAGAAATTGAACGTACAGACATTGTATGATAGACAGATGTGGTAATTCACATATATGTTGTCTAACCAAACAGGACAGCATGACACAATTTCACATATATGATGCCTAACTAAACAGGATAGCATGACACAGTTTCAGATATATGATGGATAACTTAATAGGATATAATGGCATAATTCAACATATGATAAGTACCTAAACAGGATGACATGACAAAACTATATGATGTCTTTCTAAAATAGGTTGGGATGAAATAATTCACATACATGTTGTCTAAGTATACAGGATGGCATGATATAATTGACATAATTGATTCATATACTAAGCGAGATGGCACTCGCATGTATGATCTCTAAACTAAGCGAGATAGAATTCAATATTGTGCATATGATGTCTAAACTAAGCAATGCAAGACACCATATGCATCATATGAGAAATATAAACATTGCAACTTAGAGCATACACCTCGGGTGGGATATAGGACTGGTCATCTACCTCTGAATCCTCCTCACGAGGAGCTCCGGTAACCATCGAGATATATGCTTCAACAGGTACCATTGCCTGCTCTGAAGACCTTGTTTTCACTCCAGATTTTTCCATAACCGGCTCAAATGGCTGATACACATGAAGAGTAGTTCAATATACACAGATTGTCGATAAATGGAATACGTAATGAAAAAAAAAGATGGCATGAGATAATTCACATATATGATGCCTGGCTCCATGGCGGTGCATAATTCACATATATGATAACTGGCTGAAAAACATGGCATTGCATAATTCAGATATCTGATATAGAAAGAAAACAGGAGGCATTCACACAAAGCATGTCTAATCTAAGCAGATGGCATGGCAATGCAAGACACCATATGCATGATATGAGCAATATAACCCAGCCAAGTTAGAGCATGCACTTGGGGGGGGGGATACGACTGGTCATCTCTCTCTGAATCCTCCTCTGAGGAGCTATCTGTAACCACCAAGAAATCTGCATCGACAGGTAGCACTGACTGCTCAGAAGACCTTGTTTTCACTCCAGATTTTCCCATGACCGACTCAAATGACTGATGCACAGGAAGAGTAGATGAATGTATAAACATTGTTGACAAATGAATACATTATGGAAAAAAATATGGCACGATACAATTCACATATACGATGACTGGCTAAACAGGATGGCATTGCATGATTCACGTATATGATGCCTGGCTAAAGAAGATGGCATTGCATAATTCCCATATAATCCCTCTGTTCCTAAATATTTATCTTTTTAGAGATTTCAAATGGACTTTGTCAGGACCCCGATTCTAAGTCACATCAACCTAGCCGGTAACACCTCATATCACTTTGCGGCCTCACGCACGGTATTCCCACGGGTGTCGCCTTACCATGGCCCAGGACCGTTTGAGACTTTTGGCTCACGTATATGATAGTGTCGCTAGCATCCATATGACAGAGAACCCGGGCCGACATGGCTAGTCATGAACCCAAAGCGGCACTAACCCATGGGGACAGGCATACATGAATCACATCGAGCATGTCGGTCATCAACGTGTGAATCCTGTAGCACTTGGGCTAACAGGACTCGGTAACCCGGGCTGTAGCAGTTAGGCAGGACTTCGGATGTCATGCGTGACATTTCCCGAAGGACAGACATAGGAACGAAGTGAAACACATGCCGCCGATCAAGTGTCCAAAGCGGTAGTCTTTGGGCTAGCGAGGACTCCGGTGAACCGGCTAGCGGACTACAATCGCTCAGAAGCACGAGCCACCATTACCCCAAATGAGAGGCTGCCAAGGATAAACAACTAGATTGTCGGATCCCACACATACCAAGCATTTCAAACATACACACAATATGCTCAATATGTGTAGATACAACATGGCATCACAACATAACTCTACGACTCAAATATTTATTCATTAGGCTCCGAGGAGCGAGATATTACAAACATGGGTCTCATGACCCAACATTCAGAGCATACAAGCAACAAGCACAAGCGAAAGCTTAACATGTCTGAGTACAGACATCTACAAATGAAAAAGGCTGAGAAGCCTGACTATCTACTAGATCCTGCCGAGGACACAAGATCGTAGCTGAGGTAACAAGCTAAACGTCAAGTCCAAGCGGAACTACTAAGCGAGACCGACGTCTCTCGCAAAACATAAAAAAGCAAACGTGAGTACAAACGTACTCAGCAAGACTTACATCGAACTATCTACATATGCATCATTATCAACAAAGGGGTGGTGGAGTTTGACTGCAGCAAGCCAGCTTTGACTCGGTGGCTATCCTGAACTACATTCGCAAGTAACTCTTTTGAGGTGGCGCACACGAGTCCACATATTCACCATATCAATACACCACTATGGATCCGCTCCCGTCTCCCTACGAGAACGCCATCCATAGCACTCACGCTTATCTTGCCCATTTTAGAGTATCCACTTTCACTTGTCTATGAACTGTTATAGGCAACCCAGAAGTCCTTTACCGTGGACACGGCTATTCGAATAAATCATATTAACCCTACAGGGGTGTACTTCTTCACACACGCTCTCACCACTTACCGCCGTTTACACGACATGTACTCGGCAACCTTCATGCAGAAGCCCAATGTGGGTGTCGGCCACGGCCTACCTAAACACTCAAGTCCGTAGTCCAGGTTTGTCTCCTATTCGGGTTCCATCCGCAAGGAGTCCGGCCGAGGTTTCCACTAACGGCCCCGAACGATGTGTGCAGGGTTCCCGAGATACCAAACGGGCATTCGCAGACACTGGCCACGGTGTATCTACCGCATCATAGCCAACCCCTAGGGTCAGCGCTATGCACGGTCTCCAACACATATCCTACAAACACCAGAAACTAGTTGCAACTCCTGGACAGAAAACAAGGGTGGTTAAGAAGCCGAGAGAGTCAATTAAGGATCCCAATGTGTGGTAGTAACTGTTCATGGATCACAAACACAGAACTCAGTTCCTGAGGACGGTTTCAATCAGACCTGACTCAACTCTAAGCAGTAGCAGGCATGACAAACAAGCATGAATGAGTACGCACAACAGGGCTCAAACAACTCCTACTCATGCTAGTGGGTTTCATCTATTTACTGTGGAATGACAGGTCATGCAGAGGATAAAGGGGTTCAGCTACCGCAGCAAGTAACAGATGAATAGTTGTTGTCCTAATGCAGTAAAAGAGAGAAGGAGCGAGAGGGATTGTATCGGAATGAACAAGGGGGTTTTGCTTGCCTGGCACTTTCGAAGATAATATAGCTCTTCAATAGTGTCATCGATCTGATCGTCGAAACCACGTCTATCGAGAGGGAACAACCACCGACAATCAAGAAGAAACACAATCAATGCAATGCACAAATAAATGAATGACATGTCATGTTAAGGAACTGAATTGACCTAATGCAGCAGTAAGCCAAGTTAATTGAAGTGGAATTCAAACAAGGTTAAACTCCAACTCCAAATGCTAGTTCATAAATTGCCCTAATCATGATTCATCCTATTCAGTGAGGTTAACTTGCTCAATCATGCATGAAAGTGGTACAGATGGATAGATTGGATTTTTCTGATCATTTTTCATATATAATTTATTCCATTTGGAGTTACGGTTGAATTTATATGAATTTTACAAGTTTTAAACATTTTCTGGAATTTCTAAGTATTTAGAATTAAACTAATTCCAGGAATGAATTATCGTTGCCGCTACATCATCATGACGTCAGCGAAGTCAACGGGGCAGTCCAGGTCAACTGACCAGTGGGTCCCGCGTGTCAGTGATTAGACTAACTAACCTAATTAAAATTAACCCTAACTAACTTGGTTGACGGGCGGGCCCGCACGGAGTCAACCACGGTCCAACGGGTCAAACCTCGCCGTCAACATGGTCAGCCCGCGGCGTTTAGCGCCCGGCGGCAGCGAGAGATGGCGGGCGGCTCGGAAATGCTCTGAGGCACCATTCGATGCGCGAGTTGCACCTATGGGTTCCTGGGAGTGAGGCGCATCCATTGGTGGCGGTGGTAGGAGCTGCGGTGGTCGGGATCGACAGCGGCGACCAAATCGGCGGCGACTGGAGTTCGGGTGCTCGCGGTTTTGGTGCTACGGGGCACGGCGGGGCGAATGGCCGGGTGCTACGGCCTCCTGGTGATGTCTTGAAACGCGATTCTGGCGCTTCGATTTTGAGCTTATGCGTCTGTGGCCACGACGGCGACATGGCCGGCAGAGCCGAGCTCTCGGCCGTGATGGCCAATGGGATTAGGGGGCAGCTCGAGCGACATGGCTAGGGGGAGAAGGAAGAGGAGCTCACGACGAGTGTAGCGGTGGCCTCGGAGAGCTCGTGGAAGGGCTGGTGATGGCAGGAGGTCGCCGGCGATCTCGGCGATCCGAGGAGGAAGAAGATGTCGGGAGCGGCGCTTCGGGGGTCTTCCAGTCGCGTGGCTCGGTGAGGGGGCTGGCGACGAGGTGCAGGAGCTCGGGAGCAGCTCGGGGCATCGTCGGGACGGCGGTGGTCGCGGCAACGGCGAACGGCGGCGATGGGCGTGTTCGGTGGCGTCGTGGGGAGAGAGCAGAGGAGGGTGAAAGCACGGGAGAGTGAGAGAGGGTCCAGGGGGCGCGTGGCGTTGCCAGAGGCGTCCAGGGCGTCGGCAGAAGCAAGAGGTGGCCAGGGGCGTGGCAGCACGGCCGTGCGCGCGCGTCGGGCACGCGCTCGGCGTCCGACTGGCGCGGTGGAGATGACGACTGGCAGTTGGGCCAGTGGGCCGCACTGCTGGGCTGGGTAAGTGGCCAGGTATTCTCTCTCGCTCTCTCTTTCTAATTGTTTCTATTTTCTATTTTCTTATTTTGTTCTGGGCTTTATTAAAAATACTTAGGCACACTCAAAAATCTCCAAACTGCTCATGGCCACTGTTTGGAATATATCCAACATGGAACATTTCAGTTTAGGATTATTTGGACATTTTAAATATTTTATAATATTTAAATGCCCAAATTCAAATACTATATGATTTAATCCATTGACCATTATGTCATGAAAAATGTGCAACACCTCCGGTTATGGTTTATAGCATTTTTCCGTAAATGATGAACATTTTTTAAAGCCATTTGGATTCACGGAAAAATATTTTTTTAGTTAAACCTATTTGAATTGCTTTAGTGCTAGGGCTTGGTCATCCCCACTTCAAAATTTCCTTTGAAACAAACATGATGCATGGATGCAGATGCCACTAATTACAAACAATTCTGGGCTGTGACAACTCACCCCCACTAAACAAGAATCTCGTCCCGAGATTCAAGACGTGAGGTAAGAAGACAGAGGGGCACAAGCTAACACGGTCTTCACGGTCCGGTTGCACCTCATATGATTGTTGATTGTCGCATACGTTGATCTGGACATCCTCGCTTTTGAGATCTTCATCCACGCGATGACGACGGAAAGAAACTCTTCTAGGATTGACCTTCTCAAAGATCGAACTACACAATATCAACTCGCGAAATGAGATGTTGAAACATCTCGAGTTGAGACGCAAAACACATCGAAAGGGATGGAAGAACAAGCGACGGGGTTTGATTTGGTGCGCAACAACTCCATGCTTAGAAAGATGGTGGATGGTGTCAAGGTGGCGAGGAAATAATTGCCAGGATTCCGTAACGGGCACGTTGGGAAAGGTGAGGCAAAGAACTATTCCCTTAAGTGGCAAAAAGAATTAATTTTGATCCATAGATCGTTGGAACTCTTTATACCAGCCTAAGGCAATTTACAATCGATCATTTGAAGGAGTTCGAAAGAATGACATATTCAGACTAGGATGGATGATGTGGACTACCTTGTTGAAGACAACGCGATGGATGATTTTTCTTATCATCGGAAATGGATGGGACCCATGGTAGGACCACTTTTGAGGATGATCTTGAACAGGAATTACTAAGAAGGCAGCCCATAGTGAAATGGAACAAGGACGGTGCAAGCTGGGAACGATATGCAACTGTTGGGAATGTTCCAACCATCATATCTGCCTGAGATTCAGATCCGATTGGTAATAGGATACTCCAGACTCAGCGTGTCTGAAAAGGGAAGGGTGCAACACAAATCGACGAGATGATGTTGCGAGATTCTCGGGAGATGGACTATGGTAGTGAGCTCCAAAACATGAGCGGGTTCTGCTACAAACAGGTGAACATGTTGTTCGAGACAAGCATGACCACATAGTAGTCTTATAATAAAACACTACCGAAGTTCGTGGGGAACCATCAACGAGGATATCAAGTCCTTGCATAAGTCATATGATTAGCTCTTATGAAAAAACTTCTTGTCCACTGAACAAATCAGCGGTGGCTTGGTGTGCTAGGAACACATATAGGACGAAGGTTGCAAGTCTCCGTACTACAGAATACTTATGACGTATGCATGACTGATTTGGGATGATTCCAACAGAAGCAACATTGACTTTCTCGAATCCATGGCGGCAACTTGCATCAGATGCACATGAATTAGAGGAAGTCACTACTTTCATCCAAACATATGCTTCATGAATGAAACACGAAGAAATGCTTACACAAGTTTCCAACACTAGGTTGATGTTCAACATGACTCATGGGGAGACAAAATGCTGGCGATGGGCTCAACAACAACTCATCGGAATTTCCATATCCTTTGGACTTCCACCATCATGTGAACACGGTGATAGCATTGGTCAGGCCAAAAGATGTAATGGTATATGCTCGAGGGATCAACCACGAGTAAGACAACATTACGAGCATCGTTGGTACTGATTTGATTTGGCGATAGCCCACACTCAAATCAAAGGATTGATAAGACAATAGGTCCAGCAACTGATCACAGGGACCAATCGATGAAGATATCATCTTTCTTCAACACACACTACACAAGAATATCCCTTTGGAACGAACTAAGTCAGGCAAGCTTTCATCTTCCAACTCTCCAAGTTGTTGATTAGCTTAACCAACTAGCTCAAGGTATCCAACACAGATTCTTGGAGAATGGGTGGTTTGGAGGAAACCCAACATGATTACGAACTCAACATAGCGGTCAGGTGACAACTTGGTGATACTTCCGAGAAGATAATCGGAATATCATGAACCACCGGTATGTTACTAAGCTCGAGAACAATCTTGCTTTTCAGGGCAAGACGATATGATCAAAAGAGCGAGGGATTGGCACAATCCTAACTCATTGATCGAAGAATGCACCAGAAATAAGGACTAGGTAGCACGATCAATCTTAGGATGATGATTTAATAACCAACACGCTAAGAATGAGGATATTGTCCATTAGCTACCAAGCAACGAGTTGCTCGGAGTATTGATTTCACACAACACAATTCACTTGTCGGCATTCCGGTTACAACAACACGAGGACCGAGGAATGAATGATGATGGTGAGAAGTATCACTACGTCAAAAATTCATGAGAGTTGGTGGAGTTCTCATGTCAATTCTGACATAAAGGGGGTAATACTCCAAGGTAGAACAGAACAAAGCGGAATTGGCATTTTGATCTGCGGGATACAACTACTTTGACCCAATCCTAGAAATGGATGAGGTATTGGAGTTTGTTTCTCCTAGTCATTCCAAAATAGAATGGCTTGACAGACCACAAGGATAATAGGCATCGATAAACGAATGCACACGTACTCTTGGTTATCAACTGATAGAGGATGGTCGGGATATAACTAAAGAGAGCAACTCAAAGGAACATATAATTTTCTGAGTTGTGGATGCATAGATTAGTATGTCGAGCAAAGCTCAACATTTCTTCCGGATAACCCATGCGGAGAAGGTAGAACTGGCAGAGTCACAATTATGAATGGAAAACTCCTCAAGAGTACTCTGATTGTGATCTTTTAATTCAAAGATCTTCTGCCTTATTGGTTCATGGTATTTGAAAGAAAGAAATAACACGGACCTCGAGGACTAATGCAAAGGTTACTAATATCCTAAAGGAACTAGCAAATACTAACAACATGAAGTAGGGTGAATCTCGGGTTCAAGAACCCAGGAATAGAATGCATACTAACTAATAACATCATGGGATGCTTTCAAGAATAACGACCAGAATCATCACACTGGGAACACAAAATATGGCTAGATTACTAGATGGTTTCATAAGACGCCTAGGGTCATAATAATAGCTCCAACATCTACGCCGAGGCAACAAAGTACCTCAACTTACCGATTAGTGTGCTTATTCTGACCAAAAAGGACATCGGGAACGGAAGGAAAGGATTTGCAAATGCATCAGACTATTTAGAGACACAGGATGACTCGGACTGACATAACGGCTGTTAATGCTCAAAATGATTTGAGACATCCTGCAAAAATGGTGGCATAACCACTCAACATCACAATATCAAGGTTCCGAGATCAACAGTTATCATGCAGAAATAGTAGGAACTGAACTGGGGCTTAAATCCAACAATTTTAAAGGTCTAGGGATTAGTAACACGTCATCCTAATAGATAGGTGAGAAGCCTAGTTCTTAATCCCCGTAGAAGAGAAGAGGATGACTCAGATCAGAAGGCCATGAGGTATAAGGAGTAAAAAGAGTCTTACGTTCCCTTCCACAATCAACTCCCTTACATAACTAAAGCATTTCTAGACACAACTTCGACCAGTTTGGCTTGGTAATCCTACATGCAGTGAGGCTCTGATACCAACGCTGTCAGGACCCCGATTCTAAGTCACATCGACCTAGCCGGTAACACCTCATATCACTTTGCGGCCTCACGCACGGTATTTCCACGGGTGTCGCCTTACCATGGCCTGGGACCGTTTGCGCCTTTTGGCTCACGTATATGATAGTGTCGCTAGCATCCATATGACAGAGAACCCGGGCCGACATGGCTAGTCATGAACCCAAAGCGGCACTAACCCATGGGGACAGGCATACATGAAACACATCGAGCATGTCGGTCATCAACGTGTGAATCCAGGCTGTAGCACTGGGCTAACAGGACTCCGGTAACCCGGGCTGTAGCAGGCTAGGCAGGACTTCGGATGTCAACGCGTGACATTTCCCCGAAGGGACAGACATAGGAAGGAATGAAACACATGCCGGCCAGTCAAGTGTCCAAAGCAGTAGTGCTGGGCTAGCAGGACTCCGGTGAACCGGTCAGAAGCGGAATACAATCGCTCAGAAGCACTAGACTACATTTCCCCATATGAGAGGCTGCCAAGGATAAACAACTAGATTTTCGGATCCCACACATACCAAGCATTTCAAACATACACACAATATGCTCAATATGTGTAGATACAACATGGCATCACAACATAACTCTACGACTCAAATATTTATTCATTAGGCTCCGAGGAGCGAGATATTACAAACATGGGTCTCATGACCCAACATTGAAACATACAAGCAACAAGCACAAGCGAAAGCTTAACATGTCTGAGTACAGACATCTACAAATGAAAAAGGCTGAGAAGCCTGACTATCTACTAGATCCTGCCGAGGACACAAGATCGTAGCTGAGGTAACAAGCTAAACGTCGAAGTCCAAGCGGAACTACTAGCGAGACCAGCGTCTCTCGCAAAACATAAAAGCAAACGTGAGTACAAACGTACTCGGCAAGACTTACATCAGAACTATCTACATATGCATCATTATCAACAAAGGGGGTGGTGGAGTTTGACTGCAGCAAGCCAGCTTTGACTCGGTGGCTATCCTGAACTACGACTGCAAGTAACTCTTTTGATGTGGCGCACATGAGTCCACATATTCACCATATCAATACACCACTATGGATCCGCTCCCGTCTCCCTACGAGAATGCCATCCATAGCACTCACGCTTATCTTGCGCATTTTAGAGTATCCACTTTCACTTGTCTATGAACTGTTATAGGCAACCCAGAAGTCCTTTACCACGGACACGGCTATTCGAATACATCATATTAACCCTGCGGTGTACTTCTTCATACGCGCTCTCACCACTTACCGCCGTTTACACGACATGTACTCGGCAACCTTCAAGCGGAAGCCCAACGTGGGTGTCGGCCACGGCCTACCTAAACACTCAAGTCCCTAGTCCAGGTTTATCGCCTATCCGGGTTCCATCCGCAGGGAGTCCGGCCGAGGTTTCCACTAACGGCCCCGAACGATGTGTGCAGGGTTCCCGAGATACCAAACAGGCATTCGGTACACCGGGCCACGGTGTATCTACCGCATCATAGCCCACCCCTAGGGTCAGCCCTACGCACGGCCTCCAACACATATCCTACAAACACCAGAAACTAGTTGCAACTCCTGGACAAAAAACAAGGGTGGTTAAGAAGCCAAGAGAGTCAATTAAGGATCCCAATGTGTGGTAGTAATTGTTCATGGATCACAAACACAGAACTCAATTCCTGAGGACGGTTTCAATGAGACAACCCACCGTGTACTCCTACATGGCCTCTCACCGCTACCTTTACCAAATCGTGTTCACACACTTAGCTCACACACAGTAGGACATGTTCACACACCTCCGATTCATCCCGATGAATCGAGACTGACTCAACTCTAAGCAGTAGCAGGCATGACAAACAAGCATGAATGAGTAGGCACAACAGGCTCAAACAACTCCTACTCATGTTAGTAGGTTTCATCTATTCTTGTGGAATGACGGGTCATGCAGAGGATAAAGGGTTCAGCTACATGAGCAAGTATGAGATGAATCGTTGTTGTCCTAATGCAGTAAAAGAGAGCAGGAGGCGAGAGAGTGGGATTGTATCGGAATGAACAAGGGGTTTTGCTTGCACGGCACTTTCGAAGATAATATAGCTCTTCAATAGTGTCATCGATCGATCGTCGAAACCACGTCTATCGAGAGGAACAACCACCGACAAACAAGAAGAAACACAATCAATGCAATGCATAAATAAATGAATGACATGTCATGTTAAGGAACTGAATTGACCTAATGCAGCGATAAGCCAAGTTAATTGAAGTGGAATTCAAACAAGGTTAAACTCCAACTCCAAATGCTAGTTCATAAATTGCCCTAATCATGATTCATCCTATTCAGTGAGGTTAACTTGTTCAATCATGCATGAAAGTGGCACAGATGGATAAATTGGGTTTTTCTGATCATTTTTCATATATAATTTATTCCATTTGGAGTTACGGTTGAATTTATATGAATTCTACAAGTTTTAAACATTTTCTGGAATTTCTAAGTATTTAGAATTAAACTAATTCTAGGAAATGAATTACTGTGTCAGCGCTACATCATCATGGCGTCGGCCGAGTCAGCAGGGCAGCCCAGGTCAACTGACCAGTGGGTCCCGCGTGTCAGTGATTAGACTAACTAACCTAATTAAAATTAACCCTAACTAACTTGGTTAGCCGGGCGGGGCCTGCACGGAGTAAACCAGGGTCAAACGGGGTCAAGCCTCGCCGGCCAACACGGTCATCCCGCCGGTGTTTAGCCGCCGGCGATGACAGAGACGGCGGGGCGGCTCGGAAATGCTCTACAGGGCACCATTCGATGCGCGAGTTGCACCTATGGGTTCCTGGGAGTGAGGCGCATCCATTGGTGGCGGTGGTAGGAGCTGCGGTGGTCGGGATCGACGGCGGCGACCAAATCAGCGGCGGCCGGAGTTCGGGTGCTCGCGGTTTTGGTGCTACGGGGCACGTTGGGGCGAACGGCCGGGTGCTACGGCCTCCTGGTGATGTGCTGAGCACGGTTCTGGCGCTCGACCGAGCTTATCGTCTGTGGCCACGATGGCGACATGGCGGCGTGAGCGAGCTCTCGGCCGTGATGGCCAACGGGGTTAGGGGGCAGCTCGAGCGACATGGCTAGGGGGAGAAGGAAGAGGAGCTCACGGCGAATGTAGCGGTGGCCTCGGAGAGCTCGGGGAAGGGCTGGTGATGGCAGGAGGTCGCCAGCGATCTCGGCGATCCAAGGAGGAAGAAGATGTCGGGAGCGGCGCTTCGGGGGTCTTCCAGTTGCGTGGCTCGGTGAGGGGGCTGGCGACGAGGTGCAGGAGCTCGGGAGCAGCTCGGGGCATCGTCGGGACGGTGGTGCTTTCATGACAGCAGCGAGCAGCGGCGATGGGCGTGTTCGGTGGCGTCGTGGGGAGAGAGCAGAGGAGGGTGAAAGCACAGGAGAGTGAGAGAGGGTCCAGGGGGCGCGTGGCGTTGCCAGAGGCGTCCAGGGTGTCGGCAGAAGCAAGAGGTGGCTGGGGCATGGCAAGACGTCTGCAAGCGTCGGCACGCTGGCGTCCGATCGGGCGCGGTGGAGATGACGACTGGCAGTTGGGCCTGTGGGGCCTTCTTTGGAAGCTTGGTAAGTGGCGGTATTCTCTCGCTCTCTCTTTCTAATTGTTTCTATTTTCTATTTTCTTATTTTGTTCTGGGCTTTATTAAAAATACTTAGGCACACTCAAAAATCTCCAAACTGCTCATGGCCCCTGTTTGGAATATATCCACCATGGAACATTTCAGTTTAGGATTATTTGGACATTTTAAATATTTTATAATATTTAAATGCCCAAATTCAAATACTATATGATTTAATCCAGTGACCATTATGTCATGAAAAATGTGCAACACCTCTGGTTATGGTTTATAGCATTTTTCCAGAAATGATGAACATTTTTTTAAAGCCATTTGGATTCACGGAAAATTAGTTTTTTAGTTAAACCTATTTGAATTGCTTTAGTGCTAGGGCTTGGTCATCCCCACTTCAAAATTTCCTTTGAAACAAACATGATGCATGGATGCAGATGCCACTAATTACAAACAATTCTGGGCTGTGACAGACTACCACATACGGATGTATATAGACATATTTTAGAGTGTAGATTCACTCATTTTGATCTGTATGTAGTCACTTGTCGAAATCTCTAAAAAGACAAATATTTAGGAATGGTGGGAGTATGATATAGAAACCAAACAGGTGGCATTCACACAAAGAAAATCTAAACTAAGCTGGTGACATATAAGATGTATAATGTAAGCAATGCAATGCGCCATATGCATGATATGACCAACATCAGCATGCCAGGTTAGAGCAAACACCTCAGGTGGTAAACAGGCGCGGTCGGCTCCTTCTAAATCTCCATCGGAACAGTTATCTTCCTCTGGAATACAATCTAGAAATGCAGGAGAGGGGGCCCACTTCACCCACCATGGAGCGGCGTCTGCATGACATTATATTCGCATAGCGGTCTTCTCTTTTCTCTACATGTTCGATGCGATTGTGTACAATATCGACATGCATAATAAAAAATAGTTAGATTTTGTAAGGCCTAAGGGGTGCATGCAAAAATCAAGACTGATGGTAGAAAAGCGAGTGGATGGATCCAAAACTAATGATAGCGGTATATTATAGCTTGACTTAAAAAGATAGACAATGGATCATCTATTGTTTGTTGCCCACCCAACATGAACCACATAGAAGACCCCAGATGAACCAGATAATAGACAGATACTATTCGTTGCTGGCTCGATATGAGACCCATGGGCAATTCAAAAATCAAGATTGAACGATAAAGTAGCAGGTAATATTAACCGATGTATAACATAAGCAAACACGAAAGACTGCGACCTCTCTTCCGGAACTGTGTAGTCCTCAGGTTCATCTGCTCAGTCGATGATGGTAATGCAGTTGGCGTGGCTGCCGCCAATGGGGATGATGATCTCAGGCGGCGAAAGAAAGTCTGCAGGGGGGATCTCTGCTGCAGTGAACGCTTCTGTCGATGGTGCACCTCAGGTGGGGTGGATGACGGCACGGCAGGAGCAGGACCTAACACACATATTTTTCTTTGACGGTGCCTGAAAATGAAGTAAATCTGTAAGGGCTCCTTAGAATTGGAGGATTCTATAAACGCAGGGATAGGAAAAACACAGGAATAGGATAGGAATGCACGTGCAAAACAGAGCATTTGGAAACATAGGATTTCAGTCAATCTGGGTGTTTGGCTCACATGAATTGGAAGAACAGAGGAATGGAGAAACAAAGTGATGCGACGAGTGTACAACCTCTTTGGCATAGCCTTGTGGACCTCAGCATCATTGGCTTGGACGTGGAGGATGGTGATGATGCTGGTGTGCCTGTCGGAGGCAGGAAAGAAGATCCGAGGCCTCTGGTAACGGCGTCGAGGGTACTGCTCCGCTTTGATGGACGGTTCCGTCGTTGGAGCAGCTCCGCTAAGGTGTACAACAACGAGGCTGAAGCATGACAAGACAGACAACGTTAATCTGAAGTGGGACCCTAATATCATCTGCAATAGATGATGTAAAATACGTCACCAAAAAGTGCTACATGTAAAACGCATCAGCCGCGCCACGGCCGCTCCGATAGATGCTGTAAGTACTGTTCACTCTGAACTTAACTGAAGAAAACGAACTTCCCAGTCGAAACTGAATTTTACAATCGAAACTGATTGAACTAGTAACAAAGCATTCCAATAGATGTTTAGGGCATTCGAGCACTAGTAGCAGAGAAGCAGTGATCTAAATCAGCAGACGCTCGAGTAGGGAACGCACTAGCAGAGAGCAAGTCATGCAGTAGCACCGCGAGCGAGTGCTAAAGCAGCAACTCATGTAGCTGCCAGAGGTCGCGGCAAAGAAGCAGAAAGAGCGCAAGCGAGAGCAAGAGCAGAGCAAAGAAAGATGAACGAAAGCAGAGCAGCAAAGAAGCGTGACCGACAAAGAAGAACAGAAACAGTAGCGAAGCGAGAGGCGGAGCAACTGCAGCTAGTGCCGTTGTGGAAGTCGCCGCTGAGGAAGCAACGACATGGGGGAGAGACGTCGTGGATGATGTGGCCGGCGACGGCGCCGTCGATGGAGACACGCCATGTCTGCTCGGTATCGAGCACCGGTAGCCCCGTGAGATCGAATAAAAGATAAAATGCAGCGGTGAGTGCAGTACCTCCTTGGTGGTGCCGATTTGGCCTCGGCTTCATTGGAGGAATTGGTGAGGGTGCTGTGGTTCCGGTGGGGCAGGTCAAGACGGTGTTGTGGGGATTGAGGTGGCGCGATAGACGAGGGGAACATCGGGGCAGCTCCTTAGAGGTGGAGGACGGGGCGGCTGATCCGGCGGGACGATGAGATCGACAATGGATCCTCATCCGGTGCGGTGGATGAGGGACGGCGTCTTGTTGCGATGGGCGGCGTGGTCGGGAAGAGTCTCCGGTTGGCGGCGGTCGGGAGGCGGCGAAGGAGCGTGGGGTTTATTTGGTTTTGGCGGCCTCGGTGTCTGAATGGGGCGAAGGGGAGGAGCCAAGCTTAGGGACGCGTTTGTCCGAAATGTAGGGTAAGTTACGGTGTACCCCACTTTGGTTTTGACAACTGCGACATGGAGCTTCATTTCGGTGAGGGGTAGAAGGGGATTTGGCGATATGCAGGCTGGGAGGCGATTTCGGATGAGGAGGGAGTTCTCGCGCGCTTCCAAATTTCAGGATAACAAGGCGCGGTGTGGGTTGAAGAAGCGGGAGTTTCAAAGCAGGTGAGACAAAAGATACTCGAGCTTGAAAATTTCGGGATAACAAGGTGCAGATTCCTTGTCTTGTGAGAACAAACTTAACGTGTAAAAACAATTCATACAAGACACAAGAGAGTCATGCCCCTTTTACTATATTGCTATCGATGCCATTGAAAAAACTACAAGAAAAATGTAAAAAAAATTGGGAGAACAAGATTACCCTGCACAGTACCAAATCGATTCGCACTTCCATCAACAACAACAAAAAACAAATTAATTCCCACCAAAGAAAGAGTAATGTCCCTTCTTATATGATTACAGATGCCATGATCTCGAATTTCAATTTTTGAATCCACGTTATGTTGAATTCGAATATATCGTTAGGTGAGCTTCCGGTTTATAATTGATGTAGTCGTACATTTTGATCTTCCATCATATATGAACATTTTACTCCACCATGTGAGCATATATATTGTCATCTACCATATGGACTAAATTTGAATCAATTTTCCTTATTTGAATACGATTGTTGTCAAGTTATACAATAATTTAAATATTATCTTGATAACAAAAAACATGCATATAGCAGTAATCATATTTCACTATGAACTACATGTACCATATTCTCTCCAATTCAAATATTTGTATCCATTTTATGTTGAATTCAAATCATAGTACATTATTGGTCTAGGTAGTGAGATGTTCGGGATAATCTAAACCCTATTTTCATACGTATAATTTTTGGCTGAATTGGGACAAGTTTTGGTATATGCCTCTTACAAAACTGGAGATTCTCTCAACAAGCCTCGTGGTTCCGAGAGGGAACATGTCACCTTTGTGTGCGAAACGATATACGCTGCCTCCCCCCTGATTTTATTTACAGAGGCAACATAGAACTATATGAGTGCCTTGTTAAATTTTGGAATTATTTCGGGTTCATTTGGCTTTTTTATACATTATTTGAGTTTCTGGAATTTTAATGTGCATAATCTAAATATGAATTGCATGCACATGCTCCGGTGCACCAAAGTGGGTTGAAAAATCACATGTGTGTCCTTGGTTGAATTTCTAGGTCCCATGGAAGAAATGAGAATGAAATTCAAACATCTGGATGTCATGACTCGGCCGAGAACATCGAGAAACTTAGATTTTCAATTCATGTAAATCCAAAACTCGACTGGAAATCATGAAACTTGGCATGGTGTCATGTCATGGCACTAACATGTTGTGGTAAAAAATTGGGCGATTTGGAAGCTCGTGGTTCTAAGAGGGAACGTGCCACCTTTGAGTGTGAAGCGATATCGCTGCCCCCCTTGAGTTTCTTAACAAAGGCAACATAGAACTACATTAGTGCCTGTTAAATTCTGGAATTATTCAGGTTCCTTTGTCGCTTTTATACATTAATTGAGTTTACGGTCATTTAATGTGCATAAGTCAAATTTGAACTACAAGCACATGCTCTCGTGCACCAAAGTTGGTTGAAAAATCACATTTGTGTCCTCGGGTGAATTTCTAGGTCCCATGCAAGAAATGAGAATAAAATGAAAACATCTGGCCATCGTGGCTCGGCCGAGAACATTGAGAAACTTGGTTTTAAAATTCTTGTAAACCCAAAACACGTCTGAAAATCATGAAACTTGGCATGGATGTCATGTCATGGTACTACCATGTTGTGGTAAAAAATTGGTCGAATAGGAACAGATTTTGGTATAAGCTTCTTGCAAACCGAAGCTTCTCTCAAGAAGGCTCGTGGTTACGAGAGGAACGTGCCACCTTTGAGTGCGAAACGATATCGTTGTCCCCTTGAGTTTATTTACAAAGGCAACATAGAACTACATGAGTGCCCTGTTAAATTTTGGAATTATTTAAACCGTTTGGCCTTATTTACACATTAATTGAGTTTTTGGTCATTTAATGTGCATAATTCAAATTTGAACTACAAGCACATGCTCCCGTGCACCAACGTTGGTTGAAGAAACACATTTGTTTCCTCGGGTGAATTTCTACTCCCTCCTTCCATCTATATAGGTCCTAATGCGTTTTTCGAGGCTAACTTTGACCAAACGTTAGAGCAATAATATATGACATGCACCTTACACAAAGCATACCTTCAAATTTGTATGTCAATGGAGCTTCCAATAATATAATTTTCATAGTATACATCTCATGTGCTATTAATCTTGTCAATAGTCAAAGGCTGTCTTGAAAAACACATTAGGCCCTATATAGATGGAAGGAGGGAGTAGGTCCAATGCAAAAAATGGGAATAAAATTCAAACATCTGGGCATCGTGGCTCGGTTGAGAACATTGAGAAACTTGGTTTTAAAATCATGAAACTTGGCATGGTGTCATGTCATGGTAGTACCATGCCGTGGTAATTGGCCGAATAGGAACAAATTTTGGTATAAGCTTCTTGCAAATCAGAGCTTCTCTCAAGAAGGCTCGTGGTTCTGGGAGGAACGTGTCACCTTTGTGTGCATAATTCAAATTTGAAATACAAGCACATGTTCCAGTGCACCAAAGTTGGTTGAAAAATCACATGTGTGTCCTCGGGTAAATTTCTAGGTTCCATTCAAGAAATGGGAATGAAATTCAAAATTCTGGGCGTCGTGGCTGGGTTGGAAACATTGAGAAATTTAGTTTTTTAATTCCTGTAAATCCAAAACACGCATGAAAATAATGAAACTTGGCTTGGTGCCATGACATGGCACCAACATGTCAGTAAATTTGCAGTCCGATTTGCGAAGGCGCACACATTAACAATCAATAAAGTCATTTTGGAACAAGTGATGTCACGTTACAATCGGAAACACAAGTATTATTGAAACCATGGGCGTTCTATTTACTAGTACCATTTACGTAGCGCAACGCGTCGCCATTTTTTATTAGCTAGGAGGCGCCGTGCAGGGTAGCTATTTGAGTACGAGAGGCGTGCGATCAGACCGCTGCGCGTGCTTATCGGGAGGAGAACCCTTTAACCTCCATGTGTCGTCCACCTCTATCCCAAGGTCTCCATTAATGGCGCCCGAGCCTCTGTTTAATGGCGTGGCTATGTCTCACTCGACTGAGATTTAAGAGAGAAAAAAGAAAATCTGAAAGCACAGATCTTGATGCAAGATCCGACGGACCTATATAGCATCTACTGCTACTTATAGCAAGACTGATGAATATATAAGGACGATTAATTTTTTTTTATCAAAGAAGGGCTTTCCCTTCCGATTTTCATTACTGAAAACCACCACAATTCACAAGAAGTTCAGCACAACTCCAGCCTAACACGAAGGACTAAAAGCTACCAGATTGAAATCGCAACATCCCAAGAGGCCAACAAAGGCCAAACATCCGTGCTAGAACCCGACATTTCACAACCGACGACACAATCCACATCCTAAACCGATTATTACATCAAAAGAAACCAGGAAACTTAAGGAAGCCCAACAGCAACTAGAAGAACAAAGAACGCCCGGTCGCATACAAAGAGTTTTCTTCATTCCAGCCTCGCAACATTGATCTTCCACAGAAAGATAAGGACGATTAATTGTCTTACATAATTAGAAAGATAATTAAAAAATCCACATGCGGCTACGCCCGAAATACACAAGGGCAAAAGAAGAAGGAAGACAAGGATCTGGCTCGCTGATCTCTACTTTCTTGATGCATTGCTGCAGGCCGCGGGAACTAGTCTCCGCGGCGATCGGCGATGAGCTCTTTCGTGTCCTCAAGACGCTGCTTGAGAACATCCACGGATTCCTCCACCAGCCTTAGGCGCTTGTTGCGGAGCATATCATTCTCGTCCATAAGTTTCTTGGCGATGTGTAGGATCGAAAGTATGTCTAGAGGGGGGGTGATTAGACTGCTTGACCAAATAAAAACTTATCCTATTCCCAATTTAGTCTTTGGAAGATTTTAGCTAACTTAGCACAAGTCAAGCAATCTTAACACAATTCAAGCAAGCATGCAAAGAGTATATGAGCAGCGGAAAGTAAAGCATGCAACTTGCAAGAATGTAAAGGGTAGGGGTTTGGAGAATTCAAACGCAATTGGAGACACAGATGTTTTTGTCGTGGTTCCGATAGGTGGTGCTATCGTACATCCACGTTGATGGAGACTTCCACCCACGAAGGGTAACGGTTGCGCGAGTCCACGGAGGGCTCCACCCATGAAGAAGCAACCTTGACTATCCCACCATGGCCGTCGCCCACGAATGAATTGCCTCACTAGCGGTAGATCTTCACGAAGTCGGCGATCTCCTTGCCCTTACAAACTCCTTGGTTCAACTCCACAATCTTGTCGGGGGCTCCCCAGTGACACCTAGCCAATCTAGGAGACACCACTCTCCAAGAAGTAATGAATGGTGTGTTGATGATGAACTCCTTGCTCTTGTGCTTCAAATGATAGTCTCCCCAACACTCAACTCTCTCACAGGATTTGGATTTGGTGGAAAGAAGATTTGAGTGGAAAGCAACTTGGGGAAGGCTAGAGATCAAGATTCATATGGTAGAATGGAATATCTTAGCCTCAACACAAGTGTAGGTGGTTCTCTCTCACAAAATGCAAGTTGGAAGTGTAGGTTCGTTCTGATTGCTCTCTCAATGAATGAAGAGGAGGTGGAGGGGTATATATAGCCTCCACACAAAATTTAACCGTTACACACAACTTGCCAAACTCGGTGGGACCGAATTGGTAAACTCGGTTGGACCGATTCAGCAAATCTAGTGACCGTTAGGATTTTCGGTGGGTGAAAGGGATCGAGAAGAGGTGTCTAGAGGGGGGGGGGTGATTAGACACTAAGTACCAAAGGTTGCAGTTTTAACTTCTTTAGGTTGGAGTGGAGTTTAGGCACAAGTTTAACACTCACAATACATATCAAGCAAGCATGCAAAGAGTATATGAGCAGCGGAAAGTAAAGCATGCAACTTGCAAGAATGTGAAGGGAAGGGATTGGAGGATTCAAACGCAGTTTGGAGACACGGTGATTTTTGAGCCGTGGTTCCGATAAGTGGTGTTATCGTGTATCCATGTTGATGGAGACTTCAACCCACGAAGGGTAACGGTTGCGCAAGTCCACGGAGGGCTCCACCCATGAAGGGTCCACGAAGAAGCAACCCTGTCTATCCCACCATGGCCGTCGCCCACGAAGGACTTGCCTCAGTATCGGTAGATCTTCACGAAGTAGGCGATCTCCTTGCCCTTACAAACTCCTTGGTTCAACTCCACAATCTTGTCGGAGACTCCCAAGTGACACCTAGCCAATCTAGGAGACACCACTCTCCAAGAAGTAACAAATGGTGTGTTGATGATGAACTCCTTGCTCTTGTGCTTCAAATGATAGTCTCCCCAACACTCAACTCTCTCTCACAGGATTTGGATTTGGTGGAAAGAAGATTTGAGTGGAAAGCAACTTGGGGAAGGCTAGAGATCAAGATTCATATGGTAGGAATGGAATATCTTGGCCTCAACACATGAGTAGGTGGTTCCTTCTCAGAAACAGCAAGTTGGAAGTGTAGGTTTGTTCTGATGGCTCTCTCTATGAATGAAGAGCAGGTGGAGGGGTATTTATAGCCTCCACACAAAGTCTAACCGTTACACACAACTTTCCAAACTCGGTGGGACCGAATTGATAAACTCGGTCGGACCGATTTAGCAAATCTAGTGACCGTTAGGATTTTCGGTGGGACCGACATGCAACTCGGTAGGACCGATATGGTTAGGGTTAGGGCATAACGTAATCTCGGTGAGACCGATTACACAAACTCGGTGGGACCGATTTTGGTAATAAGTTAACCAGAGAGTTGGTCAGGCAAACTCGGTGAGACCGATTACACAAACTCGGTGGGACCAATTTTGGTAATAATCTAACCAGAGAGTTTGCATTGTAATCTCGGTAGTACCGATTGCACAAACTCGGTGAGACCGATTTTGGTAATGGACATACACAGAGAGATTACAATCCCATCTCGGTGAGACCGAGATCCCTATCGGTGAGACCGATTTGCCTAGGGTTTGTGGCAGTGGCTAAGACATCTGAACTCGGTGGCGCCGGATAGAAAGAATCGGTAGGGCCGAGTTAGAATTTAGGTTTAGGACATATGTGGATGTGAGAAAGTAGTTGAAGGCTTTGGAGCATATCAGTAAGCACTTTGAGCAAGTAAGCCATTAAGCAACACCTCATCCCCTCTTGATAGTATTGGCTTTTCCTATAGACTCAATGTGATCTTGGATCACTAAAATAGAAAATGTAGAGTCTTGTGCTTGAAGCTTGAGCCAATCCTTTGTCCTTAGCATCCTGAAGGGGTTCCACATCCTTTAGTCCATGCCGCTCCATTGTTGAACTTATCTGAAACGTACTAGGTAAAAGTGTTAGTCCAACAAGAGATATGTTGACATTAATTACCGAACCACCCAGGGAGCACTTGTGCTTTCAATCTCCCCCTTTTTGGTAATTGATGACAACATCCATCAAAGCTTTAGATAAAGATATAAAGAATAGCAAGTAAAGTTTTGGAAAGACATGTAACAAGCATAGGCTCCCCCTACATGTATGCAATCATGTGAATATGGAATATAGAAGCATGTGAATGCATAAACATGACAGAGTAAGCAATGTGTTACATGTATCTTGGCTATATGCATCAGAGCAAACGATGTGAGTATGAGAAATGTACCTTCATGCTCATGAGTCCTGCTTGCAAACAGTATGTACATCAGCAAGAATTCCTCATACGCATGATTGTGATGCATATACTTACCTTGTGGTCTTGAGTTGGCTTAGGATGGAATGAGGCTGTGAAAATAAGGTTACATAATACAGATGCACCTACTAGCCAGACCAAGACTGGGATGACATGTTGAGAGTGAGTACTAGGTACCACATTGAATATAGACATGTCCCCAAAGGTAAGGATGTGCAATGAATTTAAAGAATTTTTTTCCCTTAGATGTCTTGCTCCCCCTGAATCTATCATGGGATACTGGGAGAAGATAGGGAATAGAAAATCAGAGCAAAATGCAAAATCAGAGCTCAAAGAAACAAATGAACAGAGCTAATGAAAATAGACACATATGAACATGTCTTTCCCCTCAAGAAGACATGTGGCATCTCTTCTCTCGAACACCAAGCATCTAGGATCCTTGAAGATTACTCTCTTCTTGAATATGCTCTCCCCCTGGAGATATCTCTCTCCCCCTGTTGAAGTGATAAGCTTTGATGTGATCTCTCTCTCACCCCCTTTGACATCAATTTCCAAGAAGGGCCTTCTGGAATTTGTCGTGAATGGGTTTGGTCCTTGAGTCACAACACAAGGCACTGATAAAAATGTGATGCTTGTAGAGGACAAGATTCATTGAGTGGAGCTGGAACAACAACAAAAATGCATGAATAAGTGGCAAAATGTTTTTTTTCTGAAGTGAAATCAGTGGCACCGAGTTGGATTCTTCGGTTGCACCGAATGAATTCGGTTAGACCGAAAACATGAAACCGGTGTGATCGAGTTCATCACAGAGAAAACAGTTTGTCACCTCAGCTCACTAGACAAGTAAGATCTCACAAGGATTTGCAAGGAATTAACTGAAAGATTTGCACTGAATTGGATACAGGGAATGCAGAACAAATAGAAAAGAAAGGAAAAGAAATCTAGATGAAGTTTTTTTTGGAAGGGAAATAGATATGCATGAGACAAATGCAAGAGCACAGAAAAGAACACAAGACAACTTCGTCTAGAATTGGTCGGCGACAAAGTCACCTATGTTAGAGTATATTGACTTAGGAGTCAAGTGAGATCACTTGATCATAGGTCATACTCATCGTTTAAGCTCAAAATGGGGTTACCATTTTTCGTTTAAGCAGGTTGTTGTATTCACATCTTGTCGAGTTGCTTTGACTCATGAATTGGAGTAAAGCTTCTCTAAGATGGAATAACATACCTTGGGTGGTGGTGTTGATCGTGATCACGTAGTTGAACTTGTGTGGGTTGCTCAAGGTTGATGTAGCTCATCAAGAGTTGGGAGCACCACTTGGAATTTGAGTTCATCTATCTACATGGGTTAGTTTTTGCAAGGAAGAGCACTTGTGTATCCAAAATGACAATCATGAAACTCAACATAGAATATGTCAAAGGATATGTTTGAATGGTTTCGTGCTTCCTTGTCTTCAACCACCATTGTAGAGACTTGGTGATGTAGAGATTGCTCAAGATGTGAGTGAGTTGCAATCTCATAGAATTAGATTCATCCAAGTACCTACAAGGGTTAGATAACATGCAAGATGCAAATATATCCATGACATAAGATTAACATCATAAGAGAAATATCAAGGATTAGTCATAAGCTCATGTCTTCCATGTATCCAATGGAGTTCCTACTCCAAGTTTGAAGCATCAATGATGTTCAGTTCACCTCTTAACCTTCGATTTGTGTGTAGCCTTGGGCAACGAGACGTGCTTTGTTGCGAACTACTTGTCCATCTTCATCTTGCTTGTTGCGAAACACCCATTTGGTACCCATGCTGTTGTGGTTGTTGTCGGGCTTCTCAACCAATGTCCAAACTTGATTTCTCTCAAAGTTGTGTAGCTCTTCATGCATAGCATTTATCCAATCCGGATCTTCCAATGCTTCTTCAACCTTCATAGGTTCAATGCTAGAGATGAATGAATAGTGTTCACAAAAGTTAGCTAAACGAGTTTTAGAGCGAGTGATTCTCCCGGTTTGGATATCATTGTAGATTTTCTCGACGGGATGGTCTTTAGCAATTCTTGCTCGAACTCGTGAAATATTTTGCTTGGGTCTTGGTTGAACATCTTCTTCATCTTGTTCTTCTTCTTGGCCTTCTTCATTGTTGACATTGTCGTTCTCTTGTCGTGGTGGAGAAGGAGGTTGTTGACGTTCGTCTTGGTGCACTTCCTCGTTTTCTTCATCTTGGTGTGTCCCACTTGTGGATGCTTCCATATAAACTCTTGGTTCACCTTGTCCTGAGGTAGAAGCTTCCACTTGGACGGACGAGGTACTCGCCTTCACCTCCGTTGGACGAATCTTGCCAATAGACAAGTCTTGGATTGCTTCCGAGGGATCTTTGTCTCCTACATCAATTGGCAATTGCTCTACTTGTGAGCCGTTAGATTCATCAAACTTCACATCTACCATCTCTTCATGAGACTTAGGAGCAAATTTAGAACGGCGATGCTTATCAAGAATGTAGCACTTTGAGCCGAATACTCAAAAGTATCCAACTTGGGGTTTGTTACCGGTGAGAAGCTCGTATGCCGTCTTGCCGAGTAGCTTGTGAAGATACAAGCGATTTGTTGCATGACAAGCTGTCTCAACCGCTTCCTCCCAAAAGTGCTTGGCGTCTTGTACTCATCAAGCATCGTTCTCGCCATTTCGATGGCGTCCGGTTTTCCTCTCAACAACTCCATTTTGTTGAGGTGTGTACGTAGAAGATAACTCATGTGAAATCCCTTCTTCGTCAAGAAAGGTGTCCACATTTGCGTTCTTGAACTCCGTTCCGTTGTCGCTGCGAACCTTCTTGATCTTCACTTCAAATTGATTTTGGGCCTTCTTAGCGAAATTTTTGAAGACATTTTGAACCTGCGATTTATCATCGAGAAAGAACACCCATGTAAATCTTGAAAAATCATCAACTATAACTAGACCAAAAGAATTTCCACCGAGACTCTTGTAGGTGTTGGGACCAAAGAGATCCATGTGAAGTAGCTCGAGTGGCCTCCTTGTGGTCATGATGTTCTTCATGGGATGCCTTCCTCCAACCTGTTTACCTGCCTAACAAGCGCTGCAAATTCTATCCTTATCAAATATGACATCGTTAACTCCAAGGATATGATTTCCTTTAATAAGCTTGTCAAGGTTTCGCATACCAACATGACCTAATCGTTTATGCCATAACCAACCTTTAGAGGATTTAACAATAAAGCAAGTTCTAGGTTGAGCCTTTTTAGTGAAATCAACAATGTATAGATCACCTCGACGCATTACACGGTAAAGACCATTTTATGATTATATCTCTGAAACACTTGGCAATCTACTTCAGTAAATAGGACATTGAAACCGAAATCAGCAAGTCTAGATAATCGAAAGTAAGTTGTAGCCAAGAGATTCAACGAGCATGACATTTTGTATGGAGCTATCATGTGATATGGCCACCTTACCGAGGCCAACCACCTTATCCTTTGAGTTTTCACCGAAAGTGACATACTTTCGAGGACCGTCGTTTTCAGCAAGCTCACGAAACATGTCTTTATCTCCGGTCATGTGATTGGTACATCCACTATCAAGAACCCATTCCTTTCCTCTTGCCATATATCCACGAAGATTAGCCATAAGACCAAAGTGTCTCATTGCATCATCAAGATCGAAGTCACTATCATCATCCTCATCATAGTATCCATGTTCAACATCGTCATGTGGTGGATCAAATCCTAGAGAGGGTGATTCGTTAGACAAATGATCGTTTCTATGATTGTCTTTATGGATTCTAATAGCTTCAGAAATAATATTGCTAATGATTCCAACATCTCCTATGGCACGCATGCGATTTGTAAGCTCAAATAGACAATCACCAAAGCTAGGATCAATAGAATTCATCTTACTCAAGGCAATATATTTATGGAGAATTTCATCTAAATTTTTCAAGGAATAATCTGGAAATCGTTCCTCAAGAAATTTCCATATAGTATAGGCACAATCAAGAGTAGGCAAACTAGCAATCAAGTTTTTAGGCAATCCTCTTATGATAAGATTGATGGTTCTAAGATTGCGAATCATGTCAAGATCCTCTTCGGGTGTGGGATGCAAGGGATCAATATGAGGTAGCAATGTACTTGTTCAAATGATATTCATTGAAAATCTCAAGCATTTCATTTTTCCACTCATGAAAATATTCTCCATCAAGAATAGGTACTCTATGTCTAAGACTCCCCAAAGTAGACTCATCCATCTTCCTCCAATGGTGTTTAAACCAAAGCAATGGAGACCAAAGCTCTGATACCAATTGAAAGGGATCGAGAAGAGGTGTCTAGAGGGGGATGATTAGACACTAAGTACCAAAAGTTGCAGTTTTAACTTCTTTAGGTTGGAGTGGAGTTTAGGCACAAGTTTAACACTCACAATACATATCAAGCAAGCATGCAAAGAGTAAATGAGCAGCGGAAAGTAAAGCATGCAACTTGCAAGAATGTAAAGGGAAGGGATTGGAGGATTCAAACGCAGTTTGGAGACACGGTGATTTTTGAGCCGTGGTTCCGATAGGTGGTGCTATTGTACATCCACGTTGATGGAGACTTCAACCCACGAAGTGTAACGGCTGCGCGAATCCACGGAGGGCTCCACCCACGAAGGGTCCACGAAGAAGCAACCTTGTCTATCCCACCATGGCCGTCGCCCACGAAAGACTTGCCTCACTAGTGGTAGATCTTCACGAAGTAGGCAATCTCCTTGCCCTTACAAACTCCTTGGTTCAACTCCACAATCTTGTCGGAGGCTCCCAAGTGACACCTAGCCAATCTAGGAGACACCACTCTCCAAGAAGTAACAAATGGTGTGTTGATGATGAACTCCTTGCTCTTGTGCTTCAAATGATAGTCTCCCCAACACTCAACTCTCTCTCTCTCACAGGATTTGGATTTGGTGGAAAGATGACTTGAGTGGAAAGCAACTTGGGGAAGGCTAGAGATCAAGATTCATATGGTAGGAATGGAATATCTTGGCCTCAACACATGAGTAGGTGGTTCCTTCTCGAAGCGACAAGTTGGAAGTGTAGGTTTGTTCTGATGGCTCTCTCTACGAATGAAGAGCGGGTGGAGGGGTATTTATAGCCTCCACACAAAGTCTAACCATTACACACAACTTGCCAAACTCGGTGGGACCGAATTGATAAACTCGGTCGGACCGATTTAGCAAATCTAGTGACCGTTAGGATTTTCGGTGGGACCGACATGCAACTCGGTAGGACCGATATGGTTAGGGTTAGGGCATAACGTAATCTCGGTGAGACCGATTACACAAACTCGGTGGGACCGATTTTGGTAATAAGTTAACCAGAGAGTTGGTCAGGCAAACTCGGTGAGACCGATTACACAAACTCGGTGGGACCGATTTTGGTAATAAGCTAACCAGAGAGTTTGCATTGTAATCTCGGTAGTACCGATTGCACAAACTCGGTGGGACCGATTTTGGTAATGGACATACACAGAGAGATTACAATCCCATCTTGATGAGACCGAGATCCCTATCGGTGAGACCGATTTTCCTAGGGTTTGTGGCAGTGGCTAAGACATCTGAACTCGGTGGCGCCGGATAGAAAGAATCGGTAGGGCCGAGTTAGACTTTAGGTTTATTACATATGTGGATGTGAGAAAGTATTTGAGGGCTTTGGACCATATCACTAAGCACTTTGAGCAAGTAAGCCATTAAGCAACACATCATCCACTCTTGATAGTATTGGCTTTTCCTATAGACTCAATGTGATCTTGGATCACTAAAATAGAAAATGTAGAGTCTTGTGCTTGAAGCTTGAGCCAATCCTTTGTCCTTAGCATCTTGAAGGGGTTCCATATCCTTTAGTCCATGTCACTCCATTGTTGAACTTGTCTGAAACATACTAGGTAAAAGTGTTAGTCCAACAAGAGATATGTTGACATTAATTACCAAACCACCCAGGGAGCACTTGTGCTTTCAGTGGGACCGACATGCAACTCGGTAGGACCGATATGATTAGGGTTAGGGCATAAGGTAATCTCGGTGGGACCGATTACACAAACTCGGTGGGACTGATTTTGGTAATAAGCTAACCAGAGAGTTGGTCAGGTAAACACGGTGGGACTGGCGCTCATTTCGGTGGGATCCAAATGTTACAAAAGGAAACAGGGAGTTTATATTGCAATCTCGGTGGGACCGATCACTCATCTCGGTGGTACCGAAACGTTACGAAGGGAAACAGAGAGATTACAATCCCATCTCGGTGAGACCGAGATCCCTATCGGTGAGACCGATTTGCCTAGGGTTTGTGGCAGTGGCTATGACATCTAAACTCGGTGGCGCCGGATAGAAAGGATCGGTGGGGCCGAGTTTTTGTAGCGACCCGACCTCAGACGGTCAAGCCTCTGTGTTCTATGCCATCCCTGGATCAGTATGCTGGCACACACAGTACATCAATGTATATATCAAAGTGCAATCACATGCATAAATAACGTAAAACTGATATATACCTCATAATACTCAGCGGAATCAATCAAACGTGTGTGGAGTCCCATCAACGCCATCGGCAGGTTGAGTGTAGACCGTAACCCTGTACCGTACTCTTACTCGTCGAGGAAAATATCTGCAACATGATACGTTGCAGCCGTGTAGGTCAGTACATTGAATGTACCGGCAAGATCACAATATGAATAAACAGATGGTAAAACTATACTATATGCAATTTGGCTTTGTGGCTCTGTATCTGAGTTTTGTTTGCGTAAAAGCTGATTTTATTTTACCTACATCAAAGGAATAGAATGTAGTCTGTACTAAGGAGTTTTCTATCATGACATGGTTCCGCCAACCGATGTCTCATAGCCCAAAATTCATCATATGTTGCCCACAATTAAGTTATCAATCCGGTGTTGAGAGTTCCGAGATAGATCCAAGTCCAGATGCTCAAATTGTCCGTGAATCGGGACACGGCTAATCGATTAGGTTATAACCCTCTGCAGAGGTTTGTACACTTTACCCGCAAGATTCGATCCCTCACTTTGCGTTCTCGCACTTCGTGGTGTTTGAGAACAAGATGACCAAACATGGTCTTCCAAAGAGTTCCTCGACCACCGTCCGGTACTCAACCCATCCTACATGAGTTCTACATCTGCTAGTACCGTCCCAGCCAGAGTCACAACTAAGGTCAACCAAGCGAGCCCATAATGACTTGTGGTTGCACAGGTAAGCTTCCGGGCATGAAGTATTCTTCCGTCTCTTTGGAGTGCAGGTGAAGCTTTCCGCAAGATGTCATGGCGCTTCTCCATGCATCCCGCCAACCACTGGGTTCTCCAGTGGTGCCCACAACCGTCCTTCACCCAAGAGTGTGTATTGAATTCTTGTCTCGAGTCTTGAAGTCTTGAGGCCTTGAAGATGCAGTCCTTGCAGGTTCCATCATGGAGTTGTCGTCATTGACGTAGAGTCCTCCTTCTTCACACCACTCGAACACTCATACCAAACCCCGTCTACTATAGCGTAGCATAAAAATAAAATATCGTCCCGGGCTTGGTAACAGGGTGATGGGTTCCTACCTCATGCATACTACTCAACTACAAGGATTCAATAACACTACTGAGGGGTGGTTGCAAAGATGCCACTAAATGCAATAAACATAGGTATGAAAGCATGGTCAAAGTGAACTTGCCTTGTTGACGATCTTCGAAAACTAGGGATTCAGAGTAGCAAACTCCGCACTCAGGAAATTTTACCGAGGCAAACAATAACTATAATAAGCACATAGCATATGATCACATAACACAATAGCATACATAGTAACATAACACACCAAACAAACAAATCAGATCTCACAGGAAAAACTCAAAGAAAACCCATTCAAAGTTTTCCTACTTCAAACAACAACTAAAATAGTTTTATATAACAAAAATTTCTTAACATAACCTAATCATGGTTTTATGTTAACTTAGCAGAAAAGGATGCATTAAGCAACTAGGAGCAAAAAGAATTAATTTAAAATCTAATATGAAACTCCTATTAGGCCTAATTCAATTTCTATTAAGGAAAATAAAATAAAACTTTTATTTATTATAAATACAAGTTCATCCTATAAAGTGACAGAAACTATCCTAGAATAATCAATCACATGTTAAAAATAAATTTATTTACTAATTAAATTAATAGGAAAAGCAGTAGCTAGCTAATTAATTAGGATTAACAAGATTCTGCTTAAAACTAATTATTTATTAATCCTAATATACCCAAATAAATTTCTATGGTTTGGCAATGTCAAAATAAAGTTGGGACAAAAAGAATCATCCAAAAATAATTTTTCTAACTCAAGTTATATCAGATTTACTATTCTGACTAAAACTAAATTAAAGCAATTTTAATTAATTTTAACATAGCTAAATATATATTCTACAGAAATTACATAAAATTTGCAATCCAACAAAAAAAGAATCATCTAAAAATAATAAACAGAATAAAAGATATCAATTTTTCAAAACAGAAACTATTCTGCTAAAACAGAAAATCAAAATAAAAGAAAAAGGCCTAATGGGCCTATACTGTGCCCTGAGCGACAAAAATTCTAAACTTGCATCGGGTTAAAACTAAAAACGGGAAGGCTAAATACTAAAACCCTAACTAATAAACCGGATTTAATCGGCGGTTTTCTAATAAAACTTACCCTTCGGGGTTCTAATCCTAGCCGTCTATTTAGGATTGGACGAGGGGGAGTTTTCCTGGCTTATCGAGTCCGGCGACGGCGGGCGGTGAGAGTGCGTCAAGGGTTCCGGAAAGGCCGGGAGGTCCGGGAGTCGAGTCTTGGTGCGGGGAGGCTTCAGTGAGGCTTACGGTGGGGTCGGGGTGGTCGGGTGGCCTAGAGGCGTCGGCGGCGGCGACTTTGGCGGCGGAGGGAGCTCGGGTCTCGGTGAGCACGAACGGGAGGGCGAGGTCCGCGAGGTCTCGGGGAATGGGGTGCGGAGGGGTCTGCTTTTATAGCTGTGGGTCCTCGCCGGGGTCGATCGAGGCGATGGGATCCCGGATCGCTTCGGGATCCGGCGATCAGCGGCGGCAATGAGACGTGGCGGGGAAGAAGATGGGCGGGCCCGCTGGTCGATGAAAGAGAGAGAGGGCGAGGCGGGTGGCCGGGCATGCGAGTGGCGAGGGGAGTGGCTTGGCCGCTGGGCTTGGTGTGGTGGGCTGGGCTGGGCAGCGGGTGCGGCACTGGCTGGGCTGGGTGGTTGGCGCCTGGGGTTTCTATTTTTTTGAATTTTTTAATAAAACAAAACAGATATAAAACATAATCTATAAATATTTTATATAGGGTATATATATACCAAAATGATCAGGGAATATTCCTATCATTTGAACATTTTTCCAAAGGCAAAATCCAAACTTTATAAAAATCCATTTTTTTCAAATTCAAATAAAATTCAGGTTTGAATCCAAAACTTTTGGCATTGTTTCCTCTGATATTTTTGGAGTGTCATGTTTGCTCCTCTCATACTTTTGATCAAGTATTTATCAGGTTTAGTTTTTGAAATGTTTCCCACTTGCCAAAGTTTTGAATTCAAATTCAAAACTCAAAATTTGAAAGAGGGTTTCAAGGCACTTTCAAATGACTTTCAACTTGATACTTTTTAACTTCCAACTCATATTTCATATAATTGAAGAAGTCATTTTATCTTCCCTCATGAAAATCATTGAGTTGCATAAAGCTTTGAATTTGAAATATTCCCAAATGGAATTCAAATCTATTTCCAAAACCCTTTTCATTTCAACATGGATGAAGTCATGTCAACTTCACTCTAGGGTTTCTGTTGCAATGAACTTGAGCTCATTGGGATCCAAAAGGCAAAAGGGAAAGTTTGGGAAAGTCATTTCATTCCCTCTCATTCAACTTTCAAAAGTTTTCAAATTCCACTAAATTTCACTAAATCAATCAGACAAACAATCAGACAACAATCATAGTTATTTATTTAATATAACATTCCAAAATTTAGAATTTTGGGATGTTACAGTTTTACTTTTGGTTTTGGTCATATGTGGATGTGGGAAAGTAGTTGAGGGTTTTGGAGCATATCACTAAGCACTATGAAGCAAGAACCTCATTAAGCAACACCTCATCCCTCCTTGATAGTATTGGCTTTTCCTATAGACTCAATGTGATCTTGGATCACTAAAATATAAAATTTAGAGTCTTAAGCTTTGAGCTTGAGCCAATCCTTTTATCCTTAGCATTTTGAGGGGTCCACTTTTCTCATCCATGCCATGCCATTCATTGAGCTTTTCCTGAAATATTTATCTTGGAATAATGTTAGCGCAATGAGCTATATGTTGTTAGGAATTACCAAAACCACCTAGGGATAGTTGCACTTTCAATCTCCCCCTTTTTGGTAATTGATGACAACATATAGATCAAAGCTTCAACAAATGATAATAATAAGAGTGAATAACATTGTCGCTTTGAGAAGTATGTGATAAGTAAGAGCTCCCCCTAAATTTGTGCATAGTTTAAGATTTGCTTTGGACTGCAAATGCAAAAAGAGTTAGGCTCATCGGTTACTCTTCCATGTCACATACATCTTGGTGGAGCGCTCAAAATGATAATAAATAAATACATGCACTCATCACCAAGCAAAGTGAATGATCATATAGAGATAAAAGGATAATGTCATCCAACAAGCATTAATGTAGCATATGATCAAACACATGATCATCCAAGTATCTCACAAAGGCATAAGGTATCTCAAACAAGCAGATAAAGTTCAACCAAAGCAAGAGAGAATAAAAAGCAACGCTCTCTCTGGAAGCCTACGATCTATACATTTTTCTCCCCCTTTGGCAACAAGTTACCAAAAAGTTCATAGAAAATGCATAACACTAAATTATCTCTCAGGCTTGATCTTCAGGTGGTGGTGTAGAGATGGCTCCTTGGACGAAGACTTCAGTAGATGTGGATGGAGCTGGTGGAGTAGGTGCTGGAGCTGGTTGCACTAGGGCTGTAGCTGGTGCAGATGAAGTGGCTCTGGTGTCTGTCACTAGCACTGCAGCTCATCTCTGAGCTCTAGGCACTCTGGCAAATGCCTTAGTGGTTGTCTTGCCCTTCCTCTCCTGCATCCAGGAGTTCCTCAACAACAGACTGGATCTCAGTTACCTTCACATCCAAGTCATAGAACTTCTGCTCCATGATCCTCTCCAGGCTCTCCTGGTTTTGAGTCAAGGTGGCCAGCCCCTTCTCAATCCTCAGAGTGGATGCAATCAAGTAGCCAAGTTGATCCTATTTGCTCTTCAAAAAGTACTGAGATGCCTCTTTCATTGTTGGCATCTTGGTAGCCTTCTCTGTCCTTGCCTTCTCCTTCTTTGCTTGTGCTTGCACAGAAGATGGTTCATCCTCATCCATAACCACTTGGTTGTCCTCAAAATCTGGATAGATAGGCATGTGATCCTTGTCCAACAAGTATGTGTCAGTGCCCATCCTGGAGTTAATCAGCTCCTGGATCTATGGGGCATACCCACAACTTCTCTTTTGGTCAGCAGCTGTCCTCTTGATAGTTTCAACTATAAGGCTCATGACCTTGAACTTTTGTGGAACATCAAATAAGTGTAGTAGATTTATTGCATGGCCTCTGATCATGTTGTGATCACCTGACTTGGGAAAAAGAGTGTGCCTGAGGATCCAGTTGGTGGTTGGCAGTCCTGACAGAAGGTAATGTACTGATCCAAGCTTGTGTGTTTCAACAGCAGCATCTGGGATTTCCTTGTACATATGGGCCATAGTGTTGTGATCCATCTTCTTCTTGGCATAGACATCCAAGTCATCATCTTTCTCCTTAGGTGCATTGATCAGATTTGCCCATTCTTCAATTGATGATTGGTACCTAGTACCTTCAGACATCCATACTATCCTGCCATCTGGATAGAAGTGTGCTGTTGAGTAGAATTGCATTATTAGCTCATCATTCCACTTTGTGAGCTTCTGCCCAACAAAGTCTGCCACTCCACAAGCACTGAAACTGTCATACACACCAGGATAATGTTCTTCATTTGTCTTCATGTACTTCCAGTCCACCCATCTCATGTCACACACTATTGGCTTCTTGTCCAGCAGCACTGTCTCATAGAAATCCTGCTGTTCCTTTGTATGGAACTTGTAGTCTATAGCAGTTCTCCTCCTGACTACATAAGGATCAGTCATCCTCCATTGTCTGAGTCCTGCATCCTTTCTCAGCTTCATGTTCTCAGCCACAGGATGAGCATCATTATGATCTGGAATTTTTGGCTTCAATTTTCACAAGACATGCTCTTCATCATCTTCCTCTTCAGCAACAGTTTCGGGCACTAGGGCCTTGTTCTTCTCAGCAGCTGATATGTTCCTAGTATTCCTCTTAGGTGCAGTCTTGGGCTTGGAGGCAGCCTTGGGTGCTTCTTTGGGCTTTGATGAAGCAGCCCCTGACCTGATGGCATCACCCATAAGCTTCTGAGCTTTGGGTGCTGGTGCAGCAACCTCTTCTTCTTCTTCCTCTTCAGAATCTCTCCTCATAGAGGGATTGCCAAAAACCTTGGTAGTAGTGGTTCTGACTCTCTTTTTCTTCTTGTCTTGGCCAACAGCTTCATCTTCTCACTCAATGGTAAACTTCATGGTTTCCCCAATGGCAACCTTCCTAGGTTTGGAAGTGGGAATCCTTCTTGCAGGTGCCTTCTTCTACATTCCTGGCTTAGTAGCTGCAGCTGATCCATATTCTTTCTTGAGCACCTTCTTCTTGGAAGTGGCCTCATGCTTAATAGCCACATAGTCTTTGTCGGTGTCAAAACCGGCGGATCTCGGGTAGGGGGTCCCGAACTGTGCGTCTAGGCGGATGGTAACAGGAGACAAGGGGCACGATGTTTTACCTGTGTTCGTGCCCTCTTGATGGAGGTAAAACCCTACGTCCTGCTTGATTAATATTGATGATGTGTGTTACAAGAGTGGATCTACCATGAGATCGAAGAGGCTAAACCCTAGAAGCTAACCTATGGTATGATTGTTGTTCGTCCTATGGACTAAAATCCTCCGGTTTATATAGACACCGGATAGGTTAGGGTTACACAGAGTCGGTTACAATGGTAGGAGATCTACATATCATGATCGCCAAGCTTGCCTTCCACGCCAAGGAAAGTCCCATACGGACACGGGACGGAGTCATCAATCTTGTATCTTAATAGTCTTGGAGTCCAGCCGATGATGATAGTTCGGCTATCCGGACACCCCCTAGTCCGGAACTCCTCAAGAGCCCCTGAACCAGGGCTTTAATGACGAGTCCGGGCGCGCGCATGTTGTCTTGACATTGCAAGGTGGGTTCTTCCTCCGAATAATTTATAGAAGATTGTGAACACCAGGATAGTGTCCGGCTCTGCAAAAATAAATTCCACATACCACCGTAGAGAGAATAACAGTACACAAGATCAATCTGCTGACGTATTCTGTGGCGTGACGTCGCACCACTACCAAGCCTTTAGTCAAACTGTTTTTATTGTTCCACATCAGCGCGTTTTAGCGAAGCGGTTTCCTTGGCACGTCTTGTCAAAGCAGAGATCGTGTTCCCCTTATTCCAGGATTCCCATCAATACGGACGTGGGTAACCCAACCGCGCCATTGATTGTGACACTCGGGAGATAAGCGAGTTTTACCAGGCCGGTGGGGACACATGTTTTTGTCCGCCCATATAAGGGGATAAAGATCCAACCCTTTTACCTGCGCCTTCTTCCTCCTTGGTTTATCCATCTCCGCGAACTCGAGCTCCAGCGCCCAAGTCCGCACTTCTCACCTCAACCCTCTCCAACTATGTCCGGGGCGGGAGGCAAGTGGATGGCCTCCTCCGTCACGGAGGGGCAGATCCAGAAGCTGCGCGACGCCGGATATTTGTCCAGCAACATCGCACATCGGCTCCCCGACGAGGGAGAGCTCGTCCCCAACACCAAGCCCCATGAGAGGGTAGTATTTCTTCCCCATTTCCTCCGCGGACTGGGCTTCCCGCTTCATCCCTTTGTCCGGAGGCTCATGTTCTACTACGGCCTAGATTTCCATGATCTGGCCCCTAATTTCATCCTCAACATCTCGGCGTTTATCGTCATGTGCGAGGCATTCCTCTGCATCCAGCCCCACTTGCCAGGCTCAAGACCTTGATGTCAAGTCAAGGTTGTGAAGGGCAGCCAAGCGGAGTGCGGAGGCGCCATGGTGGGCAGGATGTCCCATGTTACGTGGCTGGAGGGCACTTTCGTGGAAACCATCAAGGGGTGGCAATCGGGGTGGTTCTACATCACCGAGCCGCGTGACCCTGATTGGGCAGCGGCCCCCGAATTCAGATCTGGCATTCCTACACGGATCACCTCCTGGAGAGAGAGTGGCCCGATTTGGGGGGATTCATAGGAGCTGACCGGACTCCAAGCCTGTATCCAGAAGCTGGTGGACAAGAAGCTCAAGCTTGTCAACATAGTCCAGGCCTTGCTCATCCGCCGGATTCTCCCGTGATGCCGACGGGCTTCAACATGTGGGAGTTTGATCCGCGCAGCACTGCACTGAGTGGGCTCTTCGAAACTACGTACGAAGATGTTTGGAAGGTGTTGTTCAAGGGCGCCGAAGCTCCCGCATCCGTTACCGAAGATCGCGGATTCTGCTCGCAGCGTCCAGCTGACGAGGTAAGTGATTTCACCACTTGTTTTCCATAGTTTGGCTCTATGTGGGATCTAAAATCCCTTTACCTTTGACAGGAATGGCTGGCGAAGGCCGAACGGATTATCTGTCCGGCCCCATTGCCAGAGGACCCAGCGGACGCCCGCCTAACAGGGCTGCTGGCTCCGGCACCCCACGTGGTGCCCGAGAAGAAGGCCAAGAAGACGGCCACGGGGACTTGGAAGAGTTCCCGTTTTCAGGTGCTATCGGATGATGAATCCGAGGCCGACTCCTCCCACATAGGCGAGGAGGAGAAGAAGAAAGCCTCTCCCCCAGCGGGGGGAGGGAAGAAAAGGAAGGCCTACCCAACAAGGGAGGCCGATGGGTCCAAGATAGGAAAAACTCTTCCCCCGGACTGCTCCGCCAACGCTGATTTGATTTAGCGAGGATCGGCCTCCAAGGGCCAAGCCCGTGGCGAGATTGTAAGTATCCGGACTCGAATAACTTCAAGGTTTTTTTCTTTTCGCCACATAATGTCTTTTCTAATGCCGCATACAACCCTGCAGTCCGCCCAAGGATGATCTTCCCGTTTCATCGGCGGGTCCTTGGGTGCGTCGGATATGGATTCCTTCCGACTGCCTCCACCCCGTGCCGTCATGACGACGCCGAGGTGGGATCCCAGAAAAGGACCCACCAGGAGGAGGAGGCCCCGGAGGTGTCACAGGACACCCTCCCGGACTGTGCACCGGATTCAGCCCCGGAGGCCACAGTGGCTCCGGAGTCCGGCGGGCGACCCCTTCGTAAGAAGGGCAAGACCGCGACGCCGGCTGCCTCCGTCCAACCGGAGGTGCCGGATAATTTGCTGGAGGCGCTCAACGGCGCCTCCATCAAAGAGGAACACCGCACTGTTATGAGTGCGGTGGTTCAGAAGGTTCAGCTCGCCAAAAGCGGGCTGGCCGAAGCCTGCAACAGCCTTCTAACAGGCTTTGAGGTAAGAATTTCAATATATGTAAAGTGGTACCGCATAGACAGTAGCCCCTGATGCTCGGTTCGGTGTTCGGAAAGAAAAGCCGGACTGAGGATCTTTAGAAAGATAAACGCAGGAGTCATATAAAATATATGTCAATATGGGATTGCAGGTGTCTTCTTGACCTCCGCCCAAGACCGATGCGGAGGTCAATACTTTGAAGGAAAACCTCGGCGGTCCGAGAACGAGCTCGGCCATTCCAAGAAGCAGCTCGAGGAAAAAGAAGGTGAGTAATACCTTATGAAAATTGTACCTTCTGTAAAAGGATTTGGTTGCAAAAAATGACAAGGATAACGTGGGTATTGTAGGGTCCACTAACGAAGTGGCTACCACGAAGGAGGCGGTGGCCGGGCCGAACGCAATGCAGCCATGAGCGCACCGAGCGAGAGAAGCAGGAGGCGCGGGTGGCGAGGTACAAAGAAGAGCTCCAGGATCTCGTGAAAAACGTGAGAGCTTGGAGCGTGACTCAAAGACTCGAGAGTCCGAGCTTGCAACGGCTCTTGAGAGTGCCAAAGCCGCTAAGGTCAAGCCTACAAGGCCCTCCAGGAGATTGAGGCGGTGAAGAAAATAGCAGCGGTAAGGCATTTTCCATGCAAAGTAAGCATGTGAGTGTTAATTACCTGTTGCTTACCCGGTCGTAGCTCTCGAGGCGTTCGCAGATCTTCCTCGCGGCGTGTCCGATGCTGCCGCATTCTACCGGGCCGAGGAGGGAGCTCGACGGAGAAGGTCTTGGTCTCGATATCGAGGCCGGACATCCGGTGCCTTTAGCGACCAGCTGAAGCGGCTGGTCGAGCTCCACAAGGCGGCGAATAGGCCATGAAGGGCCTCATAGTTGTTGTGGCCTAAGGAGGCCATGCACAGGAGCTACTTGATGCAGTGTGGCGGCTGGTGGATGCATGCCCGTGGGTTGAAGTTATCAAGCATTCCGCTTGTATTGAGGGTGCCCATCGGGCCCTTGCCTGCGCAAAGGTGCACTGGGGCAAGATGGATGCCCAAAAGCTCGTGACGGACCCGCCACCAGAGGGCAAAGAGCATCGCACGCCCGAGATGTATTATAAGAGTGTGCTGAAGGGCGCCCGCACTATTGCGGGGATAGTGCTCCAAAGATGTAATATTTGAGTAGACTCGCATTTTGTTATCCTGTGCGCTGAAAACTTAGTTCATATGCGCTGAGCAACGCTTGTTAATTTAAAATATTACCTTATGTGCGGCTGTTTATCAAATCTGAGAGATGGCAAGTCGTCGGCTTCAACCCCATGCCACGAGTGCTGGGGTGTTCGGGATAAACTTGAGCGCTCTTGTTCCCATTTTTGGGTCCATCTAGTGACGCGCTCAACACAGCGAACAAGGCAACCGGACTTATAATGCTTGAACACTCTCACTTAGCCATAGAATTCTATAATTTTAAATTTCGGCGAAGCCCCTAGTCTTCGGAAGGCCGAAGTTGGGGCGCTATCCACGCCTTGGCTGGACAGTATCCGGCTCCTCGCTCTAAGCGGCATAAGTCTTTAAGGACTCGCAAAATACCTCTCGAACAGCGACCGGCTCTCGTCTCATCATGACAGTCAGTTTTAGCTTTCTCCACTGAGGCGTTAACCCAGCTCAACTGGGGCGGAATCGCAGTGGTTCTCCCAGTGCTACCTTAGCCGATATAACGGAACATAAGGTACCAAAACATGGGAGCCGGGCAAACCCAACTATTGACCCAAGACATGATTCGGAGCCGATGCATATAGTGCAATAAGTTCGGGGTACCGCACTTGTGAAAGTGTTCGGACTCATCATACCATAATGCGGGAAACATAAGCCCCTGGTGTATATTAGCCGTACCAAAGTGTACGGATGCAACATGTCGTGAATGAACATATCTATGAAAAAGAAATGCAATTATAAACAAAAGGTGCTGCATTGTTTTATTCAATAAGTGCTTCTACGAATGCAGAACGATACAAATAGTGCAATAAGCAAGGTATGAGACTGTTAAACATGTCCCCTCCGTGGGTAGGCTGCAGATTGGTGTATAAAAATGCTCGTAATGGAGACCACCTGTATATTCGTTGTAGCCTTTATCCTTCCCTGGCTGTTGCATCCTGAGTTCGGCAGGTCTGCTGCCGGACAGGGCTTCTGACAAACAGAGTCCTGTGGGTAAAAAGTAAAAGGTAAAAAGAAAAGAAAAAGGAACGACACACTTGAGAGCCCCTCGTGCGGTTGAGCCGTAGTCTGGGTTTATCGTGGTCGTGCCCCTCTCCCCATGCCCATGGTATCTTCAGAGCGTAATGGTGTACGCGAAGGACCTGCTTTGACGTTTCGTAGGAGCTGGGGTTGGGGCCGCCTTTCTGGCGTGCTCGGAACGTGCCAGTGGTCTTGTTGTAAGTTACTCCGGGCGGCGCTTAGCTGTGTCCGGCCGCTTACCGGCGGACTCGAGAATTGCCTTAAGAGGCTGCATTGCACTTCGCCATGAGAGTCATTGTATGTTCCTCCGCGCGGAGAGAACGTTCGATGTTTCCGTTGACCGTGATGACTCCTCGAGGGCCTGGCATCTTGAGCTTGAGGTATGCGTAGTGCGGCACCGCGTTGAACTTTGCAAACGCGGTACGTCCGAAAAAGGCATGATAGCCGCTGCGGAACAGGACTATGTCAAAGATTAACTCCTCACTTCGGAAGTTATCCGGGGATCCGAAGACCACTTCCAGTGTAATTGAGCCTGTACAATTGGCTTCTACACCTGGTATGACGCCTTTAAAGGTCGTTTTGGTAGGTTTAATCCTTGAGGGGTCTATGCCCATTTTGCGCCGTATCACGGTAAAGCAGGTTCAGGCTTTGCCGCCGGCCCATCGGGACTACGGTTAGGTGAAATCCATCGATGATTGGGTCTAAGACAAGTCGGCAAATCCGCCGTGGTGGATCTTTGGTGGGGTGGTCCTTCGGTCAAAAGTGATCGGGCAGAGGACCATGGATTGAACTGGGCAACTGGCTCCATCGCGTAGACATCCACGAGTGCACGCTTCCGCTCCTTTTGGGTATGTGCTATGCGTATATCATGTTCACCGTCCGCACTGTGGGGGAAACCTTCTGTCCTCTATTGTTCGGGCGGTTGGGTCTCGTCCTCGTCATCGCTATGCAGCCCCTTGTCATTGTTTTCGCAATTAACTTGCCTGCCTTATTTGAATACCCAACAGTCCCTGTTGGTGTGGTTAGCTGGCTTTCCGGGGTGCCGTGTATCCGCACAAGCGGTCGAGTATTCGGTCCAAATTGGACGGACCCGGAGTAGATCTTTTGAATGGCTTTTTCACGACCGGGTTTAGAGCCTCTGAATCCGGCATTGACTGTCGTATCCTCAATATTGTCGCCGTTAATGCGGCGTTTGTTTTTGTTACGACGCGGCCTGCCATTTCGGTCCTTGAAGTCCGGACTGCCAGAAATTTTGCTGAGGTTGTTGCTGCGTGCTAGCCAGCTGTCCTCACCCGCGCAGAAGCGGGTCATGAGTGATGTGAGGGCTGCCATGGATTTCGGCTTTTCCTGTCCTAGGTGTGCTTGAAGGCCGGGAGGGCCTCCGCATCCGGACAGTCGACGATTTGGTTTTTCTTGGTTAGGAACCGTGTCCAGAATTGTCTGGCTGATTCGTCTGGCTGCTGAATTATGTGGCTTAGGTCATCAGCGTCTGGTGGTCGCACATAAGTGCCTGGAAGTTATCGAGGAATGCGGCTTTGTGTCCTCCCAGCTCCCAATTGACTCTGCTGGCAAGCTGTTGAGCCAATGCCGGGCTGGTCCTTTAAGCTTGAGGGGGAGGTACTTGATGGCGTGAAGATCGTCACCGCGGGCCATGTGGATGTGAAGGAGATAGTCTTCGATCCAAACCGTGGGGTCTGTTGTGCCATCATAGGATTCAATATTGACGGGTTTAAACCCTTCGGGGATTTGATGATCCATTACTTCGTCTGTGAAGCATAGTGGGTGTGCGGCGCCTCTGTACTGGGCGATATCACGACGGAGCTCAAAAGAGCTTTGTATGTTTTGTTCGGCCCGGCCGGACTTACTGTGTCCGGCGCGACGGTTGTCGTCACGTACCGTGGGGCGCCCACACGATCCATAGATCGATATTGATTGTCCTGCCTTGTCCTCCAATATATCTCGCAGGTCCGGAGCATTCCCATGTGGCCGTGTGATTTTTGAGCGATGCCGGGGTACGGTTCTAGTGAAGGGCCTAGAGGCCTCTCTATCGCGACCACGGGGTGGTCGGTCAGCCGTATTGTCTCCTGGTGATGCGGGTTCGTAAGCCTCCTCCTCTAATCGGGGAGCAGCTTGCGTTTAGGGTAGCTTTGGAGGGCGTTCGAGCTCATGCTCTTCGCCGCGAGGACTTCAGTCCATCCAGCCGGCTAGCAGATCTGATCAGCTCTAAAATTCTGTTGCTTTTCTTGAGGCTGTTTGCCGTGGCCATAAGCCCGCGTCTAAAACGCTCTTGTTCGACGGGATCCTCGGGCACGATTTAATTCATCATCGTCGAGGCTTGCTTGCCTCCCGGAGGGAGGCATATAATCCTCTACCTCTTATTACGCCTCTCTCTCGTGAGGGCTGGCGTCTCCATCCTCCCCGCTACCGGATCTTCTTTGGAGTGGATTGTCTTCGGCATTGTCCGGTGTATTGTTATCTCCGGTGCCGGAATCTTCATTCTTGCTATGGCGGGATTTAGAGTGGCGCCGCTGACGCCGGCGCTTGGGCTGCTTCTTGGAGGGGTCCTCCTCCATTGTTCCATCGCCGTTCCCATCCTTTGGGATGTCCACCATGTATATGTCATATGACGAGGTGTCCTTCCAGTGCCCTGTAGGCGCTGGGTCTTGTTCGTCTCCGGCATCGTCGTCCATACCGTCGATGTCTTCGGAGTCGTAGTCTAGCATGTCGGTTAGATCGTCGACAGCGGCTACAAAGTGGGCGGTGGGTGGGCTTTGAATTTCTTCGTCGTCCGCATCCCAACCGTCCTGACCGCAGTCCGGCCAGGGCTCTCCGGATAAAGAGAGAGACTTTAGTGAATTCAGGATGTCGCCAAAGGGCGAGTGCTGAAAGATGTTCGTGGTCGTGAACTCCATAACGGGCGCCCAATCGGATTCGATCGGCAAGGGCACGGAGGGTTCGGAGTCCGGAGAGGAGTCCGGCACCCTGGAATCGAGGTATTCGCAAAGGACAGTGATGGAGTTCGGCTCGATCGCCGTAGAGATTAAAGGCCCCGAGGCGGTGTCCAACCACTCGTCCTCGATCGGGGAATCCGGCTCCGGATTAGGGGTCGGAGTGAACTATGGTGCGGCCTCCAGGGCACTGTTCGGCTGCAGAGCTAGATCATGCCCATCGAGACAGTCTGGCGGCGGCAGCTTGCGGCTCGAATCCGTCGAAGATCAAGTCTCCGCGGATAACGGCCGTATAGTTTAGACTTCCAAATCTGACCGACGGCCAGGGGTGTAGCTTCGATCTGCTCCAGATGGCTGCTTAATTGGCCCGCAGCAAAGCCGCCCGAACACGAAGATCTGTCCGGGAGAAAAGTCTCACCACTGGACTGCGTCGTTGTTGATGATCGAAGGAGCCATCGGGCCTATCGGTGGCGACACGGAAGGAACTCTCAATGAAAGCACCAATGTCATTTGTCAAAACCGGCGGATCTCGGGTAGGGGGTCCCGAACTATGCGTCTAGGCGGATGGTAACAGGAGACAAGGGGCACGATGTTTTACCCAGGTTCGGGCCCTCTTAATGGAGGTAAAACCCTACGTCCTGCTTGATTAATATTGATGATGTGTGTTACAAGAGTGGATCTACCACGAGATCAAAGACGCTAAACCCTAGAAGCTAGCCTATGGTATGATTGTTGTTCGTCCTATGGACTAAAACCCTCCGGTTTATATAGACACCGGGTAGGTTAGGGTTACACAGAGTCGGTTACAATGGTAGGAGATCTACATATCCGTATCGCCAAGCTTGCCTTCCACGCCAAGGAAAGTCCCATCCGGACACGGGACGAAGTCTTCAATCTTGTATCTTCATAGTCTTGGAGTCCGGCCAATGATGATAGTTCGGCTATCCGGACACCCCCTAGTCCGGAACTCCCTCAGTCTTCATCCTCAGAATCTGAGGTTTTCTTCTTTCTGGCCCTGGTGGCAGCTTTGGGTAAGTTGTTGGGTGTGCTCCTGCTTCCCTCATCAGAACTGCTAGAGGGACTAGTGCCCTCACTTATCTGAACCTGCTCCTCTGACTTGTTGTGACTGTCACTCTGATCAGATATGTTGCAAACATTGACAGCAGACCCTGTGAATAGATATAGATGAGGTAGAGTGGATGAGCATCACAAAATACAGAGGTTTTTGCAAAAGAATGAGTCAAAAACTTATTTTTAGTTTTCCACAGAAAGCATTTCGGATCTACCGATTTGTAACTCGGTGATATCGAAGCAGCTTTTGGAACCTAAACTAGTGAACTCGGTCAGACCGAGTCACAGTTTGGTGGCACCAAGACTGCTAGGATTTCACAAAGTCCTGAACACGGTCACACCGATTTGCAATTCTCGGTCAGACCGAGAACCACATGTGCAATGGCCTTAGCCGAATCGGTGGAACCGAGTTCTACAACCCGGTGGATCCGAGATGGTTTCGGCGGAAACCTAACCCTAAATTTTCAATTCATCTCTAATCCACGGAGTGTTTTGACTAGATAAGATAGTTTCAATCGTGGCAAGATTCATGGCGAACACAATGTGCTAGGAATCAGATAGGGATATCACAGTGATCGAGTCCATACCCTAGTTCGATGATGAACTCGCTACGGCGGCAACGGCGGGGATGATTCCCGTTGAAAGCGGTGGAGACCAGCGGCAGGAGGCAGCTGGCGACGAGGAGGATGATCCGGAGACCCTGGAGGCAGAGAGGGCTGAGTGCGGGCAAAAGATTTCGGAGAAAATTTCCAAAGTTTTGCCCATGGGTATATATAGCCCGACCCTGTCGGTGTGAGCGAGTGGAACAACTCGGTGGCACCGAGATGCATAATTGCTAGCAGTTACAGCAACTCGGTGTGACCGAAAAGTTCAAATCGGTTGCACCGAGATTGAAAACCTAGATCGACTTAGTGATCTCGGTATGACCGAAATGGAAGAACCGGTCAGACCGAAACACACAAAGAAGTTTTGGAAGTTTAAGTCTATGATGAATCAGGGACTCCGAGTGCTCCTCACACAGAGTGGTTCGAATCTGACTTGATCAAATTTTGTGATGTAGCATGAATAGAGTTTGAGACGAGAAAAGCATAGATAGCTAGAGAAGGTTCTTAGGCATTCTTGTCCATCCACTTGGCAAAAGAAAAAGCAACATGCTCACACAATGAGTAAAATATGCAACCAACATGCTCACACAATGAAATGGCAAATGAAATATGAGGCAAAGCATGCACAACCAATTCTAGCATCTATCAAGCAATTGGTGATGACTAGGTCATCTTTATATGAGTATATTGACTTAGGAGTCAAATGAGAACATTTGATCATAGGTCATACTCATCGTTCAAGCTCAAGTGGGGTTACCACTTTTACATAATGCATTGATATGTTCACACCATTAGAGTTGCTTTGACTCAATTCTTAGAGTAAAGCTCCCCCTAGATGTGAGATCTCCCCTTAGAGGGATGAACTAACCTTGGGTTCTGTTGATGATGACTTCATGTAGGTGTTGAAGATGTGGATGTTCAATGTTGATGTAGATCATTTGGAGCAATTCTTTGGAGTGATTTGCACTTTCAATACCTACACGGGTTAATGCCAGAAGGAACAAACAAGGATATCCATAGACATAGAGTGATGCACACACAAGATGATGTCTATGAGAGCATTAGGTTACCTTGTCCCTTGTCTTACTAACAAGAGGGTTTGTGACTCCTTGAATTAGTGCAAGATGTGGAAGTTGATTGCACTTGTTGTTGCCAAAATGATATGAGTGAAATATGTTGGCGGATTCACCCTCAAAAACTCTCTAGTTCTTCTTCTTCGGGATCCACATCATCTTGATGGGAATCCTTGGAGTTGTAGTCGTACTTGATGAAGTGGAGCTTGACGTAGTCTTGGGAACCCACTTGACCAAGGCCTTAGGAGCTTCTTCAAATGCATCAGTCTCCTCTTGAAGCTTATCCTTGCCTTTTTGCTTGTGGTCTTGTGGTGGAAGATCATCTTGATCTTGTGTCCCTTTGAAGGAAGTAGGATCATACTTCTCTTGTTGAGGAACAAAATTCGTCTTGGGGTATTTATCTTCTTCCCACTCAACTCCATTGGCATTGAACTTTCGTTCAAAACCAACACCTTGGTTCTTCTGGTGCCTTCCTTGCTTGCATACAATTTCCTCAAATTGCTTACTCCCGGCAAGGCTCTTGTAAACACCTTTCTCTATAATTCCCTTCAATAAGCTATTTTATTGCTCAAGTGTAACTTGGCTAAGAGAATCATTAGTGGAATCAAGAGAACGAGAAGCAACAACATTGGATTTAGCATGATTATTGTTACTACTAGAGGAAGAATTCTTCTTGTTCTTGTTACTAGACTTGACTTGAGGCATGTAAGTAGATAAGACTAAACGCTTGGCAATGTAAGAAGAACTTTTCTTACGAAGATCATCATTGATTGCCTTTAAGAACTCATGCTATTGCTCAAGGTTGAGCTTTTCAAAGCGTAACTTCTCATGAGTCCTTAAAAGTTCTTGATGATCTTCTAAGATAGTTTCATGAGCTAACTTAAGAGTGTTTAGTTCTTTAGTTAGAAGCTCAATCTTCTCCTTATCATTGTCATTCGTTTATCTTGATTAGCATGATTAATTGACGTTTCATCATAGTATTCATCACTAGAGTTGTCAACAAGTAAATCATCATCACCTAACAAGTCATCTTCATCACTATTGAAATCAACATACTCGGGGTGTGTTACCTTTGGGCCTTTACCCATGAAGCATCTTCCAAGTCCTTCATTTGGTGAATCAAATCTGTCGTAGGAGTTGGTTGACACAAGTGCTAGACCGGCAACACCTTCATCTTGAGTATATTCAGAGTCGGAGTGATAGCTTCTCTCGGAGTGATTGTCGAAGTCGGAGCCGGATACCCATTCACCAACATGAGCTTGATGTCTTCGTTTTGTGTAGCTCCTTGATGACTTGTCCTTCCTTTCTGAATCTTTGCTTCTCCGGGATGTTCTTCGTTCATAACGATCATCTTTACTCCTCTCTCTTGGTGGTGATTCTTCTCTTCTACTTCTCCTTTTAGGTGATTCTTCTCTTCTTTTGTAGAGTGCCGTACATTCATTGGAATAGTGTATGGGTCTTCCACAATTGTAGCAATTTCGCTCTCGACTAGAAGATCTTTTGTCATTGTAGGACCTTGACTTGGAGTTTTTCTCTTTGCTTCTACTCTTGTAGAACTTGTTGAAGTTCTTCACCATTAAGCTCAATTCTTCATTGAAGGTTTGTTTCTCACTTGATGATGTGGGGGCTTCACATGAGGCTTTGTAAGCACCACTTGACTTGTTGTGAAGTTCCTCCTTATCCTTGAGTGACATCTCATGAGCAACAATTCTTCCAATGACTTCTGTTGGCTTGAGATCTTTGTAATTGGGCATCATTTGGATCAATGTGCACACGGTATCATATTTTCCGTCCAAAGCTCTTAGGATATTCTTGATGATGAATTTGTCGGTCATCTCTGCACTTCCTAAGACGACAATCTCATTTGTGATAAGAGCAAGCCTAGTATTTCGGCGACACCTTCACCATCCTTCATTTTGAACTTGCCAAGTTGACTTTGAAGCACATCCAACTTGGATTCCTTGACGGAGTCGGTACCTTCATGCATATCAATCAAAGTATCCCAAATTTCCTTTGCATTCTCAAGACGGCTGATTTTGTTGAATTCTTCGGGGCACAATCCGTTGAAGAGGATATCACAAGCTTGAGCGTTGTATTGCAGCATCTTCAACTCTTCCACGCTAGCTTCACGGTTCAGTTCTCTCCCATCAAAGAATTTACCTTGCAAGCCAATACACACAATAGCCCAAACGGTGGGGTTATGTCCAAGAATATGCATTTTCATCTTATGCTTCCAACTAGCAATATTTGTACCATCAAAGTAAGGACCTCTATGGTGATAATTTCCCTCACTAGGCATACATACTCTCCTAGGTTGTGAAACCAAGGCTATGACCACCAAAAGCTATGGAAATCAAAGCAAATGGAGACCAAAGCTCTGATACCACTTGTAGGATCGAGAGTGTGTCTAGAGGGGGTGATTAGACTACTTGACCAAATAAAAACTTATCCTTTTCCCAATTTTAGTCTTTGGCATATTTTAGCTAACTTAGCACAAGTCAAGCAATCTTAACACAATTCAAGCAAGCATGCAAAGAGTAAATGAGCAGCGGAAAGTAAAGCATGCAACTTGCAAGAATGTAAAGGGTAGGGGTTTGGAGAATTCAAACGCAATTGGAGACACGGATGTTTTTGTCGTGGTTTCGATAGGTGGTGCTATCGTACATCCACGTTGATGGAGACTTCAACCCACGAAGGGTAGCAGTTCTTGTGAGTCCACGGAGGGCTCCACCCACGAAGGGTCCACAAAGAAGCAACATTGTCTATCCCACCATGGCCGTCACCCATGAAGGACTTGCCTCACTAGCGGTAGATCTTCATGAAGTAGGCGATCTCCTTGCCCTTACAAACTCCTTGGTTCAACTCCACAATCTTGTGGGAGGCTCCCAAGTGACACCTAGACAATCTAGGAGACACCACTCTCCAAGAAGTAACAAATGGTGTGTTGATGATGAACTCCTTGCTCTTGTGCTTCAGATGATAGTCTCCCCAACACTCAACAATCTCTCACAGGATTTGGATTTGGTGGAAAGAAGATTTGAGTGGAAAGCAACTTGGGGAAGGATAGAGATCAAGATTCATATGGTAGGAATGGAGTATCATGGCCTCAACACAAGTGTAGGTGGTTCTCTATCAGAAAATGCAAGTTGGAAGTGTAGGTTCGTTCTGATTGCTCTCTCCACGAATGAAGAGGAGGTGGAGGGGTATATATAGCCTCCACACAAAATCTAACCGTTACACACAACTTGCCAAACTCGGTGGGACCGAATTGGTAAACTCGGTCGGACCAATTCAGCAAATCTAGTGACTGTTAGGATTTTCGGTGGGACCGACATGCAACTCGGTAGGACCGATACGATTAGGGTTAGGGCATAAAGTAATCTCGCTGAGTCCGGTTACACAAACTCGGTGGGCCGATTTTGGTAATAAGCTAACCAGAGAGTTGGTCAGGTAAACTCGATGGGACCGATTCGCTCATTTCGGTGGGAGCGAAATGTTACGAAAAGGAAACAGGGAGTTTATATTGCAATCTCGGTGGGACCGATCGCTCACCTCGGTGGTACCGAAACGTTACGAAGGGAAACAGAGAGATTACAATCCCATCTCGGTGAGACCGAGATCCCTATCGGTGAGACCGATTTGCCTAGGGTTTGTGGCAGTGGCTATGACATCTGAAATCGGTGGCGCCGGATAGAAAGAATCGGTGAGGCCGAGTTTGACTTTTGGTTTAGGTCATATGTGGATGTGGGAAAGTAGTTGAGGGTTTTGGAGCATATCACTAACCACTATGAAGCAAGAACCTCATTAAGCAACACCTCATCCCTCCTTGATAGTATTGGCTTTTCCTATAGACTCAATGTGATCTTGGATCACTAAAATATAAAATGTAGAGTCTTGAGCTGTGATCTTGAGCTAATCCTTTTATCCTTAGCATTTTGAGGGGTCCACTTTTCTCATTCATGCCATGCCATTCATTGAGCTTTTCCTGAAATATTTATCTTGGAATAATGTTAGCTCAATGAGCTATATGTTGTTAGGAATTACCAAAACCACCTAGGGATAGTTGCACTTTCACGATGACGCCGGTCCTCTTCAACAAGGCACTGGTCTCCTCCTGCTAGTCTGCACTTCGGACGGTCTTCTCCCTCAGCAGGTTGCGCTCGGCCCGGAGCCTCTCATTGCCCTCCCTTAGTTGCCGGATGACGCCGGTAGTCTTTTCAAACGAGGCTTTCATGTCGTCCTGCAACCTCGCCCAGGCAGAGATCTGATCCATCTGGCTATGGACGATCGCATGAATGCGCCTGTAACAGTCGTTGCCTGCCCGCGAGAAATTTTCCGAGGCCGCCGCGGCGTGGCGAGACATCTCTGCTGCATTCGTGGCACGTTGGGACATCTCTGCTGCTTCCGCGGCACGGCCGAACTAGTATGCTGCATCAACGGCGCGGCGGGACCTCCGGGCTGCTTCAGCGGCGCGGCGGGACCTCTGTGCTGCTACTTCTGCGCGGCAGGACATGTCGGCTGCTCTCGCAGCGAGGCGGGACATCTCTCGTGCTTCCGCTTCCATGCTCGCCTCTCCCTGGTGGCAATCTCTCGACCCAGAACTCACGCTGGCCATGGCAGACACAAGGGAAGGATGTTGAATGACTTGTTTGTTTTTGTGGATGAGGAGTTGAGGAGGAATGTGCAGTCATCTTGGCATACTAGTATTTATAACCGAGTACTAATACGCTCCTAAGTGGGAAACCATTTAGGTTGTGATCGGTGTGAATAGGTTTGCAATTCAATATAGCGTGGTACAAATACGCTCCTAAGTGGGAAACTGTTTAGGTTGTGATCGGTGTGAACAAGTTTGCAATTCAATATAGCATGGAGTAATTTGTAATGTGATGAGACGCAAGCTCAAAATTTATTGACGGTTCTAGTTTCGAAGTGCGGCACTATTCCCGGATGGAGTACTTCTTTTTCTACTCCCTCCTTCCCGGTTTTATAGGGCTTATCTCAAAATTTTAGTTTTTCCATTTTATAAGGCTCAATTTGGTTGTTCCCCAACACATGTTCGGATTCCAAGGTGCATTAAATCATTGCATGCAAGCATTAAGAGAAAATTGACCAATGCATGTACTTTATGCATGCATGCATTGCAATTAATGCATTGATAAACATAATGTTTTGAGAAAAACAAGAGCATTAATTAGGTGCTTTTGCAAACTACAAAAGATATTCCACCACTCACCATCTTGGTTGGTGAGATTTTTGAATTAAGATAAACTGAAGTCACTGTTGAAACATTTGGACGTGAGCTTGTCAATCTGAATGTGGAGGGACACAAGCTTAGCCCCGTCCAGCGGCTTGGGCGGAACTATCAAGAAGGTCAGCTCCTGCACGTCGACGTTGCCGGGATCCTTGCTGCTTGTCACCTCCATTTCCACCTTGACGGCGTCGGTCGTGCCTTTGGGCTCCCCCGACGGGCCGTTGGCCCACAACTTGGCCACGTAGTGCGGCAGTGGGGACGCCCCCGCTCTGATGCAGATGACCGACACGGCGATAGGCGCACCGATGTCGAGCACGCCGCCGACCAAGAAAAACGTGCGTCGGTCCTCCTTTGCGAACAACAAGAGTCGTGGCTCTGACAGTGGCACTTGCAGCTGGAGCACCTTGCCGTACAGGATCATGTGCACGGGCATGGGATGCGCGGTGCTGATGTGGTGGTAGAGCACCGGCAGCGGGCCTTCGTAGCCGCAGACGGACACGGGGCATTTGCATGGCGCGAGTGGACACACGCTCTGGTGATCGGCAAGCTTGTGGTAAGTAACGTAGAGCCCACAGCCTTCGTGCGGGCACTCCACCCTCACCAACGAAAGGACGGAGTCCACCGCCGTGTTCTGCACGTCGAAGCCAACTCCGCGCTCGCACTTCTGGCACTGCCGCTGGTTCCCGGGGCGCTCGATGCGGCAGTACGCGCAGGCCAGGTGCCCTCCCTTGCACTGCAGAAATCAATCGAACAGCACATCAATCAAGAAACATGCACCTTGCTCAATCAGCCGAACGGACGAGGTGTATTCGAACCTCATACACTGGAGGTGTCAAGGGGCGGAGGCACAAGGCGATGGAGCACGGTGAGGTCCATCGAGACCTTAGAGAGCTCCATCATCGGGTCCTGTTCGGTCTGCATTATCTCGCCCTCCTCGTGCACAACCATCTCTCGACTTGGGTCGGGATATTACAAAGCTTTACTGTGACGTATTTTATACTACTTCAAGGTGCATTAAATCAACACATGCAATTATCAAAAGGAGAGTCACGGCATGCATGCATGCGTTGTAATTAATGCATCGGTAAATGCAACTTATTGAAATATATCGAGTGCAGTGCTTTGATGTGTCGCGTCAACTCGTACATCAACGAGAAGTTTGATTATCCTCTCCCTCATGGACTTCCTCGCACCTGCCTTTGGCTGTATGACAGGTTGGCCACACACCTGTCGGGCCCACCTGTCATACACGCAAAGGCAGGAGCGTCTCTCCCTCGCCCATGAGCGTGGTGGCTGGCAAGACTAGGAGAAGCTTTCGCTACACGCTCTCCCTCCCGCACGCGGTGGACATGCAGCAGTTCAATCGGTGTCAGATGGCCAGAAGCGTACTGTAGTACTCCTCCAGTGTAGTAGTACTCCATCATTGTTCGACTTCCCGAAGAGGCGAAGAGCCAAGCGCAGCCCGGACGCTCGTGTGGCAGTTTCATGTGTAGAGTAGTCTAGGATAGCGTGTACTGTGCCTGTAAGCTTAAAATCGTTCGGGTCGGCTCCATGCTATGTGGTCGTCTCGAAGTTTAAAAAAATTAAAATAGTGTTCTGGCCCTACCTGCCACCCTGGTGATTGTAGTTTGCACGCTCATCTGGTCAAGACAGGAATATATATTTTAATTTGTTTTTTTAAGGGGGGACTCCCCGGCCTCTGCATCAGAATGATGCATACGACCACATATATTTTAATTTGTGGTGGGTAAATATTAGAGGTTGCAGCAAATACATTGTACAATGCGGGTCTTTCAGCCAAGTTTAGAGGCAAGCATGTGGGTTCAGTGCTATGATGTGTCGCGTCAACTCGTACAACGAGGAGAAGCTTGATTTTACTAAACGCCTTCTCCCTCGCCCATGCGCGCGGTTGCTCGCAAACGAGGACAGGCTTTTGCTTAGTGGTACTTCTACAACAAGCTATTCGTCCCGCTCGCGGTGGACGGACATGCAGCAGTGGATTCGACACTGTAGAGGCAGTAGTAGTAGTAACATCATTGTTCGTCTTCTCTAAGAGGCGAAGAGCCAAGCGCAAATCAAACGTTGCAGTTGCGAACATTGGAGAACGCATATAGCCAGGCTCTTGCATGAGACAAAATTGCTATGTGAGCCCACTATTGTACTACTACGTACAACTACTTGCTAGTATAGCCCTGTAAACCAGAAAGGAGTATTTGCCCTTCTAGATATTTCAACAAGTGACTATACTACACCAAGACAGAGTACATATGGAGCAAAATGAGTGAATCTGCACCGTAAATAAATACGTACTAGTTCTATCGTTTTCCTCTCCGAGGTGCACAATATTGAGTATACTGACTAGCCTCTTTTTGACACGCATTTACGCTTTTTTGACACAAGATGACGCAAGCGCCATATACACGCCGCATACACTCACCCCTATGAACGCACACACGCATCGACACTATCATCTTGAAATTCTGAAGTCACCATAGGCACCTCGTCATCGACGGGTCCATAGGTGCTTGAATGCCAAGGAGGGAGAGGGTAGCGGTTCCCGAGACGTTGAACGGTCAATGATGCATCCTGAATTACATGCAAAGGGAATTAATTGGAGAAGCAGAATAGAGCCAGCACGATGTGAATGCAATAGAGTTTGGACTCTCATATAATAAAGGCGCCCCACCACTCCAATCCATCTACTCCCAAGTCTACATGCAACCTTTGCCGCTCCAATCCAAGACCAAGTGACCAGAAGCCACAAGCACCTATGGAGGAGATGGACGCGAGCGGCAGTCGGCTGTGCCAAATCATTAAAGGCGCCGGCCTGCGGCCCCGCACCATGCAGCGTTTCCAGACGGTGCTGGCAACTGCAGGCATTGTAGCCCTCGCCGACACCGGCTTTGCCTCTCGCAAAAACGACATGATGGTCAACTCCATCCGCAAGTTCACCGCCGTCAAGAAGCGCGCGGACGACCTTGCCATACTGCTCCAGCCCGCGCGCCTAGGCTCCTCATTGCCTGCCACCATCATCGGCCTCCATGGTGACGAACTCTTTCAAGCCCTGGTGGCCCTACAAGTGCCGGAGGTCGCGACAAAGAATGTGCACCTCGAGGCCGCGCTCGCCGCGCAGCGCCTCGCCATACAAGAAACAGTCGACCTGCACATCCATGTCTACGAGGAAATTGTCTACATAGGCCACTAGAAGGCAATCGAGGACAGAAAGACGTTTGCCTTCTTCCAGCGGCTGGAATCTTTGGACGCCATTGTTCAGAAGCACGTCGACCTGGCCATGAAATTTGCTGCTACTTAGGCGTCGTTCGGTGGGCCGGCGCCCTGAGTCGAGGAGGTTGACGTTGTCGATAGATGCATCTCTTCTTCTTGCCTCCTGTAACCAGCACTGCATCGCCTCGTGGCCTTAATGTTTTATTAGTATAGTACTCCCTCCGTTCCGAAATATAAGTCTTTCTAAAGATTCCAGCAAGTGACTACTACATACGGAGCAAAATGAGTGAATCTACACTCTAAACTATGTCTACATACATCTATATGTTGTATTCCATTTGAAATAGTATCTAAAAAGGCTTATATTTATGAACGGAGGGAGTATGTGGAATTTTTATTCCTGTAAATAACGTTTTCCTTTGTGAGGTGGGGCGCATGATTGAGCAAACCCACCCCGCCCACCGGGCGTCGGCCGAGTTTTAGAATTAGAAGAGAGAAACAAGGGAGGAGAGCTAGCTGTAGCACAGACGCTGTTGTCAGATGGGACTCGTGTTTATAGAATAGGAGTACTAAGCACTCGTTCCTCTTTTTTTTGAGGGAAAAATTAGTCGTATGTCTAGTACCACTATTTGGGTGCGTGCGACCTATAGCTGTCATCACTTTAGGTCTCCTTTTCGAACCATGGCTACGCTTCACAGTACATATTTTTTCACGCATTTATCCTCCTATATGTACTCCTAGGCTATTTCCACGTGCTCCCATTCGCCGAGATGTGGGACATAGAGCATCTGGGTCATAGTGCATGCACGACTCAGAGCATATGCCGGGGTACTTTACATTTCAGACCTCACGAATTACATGAAAACGCCCCCGCAAAAGAATAAATAAATGAATGAATTACTACATGAAACCGGATTATTTTCGTGGAAACCGGAGCACGTTCATTAAATTTTGGACATAACACGTTTATAAAAAATGACCGGACATAAACCAGTCTAAGGGCCTCTTTGATTTTTCCACTTAAAAAAGGGCCTCTTTGATTCATGAGGATCTTGAAAACACAAGAATGGGGAAAGTATGATGGCGATGAGCGAGAAGAGGAGAACTCTAACTTCAGTTAGAGGTTAGAGTTAGATTCTAACCTGAACTAACTCTAAACCAAAGAGGTGTATGGATGGCGAGGTTAGATTGACAATAAATGCTCTATCTCAATCATTTGACTACTTTGGACCCTATTTCCTACCAGATTTGGAGGGTGCTTGGATACGTTTTAGTTCCATGACTAAAAGTAGTGGGACTAAAACTTGCTAGCCTCACCCATGCTTGGATCCAAATACTAAAGAGACTAAAATCAAGTTAATGAGCATTTATTATCCTCCAAACCCTCCAATCCAGAACTCGCCTATGTTAAAGGAGAGGAGTTAAATGAGGAGAGAGAGGACTAATCCACATTTTAGCAGGGGAACCCCTGACTAAAAAATTTTAGTCTCAAGACTAGTTTTAGCCCCTCTTTAGTCAGGGGTGCTTGGAACTTTAGCCTCTTAAAGAGACTATTTTTAGTCAGACTAAAATAAGTCCCTTGGATCCAAGCACCCTCTTGGTGTGGCCGGCTCTTCTGTGGCCTCCTCCTGCTCACAATTGACATAAACGAACCTTCTATACAAATCAAGCATGCAAAACATGATAATTTTTACTTTGTCCATACAAATGAGATATCCCACTTAAACATACAAGCCGTCAATCAAGCTTAAAAAATAAAAAAACACTTCATGAAACAAAGAGTGAGCTAACTCATCACGGAAGTCATTCACGATAGGGAGGGAGCCCGGAGCCCCTCACGCACTAAGGGAGGAGCTCGCCATCGTCGCTCTGGAGGAAGGCTCTGTAGAGCGCAAGCCCCGGGAACCCCTCCAACGCCGGCCCTTGCGAGTTGAGGTCGACACCGGCATGGGTAGCAGGGCCGCTTGCCGCCGACTGGGAACTTCATCTTTGGGCCTCTAGAAATAATGCAAGCCTGTAACTAAAATACCTAGAAAGGTGAACTGAATCTTTGGGCCTCTAGAAATAATGCAAGCCTGAAACTTAAATACCTAGAAAGGTGAACTTAATCTTTGGGCCTCTAGAAATAATGAAAGCCTGTAACTAAAATACCTAGAAAGGTGAACTGAATCTTTGGGCCTCTAGAAATAATGCAAGCCTAAAACTGAAATACCTAGAAAGGTGAACTGAATCTTTGGGCCTCTAGAAATAATGCAAGCCTGAAATTTAAATACCTAAAAAGGTGAACTGAATCTTTGGGCCTCCAGAAATAATGCAAGCCTGAAATTGAAATACCTAGAAAGGTGACCTGAATCTTTGGGCCTCTAGAAAGATTTATTACCTCCTCAAGCAGCATCAAACAATTCCATGCGTGCACCACAAATCTATACCAAGTTTGATCAGGATCTACTTTTCCAAATCAGAATTAGCGCTAGAGCAAGCAAGATCAATGATATGGTCGTGAGACAGAGAAGGAACAAACAAACTCACCCCTCTCGCGACCTCCCTGGTAGATGCGCCGCCGCCGCGCACGACAGAGGGAGAAAAACGACTGGTGAAGGGGGAGCGGGGCGACCTTCGAAGGCCGGAGGGAGAGGGCGGCCGGAGTAGGGCGGCGGAGGCTGGAAGGAGAGGGCGGCCGGAGGAGAGAGAGGGCGAGCGGCGCTTGGGCAGGCGGCCCTATGGGGAAGAGAGAAGAGTCGTGCGAGAGGGGGGGAGTGATCTGGTGCGGGCAGGGGAGATTTTTTTAGTTCTCTTTTAGTGGGCCCGAGGATAACTAACCCAATTCGAACCTCTCCACTGGGCTAGTTTTTTTAGCTGGGTTAGAGCAAACTAGCTCAAACTAACCCCTGTTGTTTCGATAATTTGAGGCTATTTCAACCCAAACTAACTCTAACTCAGGGATCCAAACAAAGAGGAGTGTTACTGTACATGCTACCGTGTGGACCGTAGCACATTGTTTTTTATGGCCATATCACCACATTGTTTTTTGTACTGCTGGTTCACTGGGCTACCGTGTGGTTCGCTTCTTTGGTTCACTGGGCTGTCGTGGTTCGCACTCCTCGCTTTGAGTAGTACTCCCTCCGTTCCTAAATATAAGTCTTCGTAGATATTTCACTGTGGACCACATACGGATGTATATAGATGCATTTTATGTGTAGATTCACTCATTTTTCTCCGTATGTGGTCCATAGTGAAATCTCTCCAAAGACTTATATTTAGGAACGGAGGGAGTAGTATAGTACTAGTATATCTTGCATCATTCTTTGCTCCTTCTTACTACTCCAACATGTGGGAGAGCGACATCCGGGTCGACGTGTCATGCACCAGATTAGGCGTGGAGCGGAAGGGGACATCACCCGGTCGGGCGCGGTAATTCATGACTATAGTGAGTGGTCATATCACAAGTCTTTCCAAAGAAGAACGCGCCATCAAATCGCACAGCCCCACTCGCTCACCCTCCTCGCCTCTCTGTCAAACCGCCTACCGAAAACTGCCGTGCGTCTTGCCGGGAAAAGCCCGCCCTCAACTTTTAACTACACGAAAATAGTTCGAGCTTGTTCGTTTCTATATAAATACAGTACTTCTTGTATGTTTATTCACCCGTGGGGTTGTTCAATGAATGGAGGCGGGGAGCACAAGTGAACAATCTTGTAGTACTATTAGTAGTAAGTAGGAGTCGTCTGATAGTCACCTTAAATAGAGAGTTTCTTTTCTTTAATGCCACGTACACAAATTGAAACGCTTGTTGTGGAGATAAAAAGATAATCACTCCACTATATATGGGCCTTGAGGCCTGAGCGCTTGCTTTACTAGGGTTGCTCTCTTCATTCTCTCATCCTCTCCAGATATAAACAAGACAGCGGTAGCGACATCTTCTCTCTGCTCACCGCTGGTCACAGATCCGGCCGGATCCCTTCGGCCGGTGTGTGTAGAGGACTAAAAGGTGCATCGTTCACGCGGTCATCACCGCCGAGGGAGGAAACCCACGGCTGCCGGAGGGGCCCGATCCTCTGCCCCTGCCGTTCTCTCCGACACAGCGCCGTCTTGGGAGGTCCTCTGACCCTTCTTCCTCCCTGCAGTATTGTCCGCAGATCCGACCTGCCGTCGCCGACATCCCGGCGACCCTCAGGTATAAGTTCTTCGAAAACGGCCTTGCTCTACTGCTGACTCCCCACGTGTGCGCATGTGCATCTTTTTCTACTCCCATCAGCTCTTCCAAAGCCACCTAAATTTTTAGTATTATTAGAGGTAAAGCTACTTCATGCATTGAATCTAGGGCTTTGTTCAAACAACGAAGAAAGGGGGAAAGTTGTAGCATGAATCTAGAACTTGATTCAAAGAGGAAATAATATGGTGAAAGTAGTAGAGACCAGATACCCAACCGGTCTCTTGGTTGAAAGGGTAAATAATGGGAAAACGCGGTACAAACTGGATAAGGAACAGATCTATTATTGGTTGAAAAAGGATAGAAAGTGGCGGCTGGTGGACAAGTCAACAGAGTATGTCCAGGATTAAATTTGCTACCATCACATAGTAAAAGGTCTCCAGTATTAGATTTGCTGCCCTCACATAGTAAAAGGTCTCAGGATTAGATTTGCTGCCCTCACATAGTAAAAGGTCTCAGGATTAGATTTGCTGCCCTCACATAGTAAAAGGTCTCCAGGATTAGATTTGCCGCCCTCACATTGTAAAAGGTCTCTAGGATTAGATTTCCTGCCCTCACATAGTAAAAGGTATCCAGGATTAGATTTGCTGCCCTCACATAGTACAAGGTCTCCAGGATTAGGTTTGCTGCCCTCACATAGCATGAACAAACTCGGCATCACCACTTTATGCCTCCTTGTAGGTACATTGTGATGATGCGTCCACTGTCGCATGTTCTTATACCAACCTTTTGTTGTTGTTAATGTAAGGGCGCATGTAAAGCAAGCGATCCTGCTGTTACCTTAGGGACATGTCTAACCCGGTGTTATTGTTAATCTAATGCCTCCAGTGATAAGATGCAATTAAATTGTGTTACAAATGGCACTCCTGTTGTTTTCCCAGTATGATAAGTAAGTTGCTCCTTTACGCTGTTGAGTGTCCTGGTGTCCCCACGGTCCCATGCCCTTAAACCAACTCTTTAGCTGTTGTTGATTTACTATGTCTGGTAAACAAGCAATGCCACCATTAAAGTAATTCCATATTTGAGGAATCTCATTGTTGATCGTAATGCTTCTGGTAACATGAAGCATTGCTGACGTTTTAAAATTTCTACTGTCCTTGCGTGATTGCCATGAACATAATTAAGATGCTTCTTTTTGTTTTGTATATGTTTTGTATATTCTTATTGACTAGCAATTGTTTACTTTCTATCTTTTAGTGCAGATAGGGATATCCATTTCACCTTGTTGCTATTGTGACATTTTGGTGAACTGCACAAAACACTTTTTTTTGAATGAGTGTCTTGTGCAGTTCAACTCAAATTTCACGTGGGCAACATCTCTCAATTTTGGTGGAACTGCACAAAATGGTGATTGGAGTTTCCAAAATCTCCGTCATGTTATGCTGGTAATATCGTGCAACATTTTATTAGCCTTTGCAAGATGGAGCCGTCATTGTCACCACAATGGCACTTTATTTTAGTGGAACTGCACAAAAGGATAAGAAAATTATAGTTGCACCTTACATGAGCCGGACAGCCAACCTTAATGTTCCTCAATTTTAGTGCAACTACTAAAGTAGAACACCTTGACTCACAAGAGCAAGTACTTCTTGCTAGCTGAATGATGCAATCTTTGCTTCATTTCAGGTGAACTGCAGAAAAGGGATCATGAATTGAATCATGGAACTCCACGCAAACCTCATCCAAGTAGAGCTGGAGGTTGAGTTCAAGGAGGCCGCTATTAAAGCGAAATCATGCTCTCCTGTCTCCTTGTTTGTGTTGTGCAAACATGCTGTGCAAACAGGAATACTCAACTACATATGTTGTGACGGTCAAGAGCATTCGCCAAGTTCTTCGATTGTATGACATGGCTAGCCAAGATGGATATAATCCTGATATTCACTTTATCAAAAGGCTCTAATGGGTTGGTTCTGAATCTTGCAAGCTGGGAATCAGTGAGATGTCTAGGCATCTTTGTTGTACTTATTATTTGAATCTTATTTGTTGGTTCTGAATCTTGCAAGCTGGGAATCAATGAGATGTGTAGGCATCTTTGTTGTACTTATTATTTGGATCTTATTTGTTGGTTACGAATCTTGCAAGCTGGGAAACACGGCATGATGATGCAGAGGACAACAACCATAACAAACAGTTCAAACTTGGTAGTATTATCTTTGTGCAAGTGCGACAAATGTGCTGATCGTGTGCGTCCTGAGAATAATAATTCTAACTGTTGTGCATGTTGATCCTGTGGCAATGATAGGACAAGCGAATGCATTGCTTGTTTTAAGTATAAATTTCTATTAAAGCTAATTAAATTAAAGTAAAGTGACCACTAACTCCTATTATTACAGTACCAATACAGACCCGCTCGTGAACCGACGTGTGGCCGGAGTAGGTTTCTTAATGGAGGCGTTTGAATGCGCTGAGGGTGCATCTTCTGCCGGGCGTGCAGCGGACGAGGCAGGGGTAGTAACTGTTGTCTCCTGTACACACTCGGCTTACTATTGGATCCAGTTCCCCAAGAGCTGAAAAACGAACTTCTGCTGCCGCCTACACACTCGTTCACTCGAAGAGACTCCAATGGCGATCCGAGGGGTGAGCCTGCTGGATATGGACTTCAGCAAGGAGTTCCCCTTTGAGTTTGCCGTTCAGTCCTATGGCTGCACCAAGTTGAATGTGATGTACACCAACGATACGGACTCGGTGAAGCTCTGCCTCGCCTCAGTCCTATGGCTGCACCAGTTACGGAGAATTCGCCGATTTCATCGGCAGCGCCGTATTCACCTTCGATACGGTGGAGAGAAGGAAGAACGCGACGATTCGTCAATCTGGTGCAACAAGCTTGTAGACATCCAGAAGCAATACAAGATCATCGACAGCAGGCGGAGAAGGACTCCGTGGTTGACCTAGCTGTGACCTTCATCGACCCATGATATGCCAACTTGAAAGAAGAAGACCTGAACACGTGGGAGGTACCTCTGAATCTAGCCTACATAACCTACGCGGCCAAGGACGCATACGCATGCTACGACATGTACAGGCAGATCTTGGACATGAGGGCGTGTCTGCTTCCCGTAACCGACGAGTACACGAACAGCTGCAGCGTCATGATCAAGCGTGCCAAGAAGGTCTAGATGTTGTACTTTATGTGTTTATAAGCACCTTTATCATATGAGTGTTTCATGCATTAGCCTATGTGTCGTAATTATCTGTTTTGTCCAAAATATTTCTTTTAAGAACCCATTAACCTGATTGCTTTTTTTAGTGGCTATTTGCTTATGTATGTAAACTAGTTCACTTGTCCGTAAAAAACTAGTTCACTTTCGGTTGCCGTGCTTTGAATCTCCTTCCTACCAACATATTCCCTTCCTCGGTGGACCCGGAGGTCTCTGAATTTTCTCCCACTTTCTTTTTCAATGTAAACTGAGTTTTCTCCCAGTACTTTCCCCTAGAACCAACTCAACTATCACACGTCTAGCCTAAATAATAATAAAATACCAAATACTATTAACTCATCAAATTAAAATGATATTTTATTTTGTAAGTTGAAAGTTCTTACAAAATAATAACTATTATTATTATATATAACTTGGCAAGTTAAGTCCTAGTGATTGCGTACATAAGCCTGCAAAAAATTTACTGACGTGCAATCATGTGTTTATGTTTTTATAACATTTCTCCGTCTAGCCCAACATGATATTTTCACCCAGCCCAGCAAGTCCATGGATTTAGAAAAAATGCAAATGTTATTTAAAAGGGCTGCATAGATGCTACATCATTGGTTCAGCCAGCCCACCAAATGGACTAAAAAACAAATGGACTGGCTGACATGTGGGCCAGTAGGTCGAAGCCTAAGAAGGCGTTGGATTTACATCCAACGGTCGGCATTCTTCTTCAATCTCTTGTCTTCTTCCCCCAGCGCTGCCGGAACACTTTGCTCCGACCTTCGGCATCCAGTGGCGTTGTTTATGCTCCTCGGTAACGCTACCCATGGACGGCTAGGCCATCCCTCCACTCCGCACCTCCTGTTATTCTCTGCCGAGTGTAGGCCCACCCTGCACCCGAACCAGTCAAGTTTCCCACTCCTCTCCGTCTGCGACTCCACTGCCGCGTCTTCCCCATCTCCAAGTCGTTCCAGTCTAGGGCCTCGCCGTCGTCCACCGCCTCGGTGTGCTCGGCGCGGCGTGGTCAACATACGAGAGTCATCGGAAGAGGACTGTACGTGGACAACCTGACGGCTGGGACCCACGAGGTCCATGGTCGCACGCAAGGAAAGTTCCTCCTTATTACGCCTTTGTACATACCTTTGTACATGGGAAGGGCTTACGTATTGCGAAAAAACGTTCCCCGGACTGTGTCAGGACCCACCAGCTATATCTTCGCACGCAAGGAAGTGTCTCCTTATTATGCAAAAAAAATTAATACCCCCTGCTAGCTGGGACCCACCATAGTGGGTGGCTGACTTGTGGGCCTACTAAGTTGACGAGGACGGAGGGCTTTGTCAACTTAGTCAATATGAACAATTCTAGCTCCAGTGACCGTACGATGTCCATCCAACGGCCATAGTGCTTCTTCAACCTCTGGTCTTCTTGCTCCAGCCGCCCAAAGCAGCGCCGGTCGTGTCGCGTGCTCCTGCCTCTCGTGGTTGGCTGTGATGCTGCGGAGGCCTCACTGCCCCCTACTACTCCCACCGCTGGCCCAGGGTATCCCTCTACTCACCCACACCCCCTGTTACTCTACGGCGACGGCAGCCTCACGCCGCAGCCGAACCAGTGAACCCTCGTACTCCTCTCCGCGTGGGCATCCACTGCCGCGTCTTTCCCGGCTCCGCGTCGTCCCCTTCCTAGGCCTCGCCGTCGTCCACCACCTTGGTGCTCTCGGTGCGACGTGGTCAATGTGGTCAATGACCGACTTCCATCGGAAGAATCTTTGTCACGTGGAGAGGCGATAGGCGGGTCCACGGCCACAGCCCAGTTTTTTTGTGATTTGCCAAGTAAGCCGCTTTTTCAGGCCTATTGGGCTGCAAATCTTTCAAGACGAGGATAGCTTCATTCGGCTGGCCGAGAAAATGGCCTATCAGTAATGAGAAATGGGTTGTACATTTTTAAAACACATCAAACAGGAAATTAGTTTCAAATATCTTTTTTTCATTTTGATATTTTAAATTACATTAATTTTCATGCATGGAGAATTTGTTGGATTTTATATTGATATACATTTATTTTTAAAATCAGTTTGAATGTGAGTCGAAATTTCAGGATTAAAAACAGTTCGGACCGCTTTTGAAATATGCAAAATTTCGTATAATTTTTTAACCATGGCCACAATATGTGTTGTAATGCTAACAAAAAGAATATGGGCTCCAAAAAAACCTTAAGAATTAGGAAATGGGCTGTAAATTATTAGAAATAATGGAAGATGGGTTGTAAGCTGTTTTCCACAGATTTGAGGCTTTCCTAAAAAAAGGTTGACGCACAAGCAGTGGCTGTTGGATGTCCATCGAACGCCCGTCGTGCTTCTTCAATCTCTGCTCTTCCTGCTCCAGCCGCTCAAACAAGCGCCGGCGGGACTGCCTGCTCCCTCCTCCTCCCGACCGGCTGTGCTGCCGGGGAAGGCCTCACTGCCCCACCGTACTCCCATCGCTGGCCTAGCCATCCCTCTACTCACCAACACCTGTTGTTATTCTCCATGACAATGAACAGACGATAAACCCTCATACGATCGTACTCCCCTCCGTGTGGGAAACAACTGCCGAGTCTTCCATGCCTCTATGTTGTTCCTTCCTAGGCCTCATTGTCGTCCACCGCCACAGTGCTCTCGGCAGCCTGGTCAACGTGGTCAACGGCCGACATGCATCTGAAGTGGGTATGCGTGGAGAGGCCGACAGTGAGTCCACGGCCGCACGCAAGGAAATGCCTCCTTATTACGCAGCATAAAATAATGATTCCTCCACCGACATCGAGGACCCACCGAAAGGGCCTCTGTATTTAGCGAAAAAATGTTACCGCCACGACAGCTCGGACCCACCAGCTATATCTTCGCACGCAAGGAAGTGCCTCCTTATTACGCACAAAAAATGAATACTCCCACATTGGCTGAGACCCGTATAGTGGCAGGCTGACTTTTGGGCCTACTAAGTTGACGGGACGGAGGGCTTTGTCAACTTAGTCAATATGCATGATTCTAGCTCCGGTGACCGTCGATGTCCATCCAACGGCCATAGTGCTTCTTCAACCTCTGGTCTTCTTGCTCCGGCCGCCCATACCAGTAGCAGTGCGTGCCTCGTGCTCCTGCCTCCCATGGCCGGCTGCGATGCGGCGGAAGCCTCACCGCCCCCTACTACTCCCACCGCTGGTCAGGCCATCCCTCTAATCACCCACACCCCCTGTTATTTTATGGCGACGGCAGCCTCACACTGCAGCGAACCAGTGAACCCTCGTACTCCTCTACGCGTGGGCATCCACTGTCGCGTCTTCCCCAGCTCCGCGTCATCCCCTTCCTAGGCCTTGCTGTCTTCCACCGCCCTGGTGCTCTTGGCATGGCATGGTCAACATGGTCAAGGAACAGCTTCCATCGGACGTGGACTGTACGTGGAGAGGCTGACAGCTGGGTCCACGGCCGCAGCAAGGAAGTGCCTCTTTATTACGTGCAAAATAATTATTCCTCCACCTGACTGCGGGGACCTTTGGGCCGGGCCACCGTATTTCATGAAAAAACGTTTCCCACATTGCTGGGACCCACCGGCTACATCTTCGCACGCAAGGAAGTGCGCCGGGCAAAAACAAGCGATTCGCCCCCACATTGCTGGGACCCACCAGCTACATCTTGTGAGCAAGGAAGTGCTGACGGTCGGGACCCACCGGTGAAGCGTATGTAGTGTTGTCATTCGGTCGCGAACATGTACATACATATATCTTGGTGGATGTAGGCGCGCATGTGTCGTAGTAGAGGCGCCGCGTAGCATGTATACGTCGTCGTCTGACGGCGGTGCAAGAAAGAAAATACGGCCACGTATGTGTACATATGGGCGGGGTCTCGAACGCCTACTCGCGCATACTTACGGCCAGGGCTCGTGTACATGAATGGGTCAGAACGAAGAAACAGTGTCGTCGTCGTGTTCATGGGGAGGCAACGGAATGCGTCGTGTTCATCGGGAGGCAACGGAATGCATCGTGTTCATCGGGTGGCAACAAAACGCGTGGGAGCCAACTGGCTGGGTCGAAACGGAATGCGTGGTCGTGTTCATCGGGAGGGCTTGGACGGAACAGGCGATGGAAACGAGGCCTGGCATATCGCACAATGGAGGAAACGGACCTCCTACGTTCGGAACGGGGTCCTGTTGATTGGGAGGGGTATGGCGTACCGTAAAATAGAGGAAACGGACCTCCTACGGTCGAAACAGGGGTCCTGTTGATCGGGAGGGGTGTGGCGTACCGCAAAGCGGAGGAAACGGACCTCCTACGGTCGAAACGGGGGTCCTGTTGATCGGGAGGGGTGTGGCGTACTGCAAAACATATGAAACGGACTTGTGTTGGAGCGCTACGGTCGAAACGGGGGTCCTGTTCATCGGGAGGAGTGTGGCGTACCGCTAAACGGGAATCCACGAGATACTATTCATCTCCACCGCCGACCTCCTCCAGCCTCCACGGGCTATCGTCGACCTCCTCCAGCCTCCACGGGCTCCTGTTCATCCAGCCTCCACCGCGCTACTCCACCGCTCTTGTTCAACCACCCCTCCACGGGCACCCCTCCACCATCTACATTCATCCAGCCCTCCACACCACGGGGTCTGTTCAACCACCCCTCCATGGGCACCCTCCACCATCTCTGCTCATCCAGCCCTCCACACCACAGGGGTCATGTTCATCGGAGGCAACGCCACCGCTCCTTTATTCATCCAACCCCCATAGCGCCACTGTTCATCAATCGATCGGCTTGATTAGCGGCGATAGCGAAGGAATCGCTCGATCGAGTTCGATTAGCAACCATCGATCGATCGCTCGGGTTCGATAGCAGCGTAACTGCGGTCTGTCGCTCGGGTTCAGTTAGAGCCCAACGCCTCGCTCGGGTTCAGGTAGAGCCAATGCCTCGCACACACGCGCGTACTTGTACGAGAGAAACATGCATCGCTCGGCCCCCGACCTCCCACCGTAACCGGGAACTCCCTGAAATTTTCCTCCCCCTTGCTTCTACCACGGTTTTTTCCGTCATGGACGGCCCAAAGAATGTCATGCAAATTGCGTCTCGGCCCGCCTGTGACGAAAAGCCCATTTTCTGTCATGATTTTTTGTCATAGAAGTAGGAGCCCACCACATCTATGGTGATACCGGGTTTTGTCACAATTACCGTCATAGAAGTGCCATATGTATGACAGAAAAAAATTCGTTTGGCCCAAAATGTCACGGATGTGTCTTTTTTTTGTAGTGTGTCCCGTGCAACTCTTTAGCTGTTGTTAATCTAAGGCCATGTTTGGCTAAAAACTCCCTAGTCCCTACATGTTTGGTTCCAGGGACTAAACATGGACTAGAGGTTATTAAATGACATGCTAAAAGACCATGTTACCCCTAGTAATGAACTAATCTTTACCTAATAATAAAGCAAATTGGGTTTCTTTCGTCCATCATGGCATTTTCCAGAAAAGTCCCTCTATTTCAGAGAATTCAACCAGTAGTCCTGTTTTAAGTTAAAACGAATCGTTATTTTCGTGTTTTACACAAAAGTCCCTGTCTTTTCCTGAAATCAACCAAATTGCGGATTTAAGTCACCACCTTGAACCATTATTTTACATTTTTCAAAAACCCCCCTGATGTTTTAGGTAATTCATCCGCGGATCATATTTAAGTCAAACAAATTGTTTTTAAAATCATCCATATCTTTTAAACCGTAACTCCGATTTGAACATGTTATATATGAAATTTGATTAGAAAAATATGTAGAATATGAATATGAGATTATTTTTACCTATTAAGTATTTTTAAATATTATTTTGGAATATATTTGAGTCAAACCAAATGATTTTCTAAATTATCTGTATCTTTTAAACTGTAACTTTGATTTTAACATATTATATATGAAATTTTATTAGAAAAATGTGTGGAATCTAAATATGATTGTGATTTTACCTGTTAAATATTTTAAATATATTGTTATGGAAGCAAACTTATAATTTATAGTGCAAGATTCTTTTTTTCATACCGGCGGCGATCCCGATTGTAAATAATCACCCCACTATAACCATATACGGAAAAGAAAACATCACTAACTATACATGCATACCTCTGAAAAATGTCTCAGGGGAAAACAACACATTTCTCATCATGAGAGTGAGAGAAAGCGAGCGAGAGAGAGAGGAGACAGAGAGAGAGAGAGGGAGGAGAGAGGGAGAGAGAGACGCCTTAGGATTAACCATATTCAACACACGTTTTTTGTTGTTTTGTGTGGACACCAAGACCATTGCCGGCGAGAGTGAGAAGGAGGATAAGCGGCAACACAAATATGATGCCTCGCAAAAATAAAGGAGATGGACCCATTATGTTCTTGAGTGATGGTTGTTGAGTTAAGAGCGTGTGTTATGTTTTATCTCCCATTGAGAGACAAGGTGCGATGCATGGCAGGGGCAACTGTTGGAAAAAGTCCCAAAAAGATTCTCCCTCGGGGCTTCTTTCTTTAGTCCCAAATACCCACTTTTAGTCCCTAAAAGTCCCTCATGTTTGGTTTAGATAGGACTGACACAGAGTTTTTTTAGTTCCTACACCAAAATGTCCCTGTAAACAAACACCCTCTAATAATGCCGCTGGAAAATTGATGCAATGCCACCATTTGAGAAATTACATGTTTAACGAATTTTATTGTTAATATAATCTCTTTGTTAATATTAATCAATACCACCGTTTGAGAAATGCTACTGTCTTGCTTTCTTTCCCATTTAGATAAGTTAGATGCTTCTTTTTCTAGGTTTCTGTGTCATCCACCATTATTGACCACCAGTTGTTTCCTTTGCACCTCTATGTAAACAGGGTTATCTACTTCACCTCGTTGCCATTGTGACCTTTTGTTGCACTACACAAAACACTTTTGTTTTAAGAGTGTTTTGTGCAGTTCAACCAAAATGGCACACCGACAACGTTGCTTGATTGCTTGATCTTAGTGGAACTGCACAAGAGGAGATCTTACTTCCTATCCGTGTTGGCAAATTTGGTTCAGATCTTCTTCTTGTGAGTTGTTTGAATTCTGCGTCATGAGAGGTCAAGACTAGCCTTCTTTCACATGATTCTACAGTGTGCTTTCATATGTTGTGCTACTTATACGGTAATGTTGCTTGATTTTAGTGAACTGCACAAATGGAGACAAGACTTCCAATCTGTATGTGCACCGTAATATCCCATTGAGGTAAGATAAGGATATTTCACAACTGTTGGCCTGTATTTTGCCACTTTCATCAGAAAATTAATGTCATTGTTTAGTGCTATACTTGTGCTCCCTAATTGACATGCCTAATCTTACATTAAAGGTGAAGCTTGTCTGTTATTGAACCAAGTGATGAAGGGGAAGAACAACCGGAAGAAAAACAAAAATCAACTCCCGGTGCTGTAATGAAGCACTAGAACTATGATGACACAAGTAATGATATAGTTTTGCATCTTAATTTATTGCTATGGCTGGAACGAGCAATTGTTTTGCCACTGATTTGATGCCACTCTTAATGTAATACCTAATTATCTCTACTTGTGCAAATAGGGATCTTCTTTGAAGATACCGTATATTTTAGTGGAACCGCACAAGAAGATGTTGGAAACATTAAACTAATCGAGGAGTATATAATAAGCCTCGCAACCACAGTAGATAGCAACAGATGGTTCCGGAGAAGTGCTTCATCTGTATGCTCTACACAATAAGCCTCCTGACAAAGGTTGGTACTCGCCCACTGATTTCATCCATATGATTGAGCTTTGTCATCTCTATTGGTGGTGTGCTACTGTTTAGATATTGTCATGAAAAAGTGGTATTGTCCTTGAGAAGTGTTTCACCTGTGTTGTTATAAATATTTCCTTTCCTTTTTTCGAGCAAACAGGGATGTTAGCATTTAGTTGTCCTCTTGTCCTTGCACACAACAGGATCATCCTCCTCTGAAGAAGAATATGGATTACGTGAAGTGACTAGTTCCGAATATGCCAGGATGAAGAAGCCATGTCTATCTTCTCATCAGAAGGAGCAGTTGAAGGATGGTTATATTACTCCCCACAAGACCAAACTAACTTCAGCTCAGAAGGACTGACAAATCTCCATTTTCTTGTTGTGATGCGCGAGTACAATGTTGTTCTAGGATTCTTTCTGGTGAGTTCCCTTTTTTCTAAAAGTGTATGTACATGGACCATGTAGGTGCCTGTTTAAACTGTCAATTCATAGTATAGTTTGCTTTATACTAATAACTTTTTTTGTATTTGTGCAAACAGGGGTGCTCAGCTTGATTTCAATGGGAACTGCACAAAATGTTCTTGAATACATCGAATCATTCATTTCCACCACAAGAAAGGAGGTGCCGATAAGTTCAAGGCATTGCAACATATAAGGGAGAAATCATACAAGCAACGCGCGAATTTGGTTGATTTTGGTGGAACTGCACAAAAAGAACAGCTGGCTTATTTAGCACGAGGTGCCATGTCAATGTCTGAACTTATGGCAAACCTTGACCATTCCACAATCGTAGGCATTTGATATTTTGGAATGGGACAACCCTGTCAAATTTTGCTCATTGATTTTAGCAAGAAGACATGCATTTGATATTTTCGAACGGGACGCCCTTTGCTGTCAGCAGCGTCGATCATGTTTTTCTTTATTCTTTAGTTGTGAAGTAAATATTGGCTCTGACATGTGAATCGCTGAGATGCATAATCATCGATTTTTTTGAATGTTCTCTATGAATTGCCAGGCCTGTGTGTTTGATTGCAATGTACAGGAATGCTAAAAAACTGATCAAACTCTTTGTACTCCTTCTGTTCCTTTTTACTTTGCACATTGTGAAAGTGCATACTTATTTCTATAAGATTGGTCAAAGTAGAGATACTTTCACTGCAGACAAAACTTGTATGCAGACTAGAAAGGACCGGAGGGAGTACATGTGAAACTACTGCAAACAAGGTGATCACCCTGGCAATAATGCTAGTATGTATTGTTTTGCATGTTCATCCAATGCCAGTGATACAAGAATTCAGACTAATCGAAATAAGTTCATTCATACACGGTCGGATTTCCTATAAACATGCTGGATTTCATTACATTTCATACATTCTTCAACTGAAAAGGGGTGCGCTGCAGGTATAATTAATTAACCGAAGCTACCCACTGTGCGGTGAGCGAGCGAAGCCGGTGACTTAACTGCAGGTGCAGTTGCGTAACTGACATGTGGCCCAAATACCTGTTGGGCCACCGTGTCAGTCAGCCAACTGCACCAGCAGTTAAGTAGAAGCAGCGTCCTTCTCCAACATAGCTCTCCGACTCCACGTCGCCGCCAAGAAGCTAACCGGCCGTCAATGGTCAACCCGCCTAGCTTGGCTTCAACCGGAGGGTATTAGCGGTGGCCTTACTTGGACCCGAGCGGCGACGACCTATCATGTTCTACTCTTCCTCGTTTTCTGTGTGGCGCGGCCTCGTTGGCAGCGGGGCGGGGCCTCGGCGGAGCCGGGCGATGTCCTCTGTCGTTGCGGCGGTAGCGCCTCGGCGGAGCGTGGGAAATCCTCCCCCTCGTTGCCGGTAGGGTGGGGCCTCGGCTGAGCCGGCGATGTCCTCTGACTCGTTGTTGGCGGGGCGGAGCCGGCGGTGTCCTCTGCCTCATTGTTGCCGCCGCGGGGCCTCGGCAGAGCAGGGCCTCCTCGACGCCAACGGAGCGGGGACTCGTTAGAGCCGGCATTGTCCTCTTCCTCGTCCTCGGTCTCGCGAAACAGCGCCTCGCCCGCTTCATCGCCCTCTTTGTAGGCGGCCGCAGCCTCCACCACCCGCATGCGGTACCGCCAGCGCTCGAGGCGGCCCTCGCGGGTGGAGCGGTACGAGTCAAGCAGCGCCTCCTGCTCCGCCCGCTCCGCGGCGATCTGCTCCTCCGCCTGCAGGTGCTCCTGGAGGAGATGGTGGTTGTAGGTGGCGTCGGCCTGCGCCTCCCGGAACTGCTCCTCACGCTTCTGCCTCATCGTGTCCATATATTGGGCACGGGCCTCGCCGATGGTCATGGTGCAATGCACCAGAGAGGATGGCACGGAGGAGGGGGTTGGTGCCGGATCGTCGACTACCATGTTCTCCATTGGGACATCATCGTCCTCCGGCTGCCTGCCGGCCAGCCAGTCGGTAGCAATGGCTGCCATCTCCTTGTGGTCCGTCGTCCGCCCGTCCCGAAGAGCGCTGGAGCGCGAGGAAGCCATGGTGGGCAGTAGTGGTGTGGATAGGAGAAAGGGTGCGGATGACTGCGGCTATGGCCGGCGCAACAGTTTATATAGCAATGGTGGGCGGCGGAGGGACGGACGTGTGGCGCCGAAGTAGCCGCCTCGGCAACTGTGTATCATTAATGTGGGCGGCAGACGGACGGACGGACAACACTTGTGTCGTTTGAAGGCGGAGCAAACGCCTGCACCGGGAAGCGGGGCGGGCGGCGCTGACCGTTTCAGGTGGAAAGCGCGCGGGGGCAAGGGAGGCGGTCTGGGTTGGCCAGGGCAGTCAGACTCATGCTTAGCAACGGGTCGGTCCAGCAGCCTGACGTGCTGGCTCGGCAGCGATCTCACCGAGCTGAGCCACGACAATCAGACGATGGACGTAGCTTCCGACTAGGAGCCGGCGCCACTGTCCAAGCCGGTTCATGCCATGTTCACCATAGAGCAAGTGCGGCCGCACTTCGACGCCCTAATGGCGGAAGAGCTACCAGCGTAGGAGGACCTGTGCTACAACCTCCGTCTCCTCAACGAGCACCGGTGAACAAGCGAACGACAATTCCGTCGCGGACATGTGGCCCTATGATCCTGGCTTCCCGAATGAGCAGCGGACGCTGTATCAGACCATCCATAGGGCCCGCGAGGCCCTCTCCGTCGTCCTTCAAGTTGTTGCGCTCGCCGTGGCGCCGCCGTCTCGCATTGTCAACATGGTCAACGGACATGAGGATGAGGAGATGACTTTACTTGGAGAGGATGACAGTGGGGACCATACAGGGCCATAGCCGCACGTACGCAAGTGCCTCCTTATTATATAAAACTATAGTTTTTTTTTGCTTCCTCATGGTTTCCTGACATCACGGTCCCAAACCATTGTCAACCTATGTAGTGAATAAACGAGAGAATTGCACAAGAAGCGGCCGACAGCTGGGACCAAGCAGCTCGAGCAGTATTTTTGTTTTTGAGGTGTGAGCACTGCAGAGTTTTTCTTGGGCGATGTTTAGCCCAGATTTTAATTTTTCTCCTCTGAACAACAACGAAAACATTGCTGCAGGTATTAACTGGGTGGGCTATGGCCCGTCTAGCCCAGGCCAGATATCCAGCCTAGATATTAATTTTTTCAAGCTGAAAATGGCTAGCCCAGCTATACTTTTTTTAGGAATACCCAGGCAAGGTCAAGTTGTTATTCTCCGCCCATTGGCTGCAAATCCTTCCTAGGAGGGATGCATTAGGCTTAACAAGAAAATGTGCTTTAAGAAATAATAAATGGGATATAATTATAAAAACTGGGCAGTAACTATAAAAAATGCACCAAACACGTAATTACTTTATAAAATATTATTTTTGGATATTGAAAATTTTAATTTCATTAATTGTTGCGAGCGCAATGTTTCGTTGAATTTTTACGTAATATAAATTTATATTTAAATTGTATTTAATCTGACTAGAAATTTCGGGATAAAAATATTTTGGATCCCATCAAAATGTGGGAAATTTTATTGAATTCTGTTTTGAACGGTTGGTTGAAATGGGCTACACTTTTAACAAACTGTAAATGGGTTGTAGTAAATTCCATTAGAATTCAAGAATGGGTTGCACATTGTTACAAATCTCAAATGGGCTATAAGTTCTCTGCCACACACTTGTGGCCTTACTAAGTTGACGCGTCCCCTAAAAAAAGAGAGTTGACACGTATGCAAGGCTTTGTCAACTTATAGTCAACACTGCAGTTCTAGCAGTAGTGGCGTTGGATGTCCATCCAACGGATGTCGTGCTTCTTCTTCAATCTCGGATATTCTAGCTTCACCCGCCCAAAAAATGATTCCTCCCCCTGACATCTAGGGCGCACCGTTTCGAAAGCTGACCTGTGGGCCTACTAAGTTGACGCGTACCAAGGGCTTTGTCAACTTAGTAAATATAAATTATTCTAGCTCCAATGACCGTACGATGTCCATCCAACGGCCGTCATGCTTCTTCAACCTCTGGTCTTCTTGCTCCAGCCGCCCAAAGCAGCGCCGGTCCTGCCGCCTGCTCCTGCCTCCCGTGGTCGGCTGTGCTATCGCGGAGGCCTCACCGCCCCCTACTACGCCCACCGCTGGTCAGGCCATCCCTCCACTCACCCACACCCCCTGTTATTCTGCGACGACGGCAGCCTAACACTGCAGCCGAACCAGTGAACTCTCATACTCCTCTCCGCATGGGCATCCACTGCCACATCTTCCCCGTCTCCGTGTCGTCCCCTTCCTAGGCCTCGCCGTCGTCCACCACCATGGTGCTCTCGGCGCGGCGTGGTCAATGTGGTCAACGACCGACTTCCATCGGAAGAGTACTGTACGTGGAGAGGCTGATAGCTGGGTCCACAACAGCCGCAAGGAAGTTCCTCCTTATTACGCGCAAAATAATTATTCCTCCAGCTGATAGCGGGACCCACCGGACGGGCCACCGTATTTTGCGAAAAAAATGTTTCCCCCCTGACTGCTGGGACCCACCAGCTACATCTTCGCACGCAAGGAAGTGCGTCCGAGCAAAAAACAATTCGCCCCCTGACAGCTGGGACCCACCAGCTACATCTTCGCACGCAAGGAAGTGTGTCCGGGCAAAAAAAAGATTCGCCCCCCTGACTGTTGGGACCCACCAGCTACATCTTCGCACGCAAGGAAGTGCTCGCGGTCGGGACCCACCTGGTCGAAGCGTAGGTAGCGTTGTCATTCTGGTCGCGAACGTGTACGTACATACTGGTCGATGTAGAGGCGTGCACGTGTCGTAGTAGAGGCGCGCATGTGTCGTAGTAGAGGCGCGCACGTGTCGTAGTAGAGGCGCGCGCATAGCATGTACACGTACGTACAACGGCTAGGGTGCAAGAAAGTAAATACAGCCACGTACGTACATACGGGCGGGGTCTCGGATGCCTACTCGCGCATACGTACGGCCAGGGCTCGTGTACATGGCTGAGTCGGAACGAGAAATAGCGTCGTCATCGTGTTCATGGGGAGCCAACTGGCTGGGTCGAAACGGAATGCATCGTCGTGTTCATCGGGAGGGTTTGGACGGAACAGGCTATGGAAACGAGGCCTGGCATACCGCAGAACGGAGGAAACGGCCTTGTGTTCGACTGGCCATGTTCAAAATGGGATCATGTTCATCGGGAGGGGTCTGGCGTACCGCAAAATGGAGGAAACGGACTTGTGTTGGACCTCCTATGGTCGAAACGGGGTCCTGTTGAACGGGAGGGGTGTGGCGTGCCGCAAAACGGAGGAAACAGACTTGTGTTGGAGTGCTACGGTCAAAACGGGAGTCCTGTTCATCGGGAGAGGTGTGGCGTAACGCAAAACGGGACTCCACGGGATATTGTTCATCTCCACCGTTTACCTCCTCCAGCCTCCACGGGCTACTGTTGATCCACAGTCAACCTCCTCCAACCTCCACCTACGACTGTTCATCCACGGGCTCCTGTTCATCCAGCCTCCACCGCGCGCTACTCCACCGGCTACTGTTCAACCACCCCTCTCCACGGGGTCCTGTTCAACCACCCCTCCATGGGATACTATTCATCCACCCCTCCAACATCTACTGTTCATCCAGCCCTCCACGGGGTCGTCCTGTTCATCCAGCCCTCCATGGGGTCCTGTTCATCCAGCCCCAACCGGCTCGATCGATCGAGGTCCTGTTCATCCAGAGGCAACACCACGGGGTCCTGTTCATCCACCCCCACCGCTCACTGTTCATCCATAGGCAGCATCGATCGGCTTTAGTTAGCAGCACTAGCGAAGGAATCGCTCAATCGGGTTTAGTTAACAGACATCGACCGATCGCTCGGGTTCGAACGCGTAACTTTCCGTGCTGTCGCCGGGTTGATTAGATCCCAACGCGTCGCTCGGGTTCAGTTAGAGCCCAACGCCTCGCACACACGCGCGTACGTGTATGAGAGAAATATGCATCGCTCGGCCCCGACCACCCACCGTAACCGGGAACACCCCGATATTTTCCTCGCCCTCGCTTCTACCATGGTTTTTTCCGTCATGGACGGCCCAAAGAATGTCATGCAGTTGCGTCTCCGGCCCACCTAGGATGAAAAGACCATTTTCTGTCATGATTTTTTGTCATAGAAGTAGGAGCCCACCACATCTATGATGATACCGGGTTTTGTCACAATTATCGTCATAGAAGTGTCATAAGTATGACAAGAAAAAAATTCGTTCGGCCCAAAATGTCACGGATGTGTCTTTTTTTGTAGTGTAGTATTGGCGACACTTATCTGCTATGAAGTCCTCAAGATCAGCATCACGCGGATACTCATAAAGTTCATCCTTGAAGCCAGCTTGGATCATAAATTCGTCCGACGACCATTCGCAAGGCCGCACTAGAGCTTCTCTTCGTGGTTCAAGGTCCGGCCCGTGTATCGCGAGCCTTGGTTCTTGCTTCCTTGAAGAACCACCTTGGTATATTTTTCTAAACATTTTCCTTCCTCTGAAAAATTCTGAAATTTTTAATGACTCAAAATAAAAGTGAACCAAACTCAACAAGGTTAATAGCAACTACTCCCACAAGTGCCTAGAGTCTATATCATGCATTAAAACTACTTTGAACCATATAAATTTGACATGCAAGCTCAAGAACAGGGTCACCTCAGCAGCAAAAATTTGCAATAAATAAAGCACTAGAACAAAAACTAATTGGACCATTGGAGGAGTCACATACGGAAGAACATTCCCCCAAAGCAGTTTTGTGAATGGAGCTTTGAGCAAGGAGATCGAAAATGGCAGCAAAACGAGCTAGGACACGGGTTTGAGCTACGGGATGATTTTTCTGGAGGAATACGAAGTCTGTGGGTGCTGGAATAAGTGGAGGGGGTCCATGTGGGACCCACGAGGCAGGGGGCGCGCCCAGCGGGTAGGGCGCGCCCTCCACCCTCGTGACCAAATGGTGGGTCCCCTGGTGTGTTATAAGTGCCAGAAATTCTCAAATATTCTACAAAAAATCATACTCCATTTTCAGGGCATTTGGAGGACTTTTATTTTCGGGGTATTTTTTTATTGCACAGGTAAATCCGAAAACAGACAGAAAATACTATTTTTGCTTTATTTAAACTAAATAACAGAAAGTAAAAGGAGGGTACAGAAGGTTACCTCAACGGGGATACGCATGTCCCCAACAATAAGAATATCATATTTCTTTTTGATAGTAGGAAGAGGGAATTCAAAACCTCCAACAGTAATCGTTGAAATTTTCCAATAGAATTGATACTATGAACTTGAGGTTGTTTCTTTGGAACATGTACCGTATGCTCATTACCATTAACATGAAAAGTGACATTGCCTTTGTTGCAGTCAATAACAGCCCCTACAGTATTCAAAAAGGTTCTACCAAGGATGATCGACATACTGTCGTCCTCGGGAATATCAAGAATAACAAAGTCCGTTAAAATAGTAACGTTTGCAACCACAACAGGCACATCCTCACAAATACCGACGGGTATAGCAGTTGATTTATCAGCCATCCGCAAAGAGATTTCAGTAGGTGTCAACTTATTCAAATCAAGTTTACGATCCAAAGAGAGAGGCATAACACTAACACCCGCTCCAAGATCACATAAAGCAGTTTTAACATAGTTTCTTTTAATGGAGCATTGTATTTGGTACTCCTGGATCTCCAAGTTTCTTTGGTATTCCACCCTTAAAGGTATAATTAGCAAGCATGGTGGAAATTTCAGCTTCCGGTATCTTTCTTTTGTTTGTAACAATATCTTTCATATACTTAGCATAGGGATTCATTTTAAGCATATCACCAAACACATACGCAAAAAGATAGGTCTAATCATTTCAGCAAAGCGCTCAAAATCCTCATCATCCTTTTTCTTGGATGGCTTAGGAGGAAAAGGCATGGTTTTCTGAACCCATGGTTCTCTTTCTTTATCGTGCTTCCTAGCAACGAAGTCTCTTACCATAACGTTGACTCTTTGATTGTGGGTTATCAAGATCAAAAGCAGGTTCAATCTCTACCTCGTTATTATTACTAGGTTGAGCATCAACATGAACATCATCATTAACATTATCACTAGCTTCATGTTCAATACCAGATTGTGTTTCAGCATCATAAATAGAAATATCATTGGGATTTTCAGGTGTGTCAACAATAGGTTCACTAGAAGCATGCAAAGTCCTATCATTTTCCTTTCTCTTTTTCTTAGAAGGACTAGGTGCATCAACATTAGTTCTTTGAGAATCTTGCTCCACTCTCTTAGGATGGCCCTCATGATATAAAGGTTCCTGGGTCATTTTCCCACCTCTAGTCATAACTCTAACAGCATTATCATTGTTCTTATTATTTAACTCATTGAGCAAATCATCTTGTGCTTTAAGCACTTGTTCTACTTGAGTGCTAACCATGGATGCATGTTTACTAATAAGCTTAAGGTCACCTTTAACTCTAGATATATAATCACTCAAGTGTTCAACCATATAAGCATTACATTTCAATTGTCTACCAACATAAGCATTGAAGTTTTTTGTTTAACAATGAAATTATCAAACTCATCCAAGCATTGGCTAGCAGACTTATTACGAGGAATATCACCTTCATCAAATCTATAAAGTGAATTTACCTTTACTACCTGTGTCGGGTTATCAAGACCATGTATTTCTTCAATAGGTGGTAAATTCTTAACATCTTCAGCTTTAATACCTTTTTATTTCATGGATTTCTTTGCCTCTTGCATATCTTCAGGACTGAGAAATAGAATACCCATTTTCTTCGGAGTTGGATTAGGAGTTGGTTCAGGAGGTGTCCAATCATTACCATTACTCAATATATTATTCAATAGCAATTCATCTTGTTCAACAATTCTTTCCTTGAAAACACAACATGCACAACTATCCAGGTGGTCTCTGGAAGCATCGGCTAGTCCATTATAAAAGATATCAAGTATTTCATTTGTCTTGAGAGGATGATCAGGCAAAGCATTAAGTAATCGGAGAAGCCTCCCCCAAGCTCGTGGGAGACTCTCTTATTCAATTTGCACAAAATCAAATATTTCCCTTAAGGCAGCTTGTTTCTTATGAGCGGGGAAATATTTTGCAGAGAAGTAATAAATCATATCCTGGGGACTACGCACACAACCAGGAGCAAGAGAATTAAACCATGTCTTAGCATCACCTTTAATGATAAAGGAAACAATTTAAGAATATAGTAATAGCGAATTTTATCCTCATGAGTAAATAGGGTGGCTATATCATTTAGTTTAGTAAGATGTGCCACAACAGTTTCGTATTCATAGCCATAGAAAGGATGAGATTCAACCAAAGTAATTAACTTAGGATCGACAGAGAATTCATAATCCTTATCAGTAACACAAATAGGTGAAGCAGCAAAAGCAGGGTCATATTTCAATCTAGCATTCAGAGACTTTTCTTTCAGCTTAGCTAACAGTTTCTTAAGATCATATCTATCTTTACAAGCAAAAAGGTCTCTAGCAGTTTCTTCATCCATAACATAACCCTCAGGTACATCAGGTAATTCATATCTAGGGGGGAATCTTCATCATCACTTTCATTAATATCATCAATTTCAATAATTTCATTCTCTCTAACCCTAGCAAGTTGTTCATCAAGAAATTCACCTAATGGCACATTATTATCAAGCACAGAAGTAGTTTCATCATAAGCGTCATGCATAGTAGAAGTGGCATCATCAATAACATGCGATATATCAGAATCAATAGCAGGTGCAGGTGTCACAAGTTTACTTAAAACAGATGGTGAATAAAGTGCAGAGCTAGATGGCAATTCCTTACCTCCCCTCGTAGTTGAGGGAAAAATCTTGGTTCTTTCATCTTTCAAATTCATCGTAGTGATCAACAGATATAAATCCCAAGTGACTCAAAGAATCTATGCTCCCCGTCAACGGTGCCAGAAAAAGGTCTTGATAACCCACAAGTATAGGGGATCGCAACAATTTTCGAGGGTAAAGTATACAACCCAAATTTATTGATTTGACACAACGGGAGCCAAAGAATATTATCAAGTATTAGCAGCTGAGTTGTCAATTCAACCACACCTGATAGACTTAATATCTGCAGCAAAGTAGTATGGTAGTAACGGTAACAGTGGCAAAAGTAATAGTAGTAGTTTTGTAGCAATCGCAACAGTGGTAACGGAGAAGTAACTTAGCAAAGATCAATATGTGAAAAGCTCATAAGCAATGGATCAATGATGGATAATTACGTGGAATGCATTTCATCATGCAACAGTTATAACTTAGGGTGACACAGAACTAGCTCGAGTTCATCAATGTAATGTAGGCATGTATTACGAATATAGTCATACGTGCTTAAGATAAAGAACTTGCATGACATCTTTTGTCCTACCCTCCCGTGGCAGCGGGGTCCTATTAGAAACTAAGGGATATTAAGGCCTCCTTTTAATAGATTACCGGACCAAAGCATTAGCACTTAGTGAATACATGAACTCCTCAAACTACAGTCTTCACCGGGAAGTGTCCCGACTATTGTCACTCACTCCGGGGTTTGCCGGATCATAACACGTAGTAGGTGACTATAACTTGCAAGATAGGATCAAGAACTCACATATATTCATGAAAAAATAATAGGTTCAGATTTGAAATCATGGCACTCGAGCCCTGACAAGCATTAAGCATGGCGAAGTCATAGCAACATCATCTTAGAACATAATGGATACTAGAGAACAAACCCTAACAAAACTAACTCGATTACATCGTAAATCTCATCCAACCCATCACCGTCCAGCAAGCCTACGATGGAATTACTCACGCATGGCGGTGAGCATCATGAAATTGGTGATGGAGGATGGTTGATGATGACGATGGCGACGGATTCCCCTCTCCGGAGCCCCGAACGGACTCCAGATCAGCCCTCCCGAGGAAGATTAGGGCTTGGCGGTGGCTCCGTATCGTAAAGCGCGATGAATTCTTCTCTCCGATTTTTTTCTCCCCGAACGTGAATATATAGAGTTGGAGTTGAGGTCGGTGGAGGTCCAGGGGACCCACGAGGCAGGGGGCGTGCCCCAGGGGGGTGGGCGCGCCCTGCACCCTCGTGGATAGGGTGTGGGTCCCCTCTGTCAAATCTTTCGCCAATATTTTTTATTAATTCCAAAACATGACTCCGTGAAGTTTCAGGTCATTCCGAGAACTTTATTTCTGCACACAAAAATAATACCATGGCAGTTCTCGAAAGCGATGTCGATGCAGGTTAGTTCCATTCAAATCATGCAAGTTAGAGTCCAAAACAAGGGCAAAAGTGTTTGGAAAAGTAGATACGTTGGAGACGTATCAGGCTATATCATATACACGTCCTCGATTAAATTTTTGTGAAGGAAAGCCGTTTTGACATCCATCTGCCGTATCTCGTAATCGAAATATGCAACTATAGCTAGTACAATCCTCACTGACTTCAGCATTGCTACCAGCGAGTAAGTCTCGTCATAGTAAATTTCTTGAACTTTTCCATAACCTTTAGTGACTGGCCGAGCTTTGTGGATCTGAACATTTCCATCCACATCAGTTTTCTTCTTAAAGTCCCATTTGCAACCAATAGCTATTACACCAGGCGGCGGATCAACCAAGTCCCAGACTTGATTCTCATCCATGGACTTTAACTCGGATCTCATGGCCTCCAGCCATGCCTCGGAATCTGGGCTTACCCCCGCTTCCGCATACGTGGTCGACTCGTCGCTTTCTAGCAACAATACATCATGCACCCTGTGCAATCTTTTCGACCTCCATGGTTTCGGTGCCCTTCCACCACGGGTTCCCTGACTGAATCCGGTATGATCTCATCATCAGCCGAGCCATCCCCGAGTGGTCATCGAATTTCTTCGAGACGAACCGTCCTCCCACTAGCCTCTCGACTAAGAAACTCTTCTCAAGGAAAACCCTGTTCCGACCAACAAACACTTTGTTCTCTTCTCGGTTGTAGAAGCTATATCCCAAGGTTTCCCTCAGATATCCCACGAATATGCATTTATCCAACTTGGGTGTAAGCTTGTGTGACATAAGTCACTTGACAAATGCTTCACGACCCCAAATCTTTAGAAAAGACAAACTAGAACTCTTCCCGGTCCACATCTCATGTGGTGTCTTGTCCATGGATTTTGATGGTACCCTATTAAGTGTGAAAGCTGCAGTTTCTAGAGCGTATCCCTAGATGACAAGGGTAAATCCTATTTGCTCATCATTGACCGGACCATGTCCAATAAGGTCCTATTCCTCCGATCTGACATGGTGTTCCTTTGTGGCGTACTCGGAGGTGTGAGCTGAGGTATTGTACCTCGGCTTTTCAGATGATCATCAAACTTCTGGCTCATGTACTCACCTCCATGATCTGGTCGTAGAAGCTTTATAGTCTTGTTGACCTGATTTTCAACCTTGTTCTGAAACTCTTTAAACTTTTCAAAAGTTTCTGACTTGTGCCTCATCAAATATATATATATCCATATCTACTCAAGTCGACAATAAAATTCACGAAGTACTGATAGCCACCTCTGGCAGTTGTGCTCATCGGACCACACACATCACTTGTATAAGTTCCAACAGCTCGGACGCCCTCTCGCAACTCATTGCAAAAGGAGACTTAGTCATCTTGCCGAGAAAGCATGATTCACATGTCTCGAACGACCCAAAGTCGGACGAAGTTAGGAGTCCATCGTCATGGAGCTTCTTCACGCGTTTTAGACTAATGTGTCCAAGCAGGCAATGCTAGAAGTACATCAGATCTATCTCATTAGGCTTATGCCTCTTGACATTCACGTTATAGACCGATTTTATTTCTAGATTCAATATAAAAAGTCCATCAACAATGGGTGCATAGCCGTGGAACATACCATTCAAATAGAACAAACAACCATTGTCCTTTAAATTGAATTCATAACCCTAACTCATCAAGCATGAGGCAGAAATAATGTTCTGACTAAGTGCAGGAATGTAATAACAACTATCCACTTCCAAAATAAATCCAGAAGGAAGCTGGAGCTGCATCGTGCCGACCTCCAATGCAGCAACTCTTGCTTTGTTGCCGACCCAGATGTCAATCTCCCCTTGTGCCCCATGCCTAGTTCTTACCAGCCCCTACATCGAGTTGCAAATATGAACAACCAATCCAGTATATAATACCCAAGATCCACTAGGTATGTCAGCAAGGTAAATATCTATAACATTTGTAACAAGTGTACCTTTGCCTGAAGCAGCATTTTCGGCCTTCTTGCCATGCTCAGCAAGCCACTTGCTACAGTTCCTCTTCCAAAGGACCGGTTTCCTTGCAGTGATAGCAAATGGTCTTTGAGTCCGGTCCTGACTTCGGCTCAGACGGCAGAGGTTTCCATCTCTGTGCCCTTTGCCTTAGACTTTTTCTTGGACCAACTCTTCTTGAACTTAGCCAATTTCTGCACCATCAACACTTGATGCATGCCTTTCTTAATATTCTGCTCTGCCACTTTGAGCATCCCATGCAATTCAGTGAGATTCTTATCCATGCCATGCATATGATTATTTGAGATGAGCGTCCCATAGCTGGGTGGAAGAGAACCCAGAACTGCATCAGTAGCCAGCTCATCCAACAGCGGGAAGTCCAACCGATCCAAAGTTTGCACGTATTTGATCAACTTGATCACATGTGGTCTCAGTAGATCACCTTCCTTCAGCTTGCAATCCATCAAGGATTGACAGACGTTGAACCTTTCGGTCCTAGCATGTGTCTGAAACATGCTCTTGAGACTCTCGATCATGTCGTAAGCCTCAACATTTTCGAAATGCTTTTGCAAATCGGGCTCCATACAAGCTAGCATCAGACAGCTGATCTCCGTTGATTTATCAACGAGTTTCTGGTAGGCATTCTTGGTTGTGGCACTAGCATTATCGGCAGGTTCCTCTGGAATTGGATCCTCTAGAACATGTTCCTTTTTATCATGCTTGAGAACAATTCTCAAATTTATATACCAGGTGGTAAAGTTTGTTCCATCCAGTTTATACTTTTCCAGAATTCATTTTAGTGCAAACTTGGGTGGAGCAGGTGGTGCCATTGATCTACAACAGAAAATATGCAATCACTAAGCAATTGTTTATGCAGAGTAATTCAAGCCTAAACAGAAATACTCCCACTGAAGTCGGTATCCCTCCGCGAAACTCTCAGTGGTTCAGGATCCGACTAGTGCATGCGACTAGTGAGCTTTAGCATCACTGCTGGCCAACATACCTATTCGTTAAGCAACTCCTTGCTAATCGTATCTCTGTACGACTCCTATCGATCGAGTAGGTATCTCATACCTCGGCTCACGACCTCCTTCGCCACAAGGCCCAAAACCATTTTGATAGCATTGTCAAGTCAATCTGATGCAGTGCATGTCCGTGTCCGACATGAGCCCTTCAGTTCAAGGACACCAAGTAGCATCGCAATTTTATGAGCCCACTACTAGACGTACTTGATGTGCGAAGGTGCAACATCGGGGATGGCAATTCAATTGATATTAACGAGGGATCTTTCTACCATTTTAACATGCATAGAAATAAAGAAGCATAACAATCACAAATAAATATATATATATTGTGAAATAGTATGGCTTCTTCATGGATGTTCTTCTAGGTAGGCTCCGACTCCAATGACCATCTAGGAACTTCATCTTATTTGTCATGCCGGGACGCTAAGCCACCAAATTGATCTCTATTATCCAACTACTACGACTAGTAATGAATTTTACGAGTCACAAGTCGACACACAGGTCGTTATACATTATAATTATAGCACTTTGGCTCCTGCCGGCTGACAAACATGACACGCAAGCCATGTATAATTTACACACATGCATCACATACACATGAGCCATACTATTCACATCAAATCCTGCAAAATAAAGTTATGCATAGAATCTCATTCTACCGGTTTGAGTGATCGTGTACGAAATACAAGGCGTTATGCACATGGCGGTCCGTTCACGCCGAATTATCTGATCTGACCAATCTCATCGATCACCGCGAATCTAATTTGGATTTACGTTTCATTGTTAACCCTGATGGCGGATATTGCCCGGTAGGGGTAGGTTGTGTCATGATCTCATCTATTCCGATCATCAGAAAACATAGCCACATCGATCCCCATGTGCAGTTGATCTCATCAACTGTGCACATAGCCAATTTCATAAACGACAACATATCTCATCTGCCGCCTACGCATATCTAATATGCATACGATCTGAATCCATATCCTATAGCAGAGGCTCTGATACCACTGTTGGGATCTACGGTAGGGTGCATCGACTGCAAATTAAATTTTTCCTACAGGCAGAACAACCAAGAACATGCTACGGGAGATGGATCATAGATCATTACCACTAGACGCGCAGTGTCGTGCAGCGGAAGAAGAGTTGGGGCAGCGTGTCCGCATGGATCGTATCCTCCTCGTCCGATCTTCCTGGAACAACTGGTCATTCGATCCCACGTACAGGTTCGTTAGAGCGGCACAAGTGCATCGCCTCTAATAGTATCCGCACGTGCAGGCGGAACCCCATGCGGCAAACTGCTAGGTCCGATCACATAGTCGGCCGCTAGTGGAGGTGGCTATCCGCAACACATGCAAACCCTAGTGACAACGCCGAAGCAATCAAATCCATGAGTGTGTCACACCTCCACTATATATAGGCATCCGTCGCAGGCTCAACACTCGGGCCTCACATGAATCTGAAAGCCCACAAGTCTACTCAGCCATGATCCAAGTCCAGCTCAGATCACATCCGATCAGTGCTCTCGGATCCGACCTCGTAGGTTCCTTCACTTAAGAGTGTGACCCCTTATGTTCAAGTCGGCTTGGTCACACTTCGGATCACCTCCGACCTGCACGTTTGGTAGCGGCCTCTAGCAAGGCGTGCCGACCACCAAGTAGACTATGAAGCTGGTTAGGCGAACTTGTACAACATGTCACACTTCTGTTCCCTTTGCCACACGATATATGTTGTCGGGCTCAAGGCGAGTCTGTCATCCTTGTGCTAGTCTGACCTCTTTCTCGTTCATGTGATGCCGACCACTAACCAGATTATCTCATAATCCATGTCGCATGGCCATGCTTATCTTGGTCGGTTCATACGAGGGGCCCAGAGTATATCTCTCCTGATTGGAGAGGCAAATCTCATCTTGCTCGACCATGCCTCGCATCATGGGTCTGGATAAGCCCGAAACCTACCTTTGTAACTACCCAGTCCTGGAGTAGCGTTTGGTCGGCCCAAAGTAGGCCTGTCACCATCCCGGGTACATGCGCCAGCTCAGGTCTTAGGACATAGAACATATGTTGTACTAGCACTACAAAAAAAGACACATCCATGACATTTTGGGCCGAACGAAAAAAATTATGTCATACTTATGACACTTCTATGACGATAATTGTGACAAAACCCGGTATCATCATAGATGTGGTGGGATCCTACTTCTATGACAAAAAATCATGACAGAAAATGGGCTTTTCGTCCTGGGCAGGCCGGAGACGCAACTGCATGACATTCTTTGGGCCGTCCATGATGGAAAAACTCGTGGTAGAAGCGAGGGCGAGGAAAATATCGGGGAGTTCCCGGTTACGGTGGTGGTCGGGGGCCGAGCGATGCATGTTTCTCTCATACCGTACATGCATGGGTGCGAGGCGTTGGGATCTAACTGAACCTGAGCGAGGCGTCGCCTAACTGAACCCGAGCAATTGCACTATAGGCTACGCGTTACTGAACCCGAGCGATAGAGTGATTCCTTCCCTACTGCTGCTAACTGAAGCCGGTCGATGTTGCCTCTGGATGAACAGTGAGCGTTGCTAGGGGGGTTTGGATGAATAGTGAGCGTTGCTAGGGGGTTTAGATGAACAGTTCCCGGTGGGGGTGGATGAACAGGACCCCGCGTTTTGCCTCTGGATGAACAGGACCCCGATCGATCGAGCCGGTTGGGGCTGGATGAACAGGACCCCGTGGAGGGCTGGATGAATAGGACAACCCCGTGGAGGGCTGGTTGAACAGTAGCCGGTGGAGGTCTAGATGAACAGTAGCCCGTGGAGGGGTGGTTGAACAGGAGCCCATGGAGAGGGCTGGTTGAACAGTAGCCGGTGGAGTAGCGCGCGGTGGAGGCTGGATGAACAGGAGCCCGTGGATGAATAGTCGCACGTGGAGGCTGGAGGAGGTCGACGGTGGATGAATAGTAGCCTGTGGAGGCTGGAGGAGGTCAACGGTGGAGATGAACAATATCCTGTGGAGTCCCATTTTGCGGTACGGCACGCCCCTCCCGATGAACAGGAACCCCGTTTCGACCGTAGCGCTCCAACACAAGTCCGTTTCCTTCGTTTTGCGGTACGCCACACCCCTACCGATCAACAGGACCCTGTTTCGACCGTAGGAGGTCCAACAGAAGTCCATTTCCTCCGTTTTGCGGTACGCCAGACCCCTCCCGATGAACATGATCCCGTTTTGAACGTGGCCGGTCGAACACAAGGCCTCGTTTCCATCGGTTGTTCCGTCTGAGCCCTACCAATGAACACGACGACGCATTCCATTCCGACCCAGCCGGTTGGCTCCCCATGAACATAACGACGACGCAGTTTCTCCGTTCCGACCCAGCCATGTACACGAGCCCTGGCCGTACATATGCGCGAGTAGGCATTCGAGACCCCACCCGTATGTACGTACGTGGCCGTATTTACTTTCTTGCACCCTGGCCGCTGTATGTACATGTACATGCCACGTGCGCGCCTCTACTACGACACGTGCGCTCCTCTACATCGACCATTATGTACGTACATGTTCGCGACCAGAATGACAACGCTACATACGCTTCGACCAGGTGGGTCCCGATTGTCAGGCACTTCCTTGTGTGCGAAGATGTAGCTGGTGGGTCCCAGCAGTCAGGGGGGAAAATCGTTTTTTTTTTTTGCTCGAACGCACTTCCTTGCGTGTGAAGATGTAGCTGGTGGGTCCCAGCAGTCAGGGGGGAAACGTTTTTTCATGAAATACGGTGGCCCGTCCGGTGGGTCCCCGTTGTCAGGTGGAGGAATAATTATTTTGCGCGTAATAAGGAGGCACTTCCTTGCCACCGTCGTGGACCCTGTTGTCAGCCTCTTCACGTACAGTACTCTTTCGATGGAAGTCGTTCATTGACCACGTTCACCACGCTGCGCCGAGAGCACTAGGGCGGTGGACGACGGAAAGGCCTAGGAAGGGGCGACGCGGAGCCGGGGAAGACGCTGCAGTGGAAGCCCGCGCGGAGAGGAGTACAAGGGTTCACTGGTTCGGCTGTGGTGTGAGGTTGTCATCGCTGCAGAATAACAGGGGGTGTGGGTGAGTAGAGGGATGCCCTGGCCAGCGGTGGGAGTAGTAGGGGTGGTGAGGCCTGCGTGGCAGCACAGCCGGCCACGGGAGGCGGAAGCAGGCGGTCCTGTCGGCGTGGGATTTGGCGGCTGGAGCAAGAAGATCAGAGATTGAAGAAACACGACGGCCATTGGATTCACATCCAATGGTTACATCTGCTAGAATCGTTTGTTGACATATACAATAACTAAAAAAATCTTGCATACGCATCAACTTAATAGGCCCACAAGTCAGACCATTCCCTCTTTTTTTAATAATTTATATATAGCTCATTGCAACTTCTTATGCAATTTATTGCAGTCCGTTTTTTCTTGTTGGCCAGGGCCAGGTGTCGGTGTACTAGAGTAGGGGTACCCTAGTATCCCGAACTCGTGCAGACGATTCTTGACACCAGCGGCAAGGCTTGCTCGGTCACCGCCAAGATCCTCCGTGGTTCCTTTGGAGCCATTCAAGAACAAAGTATTTAACCAAGAAGACAAGGCCCCGGCAAGAGGAGCTTGCCGGGAAGGCCACTCAAGGCACGCAGAAGACAAGACCCCGGCAAGAGGAGCTTGCCGGGAAGGCTCGGAGAGAGACAAGCTTCCGGGCGCGACAAGGATTCAGCCGCGGCAAGGCACTTGCCGCGCAGCAACCTCTCTTCATCTCGCTCCAGCTCATCCATCAACGTGTCGCCATGGGACCATTCCATGCGCTGCGTGTCAAGAGGCCGTGCAGCCAGGGGGGTGCTGCGATAAGCTGCGCTGACAAGCTTGCCATCGTGGCTTAACGGTGGCGCCCCGACGGTCCCCGTTGTAATCGCTTTAGGCGATAGGGACGGGCATTTAATGCTTTTGTCCCTTGCCGTCGTGGTTAGGTAGAGTACACTGCTCACTGTTCAAGTAGGTGTACCAACCATCGCTTTTTCCATTTGTACCCTCATCTACGTTGCCACCGTCAAGACCCTTGAGCATATAAAAGGAGGCCCATGCATAGCGAGGGGGTTCGGTCCGCTCGACTCATTCGATACCGAGACATTCGCGCTAGGTTTTGTAGCTCTCTGTGCTCCCTAGCAAGAACACAATACAATCAGACAAGCAACAGTAGGAGTATTATCTCTCCGGAGAGCTCTGAAGCTGGGTAAACTGCTCGTGTGCTTCGCCTCGATCCGCTCTTCGTGCGATCTCCGCCCCCCTCCGAACCAAAAGGGACTCGGTCCGCCCGGTCCCATAGGTGTCCGTGGGTCCGATCAGCCTCCCGACATCTTTGGCGCGCCCGGCTAAGGCGTCGAGGCTGTGTGAACCTGATCCGGCATTCACACGAGCAACATCTTCATCATCTCCCACATCTTCATCAACATGCCACCGAAGAAGAAGGCTTGGCGGCAGCGAGCCGTCGCGTCCGAACCCACCATCACCGGAGCAAACGGGTGGTGGAAGCAGATTGGCGGAAGAACAGGCGCCGGCGAAGGAGTTCGTGACGCTGCCAAGTCCAAGGACAGGGCCGCACAAACCTCGGCGTCCGTACATGTCCCGCGCCCATCTCAGGAGCCGCGCGACCAACAGCGTCATGGTATTCACAATACCATATGCTCGTTGGATCAAGACCGAGCTGGAGGATCTCGAGGCCCTCAAGACTAGCGTGCACGCCAACATGCTGGCACGAGCGAGATACGGTTGCCTGGACGGGATGCTGCTCCTTCTAACATAGTTAGAAGTCCGAGCATATCCCGCTCCTCGCACCGTTCACCATTGCCACCCACCACTCCAGCGAAGCTCGCGAGAGCTCAATCGCTCCTCGACATTACCCTCCAACGGCCGACAAGGTCGACGGTGGAGGGCCACCATCTGAGTCTCATCGGCTTCGCTTAACGGCGACGCTCCGCGGCAACCGAGTGCGCCATCGCCGCGGCAGGAACGCTTAAGCGCGAGCCGGTGGCGACGAGACCGGTGGGGGTGCAACCACCATGCACTCTCCGCCCCGAAGGCCAAGATCACCGACCCGCCGGATCCACCTCGACAGCGACTCCACTGCGTCATCGGATCCACGAGCCCATCGCGATCAGCGCCAAATGCTACACGATCGACAAGAAGAGGACGCTCGAACTCGTGATCGAGCGCCAAGAGAAGCGCGACGTCAATCCGACAAGCGCCGCTTGGCCCTTCGCTGACATGCACGCTACCGAGGAACCAGCGACTTGCCGTCAGACGCGTAGGTTGCCCTGCGTTCACTCGTGAGCTGCGGCAAGTCCAGTGACCCAAAGCAAGAAGAACTTCAAACCAGACGCATCGGAGAAATGCACGACGGCAAGACGCATCCGTCGGAGTTCCTCGGCATCTACACCATCGCGGTGCAGGTGCTGCCGGGCGAGACGACAAGATCCTTGCCAACTACTTCCCGCTGGTGCTCAAGCCCAACGTCAGGTCCTAGCTCATGCACTTGCCGGACAACTCCATATCTTCTTGGGCAGATCTGTGCCATCATTTTGTCGGCGCCTTTACAGGCGGCACAAGCCCCATGGCCAAGAAAGCGACCTTCATCTGCTCGCCCAGAAGGAAGGAGAGCCCCTGCGCAAGTATATTCAAAGGTTCAGCCGTGTACAGCACAACATCCCAGATATCCACCCTGCCGCAGTGATCAGCGAGTTCCATCAGAACGTGCGGAACCGCAGGATGCGGGAGGAGATGGCGATGTGCAAGATCAGAGACGTCAGTGAGCTATACGCCCTGGCCGACAAGTGTGCACGTGCTGAGGAGGGGAGGAGACTCCTCGGAGAGAATACCGAAGCAGGAGGATCTGACAGTGAGGAGACCGCCCCCGCAAAGAAGAGCCGGCGGTGGGGCAACAGGAAGAAGAAAGGCAGAGATGTGCTAGTTGTTGAGCAGTCCGGCAACGGATGTGCGACAAGAACGCCAAGGCTGGTAGCTCCGGCAAGGAGGTTGCCGCAGGCACCAACCACCAGCCTGTGGCGGCCGCCGACAAGCAGGACAGCTCCGCAAGCGATCGCAAGATCCACCGCACCAAGGGTCATGACCTCCAGCTGCAAGAAAGTCGAGCAGCTTGTTGAACAGTGAAGGCTGAGTACGAGCGGCGCGACAAGGAGAAGGCTCAGAAGGTGCCGGAGGAGCCAGCAAGAAACGCCCCGCCGGGGAGGGCGCCATGGCAAGGCCAAGCAGCGGCAAGGAGACAGGCCTCCAGCGGCCGCGACAAGGATGAAGATGACGACGACGATGAAGACATGGATGATGACGACGCCGATGAGCAGGAGTTTCAGAAAGCCACGGAGGTCCTCTGCGTTGACGGAGGTGCTTCCCTGCATACTTCCCACCGCCAACTCAAGCAGTGGATGCGGGAGGTCAATGCAGCGGAACCATCCGTGAGAGTCACGCAAGCCTTCAAGTGGTCCAAAGACGCCTATCATCTTTGATATTGAGGACCACCACGATCGCATAACTGCGGTCGGGTGCTTGCCGATGTTGGTCTCACCAACTATCCGCAACCTCAAAGTCACCAAGATGCTAGTTGACGGCGGGGCTGGCTTAAACCTGATCTCCTCCGCGGTGCTCCAGAAGCTTTAGATCCTCGACGGCGAGCTCAAGAGGCGGCACATTCCAAGGAATAAATCCGGGAAGGAGCAAGCCAAAGGGGAAGATCACGTTGCCGGTAACATTCGGCAGCGAGTTGAACTTCAGGACTGAGAGGGTCACTTTCGATGTTGCTGATTTTCCATTGCCTTACAATGGAATACTTGGCCGCCCAAAGACTTCGCCAAGTTCATGGCGGCCTCTCACTATGCCTATAACTTACTCAAGATGCCAGCCCGATAAGCATCATCTCCGTCCCATGGCGACAAGAAGGATGCTCTTATCTGTGCCGACAAGATCTACCGGGAAGCAGCAGCGCGACAGACATTGCAAGCCACTTGTCACCGAAGCTCCGGGGAAGAAGACCAAGTCCGGAAAGAGCTCTGATGCCCACTCCGGCAAGCGCACCTCTTCGGAGTGCTGCGCTACCGTCGAGGACGCACCATCGAGCTCCACCGGCAAGTGCAAGAAGACGATGGCAGCTCCGCCAAAGACCAAGAGGGTGTCCGCCAAGGAGGACGGCGCTGGTGGTACCTTCACCATCAGTGCCTCTCTCGACCCCAAATAGGAAGTCGCGCTTGTTGCTTTCCTGCGGGCGAACGTCGACGTGTTTGCGTGGCAACCGCCCCGACATCCCCGTGTTCCTGTGAAAGTAATTGAGCACCGTCTTGCCATTTGTCCTCATCTTGTGACCCGTCAGCGAAGAAAGTCGGAAGGTGCGGTTGAGCGCCAAGAATTCATCGCAGAAGAGATCAAGAAATTGGAAGCAGCAAGCCTTGTCAGAGGAGTGCTCCATCCTTCGTGGTTGGCCAATCCTGTAGTTGTGCGCAAGGCAAATGGGAAATGGAGACTTTGTATTGACTTCACGGATGTTAATAAAGCTTGTCCCAAAGACCCGCTTTCCCTTGCCGCAGCATCGACCAGATTGTTGACTCCGCAATGGATGTGATTTGCTTTCATTTCTTGATGCATACTCAGGATATCATCAGATCTTCATGGCAGAAGAAGATGAGGAGAAAACCGCATTCATTACTCCATGTGGCACATACTGTTTCATACGGATGCCTTTTGGTTTGAAGAATGCTGGTTCAACGTTTGCAAGGGTAGTTCATGACGCTTTTGAGCCGCTAATGCACATAAATGTAGAATCCTACATGGATGACATAGTGGTCAAGAGCAAGGACAAAGCAACTCTGGTTCAAGATTTGGATGAGACCTTTGCAAATCTGCAAGATCAACCTCAAGCTCAACCCCGAGAAGTGCGTGTTTGGAGTCCCTTCCGCAAGCTTCTCGGTTCTTCGTGTCTCAGCCGGGAATTGAAGCCAATCCCGACAAGATCAAGGCCATTGAGCAGATTGAAGCACCAAAGCGCCAAGGATGTACGAAGACTTGTCGGTTATGAGCTGCTCTCGGCAGGTTTATCTCTAGGTCTGCTGAAGCGCTTCGCCATTTTTCAAAATCTTGAAAAAGGCAGGTCCGATGCAATGGACTCCGGAAGCGGAGGCAGCGCTGCAGGACTTGAAGAGATACCTCTCCTCCACTCCAACACTTGTCGCACCTAATCCACAAGAGAAGTTGCTGTTATATATAGCGACAACCAATCAAGTGGTTAGTGCTGCGTTAGTATCGGAGAGGGAGGCGGATGATGAGCTAGCAACCACGGCAGACACATCCAGCGACAAGCGGGGGCTTCACGGCAAGCTCTGGTCCCGACAAGGACGGATCTGCGCAGACGCATGAGCAGATGCAGAAAAGGATGGTGCAGCGCCCAGTTTACTTTGTCAGTTCCCTTCTGCAGGGGGCTAGGTCAAGGTACTCTGGTGTGCAGAAATTGCTTTTCGGCCTCCCCATGGCCTCGAGAAAGCTGCGCCATTACTTCCAAGCACATGAGATAACAGTCGTCACTCGCTTTCCGCTAAAGAGGATACTGCAAAATCCAGAAGCGACAGGCAGGATTGTCGAGTGGGCACTGGAACTGTCAAGATTTGGCCTCAAGTTTGAAAGCACATCAACTATCCAAAGCAGAGCATTGGCGGAGTTCATAGCAGAATGGACACCAACACCAGATGAAGAAATTCCAGAGACGAGCATTCCCGTCAAGGAAGCGAGCAAAGAGTGGCTGATGTACTTTGATGGTGCCTTCTCACTGCAAGGCGCCAGTGCCGGCGTGCTGCTTGTCGCACCCACCGGAGAGCACCTCAAGTACGTAGTCCAGATGCACTTTCCCAAGGAGCAAGCAACCAACAATACAGCAGAGTATGAAGGTTTGCTTGCCGGTCTCAGGATCGCAGTGGACCTTGGGATCAGGAAGCTCATTGTCAGGGGTGACTCGCAGCTTGTCGTCCGCCAAGTGAACAGAGATTATCAGAGTCCATTGATGGAAGCCTACGTTGATGAAGTGAGAAAGCTAGAAGAGCACTTTGACGGCCTACAAATCGAACATGTTCCAAGAGCTCGTAATGATATTGCCGATGGCTCACAAAGTGCGCGCAGACTTAAGCTACCTGTGGAACCAGGGATTTTCGTGCTCAAGCTGACTCAACCAACCGTAACACCATCAATTGGACAGAACAAGAAGAGGAAGTTGATCTCTGGTGACTACTTTCCGGCAGAGCTTCCCAAAGCCGCCGCCAAGAAGGTCCCCAAGATCGACACCAACAGAGCTGAGGGGCGCCTCGACAAGCCCTGTGGTTTGTTTCGTTGAAGCAGACGCCCCGACAAGTTTTGCTCCGGCAAGCTTGCCGGGAACGCGTCAAGCTCGCTGAGCCGCAGGTTCTTGCCGTGGAAGCCGGTGTTCCCGCAATGCAGATGTGCCTTTAGTCCTTGTTGTCGAGCCGCAAGCTCCAAAGATGGCTGCGGCAGATTGTCCATTTCCTTGAGACAGAGAACTTCCCAAGAGCAAGAAGAAGTTGAAAGAGTAGCCCGGCAGTCAAGTATGTACCAGTTTGTCGACAGCACACTGTACAGAAGAAGACTCAACGGGGTGAAATTGAAGTGTATTCATCGGGAAGACGGACAAAAGCTGTTGGCAGAGATACATGGAGGCATATGTGGTCACCACATTGGCGCCAGAGCACTTGCCGGCAAAGCTTTCCGGCAAGGTTTCTTTTGGCCGACAGCCTCCGTGATGCAACTGCACAAGTAACCAAGTGTGAAGCGTGCGGCCCATTCCAAACAGATACACCAGCCAGCTCAAGCTCTCCAGACGATCCCTTTATCCCGCCATTTTCGGTCTTGGGGCTCGACATCCTCGGCCCCTTCCCCGAATGTCGGGGCTTTGAGTACTTCTACGTTGTAATCGACAAGTTCACAAAGTGGCCGGAAGTGGAAGCGATGAGGAAGGTGACAAAGCGATCGTGATCAAGTTCTTGGTCGATTGTTTTCCGTTTCGAAATCCCTAACAGGATCATCACCGACAACGGCACACAGTTCACAAGCCGCACCTTCATGCAGTACGTCCAAGATCTTGGCGCCAAGGTCTGCATTCGCTTCTGTTGCTCATCCGAGGAGCAACGGTCAAGCGGAGAGGGAAAATGCTGAAGTGCTGCGCGGGCTCAAGACCAGAACTTTCGACGGGCTGCACAAGTGCGGAAGAAACTAGATTGAGCAGCTGCCGGTGGTTCTTTGGTCGATCAGGACGATGCCAAATCGAGCCACTGGCCAGACACCTTTTGCTCTAGTCTATGGAGCAGAGGCAGTTCTCCTACGTAACTCAGATACGGATCGCCTCGAGTGCTCGCTTATGATGAGCTTGAGCAAGAGCAGCTGCGACAAGATGACGCTGCTCCTTGAGGAAGATCGCCTTCAGTCAACAGACGAGCTGCTCGTTACCAGCAAGCTTTGCGCCGCTACCATAGCCGCAAAGTCAATGCGAAGTCTCGAGGAAGGCGACCTTGTTCTTCGGCGCTCAGTCCGCCAAGAATTCAAACAAGTTGACGCCAAAGTGGGAAGGCCCTTATCGGATGAAACGAGTCACTAGGCCTGGGCGCTGTCCGCCTTTGAGACCGAAGATGGCATTCCGTGAGCAACTCTGGAACATTGAGCATCTTCGTAAGTTTTACTCAGAGGCGCGGTTGCCGAACCTGTTCCGCAACCACCTTTTGTACAAGTCTTGTCGATGTTGCATGTAATCCTTTGTACAAAGCCGGGCGCAGACCCCGTGCATCAGTAAAGCTCATGTGTTGCGCACAACTTGTCAAATTCATGCTTTCATCATTTTATTGCATATTTTGGCTAACACTTTGTGCAGCACCCACACCCGGTAAGCAATATCGAGCCGCTGGGCTCCATAACTTTATTTTCTCTTCTTTCTCTTTTCTCAAAGAAAGGAAGGTTCCCTCGCACAAGTTAACCAGGGGAAGGAGAAGATAATACTATGGACCAAGCGTTGCTCGAGGAAGTTTCGCCTTATCGGAAGCAAACGATGAAAAGCTAAGTTGCCCAAGTCTGAGCAATCAGTTCATAAATTTTAAGTTATCTTCCTCGAACGATAGTACTTTTGTATGGAAAACACATGCGCAGAGGAACCAACTCATGACTAGTCGCGCCTTACTTTGTTTCGAGTCCGCTCAACAACTTAAGTGAGCTGCGGCTTAGTCGCGACAAGGTTTGCTTGTCGAGGCGGCACCGCCAAAGAGGCTCTTGACGTTCCGCACTTTCGGCCGCTTCATGCAAAAGGTGCTGCACCGACAAGTTCCCTAAAAGCGAGGGCAAAAACATACAAGGGAAGGAATCAAGTAAAGGAAATAACATTGCAATCATCGCCTAAGATAGAGTTATATTACAAAATAGCTTGTCGCAAATCTAATAAATTGTTCTAAACATGATCAGCAGCGACAAGGGAAAGATAAAATTGGCAGCCTAGTCTACGCAGTCGCCATCAACCCGCTTGATCTTGCCCAACTTGTCCACAATGGGTGCGACAAGGGCTTTGAGCGCCTCCACATCGGCATCTGGCGGCAAGGATCTAAGGACGCCGTTGAAGTTGAGGCCTGGATTGCGGAAGGCCACTTTCATCAACACCTTCTGGAGGGCTCCTCGACAGATCTCGGGCGCGATTCCTCGGCCACCGCTTTGGGACCTCCTCCCGAGTCAGCTGGAGGCCCGCCACCACGCCTTGAAGAATAAGCTAAGCTTGGCGCTGGGTTGGAGGTGCTCGTTGGAGGAGTATCCGAGATCCACCATCCCAGCTCCATCAGCTCGTTGTGGATGTCGGCAGCAAGATCCACAAGACCCTCGGTCCAGTGCTCCACACTCTCCCTCAAGGCGCTCTGGGTGGCAACAGCATTTGCCAGCAGCTCCTCGTTGGCCTTGATCTTCTCCAACAGGCCCGTCTCCCGCTCCTTGGCGTCGTCCAGCGTCTGCATCAGAGTGGTCAGCTTCAGCTCAAGGTCTGCCTTGGAATCCTTGGCGGCATCGAGCTCCTTGCTCCTCTCGGTGAGACGGCCCTGCAGCTCGCCAAGAGTGTAGGCGTCCTTCTCGCGCTCGTGCTGGAGTGCGGCAAGCTCCTCGCCGCTCTTCTGGAGACTGGCCTCCAGCTGCATCACCTTCGTCTCCAACTCTTTCTTGGCGGCCTCGGCGGCTGCGGCAGCATCCTTCGCTTCCTTAAGAGCCCCGCCAAGTGACTCCTCGCGACAAGCTCTTCCTCGTGGCTGTCCAGTTGACCTTCACGCGCCCATTTCGCTTTCCTGCGCGGACAGCTTCTCGGCGGCAAGCCGCTGCTCCTCCTCAGTTGCGGCCTTCTCGAGGATGAAGGTTGTGCGCTCTTCAGCAAGTCGCTCCCGCTCTTTCGCTATGTTCCGGAGAGCTTCTTGGTTGGCGCCCCGGAGCTCTTCTGCGTGCTTCTCCATGTCTGCTCCCGCCCTCGCGACAAGTGCTTCCCGGGACTCCAACTTGGCTTGTCGGGCGCGGTAGAGCGACAAAGAGCTTCTTCAGCATTGCTCCTCCTCAGACTTCGCCGATGCCGCTGCTTGGCGCGTCCACCAGCTGCCAGCCGGGAGGCGAGCAGCTCCGTCGAAGGTCTCTCCTTCGACCGCACCTGAGCTCGACTCCCATGGGAGCTTGATGAAGACGCCGTCGCCGGCCTTCAAGTAGGCGCCGGGCTGGGGCTCTTCGGAGCCTGACGCTGCAGCAGCGGCGGGGGAATCGGCGGTCGGTGTAGCGCCCGGTGCTCCTGCGGCCCCAGTGCCGTTAGTGCGATCGCCAGACCCCTCGCCAGCTTCTGCGGCGGCAGCCTCGGTGGCCTCTTCACCGGCAGGCTCGTCAGCGCCGGCTTCTTCTCCCACAACAGCGGCTTCGTCAGTGTTGCCGCGCGCGTCCTCCTCGCCGGCGACCTCGGTCTCCATCGGCTCTGCATCAGACAAAGAAAGAAACAGTCAAGCAAATGTTCAAAAAGAAAAAAATAGAAGAAAACAAGCCAAAGGGAAATTTTCGCGCAAGAGGATTACCTGCAATGGGATCTGCAGCCATGGTATCGACCACTGGAGGATCACTGCTACTGTCCCTTGCCGGAGTAGTCTCCCTTGCCGGAGGACGCTCCCTTGCCGGAGAATCCTCCCTTGGCGGCGTAGTCGAAGCAGATAGAATTTCGGGGGCGGCCTCCGGGCCCTCCTGATGAGGCTGCTCTGCTCCTACACAAACCGACAAATGATATCAATGAAGAAAGAGCACCCATGCACACCTAACAAGAAGGAGAAACCGCATACTTACTCGGGGCTGTGCTGGGGCTGCTCGAGGAAGGGTTGCCGGGTCCGGCAAGGGGTCTCAGACGCAGCGCCTCCTGTTGCCACGGATGGATCGTCCTCAACGACGACTCACCGGGTCTTGGCCCTCTTCGACGCTCTACGGGCGGCGTCACGAAAAGGAAAGAGTTCGTAACGAAGCAAATCAGATTCAAGATGAAGCAACAAAATTGAAGAAATACAAGCACAATATTAAAGCTTACTCTTCTTCTTCCTCCTCGGAGCTGAGCGCAGAGAAATCAAACTCCGGCTCGCCTCCAGTGCGACGAGGCGGAGGAGTGGGCTCTCTTGGCCGCTTGGCGGAGGTGTCGGCGGTGGCTCGGGAGGATCCCGCCCAGCTTGTCGCAGCGGTGTGGGGTGCTCCAGCTGCAACATCGCTTGTCGCTTGCAGAGGCTGCGCGGGCGCTGCTGTGGGCCCGTCTGCTGCCTGTCTCGTCTCCGCCTTGCGGAGATGCCTCTTTGGCAGAGCCGGGTTCCGTTCTGGACAAGCCGCTGGATGGTGGGGAAGAAGCGCCCTCGGCTGGTTCGCTCGACTTCGCCTCGGTTCGCAAGCTCTTCCTCACCGGGCGAACTCCTTCGCCGCAAGGCTTGCCGCCTGCTGCATCTGCCTCCTCCACGGTGTACCCGAAGACGCCAGCGGCAAAGTCTGCCGCCGCCTCCAACCTTGTGGCAATGCGCACCATCTCTTTGTCGGTGGTGTCGCGGGTGAGCTTCTTCGCTTTCGTCGGCGGATCGGCATTTCTTCCAAGCTGTCAAGAACCGCCGCACGATGTCGTCGGAAGGCTCTTGCCAGGTTGGGACGATCCCATGAGAATCGCACAACGGCATCATGGCACGGATGCGGTCGAGCGCAGAGTTGTTGCACAATGGGACGACCCGCCTCGGCAACCTAAACCACTCGAGGTGATCGGGGTCATGCTTGAACAGCTCTAGCAGCATCGCATCCAACTCCAAGACAGTGAAATTCCAGTTGAGGCCCGGGCGCAGCCTCATGATGTCCGCTGCATTTTGGAACTCCCAAGCAGGTCTCCTCCTCTCCTGCAAGGGAGCGGCGCGGCAAGGAAATCTGCGCCTAACCGCACTTCTACAGTGAGTCCGCAAGCCCGAGGCGCAAGATCCGGGTCACAGCAATCTTCAACCTAGCATCTTCCGGCGCCAAGTTGCTCCAATCGTTGTCACAAGACTATTGGGGCTTGGCGCAGGGCAGTGAAGGGCTGCGGGTTCTCCTCAACGATCCAACACCAATTGGCTCTCCACTCCTCCCATTTGCTGCGGAACTCTCCTTCCAGATAGGCCTCTTTCTTGCCGACCTTGGAGACCCAAGCAATCCCTCCCAAGAAGCGGCTCCTCTCTCAACGCTGGGCATGAAGAAGTGGCGTAAGAGGGCTACGTTTGGGTGGATCTCACAAAGTTTTCGCAAAGGTGTGCGAAAACCGCCATGGTCGAAACGGCGTTGGGGGTGAAATCAAGGAGGCGGAACCCGTGAGGTGTTCATAATGTCACGTAAGAATTCAGAAAAGGCGGGCAGAGCCCGCAATAGAAGAAAAGTGCAAAGAAAGGATACCCAGTTGGGGCTAGTTCAAGCGGTGGCGGGAGTACCTTTCGCGGCGCGGATGCGCACGTGTCTCCGTCGACCGTAAGAGGTAGTAGCCTCCCTCGCCTCCTTTGCGCCGAAATGGGGAGAAGATGGCCCGCCTTTCGCGGCCGGGCGAGCCGCGCCTCGCCGATTTTCACGCCTTCCCTTGTCGGCTTTGAGCCATGGCAGAGGCGGTGGAGGAGACCGACGGCGTTGATGGCGCTGTGGCGAAGGGGCGGAGCGCTGCTCTCTTCGCACTAGAGAAGAAGGGGAGCGGCGGTGGTTTTGAGACGAGACAGCAATGGCGAGGTGGGCGACCTGCCCCTGCTTCCCTGCTTATAAGGAGGGAGAGGGGCGGACGTTCCGCTTTTCCTAATAAAGAAACCCCACGACATCACCCACGATCTTCACACGACGCCACGCTCGGTGCGTGCCGTTAGTGGGGGACGTGGTGGGTCCGGGCGAAGTTACTGGCGTGATCAAGGCCGGCGTGCAGACTGCAGCGCTTTTGGGCCTGGCCCGACGGCGCCGGCACCGTGGCGCAGTGCCCAGCCCGGGGGCTCTGCCGGTGTACTAGAGTAGGAGTACCCTAGTATCCGTAACTCGTGGCAGACGGGGCCAGCAAAGACCTCGCGGCAAGGCTTGCTCGGTCACCGCTAAGATCCTCCGTGGTTCCTTTGGAGCCATTCAAGAACAAAGTATTTAACCAAGAAGACAAGGCCCGGCAAGAGGAGCTTGCCGGAAGGCCACTCAAGGCACGCAGAAGACAAGACCCGACAAGAGGAGCTTGCCGGAAGGCTCGGAGAGCGACAAGCTTCCGGCGCCACAAGGATTCAGCCGCGGCAAGGCACTTGCCAAGGCAGCAACCTCTTCATCTCCGCTCCAGCTCATCCATCAACGTGTCGCCATGGGACCATTCCATGCGTAGCGTGTCAAGAGGCTTGTGCAGCCAGCGGGAGCAGCGATAAGCGGCGCCGACAAGCTTGCCATCGTGGGCGGACGGTGGCGCCCCGACGGTCCCTCACAGCCTTTGTTTAGGCGGCTGTGGACGGGCATTTAATGCTTTTGTCCCTTGCCGTCGTGGTTAGGTAGAGTACACTGCTCACTTGTTCAAGTAGGTGTACCAACTACTGCTTTTTCCATTTGTACCCTCATCTACGTTGCCACACTGGCCGGAGACCCCTTGAGCATATAAAAGGAGGCCCATGCGCAACGAGAGGGGTTCGGTCCGCTCGACTCATTCGAGACCGTAGACATTCGCGCTAGGTTTTGTAGCTCTTCGTGCTCCCTAGCAAGAACACAATACAATCGCACAAGCAGCAGTAGGAGTATTATCTCAGGAGAGCTCGAAGCTGGGTAAACTGCTCGTGTGCTTCGCCTCGATCCGCTCTTCGTGCGATCTCCGCCCCCCTCCGAACCAAAAGGGACTCGGTCCGCCGGTCCCATAGGTGTCCGTGGGTCCGATCAGCCTCCCCGACACCAGGTTTAAAATTTTAAACAAAATTTTGCATATTTCTGTGGGTTCCAAACTATTTTTAATACCAAAATGTCGAGCCAGATTTAAAGTACTTTGAAGATATATTTAAATTAGGTTAAAGCCCAGTGAAATAGGAATCTGAAAATGTGAAAATTTTCAAAAATTATAAAGTAATTGCCAATTTGTCATCTGTTTTTATATTTACAACCCATTTCATATTACTTTCAAGATTTGCAAAGGCGTCTTGAAAGAGTTGCAGCCCATCGTATCGTAGAAAAATAAGTAGGCCTGGATTGGGTATTCTTCCAAAAATAAATCGGGCTCATTTTCACAAAGAAAAATAAATTTGGGCTGGTCACATGGTGAACATAAAATATAGGCCTGGGCTAGACGGGCCACGCCTCAGTTCAAACCTGCTCCGCCTCAACAATAACAAAAAAAATACTGCTAGAGCAGCTACGTCCCAGGTGTCAGCCGATCTTGTGTTGTTCTCTTGTCTATTGACTATATACGCTCACAATGTCATGGGTCCCAGATGTCAGGAAAACACTAGGACGAAGCATTTTCTTTTTCCGTATGCTGACATGGTGGGCCCCTACTATCATCCTCTCCATGTACTTCTGCCGATTCCTGTTGTTTGTTGACCAGGTTGACAACGCAAGAGGGCGGCACCGCGGCGAGCGCACCAAAGCGCACGGAGGACGACGGTGAGGCCTCGGACGTTGGTGTTAACGATTTAGGAGACGATGGGGCGGCGATGCGTGCGATGAGGTGCAGCCAGCCGTGGGAGGTGGAAGCAGGCGGCCCCACCGGCGCTGGTTTGGTTTTGGCAGGTGGAGAAAGACAGGGCTGATGAAACACGACATACTGTAAAAGCAGCAGGAGTACTTAACAACCTTAACCGAAACCAGCAAGGGCACTTAACAACCATAGTTGAAAGCGGTATGAGTACTTATACAGGTTCAACCGTACAAAGCACGCCTCGAACAGTGCTACTTTGCCTACAGTTAACCAAGGGTGAGGCCGCCGAGCCCCAGGACAAGGCCCAGGCGCCACCCCACGCATCCACAACCTTTTGAAAGCGGCTTCATCTCGCAATGTGGTCAATAAACAGGATATTCGCTTTAGAGCCATGGAAAAGCACGAACATAATCTTCTATCCTATTCTCCAAGATGGACAGGCCTTCATTATTTGAGACCACCCATGAATAAGTATCTTTTCACCTCCAAGGGGAATGGAGTAGGTTGACATAAACATCATGTTGTGACCAAGCGCAAGTCTGACCCGACCATGGTTAGGCATCTGTATAGGAACAATAGAACTGGGAAGTTTCTGTTTCAAGAAGATCACGGCTGTAAAACTGTGTATAAGCAATAGTTTATGAACAACATATATAACAGAAAACAGCTCGTACCATAAGTTTCTCAAACAGCTTGGACCTGTTCAACGAGTGCAGCAGTGGCACACATATCCCACGTGGGCTTCCACCATTGCAACGCCCCACAAGGACCTCAAGACGATCAATAAAGTGTAGGAACTTGTGGATGTCGTCCCAATCAACTTCAGTGCCATCAGTAACAGCCGAGTTCTTACAGAATAACAAACGAGTAGCCTGCTTAACTCTGAAAAAACCTGCATGTGCCACCAATTATAAGAAAATATTAGTTAGAAGCAGCATCTTCGTGAGAGATTCGTTGCTACTTCTAAAGTTAAATTGTGATTAGTTAGACAGAATAGGTGGATAAAGAACTAATCGAGGCAACAAGCAAGAACCAGATACAAAACTAACATGGATGAACAATTGGAACAACGTCGAGGTGGAAGATCGCAGTGAAGATGAGACCAGGTTCTGCTATTTCCATCAACATTTGTGCGCCAACTTTCACTCCGTAGCACTTGAGAAATTTTATCCAAGTTCGACCATAAAAAAAGCAGCGATCTTCTTGGTTCATGAACCCAACTCGGAACTTATATCCATGGCTTGTATTCATTGTGACCATTAAACTGGTGTATTCAGTTATGGCAAGGCCGAGCATCTTGAGTACATGTGTTCTGGCAGAGCAAATAATGCACTACAGGAAAAATAATATGAGAACACAATGTATTCCCTATCCAAATGTAGAAATAATTTCCTCCATCACATCAGTGTTGACCGTCGTACTAGTAGTACCTTTTATCCAAATATAGCAATCCAAATTTCCAAATTAGTCGACAACATGTTCAAAAAAAACCACCCTCCCGGATAGAAAAGAGGATTCTAGGAACATACTGTGCGCGTTTTAAAATCCTGTGTTAGGATGAGAAGGAACAAGTGTGGCGTCTCCCCGAGGGCGCGGAAACCTGTAGGGTCCTCGCACTTTGGGTACTGCAAATGAAACACACTAGATTCAGTAGGAAGAAAAATGCATCAACGGCGGCGGCTGCCATCCTAGGGTTACCCGCGACCAAGGGACTTGGATTTATCGGGGATGGATGAAGAATTCGTACCTGGTTCTCCATGAGAAAACCCTATGCAATCGCCGAGATGGGGTTTTCTCTGAACAAGTAGATGAGGGAGAAGGGGATTTAGGCCTAGTGAAATATTGTCGCTTCGTCCGTCCAGCTAACTGCAAAAGCTGGAAAGGGGGGGTTTGTGATTTGATGGCTCATTGGGCATTACTGCGGCGCTATGACCGGGGTGTGTCTACCATGTAGTTGTGCACTCTAATTTAGTGCATATGGCACGTGGACCCCGTTGCTGTATGCCCCACATATCAGCGAAAGAAAGTAGAAAGACAGGAGTAACTAGTTACACATAAATATATTTTTGACAGAGAGATACTCCCTCTGTAAAGAAATATACAAATCTTTTATATCACAACTTTATACATAAGAAAAATCAAGGGGAATATATATAACATATATAATTATAAAAAACAGAGTTGTTTTTAACACAGTATAGACGAGTTGGTGACGATGGTGTGCCTGCCATCCTACAATAAAGGTCGTCCGATTTTTATCTAACGAATAGGAAGGAAACTATGGCAATTTTGCAAAAAGGCACCCACACACCTCTCCACATTTGCAAATAAGGCCTTCCCTCGTTCATCCTTTTCTATCACAAGATAAAATACTCATACAGATGCATCTTGATGTTACGTGCAACGCACGAGCATTATGGGTGTTCAGCTGATAATATAATACTCAAACAGGCTCACCGTTCTGGACTTTGGCCCGCAGGCCCACCCTGCATGTTTGGGGGGCCATGTTTTCTACCTCAACGCTTTTCATATTGCAAGCGATTGGTACGGCACTGGTTTTAGATGTTGTCGCAAGGCGAATATACAAAATTGAATAAAGCACGGTAGCTGTTGGAATGAAATTGAACGACAGTTCCTAACCAGCAATGAGAGTTGCAATTCTATCAACGATATACCATGTGATAAATAATACTGTTGTACTACTTATACATACAGGACACTTGTTTCACCATGCCATATTATTACATCAAAATCTCTCGGAGGATAGATCAGTTCGGCGATGCGTCGCCATCAAGAATTTCAATGTTGATTTGGACCAGCTCTCCTTGCAGAGAAAGTTCGATTTTGACATCATCCCCTGCCGCAAGATATGATTTAGATTTGAACCTTGACCATCCTTTAGCATCAATCATCATGCGACCATCCTTTGTACTTACGATATATTGACCAGGTTCATTCACACCAAGGCTGTGCATGGTAAGAGAAACTTGGCTGCGGTCGCCCGGATTGTTGAAGGACTCCCTCGTTGCTCTAGGAATTCTCTGTTTGCAAACAAGAAGACATACCCAAACAGTTAGATCAACACAATGAATCATGTGAAACAACATGGAAAGAAAAAAGATTGAAACACTTGGGCGGCCAATGCTTACCAAGAAGGTGGACATGTCGGTTTTTGTAAGGACTTTGGTATATGAAGTGCGAACTGCAGCCCAGTCTGTTGCCGGTGCAACTGCTTGTTCGGTTGCCGCTGCATGGGCCGGAGCAGATGCAAGTGCAAGTGTCCATGCAGGTGCTGAAGACGTTGCTAGTGCCCGTGCCGGTGCGACTGGTAGTGCCGCTGCTGCTGCCGGAGATGGTGCTCCTTGTAGAGCAGGTGCCGGTGTCGATGCCCGATCCTCCGGTAGATCAGCCTGATCCGCTGACGCGGTCGGTGCCCAATCCTCAGCTGGATCAGACTGAGTTGCTGCCGCTGTTAGTGCTAGAGCAACTGCCGGTGCTCGGTCGGTTGCTGAAGGTGGTACCGATGTGCGAGACAGCGATGATCGTGTCTGGTCTGCTATGATCAGCTTTCTAACTTGACTAGGCTCCGTGACCGTGATCCATTTTTTTTCTTCATTTCTTTTAAACGCGAGAAGGACTAATTGTGGCGTTTTTGTTAAACCAAAGTGCAGTTCATCATAGGGATTCAGCTTGTACTCAGACAACAGACTGATCCAATTTTTCCAAAGAATATAAGTGATGGACAGTGCCTTCGTTACAGACACGACATAGGAAGTGAAACCTGTAAAAATAGCCATCATAGAGCAAACCAAACGGTTTATTCTGTGATGAATGTCACATGGAAAAACCTGCATCGTAAAATTGCAGCAAAAGAAAGAAAACATGACATTAAATCAATAAGATTTAGACAGTAAATCAATAAGATTTACTTCATGTGACACGAGTGAATCCTTACCAGGAAATCACTATGTTAAAGTACTAAATAGAAGATTGATCATCCAACTACGGGTGGCATGCAGGGCCCCCGCCTACTCCCACAAGTAGGACAGTCCAAAGGTCGTGACAAACCGTATGGACCGAACATCCATGGGACTGGAAATCCTGGTGGGTGCGATAAACCCTACAATGCATATAGATATTGGAGTGTAACCATAATTGATAAACCATCCTCACAAAAAAGATGATCTGGATACTTCAAAATATACAGACTAAATTGAGTGGACAGACATTAACATAGACTGTTCTCAGGACTGACTACACACCAAAAGCGGCAGTACTTAACAATACAGGGTTCACAATCACAAATCAAGTACTGAACAATAGTACTTACTACAGACAAGCAAAGTTACACTAATTAAACTCTGCAGACTATTTCTTGCCACCGACCTACGGGATGAACCCCGCATAACTGACTAGGCCATGGACTTCATGAGAGATGTCTACCTGCACCATCACCATCTCATCAACCTTGGAGAACCTAACAGAGTTGTCTTTCCACTCATAAACATGATGGTGACAGGAGACAAGGGACACGGCGTTTTTACCCACGTTCGGGCCCTCTCGATGGAGGTAAAACCCTACTCCTGCTTGATTAATATTGATGATATGGGTAGTACAAGAGTGGATCTACCACGAGATCAGAGAGGCTAAACCCTAGAAGCTAGCCTATGGTATGATTGTTGTTCGTCCAACGGACTAAAACCCTCCGGTTTATATAGACACCGGATAGGGTTAGGGTTACACAGAGTCGGTTACAATGGTAGGAGATCTACATATCCGTATCGCCAAGCTTGCCTTCCACGCCAAGGAAAGTCCCATCCGGACACGGGACGAAGTCTTCAATCTTGTATCTTCATAGTCTTTGAGTCCGGCCAACGGTGATAGTTCGGCTATCCGGACACCCCCTAATCCAGGACTCCCTCAGTAGCCCCTGAACCAGGATTCAATGACGACGAGTCCGGCACGCATATTGTCTTCGGCATTGCAAGGTGGGTGCCTCCTCCGAATACTTCATAGATCTGCTGATGTATTCCGCGGCGTGATATCACACCACGGCCAGGCCTTTATACGAATCATTTTTACTGTTCCACCTCAGCGCGTTTAGCGAGGCGGTTTCCTTGGCACGTCGTATCAAAGCGGAGATCGTGCCCCCTTATTCCGGGATCCTCATCAATACGGGCGTGGGTAACCCAGTCGTGCTTGTTGGCACGCCTCCTCCATCGAAGGCGAGTCCTGAACGGTCACGGGGAGGGCTCTTGGTATTCAACCTCTTTATAACGAGTCCAAGGCCCGCTCCTTTCTTTCAATCTCAATCGAATCCGCCCCTCGCTTCGAGTTCCAACACCCAAAGCTCCAGATTTAGGCGCTTCAGACCTTTAACGATGTCCGGCTCCGACCTGCACGGTCGGTGGATGTCTTCCTCCGTCATGGAAGAAGATGTGCTAAAGCTGAGAGACGCCAGGTATCTAACTGGCGAAATTTCGCATAGGCTGCCTGCCCAAGGGCAGGTTATTCCCACTCCCGAGCCAGGTGAGAGCGTGGTATTCGTGTCTCACTTCCTTCGGGGTTTAGGCTTCCATACGGAGCACTTTGTAAGGGGTATAATGTTTTATTATGGGCTGGAATTCCACGACTTGGATCCGGAGTCCATCCTCCACATCTCGTCGTTCATTGTCGTATGTGAAGCCTTCCTCCGCATCACCACTCACTTCAGATTGTGGCTCAAGACCTTCAAAGTGGAGCCGAAGATGATCAAGGGGCATCAGCAGAAAAGTGAGGGGCTGTTATAAGCAAGAATGCGGACGCTCCATGGCCCGAGAGCTCTTTTCAAGAGGACCTCAATTTATGGCAACAGGAGTGGTTTTATATCACCGTTCCCAGGGGCACCAAATGGGCGGCGCCACCTGCCTTCCGCTCGGGTCCTCCACTGTGGCGGGCGTCATGGGTCAATAAAGGGCTCGACTGGGGACCATCCAAGGACGTACCTCTGTTGCAGGGCCGTATTCGAGACCTCCGAGAGAGAGAGAGAGAGAGAGAGAGAGATCAATCTGGTCGTAGTAGCACAGGTCATGCTGATTCGTCGTACCTTGCCCTGCAAATGTCGCCCCCTCCGCCTGTGGGAGTTTAATCCGGAGGGACCATGATCTCTCCAACATTTTATGGGCGTAACGCCCGTGGAGATGTACCAACTGTTCTTCGGATCACAAGCAATGTGTCCGGACTTAACCAAGGACGCAGGTCTGAGCTGCAATCGCCCGGATACTCAAGTAAGTAGTCATGTACCCGGACATGCTATCCACATATTTATCATACACTTGCCCTTAAAAGAGCTATCCTTTAAACAGGAGTGGATAGCAAAAGCAAAACTGATCAGGTGTTCGGCCCCCCTCCCTGAGACCACGCCAGATCTTGTATTAACCAAGATGCTAGAGGCTGTGCCTTTTGAAGAAGGCGAAGGGGGGAACAAGGGAACTACTACCTCCGTGAAGGAGGCTATCAAGAAAGGGGGGATCGAGAATCCTCCCTCCAAGGGACAACAGGACCGCTTCCGAAGATCCGGAGACCAAAGCCTCGAAGCGGGGGAAGAAATCTTCACCAGAGGGTCCTGCGGCGGGAGATGCCCCGGCCACACTATTTCCCCAAGGAGATCAGCCCTCCAGCGAGCCGTAAGTAAAGGGGGCGTTTTTTTGTTTAAAAGAGAGACATCCCTGTTTTATTTCTGAAGGTAACCGAAAGTTTAGCTGGTAGTTCGGATCTCAGCCCTCCACAGCAGAGCTCGTCTTCAGGGGATCTTGGTCCGGAGATGATGGAGAGCGAACGCCTCACTTTGCCGTACCGTTATGCAAGGTGGACGACCCTGAGGTGTCGTCGCCGAGGGCTTCTCCGAATCCGGCGGGGCCAGAAGGCAGCCGTATGTCCCCTCAAAGCCCTCCGTGTCCGGCCTTCGAAAAAGGCCACCGGGCGAGTTCGGCACCAACGGGTGTACGGTCGGAGGAGCTGAAGGATCTGCTCGGGCGAGCGTCTATCTCGGAAGATCACCGTACATTAATGGGTACAGTGATTGAAAGGATTTCATCCGCTGAGAGCAGATTGCATGAAGCCGTCGTAAGTTTACTGACGGGTTTTGAGGTACGCAAAATGATGTACCTTCTGACAGTTTTGCATATAAAATGCGCCCTATATAGATAGTAGCCCCTAAGACTTGGTGCGGTGTCAAAAATGACGGCGCACCGAGGATCATAACCCTGTATAATATGCGCTCTTCCTATGTAGGTGGCGGCGTCCGTGGCAAGCCGGGCTGATGAATTTGCCGAACTGAAGCGGCAACTTGACGTGGCGGATGCGGACATCACGCTTGTAAATAAGCGGCTTGACGAGTCACAAGGTATGCAACTTCTCCGCGGACACCTGGTAAGGGAGCTTGACGCCCATGCCTTACAACATGTGTGCTTAATGCAGATGGTGTCGCTGCTATGGCGAGTCTTCGGGCGGAGCTCGCCCGAGCCAAGGAGCAAGCCAGAAAAAGTGATGCGGCTGCCATAAAGGCGGCTGCAGAGCTAAAAGCCGAACATGCTGCTCACTGCCGAAGCAAGAAAGAAATGGCCGAGATGGCCGTGAAATTGAAGGATGCTACTGACCATTGCGAGCTTCTTGAAAAATAAGATCGAGCGAAACAAGAGGACCTGAAAAAGGCCGCCACCGAGGTTAAGGATACTCGCTCGCAATGAGAGCTATGAAGGAGGAGCTACGTCAGCCGGAGAGATTGCGGCTGGAAAGCCCTTCGATGCGGAGGAAATTCACGGACCCTAAGTACGCTCAATTGGACCGGCTGTGGGGTGCGGAGGATGCTTATCTGGATTTGGCGGCGAGTGCCGCAGACGCGGCCGAACACTTCCGAGGTCAAAAGGATCACGGAATGGAAGAGCTTTTTTTGTCGCAGTTCCACAGTCCGGAGCGTCCACTTTCATTAACCGATTGTTTGACCGAATGGGACGAGCTGAATAGGTTGTCCGGACTTGCCATGAAGGCCGTCGTGACTCATTTGTGGCCGAAAAGGCCCGAGCCAAAGAGTTATTTTGGCTTGGTGCAACAGTTCCTTGGTGCGGTGCCGCATATCGATGCAGTGAAGCGGTCAAGATGCATAGAGGGTGCGCTGGATGGCTCTTGCCCGTGTCAAGACATACCGGGCGGAGATGAAGGCCACCGACGTTGCATCCCAAGATTCGGATGAAGCCAGTACCGCCGAGCACTATTTTGAGGAAGTCCTGCAGGGAGCTTCGTTTAATAGAGACGCAGTGCTCAAAGGATATTATGTTTTAATGACATGTATGATTTGTGAAAACAATGTTTCAATATAATATAAGAGCTTTTAATACTTGTGCGTTCAAGTATTAAAACACCTCATGTGCGGCTGTTGATGTATATGTGTATATAACCTGAAAGATAGAAGTCTTCAGCCATTCACGCACATAGTGCGGGGTGTTTGCAAAAGGCGCATTTTCACACTTAATCCAACGTCTTGGTCCCGTAAAGGAGGTGATAAGCGTAGCAAACTAGGCAACCGGACTATAATGCTTTATCACTTTCACTTAGCCATAGGAGTTCGATGGTGGGGCTACTATATAGCCCCTAGGGGCACCGCGCTCTCGAATTCGAGTGCGTATGTGCTGATCGAAACGGTCCTTCGTTAATCTGAAGGAATTCTAAACATTCCAGTGGGTCATCGAGTGGTTGACCAGTCTCACGCTATATCATGACGGTCAGTTTCGGCTTTCTCTCGAGGTGCTCACCGTCAACCGGGCACAATCGCAGTAGTTCTCCTGGTGCCGCGTTAGCCGATAGAATGGAACATAAGGCAGCAAAACACAGGAGCCGGGCAAGCCCAACATTTGACCAAAGACGTGATTCGGAGCTGATGCATATAAGGCCTAACTCGAGACGTCGAACACTCCTTAAGGTATTCGGTCTTTATGAAAACGGGCATAATAATGCCCTAAGCCCCTGGTGTCCGTGCACGCGCAAAAAATTCTGGTGCGGCCGATGCCAAAACGCCAGCCTCCTCCTCGGTTATAGCAAGAAACCGGGGGATGTGTATCAACAAGAGACAGTAAAAAAGGTTTACGCAGGGTCTTAATCTGAAAAGAATCCTTGCAACGGGTCCCTATTGCACGTCTGCGCCTGTGTCTCCGTTGTGTCGTAGCCTGGACGGGTGTAGCACGGTGTTCGTCTGTAAAAGAGGAGAACTTAGTTGAAAAGAAAAAAAGATCGTGCGAAAAATGTACTTTATATTAAATAAACAGAGTACGGTTCGAAAAGTGAATAAAATTGAGCTTTATTGTCTCTTGTTGTACATGCGCAGCCCCTTGTACGGGGTTATGCCGCTAGTAGGCGTTATATGTTTACGCGGACTCGTCTAGCCATGTCCGGGTTCGAATGACCTATTCAGTGGTTTGATTAGCGGAGCCGGATTAGTGTGGGGCTGTCAAGGCAGTCTCACGTTCTTCCGTGTTTCGAGTAACACTTGATACTCCCTTTTAATGAGATGATGCCGCGTGGACAGGGCATTTTAAGTGTAAGAGATGCATAATGCGGTATTGCGTTAAAGCGGGTGAAAGCTTCACGCCCCAGTAGTGCTTGATAGCTACTTTCGAATGGGGCGATGTGGAAGGTTAACCTTTCGCGGCGGAAGTTGTTGGATGAGCCGAACACAACTTCTAGCAGTAGGGAGCCCGTACAGTGGGCATATAGGCCTGGCATTACCCCTTTGAAGGAGGTGTTGCTATGGCGGATTTTGGTTGGGTCTATCCCCATTTTGCGGATTGTGTCCTGATATAGCAGGTTTAGATTGCTACCTCCGTCCATTAGGACTTGTGTAAATTGGAGTCCGTCGATTATAGGATCTAATATCAAGGCAGTCCATCCTGCGTCCGGATACTTCCTAATAGTCCTCGATGATCGAAGGTGATTGGTTTTGACAACCATCGTTGGGACTCTGCTTGGGATAGACCATGCGGCGCGTATCTCTATGGGCGCCGCTCTATTTTTTTCCTTTTGTCACTTGAAGTGAGTTCACTGTTTTGACTTTTTGAGGGAAATTCTTTTGTTTTCCGGTGCTCTGCTTGTGGGTTTCGTCATCGCCCTCGCTTGGTGTGTCGAGCCCCTTGTGTTCGGCATTGAGTTTGCCGGACTGCTTGAAGACCCATCAATCTCTGTGCGTATGGTTTGCAGGCTTCCCGGGAGTACTATGGATTTGGCATATTTTGTCCAAGATTTTGTTTAGGTTGGATAGCTTGTCGTTGTTGTCCTTGAGGGGCAGTTTTTTATGATTCTGCCGGGAGCTTCTGAATCCGGCGTTGACTGCCGTGCTCTTCGGGTTGTTTCCCTTTGTTCAGCGCCGGTCCTTGCTGCGTTGTGGTTTTCCATTTCCATCCCTGACTTCGGATGTACTTGGGTCGTTGGTACTGCATCTTGCCAGCCAGCTATCCTCTCCCGTGCAAAAGCGGGTCATGAGGCTTGTTAATGCAGCCATTGTTCTCGGCTTCTCCTGGCCGAGGTGTCTGGCGAGCCATTCGTCTCGGACGTTGTGTTTGAAAGCTGCTAAGGCTTCGGCGTCCGAACAGTCGACTATTTGGTTCTTTTTGATGAGGAACCTGTTCCAGAATTTGCGGGCTGACTCTCCGGGTTGTTGAGTTATGTGATTTAAATCGTCTGCATCCGGAGGACGGACATAAGTCCCTTGGAAATTTGCCCGAAAAGCATCCTCGAGCTCTTCCCAACTTCCAATGGTATTTTCAGGGAGGCTTTTGAGCCAATGCCGGGTTGGCCCTTTGAGCTTGAGGGGTAAGTATGTTATGGCATGGAGATCATGTCCTCTAGCCATGTGTATGTGGAGGATGTAATCCTCAATCCAGACTCCAGGGTCTGTTGTTCTGTCGTATGCCTCTATTTTTACGGGTTTGAATCCCGCTGGGAATTCGTGATCCAACACCTCATCGGTGAAACACAGGGGGTGCGGCACCTATATTTGGGTGTGTCGTGATGTTCGGATATTTGGTGTGTTGCATTGCTTGGAAGAGCTTGCTTTCTCTGCCCATAGATGGACAAAACTGGGCAAACCTTTTGATGCGAATCCTTATGCGGATCGCGTGCCGGCTGGTGTGCGGCGCCGCTTGCCGCTCCATGTTTGCCATGTGGTCGTATATCCGACCAGGCGGCCTCTTTGTTCTTTGATTGCGGGGGCTCTACGGCCTCCTCATCGAATGTGGGCAGTAACTTTCGCTTCGGGTAGCTCTTTGTTTGGTGACTGTCGCCGTATTTCTCTGCGGTCTTGAGTACTTTGCTCCATCTGATTCTAAGTGCATCTTCCGCTGTTTTGAGCTTCCGCTTCTGCTTTTTCAGGCTACGCGTAGTGGCGACGAGCCTTTTGTGGAGATTCTTCTGCTGCAACAATTTGTCCGGCGTGAGATTGTCCGGACTGTTATCTTCGCCGGGGACGTGTTGTTTATCCAAGTTGTCCTGTTCGGATGGTTGCTCAATAGCATGTTTGTCGTCCACCGGTTTGCCCTGCTCTATGGTTGGGTCTGTTTGGCTGCCGTCTTTGTCGAGGCGGACTTGGTGCGGCGTTTACGTTGCCATTTTGACTGCTTTTCGAGGGATTTATCCTTCGTAGTGTCCCGTTGTTCCTCGCCGTCACTTCCTTTAGGTGTATCCACCATGTATACATCGTGGGATGAGGTGGCTGTCCAGTATCCTATAGGTGCTGGTTCATGGTTGTCTCCTACATCGTCATCCATATCGTCGATGTCTTCGGAGTCGAAATCGAGCACGTCGTTTAAGCTTTCGACGGTGGCTACAAAGTGGGCGGTGGGTGGGCGTTGAATTTCTTCGTCGTCCGCATCCCAACCTTCCTGACCGTAGTCCGGCCAGGGCTCTCCTGATAAAGAGAGAGACTTTAGTGAATTCAGGATGTCGCCAAAGGGCGAGCGCTGAAAGATGTCCGCAATAGTGAACTCCATAACCGGCGCCCAATTGGATTCGATTGGCAGGGGCGCAGAGGGTTCGGAGTCCGGCACCTTGGAGTCACGGTCTTCCCAAAGGACAGGAATGGAGTTCGACTCAATCGCCGTAGAGATCGTAGCCCCCGAGGCGGTGTCCAACCACTCGTCCTCGATCGGCGGAGTCGGCTCGAGCTAAGGGTCGAGCGACGCCGGTGCGGCCTCCGTGGCAATCGCTCGGGCGGCAGAGCTAGATTGTGCCCATCGAGACAGTGCGGCGCGCTTGGCTGTGGCTCGAATCCGTCGAAGATCAAGTCTCCGCGGATGTCGGCCGTGTAGTTCAAACACCCAAATCTGACCTGATGGCCATGGGCGTAGCTTTCGATCTGCTCCAGATGGCCAAGTGAATTGGCCCGCAGTGCAAAGCCGCCGAATACGAAGATCAGTCCGGGGAGAAAAGTCTCACCCTGGACCGTGTCGTCATTGATGATCGAAGGAGCCATCGGGCCTAAGGATGACGACACAAAGGAACTCTCAATGAAAGCACCAATGTCGGTGTCAAAACCGGCGGATCTCGGGTAGGGGGTCCCGAATCGTATGCGTCTAGGCGGATGGTAACAGGAGACAAGGGACACAATGTTTTTACCCAGGTTCGGGCCCTCTCAATGGAGGTAAAACCCTACTCCTGCTTGATTAATATTGATGATATGGGTAGTACAAGAGTGGATCTACATATCCATAACGCCAAGCTTGCCTTCCACGCCAAGGAAAGTCCCATCCGGACACAGGACGAAGTCTTCAATCTTGTATCTTCATAGTCCAGAAGTCCGGCCAACGGTGATAGTTCGGCTATCCGGACACCCCCTAATCCAGGACTCCCTCACGCATCCAGGAAATTGTTGTGGTCAAGTACAGCCTCGAGAACACGCCTGACAACAATGCTACAGGAAAACACTAGTTTGAGACACGTGGCGACAAGGACACAGCAGCTGGATAGTTTAGCAGTAGAACTCATCCTCGGGTCTTCCAGTTCACATGGCATGACTTTGAGAACTTCATCTCCACCACGGACCTGGTTCTAATTCAAACAGAAACCATATTTTATTACTACCTCCATTCAGAAATATAAGATGATTTTCGATATTATACTCCATATATGACTACATATACGCACAGAAATGAGTGAACAAAGACACTAGACATGTCTTCAAAGGCATGAGAGCAGAGGGATTACTGTAACGCCCTCGATGCGGCTATATCTCCCACGTGTCGAAGCACGACTTAGAGGCATAACCGCATTGAAAGCAATGTCGCAAGTGAGGTAATCTTCACACAACCCATGTAATACATAAGGGAAAGAGATACATAGTTGGCTTACGATGCCACTTCACACAATACATAAATAAACATCCATCATCCAGAATACACTCAAGGTCCGACTACGGAACCAAAATAAAAGAAGATACCCCAATTGCTACACAGATCCCCGATCGTCCCAACTGGGCTCCACTACTGATCATCAGGAAAAGACACATAGTAACGACCATGTTCCTCATCGAACTCCCACTTGAGCTCGGTTGCATCACCTGACCGCATCGCCGGCACCTGCAACTGTTTTGGTAGAATCTGTGAGTCACGGGACTCAAAGAATCGCACACCCACGAGATCAAGACTATTTAAGCTTATAGGAAGGACAGAGTTGTGAGGTGGAGCTGCAGCAAGCGACTAGCTTATATGGTGGCTACATTCGCAAAGAGAGCGAGAAGAGAAGCAAAGCGCGGACGTGAAGCTAGTAGCGATCAAGAAGTGATCCTGAACTACTTACGTCAAGCATAACTCCAACACCGTGTTCACTTCCCGGACTCCGCCGAGAAGAGACCATCACGGTTACACACGTGGTTGATGTGTATTTTAATTAAGGTCAACTTCGGGTTTTCTACAACCGGACATTAACAAATTCCCATCTGCCTCATAACCGCGGGCACGGCTTTCGAAAGATAATACCCTGGGGTGTCCCAACTTAGCCCATTATAAGCTCTCACGGTCAACGAAGGATATTCCTTCTAACGGGAAGACCCGATCAATCTCTTAATCCCGTACTACAAGACATTTCGACAGCAATAAAACAAGACCATCAAAGCCGCCCGAATGTGCCGACAAATCCCTATAGGAGCTGCACATATCTCGTTCTCGTGGCACACCGGATGAGCAGTCCGTACAACTAAAACCAGACCTCAAGTTTCCTTGAGGGGGCGCTGCAAAGCACTCTAGTTTGGGCCAGCACTCAAAGGAGCACTGGTCCGGGGGGGTTAAAATAAAGATGACCCTCGGGCTCGCGAAAACCCGGGGGAAAAGGCTTAGGTGGCAAATGGTAAAACCAAATTTGGGCCTTGCTGGACGAGTCTTATTCAAAGCGAACTGTCAATGGGGTCCCATAAATCACCCAACCGTGTAAGGAACGCGAAATCAAGGAACATAACACCGGTATATGACGGAAACTAGGGTGGCAAGAGTGGAACAAAACACCAGGCATAAGGCCGAGCCTTCCACCCTTTACCAAGTATATAGATGCATTAATTATAACAGATATATATTGTGATATCCCCAACAAGTAAACATGTCCCAACAAGGAACAACATCTCCATGTTCCAAAAGGAACAAACTTCATCTTCACCGCAACTAGCAACGCTATAAGAGGGGCTGAGCAAAGCGGTAACATAGCCAAACAACGGTTTGCTAGGAAAGGATGGTTAGAGGTTTGACATGGCAATGATGGGTGGCATGATATAGCAAATGATAGGCATCGTAGCATGGGCATAGCAAAAGAGCAAGCATCTAGCATAGCAAAGATAGAAGTGATTTCGAGGCTATGGTCATCTTGCCTGCAAAGTTCTCAGAGTCGTCGAAAGCTTGATCCTCGTAAGCATTCTCAACAGGTTCCTCGTTCACGTACTCGTCTCCCGGCTCTACCCAAAGCAAGAACACAAACAAAGGAACCACAATAAATCACGGTGCAATGCACAAGCAACATGATGCAAAACATGACATGATATGCGAGATGTGATATGTAATGCGTATGCGTGCTCCGGAAGGAAAATGATGAACCAGGCATCAACTTGGCAAACCAAGTATGCCGCTGGAAAGATGAGATGATTTCGGTTGAAATCAATATAAAGATCACCGGAATCGGATGCACGGTTTGCAAATGACAAGCAAAACAAGAATGGCACAAATCTGCCATGAACAGCATGATACCACATAGCAAGCAACAAGAAATTCAGCTACTGCACCCAAACGTATCAACAAAGCACATGGCAGTGATCTACTCAAGATTCTTGACAAAATATGAACACTGAGCTACGGCTAAATCACATCATAACAGGTTCAAACAAGCATGGCAAAAGTGCAAAACATATCAGCTTCACAGACTTGGTGAAATTACTGAACATGGCAAAAACAGCATCAGGTAGCAATGTTCAGAGCAAGAAAACTACATGCTACAGGAACTTATAATAGAAAAACAAGGCATGGCATGAATCTACTAAAAGCATAGAACAAAAGGCCCTTACTGACCATAATCCAAAAAGGATCAGAAAATATAGTAACACACATGACAATATAGCAAGTTTCGTTAACAGATTCAGCAACAGGGCATGGCAAAAACAGATAACAAGTAGGCATGTTTAAGAGCTCGATGCACTCACTACAGAGCACCTCATGATAAACTAAGCATACATCCATCAAGAAGACATGGCATAGAAGTTTCACATGGCAAGAACAACATCATAGCCTACACGGATCAACCACAACAACCTTGGCAAAATTGAATAACATGTAAACAATCTGCCAGGAAACATTTTATAGCAAAAATAGAGCTCGATTGACTCAAGCTATGGCACTCCATAATTGCAAAAAAAGCCATGGATAGATATATCATAACCATATGTTCAAAACATCCTTACTGAAATATCTCAAAATATGCATAGATCTCTCGGTAGCATCAAGTTAACATGGCATCAAAATACATGGCATACACCCCTGGAAAGATGGCATGGCGTATTACAAAACACATGTAGGACTCAAATTCATAGGGTGCACACATCAATCATAGCAAAAATAACAAAAGTGCAAGTTACATTAAGAAATGAAACTAACATCACATAGCCCTCTTCTAACAGCATTTCGGGCATCAAGATGAGCTCAAATGAAAATGATGCAATGAGATGAAATGATCTACTCTTCGAGGCGAACATTTTGACATATTACACGCACGAAACGGAGCTACGGGTGCAGAGTTATGATGCGTTGAAAATTCCACAAAATAATCACCGAGACAAAAACTTAGACGAAATTAAGGGGGGAAAAAGTCAACCGATCGGATCTGAGATCCGGATCCGAGGAGGATCGAGGCGGCGGCGGTGTGGCTCGCCGGAGCTCGCCCGGGGCGAGGAGGAGGAGGGAGAGGCCGGGGCGGCCGACAGGAGGAGGAGGCGACGGTGGCTGTGGCGCGGCGTGGCGGGCGGGCGTAGGGCCGGCGGGCGGCGGCGGGCGCTGCTGGCGGGCGGTGCGGCGCGGGCGACGGGTTGCTGCCGGCCGCTTGCTCGGCGGCGGCGGCGTACAAGGCGGTTGGTGCCATACATGGCTTCTTGGTTGGCGGCGGCGGGCGGACGTCCGCCCGACCGGACACGCCCGCGGCGGGAGAGGAGCGGGCTAGGTTAGGGGGAATTGATCCGGATTTGGAGGAGATGGATATTTATAGTTTCGGAGCTAGGAGAGTCCAAATGAGGTGCGGTTTCGCCACACGATCGTGATCGAACGACGGAGAGCATGGAAGTGATTTAGATGGGTTATTGGGCTGTTTTGAAAGGGTGTTGGGCTGCAACTTAAAAGAGGCCTTTGTGAGAGTGCGGTTAACCGTTGGAGTACCAAACGAGCTCCAAATGACCCGAAACTTGACCGGTGGTATACCGAGGCCACTTGACAAACCTCGGTCCATTCCGAGAACGTTCAATACCCGCTCACGGAAAAACGTAAAAGGGGACCCCGGGGGACATAGGAGTGCCGGATTGCAAAACGGACAACGGGAAAAATGCTCAGAATCATGAGACGGACACGTATGCAAATGAGATGCACATGATGACATGATATAAAATGCATGACATGGACAAAATGCAAAAAAAGAAAAACCCAACCACGGAGGGAATATCATAACACAATGCCGAAAATGACAAGAGTTGGAGTTACAAATATGGAAAGTTACATCCGGGGTGTTACAATTAATTGCAATATCCATAACACAAGTTACTGGGGCAAATATACCCTCCTCAAAGGTAGCATTGATGTTCATAAAGTACTCCCTCCGTCCCAAAATTCTTGTCTTAGGTTTGTCTAGATACAGATGTTTCAAGTCACATTTTAGTATTAGATACATCCGTATCTAGAAAAATCTAAGACAAGAATTTTGGGACAGAGGGAGTAGTTGAAAGTAATCTATAAGAAATCAGTGTCAACCTCTCGCATGTTTTGGTCAAAAGAGGAATTTAGAACCGTCATTTGGCACACAAAAATCACATGAAAGATCACCCGTAAAGTTGTACTACTAGTACTAGTACTTTGCGTGTTAGATGAAAAACACAATCAAGATCGAGAAAAAGATCGTCAAGAAGAGATATTACCTGGACTTGCTTAATGAGGGATCCTGGAGAGGGGGGCTTGGACAGGGCGATGGCTTTGAGCTTATCTGCGGTAGTCCCTGCGGGGTGCTTGCGCTTCTTCGTACCATGAGCCTCGACGGTTTTGGCCAGAGCCATAGACATCACGTCGGCTGGTGCTCCAGCGTCCATCCAAGAGAGGAAGCTGAGAGAGAAGAGTGAAATGAGGAACGAAATGGGGGAGAAGCAAAGTGAGTGGGGGTTTTCTTCAAAAGAGGAAGCTAAGAGAGAAGAGTGAAATGATGGTTGCTTCGTCCGTCCAACTTACTGCTGGAAAGGAGGGGGTTTTGTGATTTGACAGCTCATTGGGCATTACTGCGGTGCTTCGATCGGGGTAGTCTAACGTCACTCTACTACGGAGTAATTTAGTGCATGGCTGGTGGACCCTGATGCTGGCTGTCCCACACGTCGGCGAAAGTGAGTAATTTAGTGCATGGCTGGAGGAGGATCCGCACGATAGAGCGTGTCCACTGTTTTTCTGAAGAAAAAAATGATTACAGCAAGCGTTTCCACTCTTACGACGGAGGAGTGCAAAACACAACAGCCACTTGAACATACACAGTGCTCCTACTACTAGGCATGTGTAGTGGTTCATAGGTCAGTACTACATAATCTTGTTGCTAGTGTAGTAAGATATGACGATAACAAATGATGTTGTGTGCATGTCAACTATATGAACAGTAATGTAGTAACATAGTACCGCTTTTTCGACTGTCCGGTCAAGAATGAACGCTGAGATCAATGTTAACAAAACTAGGTCTACAGCGCACGGAGAGTACGGTGCTACAGTACTCCACGAAACATGAACCATATGAAGCATGAATCAGTGTTAGGCAGGGTGTATGAAGGGTGCACGGGATGGGAGCAAAAGTTCCCTTCTCGACCCACTTTTGGGTGTTTGGCAGAGTGCATGAAGGGTTCATGAGTCCACACTAGTAGGTTAACACAAATACATGAAGAGGGAACGACTATATTGAGATGAGAATGCAACCAAACACACCCACACGCTTTGTGCTACAGTGACTAATCTGCACCATCTGAGTTTGATCCAACGGTCATGTTGCGCCCAGACATGGACATGCCCATGCAGAGGGCGCCTAAACACCACCAAAGTCCCTCTGCTTCTCGAGGCGCATGACGTTGGTGATGCAGGGTGCAACCACCCGCAGAGCCTGCTCCCGGTTGATGGGAGCTAGCTCGTCAAAGACGGCGTCCAATGGCACGAATGGACTCCGGTGATGGAGCCCTGAAAGGATTCGCCCGGCAACGGTGACGACAGCCCGCAACCCCTCCTTGTCCAGCTTCGCCCCCACCATCGCACAGAGACAGCTCAGCTCCTTGGAGATATAGGTGAAGAAGGAGACCAAGTCAAGAAGCCACAGCTCGTTGAAGTCGACCGGATGGTCGAACGGGTTTAGCCCGACGGCCGGCATGGTCGCACTGGCACGATGATAGGCATCGCGCAGCCGCAACACGTGCGTGGCAACTTGGTTCACCAAGTGGCTGAGGCGATCCTGGACCTCATCACGTTCGGCCCGCTCGCGCTCCAGCCGGCTCACCTGACGACCTATCGTATCTCCCGCTTTCTGTAGCAACGCCACCGACACCTCGAGCATCTTTGGGGTGGATGCCTGCCGCTTTTGAAGCTCTGTGAACTCCCGCACATAATGGAGGAGTAGGAACTTCTCTCCTCCTTGAGCTCGCGGAGCTCCACGTCCTTGGCCCTGAGCTCCGCATCCTTGGCATGGAGCTCCTGTGTCAGGCGCCTCACCTCGGACTTCATGATCTGCTGCGCCACCATGGCACCAGGTAGAAGCAATGGGGAGAGGAAGCAAAGGGGGCGAAACTGCTGAAAGGCAATGCAATCTACAAGAAGGCGGAGGGAGCCAGCCGAGGAGCGGGGAATCTTTTGGTTTTCACCATGTTAAAACACCAGTCGACGGCTTCTCACATCAGGGAGCAGTGGGTTTTACGGGCGGAGTCATCATGACTAATTGTTGCCGCGCCTGCTCCCATCAATCAAAAAATTAAAGATCCTACCACGCCTGCTCCCGTCAATCAAAAAATTAAAAATCCTGCCACACCCAAACACCAGAGCAACACCGCGGTGGTATTTAAATTTACCTGCCAGCAAGGAGATAAAAAAAGGGTGAAAAAACTAATGTGGCGGCGGCCTAGCTAATCGGTCGAACTAGCCCAACAAGCTAGCCATCGTGCTTCACTGATGTACTCGGTGGGAAAGGTGGTCTTTCGTGATTTGACGACTCATTTACTTGCTTTGGCACTATGACCGAGGAGGACCCAGAAAACGCGCGATAGGGCGTCCCACGTCAGGAAGAATATATGCGTGCACCACCTGGGAGGACCTCAAACCGCGGCGGTAGGGTGTGACACGTCTCGGCACGGACGAAAAATTTGCGTGTAAAAATATACTGTATCAGACATACTACCTATATTTCGACCTCGGGACCCAGCCAGTCGATCGAAAACACCCCACTAGCCACACAGCTTCATCATGCTAACGTGGCACAGAGGATAGGTGTGGTTAGCTCCGTCTCGACCAGCCACAATGTTTCTTGTTCTAGGCGATTCTTCTATTTTCCAAGCTTTTTTTAGTTATAATAACACCACAGCAAGCTAGCGCCGCTCTTCGTGTGTGCCCGTACAAAGGTCAGACGATGGAGAGGATAGAGAGATCGCAGACCAGGGACCCACCAGTAAGTGAGTCAACGGTCATGCACGTGTTGACAAGGCACTCCATCTACTCTACTCAACGTAATACTGTATAAAATGAAGTTATGGGACAAAGCCAACAACCGTTGTTGTTTTAGGCTATCAACTTATGCTTTGTAGTCCAGGTTGGTAGTTCAAATCTCATCTTTCAGATTTGTTAGTTTTAGGTCCAAATTTGATTAATGACAAGTGGGACCCCCGTGTGTTGTTTCGATATTTCAGTGTACGATGTTTTTTTTTTGAACAAACACTTTGCGCGGTTAGACAAGTAACGGCACGAGTTACACATATTTTGCAAGTTTATGAACAAAAATGACAGCGGCACAGAATATCACATCCACCCCGCAGCTTAGATGCTATGGTGATACAATTTTTTACATCGTTGGAAGTGAGATCCAATGGCTTGGGAGTAGTCTTTGTAATTATGCGCAATTTCCAAACTCTCCGAAGGTTTTTTGCAAATAAAACATTCAGGCCTCGTGTGTGCCGCTGCATCTTGGATCCAACGGCTCCCCACTGCTCATATTAGGTGCTCCCCGTAGCTTAATTACCCGCTACGGTGATACGAGCATCTAGGTTGTATGATCAGTGATCAGATGGCACATGTGTAGTACTTGTACTTTCTGCGCAATTCCCAAACTCGCTCAGCCGTATATTGCAAAAACATTCGAACCTCCTACTGTGGGTCGTTAGATCTTCGTGAACTCGTATCACCATAGAATCTATGGTGCGGGAGCACCTCATATTCTCCCGTTCGAGAAAACATAAGGTGCTCTCGCAGCTTGGATGCTATGGTCATACGAGCTTCGAGGTCGTTTGATCTGAGATCCAATGGCATCTGAGCAGTCTTTATGCTTGTAAGCAGTGGCCGAACTCTTTGGGGGCTTTTCTGCAAAAAAGCATTCGAACCACCGAGGAGTTGTTGGGTCACAAATCCAACGGCTCCGAAGAGCTTGTATAACCAAATCATCTAAGGTGTGGTAGCACATGATATTCTTACATACAGGAGAATATGATGTCCTCCTTCATCTTAGATGCTACGGTGATACGAAGCCGAGGTCGCTGGATATGGGATCCAACGGCATCTGAGTAGTTTTTGTACAAATTGTGTGCAATTCTCAAACTCATCAATGTTTCCTATAAAAATATTAAGACATCATGTGAGCTGCTATATCTCAGATCTACAAGCTCCAAGCAACTCATATCGGCATATAGCATCTAAGGTATGGGGGCACATGATATTCTCCCAAGGAGGAGGGGTGGGGGTGCACAACCAATCGGTGTTTGGGAGGGTGGGGCCAAATATAATCTAAACAACCCTAAACAGAGCTTCACAATTTTATCTAAGGTCGACGGGTTGACCCTCGACAATCATAGCTCCGCCTAAACACAATATTTGCATGTACTGTAGTACTAGACTTAGTATTCATGTTTCAGTTTCCTGTTCATTTTAAATATTGAATTGAGGACCATGCATGTCTTACATATTACTCCCTTTGTTCCTAAATATTAGTATTTTTAGAGATTTCAAATGGACTGGCACATACGGATGTATAAAGACATATTTTAGAGTGTAGATTCACTCATTTTGCTCCGTATGTAGTCACTTGTTGAAATCTCTAAAAGACTAATATTTAGGAACAGAAGGAGTATTTTTGAATCCGTGTCATACATGCATGGTTTGGAAAAATATATGCACTATACTTATCGGATTGTTGTTGTGTTCGTGGGTGTGTGTGTGTGTGTGTGTGTCTATGTGTACGCGCACATGTGTGTGTGGTCATATGGTTGATACATACAAAGTTTTCTCACCTCCATAATGTTCATCTTTTAAATTTGAATTTGCAATGAAAAACTTACTAGGGATACCACGAAATGTGAAGTCCATGTTTAGATCACTATATCACAAACTCATTCTAATTCAAGAACTCGTCATAAATCAATTACCACGTTGAGATTAGTATTTGCAAGGAAAATACGGGCATTGTAATACACATAGATTCGTTCGGCAATTTAAAACATTCCTTTCGTCTTCTCGAATGGTAGGACCCAACGTCGTACCAGCCAGACCTTGGCTCGTGTTGATCCTAAAAAAACCAGGCTCATGTCCTTCTGGTGGCGTGTGTGGTACGCACATTAGGCAACCCCAACTAGTCGAGCCTCCGCGTTTCGAGTCGAAATATCTGGCGGCCAGAATTCTAGCCCTAGGAAATTCCCCTCATGTCCTCGGTCCATAATGACTACCGATGAACAATGGAGGGATGCTTTAGTAACTAGACAACGTTACCTACCGTGCCGAGCACGGTTCAATTCCCTCGGTCGCCGCTTGCCAAGGTCACCCATCAACTCATTTCCTAGTATTACTACTACTACACCAGGATGAGCATAGAATTGAGCCCTTTTGTTCACGCCTAGTACTTGAGTTAATATATAAGGCAGTGCACTGGTACGGAGGGATTATCCTTTTACTCTGCATATATAACTTGTCTGAAGTCTAACTAAGCAAAATATTTAACCAAATCATTTCTTAAGAAATACAATAGGACAGATGTATGGCTTGAAAATTTATTGCATGATGCAGGTTATGATATTGTTTCGAATCCTGGATTTTAAATTTTAGAAAATCCAAAAGTGACCAGAAATTCATGAAACTGAGCATGGTCACGTGATATGGCACAAATATTCCTTCGTAATTTTTTTCTTCAATTTGAGACAAGCTGCTTATGACAAGTTGCACAAATGAAGAGCCAAGGTATTTTGGAACAAATACCTGTCATGTTAAGGCGAACGCTTTCACTATTGAAACCGTGGGTGTTTACGTGCTGCCACGAGTGTCGGATTTCGGGTTCCGGCAGACCCTTGAGGTTCGAACACTGGGGTGCACATGGAGATCTCTCCCCTACCAGCTCACGCGTCAAAGTCTCGCAAAGGATCTAAGCTAGAAAGAAGAACACACAAGGGACACAAGATTTATACTGGTTCAGGCCACCATTGTGGTGTAATACCCTACTCCAGTGTGTGGTGTGTTGGATTGCCTCAGAGGCTGATGATGAATAGTACAAAGGGAGAACAGCCTTGCGAGAGGCTGTTCTTGAGCTGGTGCGATGAACTGCTTGGGTGAGTTCAGTCGCTTCTCTCTCTTCCTCTGGTTGATCCAGATCTAGATGCCACTCTCCTGTGGTGGCTAGTCCTATTTATAAAGGGAGGCCCTAGGCCTCTTCCCCAAATAATCAGCGGGAAGGGCGCCAACAATTGGCCATTTTGAAGGGGAACATCTGGTACACGTATCCTGACTAAAGTTGGTCTCCGGCTGCCAAAGGCTCTGACGATGACACCGTCCTGGGCTCCATGATAACCTCCATCCTGCCGTTCGGCTGGTCCTGGTCTTGTTGCATCGGAAGGTAACCTTTGCCTGATGCCTTGGTCTGTGCTTGCCCCCTTTGCACCGAAAGGGAAACGCAGGCCGGCGCCCGCCTGGCACCCGCCTGGTCTTCGATCGTCATGTCTTGCGTCACGGGCTCCTCGGAAGGTACCTCGCCTTGATCTCTCCGCCTCCTCGCGAGCCTGCCTGGGGAGGCTGCTCCTGAGAAAGATTCCTCTCGTCCGCCCCGCGAGGCTTGGCCCCTCGCGAGGGTCTTGGGCTTGAGCTGATGAAGCTGGGCTACATTGGGCCCCCACTTGAGCCACGACGCAGGCCGCAGGCAGGCAAGTCTGGGGACCCCCGTTCCCAGAACGCCGACAGTAGCCCTCGGGCACAAGGCGTGCCCGTACTTGGCTTAGCAAAGAAGCGAAGGGGCAAGTGCGAAGCGCCGCGGGCCCCAATAGCCTGCAGCCTTGGGCGCCGCGTGGCGATTGATTGGAGGTGGGCGTTTCCGCTTCCCCACGATGCCTCGGCAACCGCACGACCCGACAAGTCGCTGTATGCAAAAACGGGTCAGGATTACCTGCGATCGTGGAGGCCGACGGTTGGCCTCCTCCAGCTATAAGTATGGAACGGCATGAGCCCTTCCGGTTCATCTCCCCCTGCTACCCCTCTTCTTCTTCATCCCGGCTGCTCGCCATCCCCATGGCTCCGCCGAAGAGGTTCTCGGCCACGGAGAAGGGAAAGGCTCGTCGGGAAGGGCCTGACTCTCCTCCGACCAAGCGCGGCCAGGGCCGCCCCCGCAAGCATCCTGCGTCCCCCGTGGTGGCTTCCCGTGGTCGGGGAGGCGGCTCCCTGCGCGGCGATTAGCGCCCGGTCATTGATGGGAGGCACGCCGCGGCTGCGCGACCCCCCAGGTCGCGCTTCCGCTCGGCGGAGGTGCTGCCGGAGTTCGTCGTGTGGTCGGCGGACCCGACCAGCACCTGGCTCCAGCTTCCCCGCTTCTTTGTAGGTGAACTTCCGGCCGGCGCTCCGGGCGGCCTCTGGCTTCAGGCGGACGGTTGCTGCAGCAGGGCCTCTGTGGCTCACTGGAGGTTTCGCCACGGGGTTTGGCTCGACCCTTGGTGGCAAACTTTGCCTGCCAGCGATGGCCTGAGCCAGCGGTGCACCCTGTACTTGAGGTTCGATGGCGACGCCACCCTCTACATGAGGGTGTTCGGGGGAGATGGTCGTCGTGCTGGGTGCTGCCTTGAAGACGATGACCGCGGCCGGGCGCCCAGCCTCGGCGTTGATCAGGACGAAGACGGCGGCAGGCGCGTGGGCAGCGGCGCTCGGGGCTCGCCAAGCTTTGGCGATTCTCCTTCAGACAGCAGCTCCTCCAGCGGGGGTCGCGACCAGCCTCCGCGTTGTCGCGCCCTCCTGGGGGAAGGTAGCGGGTCAGTCCGCCGCCGCGCCCCGGTGAAGCGAGAGGAGGGAATCTGACTGAGCTCCGGAGGCAGTTCGAGCCCTCGCCGCGAGCTGGTGCCAAGCAAGTCATGCATGTTTTGCCTTCCTTCCTTTCCTGCACAAAAAAAATGAGAAACTAGTGTAGGGCCACGTGGAGGCGTGTTGAACTGTTACCGTTAATTATCATGCAGTTTCCGCTATTTCTGCGCTATGTTTCCGTGCCGAGTGCCCGTGTGCGGGAGTTACTTAACTCGGGGGGGGGGGGGGGGGGCTTTTCGTGGACTTCGCCTCCCTAGGCCGAGGCCTCGCCGTGCGCTTTATGTCCTGCAAGGATTAGTCAAGAGGGGTAGCTTCATGTTTTTGGTTGCGGGGGCGACCGACCCAGGTTCTGTGCTCGCGTCGCGATACCCGTGGGGCAAGGACTGGGAGGGGTGCTCCTTTAGCAGACTCGGATAGGAAAGCTCCAAATGACCGGGGCAGAAAACACTCGCGAGGGTGCCCGCGTACCTCCCTCCCGAGACTTGCGCGAAGGAAAATCGAGGCAAGTGAGTGAAAAACGAAGACAAAGGGTCTCAAGTGATAGACGGCGACAGCTTCAATAAAACTCCAGATAGGAAAGAACAAGCCAGCTGCAGAAAGCAAATGAAAAAGCCGCGTCCGGCACCTAATCTAGTCTTCGACGTCTTCTCGCCAACGCGGAGCTAAGTGCTGCCATTGGGCGTGGGCGGGAGCCCCCGAGGCCCGAGGGCGGCACTCCGGAGACTCCGGGGCGTGTACAGCCCCACTCATTATTACGTGAGAGTGTCACGGGCGGCGAGCTTCACAGGCATTGGCCTTCTTCACAGGCACCGGGCCTTTTCCAAAAATGCGGTAGCTTCACAGGCGTTGGCCTTCTTCACAGGCACCGGGCCTTCCCCAAAAATGCGGTAGCTTCACAGGCGTTGACCTTGTTCACAGGCACCGGACCTTCCCCAAAAATGTGGTAGCTTCACAGGCGTTGGCCTTCTTCATAGGCACCGGGCCTTCCCCAAAAATGCGGTAGCTTCACAGGCGTTTGCCTTCTTCACAGGCACCGGGCCTTTTCCACAGGCACTGGGCCTCGCTCAGGGGTAGAACCTCCAGAGATGTTGAATTTTTCATGCGTTCTGGATGGGTACTCCCTCCTGGGTCTCCAAGCGTGCGGAGCCGGGCCTGGAAACATGAACAACCTTGAACGAGCCCTCCCACATGGGAGAGAGCTTGTGCAACCCTTCCCTGGAGAGGACCCGTCTGAGCATGAGGTCCCCTACCTCAAGAGTTCTAGGGCGGATGTTGCGGCAGTGGTACCGTCACAGCGCATGTTGATACCTTGCCGCTTGCAGCGTGGCCTCTCGACGGTGTTCCTCCCCCAGCACGAGATCCGTCCCCCGCACGGTGTCCTGCTACGTCTCGTCGAACGCCAGGACCCGCGCGAAATGACATCTGACCTCATGAGGGAGGACGGCCTCAGCTCCGTAGACGAGGAAGAATGGGGTCTCGCCAGTCGGCTTGGCCGCGGTCGTGCGGATAGACCACAGTACAGACAGGAGCTCGTCGTACCAGCCCCTGCCACAGGCCTCCATCTTCTTCTTGAAGGTCCTGGTTTTGAGGCCCCTCAGGACCTCCGCGTTGGCTCGCTCAGCCTGGCCGTTGCTCCGGGGTGCGCTACCGAAGCGTAGCATATCTGCGTTCCAAGGTTAGCATAGTACGTTTTGAAGAGGTTACTGGTGAATTGCGAACCGTTGTCGGTGATGATGCGGTTAGGCACCCAAAATCGGCTCACGAGGCCCTTGATGAACTTGACTAGGGAGCCCGCTGGGATGGTACGGACAGCTTCCACCTCAGCCCACTTGGTGAACTTGTCCACGGCAACGCACAGGTAGCGATAGCCCCCTGGCGCCCGAGGGAACGGGCCCAGAATTTCCAGTCCCCAAACTGTGAACGGCCACGATAGGGGTATAGTCTGCAGACCCCCCGCTGGTTGATGGATCTGCTTGGCGTGGAATTGGCAGGCCTCACAAGCCCTCACCAGCTCAACGGCGTCATTGAGTGTCGTGGGCCAATAGAACCCGCTGTGGAACGCCTTGCCAACGAGGGTCCGTGATGATGAGTGATGCCCACAGTCTCCACCGTGTATGTCTGCCAGCAGCTCCTTCCCTTGCTCTCTGGAAATGCAACATAGGGATACGTCATTTGGTCGCCTCCGGTAGAGCTCTCCATCTTTGATGCAGTAGGCCGTGGCCTGCCGCACCACACGCTCCGCTTTGTCCTCATCCTCCGGCAGGGTCCCTTGCCTCAGGTAGTTCCTGAGCTCTGTGATCCAGCATCCTTCCTGAGGCTCCAACGCCAGGAGCAGGCGTGCCCCTGAGGCCGGGCCGCAGACCGGGGCTCCCGAGGCAGGCGGCTGAGGGAGCTCTTCCCGAGGTTGCATCGTGCTTGATAGTGATGGTGCCGCCGACGGCTTGAAGAGTCGCTCCTCGAAGACGCCAGGCTCCTGAGGCAGCCGCCTGGATGCCCTCTTGGCGATGTCATCAGCCTCTTGATTGGTGCCGCGAGGCACATGCTGCAACTCCAGCCCCCAGAACTGTTTCTCCATCCTGCGAACCTCCGCAAGGTAGGCTTCCATGTGCTCGTCCTTCGGCTCATATATCTTGTTGGATAAGTTGACGAGGAGTTGTGAATCGCCCTTAATGATGAGGCGCTTTACCCCCAGAGAGACTGCGGCTTTCAAGCCTGCTACCAGGCCTTCATACTCCACTATGTTGTTGGAGACCTTTTCTCCGTGCTGGAAACAGAGTTGTACGGCGTAGTAGAGCTTGTCCTGAGTGGGAGATACGAGCACTGCGCCGGCCCCCGCGCCATGTCGGGAGAATGCCCCGTCGAAGTACATGACCCAGCCGTCCGGTGCCTTGCTTTCCGGGGAAAGGTGATTGGTCCTCGCCAGCCTCGAGGCATGGCGCCTCTGCCCATTCTGCCACAAAATCTGCAAGTGCGGCCCCCTTGATGACTCTGGTCGTGCTGAATTCTAGTTGAAATGCTTGCAGTTTGATGTTCCACTCAGTGACTCTTCCAGCCGAGTTGGGGCTCCTGAGTACCCTTTCCAAGGGGTATGCTGAGACGACCTTGATGGGATGGCCTTGGAAGTAGTGCAGCAGCTTGCGTGAGGCTACCAATAGCACGAGGAGGAGTTTTTGAGGCATAGGGTATCGCACCCTCGCGTCCCGTAGCACCGTGCTGACGAAGTACACGGGGTGCTCGACGAGGCTGAGAGTGCTAGCGCTGCTTGTGTCCTCCGGAGGTTGGGGCGCCTCCTGAGACGATGGAGCCCCCAGCGCCTGGTCGCTTGGAGGGGCCTCTTCTGCTCCGGGGGTGCTCCCCTGCTGCGGCTGATCCTTTTTGGCTTCGATCGCGGCCTCCGCGAGGCCTTCTTGGCTTCGCTTTGCCTCGACCCAGACGGTTGTTGCGGCCTTGGTCCGACGCTCTTCCCTAACCGCCACCAGGGCTGCGCTGGCGGAGTAGGGGGTGGATGCAAGGTAGAGCACTAGTGGCTCCCGAGGGCGCGGAGCTACCATCACCGGAGGGCTGGTTAGGTACCTCTTGAGATCCTGGAACGCCTTGTCGGCCTCTTCAGTCCACTCAAAGGGGCCCTTCTTCTTCATCAGCTTGAAGAAGGGCAGTGCTTGTTCCCCCAGCTTGGAGATGAAGCGTCCTAGTGCGGTCACACGCCCGGTGAGCTTTTGCATTTCTCTGAGGGTCTTCGGCGGGCTCATGTCTTCGACTGCTTTGACCTTCTCCGGGTTGGCCTCGATGCCCCTGTGGGATACGAGGAAGCCCAGGAGCTTGCCCGAGGGGACTCCAAACACACACTTCTCCGGGTTGAGCCGCAGGTCCACCTTATCGAGGCTCGCAAAGGTCTCCTCCAAGTCATGTATCAGGGTTTTTGCCTTCCGAGACTTCACCACAATGTCGTCGACGTAAGCCTCAGCATTCCTCCCGAGCTGCCGACCCAAGGCGATGTGCATCAGCCGCTGAAAGGTCGCACTTGCGTTGCGCAACCCAAATGGCATGCATGTATAGCAGTACACTCCACAGGGGGTCAGGAAAGCCGTTTTCTCCACGTCTTCTACCGCCATCTTGATCTGGTGATAGCCCGAGAAGGCATCCAGGAAGCACAACAGGTCACACTCAGCGGTGGAGTCGACGATCTGGTCGATGCGAGGAAGCGGGAACGGATGCTGCGGGCAGGCCTTGTTAAGGTTGGTGAAGTCGACACACATGCGTTCCTTTCCTCCCTTTTTCGGCACGACCACCGGGTTAGCCAACTAATCTGGGTAGCGGACCTCACGACTAACCCCAGCCGCCTCCAGCTTGCGGGTCTCTTGGACGATGAAAGCTTGTTTCTCAGTGGACTGCCGCCTCGCCTTCTACTTCACGGGGCGTACGTTGGGGCACACATTGAGGTGATGCTCAATCACACCCCTCGGGACCCCTGCTAGCTGATTAGGTTCCCATGCGAACACCTTCTTGTTCGCGCGCAGGAACTTCACCAAGGCCTCCTCCTGCTCAGGTTCGAGGTTGGCGCCTATGGTGAAGGTGGCATTAGTGGACCCGTCCTCGTCAACTGGTACCTGCTTGGTTTCCGCCTTGTCTTGGGTGAATAGCTGCTTCTTCTTTGCCGGCGCAGCCCCCTCGGGCACAAGGGCACCGGTACTAGCGGGCTGCGCCACCGCGGCTGTCTTGAAAGCAAGCTTGAGCGCCTGCAGTGCATCTCTTGTGTCTCCTGACAAGGTGAGGATGCCGCTACTCCCGGGCATCTTCATGAGGTTGTACGCCGGGTGAGTTGCTGCCATGAACCGCGCCAAGGCCGGGTAGCCGAGGATGGCGTTGTAGGGGAGGCTGATAGGGGCGATGTCGAAGTTGATCGGCTCTGTGCGAAAGTTGTCTTAGGTGACGAAGGTCACCGGGAGGCGAATCTGCCCCAAGGAGGCGGTGGCACCAACTCCGACACCCGAGAAAGTTCTGCTGGGCTGAAGCCGCTCTAGTGGCACGTGGAGGAGGCTAAAGGCCTCCGCAGAGAGCACGTTGAGGCCAGCTCCGCCGTCGATGAGGGTCCTGGTGACGGCCACTTGGCAGATGGTGGGGGCGCACAGCATCGGGAGCGCAACCGAACCGGCGGGGTTGGAGGGGTGATCGTCTGAGTTGAAGGTCAGATCGGCCTTGGGCGCCACCCAACCCAGGGGGGTTTCTCGGCGCTTGGAGGCGGCGCCGACCTGGCGGGTAAACGGCTTGACGTGGCTGCTCGAAGGCGGCGCCTGCGAGCCTCCTAGGAGGGCTGCAACGGCCAGGGGTGCTGGCGAGGCGGAATGGGCGAGGAAGAGGTCGCGCAACTCCCCCCAGGAGGTCACAGAAGCCGTCGGTCGGTGGAGCAGCCACATGCGCGAAACACCGGTGAGGGCCATGGGAAACCAGTTGGCCATCACCCTGTTATCGCCCCCGGCCTTGAGGACAGCCTCCTCGTATACCAGCAAGAAAACCAGCGGATTCGTCGTGCCGTTGTAGCGCGGCGGCATCTCGGGCTTGAACTTGAGCGGCCACTGCACCTGTCGCAAGGCGGGGGCCAAGGCTCGGAGCCCCCTGGCCCCAGTGTCGGCATCAGCCGTAGGAGCGGGCGGCGCGTCCGTGGGGGCGCGACGGGCGTGGGACAATGAACCGGCTGGAGTTGGCGACGGGGTGACGGTGCGGCCGTCGCGCCACGCCGAAGGGTGCAAGGACGAGGCCTGCTGCTCGTTCCCGGCGGGCCGGTGGTGGCGTGGGCGGCAGGCGGTGGGGAACGACGGGGGCGTCTGCCGACGGGCGCCGTCCGAGCGACGCGGGTGGCGAGAGCAGCCCGACACTCGGCGCGAGCTCGGCGAGCGTCAGCAATGGACATGGCGGAAGATCACACGCGACTAGCGGAAGAAAGATTCTGGCGCACCCCTACCTGGCGCGCCAAATGTCGGATTTCGGGTTCCGACGGACCCTTGAGGTTCGAACACTGGGGTGCGCACGGAGATCTCTCCCCTACCAGCTCACGCGTCAAAGTCTCGCAAAGGATCTAAGCTAGAAAGAAGAACACACAACGGACACAAGATTTATACTGGTTTAGGCCACCATTGTGGCGTAATACCCTACTCCAGTGTGTGGTGTGGTGGATTGCCTCAGGGGCTGATGATGAACAGTACAAAGGGAGAACAGCCTTGCGAGAGGCTGTTCTTGAGCTGGTGCGATGAACTGCTTGGGTGAGTTCAGTCGCTTCTCTCTCTCTTCCTCTGGTTGATCCAGATCTAGATGCCACTCTCCTGTGGTGGCTAGTCCTATTTATAGAGGGAGGCCCTGGGCCTCTTCCCCAAATAATCAGCGGGAAGGGCGCCAACAATTGGCCATTTTGAAGGGAAACATCTGGTACACTTATCCTGACTAAAGTTGGTCTCCGGCTGCCAAAGGCTCTGACGATGACGCCGTCCTGGGCTCCACGATAACCTCCATCCTGCCGTTCTGCTGGTCTTGGTCTTGTTGCACCGAAACGGTAACCTTTGCCTGATGCCTTGGTCTGTGCTTGCCCCCTTTACATCGAAAGGGAAACAAGGACATTGCACAGGCCGGCACCCGCCTGGCGCCCGCCTGGTCTTCGATCGTCATGGCTTGCGTCACGGGCTCCTCGGGAGGTACCCCGCCTTGATCTCTCCGCCTCCTCGCGAGCCTGCCTGGGGAGGCTGCTCCTGAGGAAGCTTCCTCTCGTCCGCCCCGCGAGGCTTGGCCCCTCGCGAGGGTCTTGAGCTTGAGCTGATGAAGCTGGGCTGCATTGGGCCCCCACTTGAGCCACGCCGCAGGCTGCAGGCAGGCAAGTCTGGGGACCCCCGTTCCCAGAACGCCGACAACGAGTCCCGCTTCTCATCGGCAGGTGCCGTCCGAGCAATTGTGTGAGTTGACGGGAGGCGTGCAAGCAGAACGCTACGTCGGCTGACAGGGAGGCGTGCAAGTAGACCATTGTGCAGGCTCACCGGGAGGCGAACCTTTTGACCAGGCTCCGCCGCCCACCTTCGTCCCAACTGCTCCCACTTTTAATGTCGTCGGTGCCGCAGTTTAAAATCAACCCCGCACTACTTGGTATCGCTACAATCTTCTCTCTTCCTCTCCGATTCTCCTGTCGTCTACCTCCAACCAGCCTGACCTAAACGTATGCCATGCCGCATCACGATGGTCTTCCCTTAGTCTTCTAGTTTCCTGAGAAAGACACCCAGCCGGAGTCTCAAGAACATAAGGCGCTTTGGGACGAGCTTGAAATGGCCTTGCGGGAAGACGCCGCGCCTATCCCCGCTCCCGTTCCGGCTCTTGTCGCCCCGACTGCGCCAGCGCCCATCCCCGTGGCATTGATGGGCTGGGAGCCACACATTGTCGCCGAGCTTGATGCCACGGGGTTCCACGAGGTCCCCGCCAACTTTCACGCACGCGTGCACCTGCCAGCAAGATGCGCTATGCGCATCGACAGACGCCTGCGCGGTGCCCTTTGCACTGCCAACAAGATGCGCTGGCGTCTGGCAGACCGACGCGGCGCCCGCAGTCGGTGCCCGTGCACATGAATGTCTCTACCGCGCCGTTGCCAGCGCATGTCCCCGCGTGGCTGCCAGTGCCCCCCTCGGCGGCATGGATGGCCGTCGTCGACCGCTTCCTTGCACAAACGCCAGTCGCCTCCTCCCGCCAGTTGACTCGCTCCGAAGTCCAGAACATTTTGGCCTTCCTCGAAGCTAGGCTAATGTCTAGGAGTACACCAACAACGGTGCAAGACGCTGCCGTCGCCGTCGGTCAGTGGCCCGACAACACATAGAGCATGACAGAGGAGCCACTTCCCAGCGCAAGGCGCCCCCGCCGCCGCCGCATAATCTAAATTTGCCATGAAAAACATTCGGATTTCCATGCTTAAAATCCGAACGTTTATCATTTCCGTTTATTTTAGATTGATCGTCGTATAATTTAAAGTCGGAGTCAGACTGAACGAAATCTATGGTTTGATCGATTGAATGTTCTGCTAGAGCCGTATTAAATTAAATATAAAACGTCAATAAGCCACATGTATTCCTTGTCATCCAACGACCTAGACTGCTTCGATGTCGAGCGCTCAACACGTTTAGCATGCAGTTAATTTAATGCCAAAAATAGTGCTAATCACATAATAACACGCAAATAATATCCTACTGAATATCCGCATGCACTTAATATACTTCCAAATTAACGTGCATTGCATGTACACACTGACTAGTGCTACTAGTACGTGAAACTGGTGCTGTAACTTGTGTACGCGTCCAGATATGGTCAACGGCAACATCGCCCGTGAGTTCTTCTTGTTTGCCCATGCGTCTAAACGCAGAAGGGGAGGAGAGAGAGAGCACACATAGAACCCACCAGTAAGTGAAGGCGAATAGTACGTGCTAACGAGTCGGTCCCACTAATGTACTAAAAATAATATTACATGTTATCCATTAAATAGGATGTGGTAATATAAAAACATTATATGAACAAAGGGGGGTACAACAAACATTGTTGTTCTACGTATGTTGCCTATTGACGTGTGGCTTGAAGGCCCTGGTCGCATGTTCGATCCTCGTCCTTTATTTTTTCTAATTTTTATATGGAGCCAAATTTGTTTCATGACAGGTGGGCCCCACAGTGTGTAGTTTGTAGCACTTTAATTTGTGGGTCGAAATTTGTTCCATTCCAAGTGGACTATCGGTGTGTAGTTTTTTAGCTTTTTTGTAATAATTAAAGAGAACAACAGTTTTTTGCAATAATACCATGGTGCGACGTTGAAGGCGAGAAAGGACGTGCGAGAGAGCGATGACCGAGCCAGAGGAAAATCAATTGGGGGAGGTGCGGGGGTTGCAACGGTGTTTGGAGTAGTTGTTGGCCGAATGCTATGAAAATATAATCTAAACCCACCGGAATAAATGCCTACACAAATTAATCCAAGGTTGGAGTGCCCCTCGCAATGTAAATAGCTCCAGCTTTGCGAGGGATGGAGAGGTAGCTTCAATGTGTGGAAGATACGGCGTGAGAAAGCGAGGTCAATCGAGAGACATATAGATAGAGAGACAAAGTGAGTGTGGTCCGACATTCATTGAACAGATATATATGCTCTGGAGAGATATTGTCCGATTGAGCTTTTGGCAAGGGTGAGGGATGTAAGATAGAGCTTGGGAGATGATCCAGTCACAGACATGTAGATATATTTTGTGCGTGGGAGGAAGCAAGGTCAATCGATTACATATATAAAGGGAGAGAGATTGAGCGAGTGTGGGTCGTCATGCGATCGAAAGAGTGAGACGGGTTGGAGAGAGTGACCTAGATAGACAATGTGCGTGAGAGTATACAATGTGAATAGGTCGAATCGGGCTCAAACATGGTGATATATCGTTTTTGTCCGAGAAAGAGTGAGGTCGATCGAGACATACAAAGAGAGAGAGAGGGAGAAAGAGATAGAGAGAGATTGAGCGAGCGTGGCCCGCCATGAGGTCGAAAGAGTGGGGGCGTCTTGGATGGACTAACCTAGATAGACAATCTGCATGAGAGAGTATAGAGTGTGTCGATCGAGGCCCAAACAGGGAGATATATCATTTGTGTGTGAAAGAAAACGAGGTTAATCGAGACTCAGATTAAGAGAGCGAGATTGAGCGAGTGTGGCCCGCCGTGCGGAAGAAAGAGTGAGACAGTCTCAAAGGAGTGACCTAGATAGACAACGTGCGTGCATGCGCACGAGAGGTTGGGGGCTAGATAGGCAATGCATGTATCTAGAGCGAGAGGGTGGGAGGGAGAGGGAGAGAGAGAGAGCTCGGCATGGGGCGCAATGGCGGGTGTGTGAGGTAAATACATTTGGTAACAGAGTGGAAAAAGGGGGTTGTGTAGTTGAGAGAGTTAGAGATCGAAACATGGAGAGAAAGAATGAACGTGTGTTGGAAACCGATATCTTCCTAAGGTGGTTAGGAGAGGAAGATTGACCGATACAGGAAGTATGTAGCGTGTGTGTTGGGGGGGCTAAAAACAACATTTGAATGTAGATAGTACGAGACTTAATATCGATGTTTCAATTCGGTGTTCATTGTAAGATTTGAACTGAGGACGATGCATATGGGTAATTATTTCGAATTCGTGCCATACAGGTTTCGAAAAGTTGACATTGACTCGATTTGTTGTGCGATTTTGTAGGTCATATGTTTGAATCCATCCAAAAGTTTTCTCACTGCCATGGTCTTCATCATATACATATGAATTTGTATTAAAAAAGTAGCATGGATACAGTGAAATGCGAAATCCACGTTAGAATTAGAGATCGCTATGTGACACACACTCTAATTCAAATAACTAATTATGTGACACACACTCTAATCCACGTTAGCGTGGATACTGTGGATACCGTTTCGATTTTTTCAAATAACTCCTCATTAATTAATTTATAGTATCTCATTTTGAATGACTAATTATTTGCAAGGAAAACACAGGCATGGTTATACATACAGATTCGTTTGCAAATGAAAGAAGATTCGTTTGCATTCTCAAATGCAGGTGCATCAGGCAGACCGGGGTCGTGTCGTGGTGGTTGCGTGTGTCGGACAGATGCTTAGCACCCAACCACCCACCCCCTCCCTCCCTCCCCTCCCCCCCCCCCAAAAAAAGGACGATGACAAAATAAGTTCGCGCTTCCATGTTTTGGATTGAAATATCTGGCGGCCCCAATTCCAGCCCTGCAAAATCTCCCTTCTCCATCGTCCCCTTCCGCACCTAGATTGCTCAAATTCCTAATTCGCCGCCAACCCAAGCAAAGTTCGAATCGCCCCTCGTCTCGTCTCTTTCCCCACCTGTGTGCCGGACGACAACGACGAAGGCGACGGTCGTGCTTCACCACCGCAACGGAGCTACCTCATCTATGCCCTCGTCCACCGCACCGGGTGGTCCGCCGTCAACATCGGCGATACAACCGACGTGCCTCACAGACACCGACTTCCACCGCATCATGTGCGCTTCACCGATGTCGTCTCCCACCTCATCGGGGCTACTTCACCGAGCACATCGTCGCACCTCCGCCCCCCGAGGCCATTGGGGCTTCACCAACGGTCTCGTCCACCGCATCGTAGCGCTCCGCTGCCACTCAAGATTTTCATCCGTGCGCGGCCAGCCAACACCAGCGCATCACCCTCAACGGCTCTGAAGTGACCCGCACTCTAGCTAGGCGAGCATGCCCAAACGCCGGCCCGAACTAGGTATCCACACATCACTCCCTTATGCACTGTTCCGACGATGTTTGGATATCCTTTCACTGCTCTCTTAGCTTACACGCCTATGCAACTCTGACTTTAACTCTTATTTCTTCTGGAGATATCATCTGAAACAAGCAAAACCATTTTTAGCGAAGCATGACGGCGCTACGGGATCTGGTACACATCCTGCACACTGGTATAACCTTGTAAGTACCTGTCCTCCGGTACAACAGCAAGGTCGATTCCTCTTATTTGATCAACCATTCCCCGCATCAAAAATGCAGAGGGGGATGCAAGGAGAACAAGGCCTGCACATCCAAGCAAGTGGTAACATGGACTTGTACATGGAACATCCCAGGCGCAAGCAGAGCTGCAGTGAGCCTGTAGAACGAGCTAGCGTAAGTCCCTGCATTTCATTTAATTCGTACTAGCATTCATGTATGATTTGTGTGCAGTGGCGGATCCACGAATTCAAGTTACCAGGGGCGAACATTTATCTTAAAAAATATGAAGGCATTTGCACTCTGGAAATCAACATAACTTGAGAAATGTGAAGCGACATGCACTTTGAAAACCAGCTAATGATCCAAAGTAGTTCAGATTATAAACACTAAATGATGCAAGCACCAGAAAACACAAAATGCAACATGGTGTACAAGGACTACAAACATGGTCTGTGCCCGCCTGAATTATTCGTTCTCTGGCTGAAAATATCAAAGTGTAATTGCACGTATAACCAGTGTGCAAACTGCATATCAATATATCTATCCTGCACAAGTATGCCAATAGTTTCAAACAACAGATTAGAAAAGTATTTATGCTACGTTGTCATGATACGAGGACTTTCTGGTAGATGGCCTCGACGTTTCCTCAAGCCATGAAAATGCACTATAATCTGCTTGTCATCAATGCCTGCAAATCTCTATGTCTCTCTCAACATAGCAGATCCTCATTAGACACTAAATCCTTCAATGGGAGCTTGCAAAATGCTTGCATTATATCCCTCACTAGACACTATATGTTCATCATGAGGAGCATGTAAAATGTTTGCATCAAATCCTTCATTGGCAGTCTGTTCATTAGACACTTCAGGCTCAAGAACAACATGAGCTTGTATGTTTGCACCGGAAACTTGATTAGATACATCGATTCGGTCGATTCGGTATTGATTGGGGAGTTATAAAATAAGGAGAAATTGGTTTCATTTTCTCATAGATTCCCTACATACAAGCAGTTTTACAACACCGTCAGGTTTAACTATTGGCCAGAAATTAAACAGTTGAATTAGATATAATCAGGGATGTGATGTACCTGCTCGTTGCACATGCTACTCTTGCAAGCTGCGACTGTCTGTTTACACAAGCTCGATGCCATGCCCGTGCTGCCGTCACTGCCTCCCACGCAGGCTACACCCAGGGTTGGATCTTCATCATCTTGTCCTTCTGTTCGCTTGAAGCCCGGCGACCACCCTCCAATGAGGGCGCGAGGAAGTGTTGTGTCGGTCTGTCCAGCGGCAGCTAGGTTAGGAGCGAACCAGACTAGAGGCTGGAGCGAACGAATTGGGATTTTTCCTGCTGTCGGTCGATATGGGAGGTGCTCGTTTGGGCCGCGAGCCTTGCACTTATGTTATTGGCCCATCCAAATTGAAACATTTTTCTTCATTTTTTACATTGCCTGCTTATGCGTTGGGACGAATAAAACTAGCCTGGGCCAACCTGGATGACTCAAACTAGGTGCACACTTTCTAGCCACCCAAGGCGGCCGCCCATACCATCCCCTATGGTGGCATTGCCCCTTTTTGCGTGTATGATTGGGGTAGTGAAAAATATTCCAGTGGCGCTTTTGATTTACCCACGGAATGGTTGAATTGCTTGTTTCTATGAGCTGAGTTCGCTAATAATGTGAAGCATGCCAGTCTTTTCATCCTATTGTAGATTGCTTAGATCTTGATATGACAAAAGTAATCGCATGAAATATACAATAAAAGCCAGTGTGATGTGTGTGGCTACAACTAGTCTGACTACACGTCCTCATATAACATATCAAGGACGCACCATCTTACCAGATTAACCATTCGACTTACCAATGCAGTGTGGAAGAAAGAAGTATTGGGACTGCGTATCCAAGCAATTGATGCCATGGACTCCTTTGTACAACCTTGTAAGCGACAAAGAAGTTGCAATGTGCCTGTACAAAGAGCTAGTGTAAGTTCAGTTACCTGCTTCTCAGAATTTAGTCAGCCACTTATTGCAAAATTGTGCAATTACGTTGCTTGGCTTAATTTAGTTTGCTACTGATTACATAATGCCACAGCTTATTTATCCTATTATAGACTGCGCCTATCTATGTGTTTGATACTTACTGTTAAGAATTACCTGTTTGCCTGAACTTAAATGGCTACCTGTTTGTTTAACTGCTTTGCTGCTACAACAACGGGTTACAATGATGTTAATAACTACTTTTCAGCATCCAATTGAAACTCTTTAACTCCTTGTTTGTTTAACTGGTTTGCTGTTATAACTCCCAGTTGAGATGTTTTGCTAACTTCAACTTCTCTGAATCCAATCGAAACTTTAATGGCAAAACAGGTTATCCGAAGATCAAAGAGTGAGGTCCCCATGGACGTTGTATCATCCCACAGCAGTGGCACAGGCCCAATCGTGCATTATGAATTGCCAACTACTGATGCTCTAGAGGTTAAACTAGTGGTAGAAAGAGATTCGCTACGCACTTAGAGATGAAGTTGACATGTTGAGGAAGCAAACAGCACAATCACAAGCAGTACTCAAGACAACCATTCAATATTTGGTGGATTTCAAAATGAAGCAAGCTGAGACTGATCGCATTGTTAAGGTCCTGAAGGAAAAAAGGAAATTAAATTCCCACTTGGTAAATCATAGGTGAAATGTTCTTTCCATTTTTGAATAACCTTTGTGTTGTTTGTTCATGTAATCAACCAAACCATTTGTTTTAGAGATCATGTAATAATTGTTTTTTGTTTTTTGGTTTGTAATTTTGTTTTAGCAGAAGTCTGTATTAATTGATAAGACTCGGAGACATTTCATTTTGATTGCTATGCCAGACCTACAAATATGCCAATCGGGTTGAATGTGCATTCAGCAATAATAGTAGTATAGATGGACCATAAGTGGCACGCATCGGAAAGGGCCAAGATGTTGTAGTAGCTTGGCTAAAAAAAGGATGTTGTTGTAGCAAAAAAAGTACAATGCCTGGCTTATGTATGTTAGTTGATATTATCGATCCATATACTCTATAAGTGTTTATATGTCTGTTAGTTCTGTACATTCTTGGTTGATTGACTCGGTATTTGGATCTTGATACATCGCTTGTGTACATATCTAAATGGGAGTACACATTATGCTGCGTGTGACATTTCAGTTGGACATGAAGTGTTCCAAATATTCGAATTCACCTTAAACTGGATTCTAGCTTCTGAATTTGAGTAACGGCATTTGTAAAACATATTCATATATGACAGTGGAATACATCTTTGTCGTGCTTTTGAAGATGTATAAAAACACATAGAATGATTTATAAAGATTCGTATAGGAATACAAAATGGATTCGAATTTAGTTGCCAGGGTAAACATGGATGCCTATTGTCCCAAAATTCGAAAGAAGCGGCAAAATGTCCACTCCCACATCGGCTACCTGAAGCCAAGTGTTTGGGAGATGGAAATTACTGTCTACCTATTACACGGACAATCCATCGGCCCGATTTCCACTGCTCTAAATAGGGGTAGGTTAGTAACTTCAATTAGACGTGACACGACCGCCTCTGAGCCCATTCCGACACGGTGGGCGCCAAACATGGGTGGCAAAACACATTTGATTCAAGCTCGTCCGAAAGACCTCTGTTTCTCCCTCCATTACCCCATTCATACACGGTGGGCGGCAAAACAAACTCGACTCGGCCGAAATTGATGTAGGCAAATATTTTCAATAGAGGCAGGTTTGTAACTTCACTCAGACGTGACACAACCGCCCTACCTATCAACCCCGTTCATACACCGTGGGCGCCAACCATGGGCGCCAACCACCCTCTCCTCGCCCGAAATCGCTCTGGGTAAATATTGGCGAGATGCGAGATTACCGTCCTATCCCCAACCGACGAGACGTCCAAATTTTAAACGGGCGCTAAGTTCTTAACTTTCCCAATTTCAGACAGGCGCGTCCCAAAAACATGGTTCCCCGTACATCTCCCTCCATTTTCCCATTCATACACCGTCCGCGCTAGAACACCATCCCCACACCAGCCTCCTCCGTCCGCCACCCCATCCATCGCCGCTGTCCTCCATTCCATCCATCGCCGCCGTCCTCCACCCCATCCATCGCCACCGTCCTCCACCATGCCGGAGCGCCTACCAAGACCGCGTCGTCCACTACTAGAGATGGTCATTTCTCATCCACGGCGATGGAACAAGAGCCTTGCATCGCGTCCTCTCGCTTCATCGTTGTTGTCGTCCTCTTTGTCGGGGCCGCTCACGCGACCTTCTCTTCCATCGCAACGGGACTTATCCCCCGATGCACCCATCTACCATCGCAGATCTGCTTCAACGCCACCGACAGCCATCGCACTCCTGATGCCTACATGGCGCCCCAAGAGAGGTGGTACTTCATATCTGCTCAACTTTTTGATCTCAACCAGAAAATAGATCGTAACTTGGTTACTCTACTTTATTTTCAGCTCTTAGAATTTAGTTCTTAGTTCGAAGCAAACAATGGATGCTAAATATCATTTCTCCGGTTTGCAGCTTCAAATCTGCCATGGCACAGTCATAATACGGTTTAATTGATCATGCTTAGGATTTAATTGATCATGTTGGTTCCGCGATGGTTTCTTTAATAGAATTTGGAGGGGAAACCCTCTTTTGCTAAAAAAACAAATGCTTAGAGTTTCCCCCTTTTATGTTCACTATACGATCAGAATACATGCTTCGTGTCATAATAGCACTGCTCCACCCATCAAGCTAAATAAGCTTAGTTGTTCAAATACGAATCTGATATTATTAAAATAGAGTCGTTTAATTGGTCAGCTAAATGTTCCTAAATTAGTTTCGAAAATGCATGTTTGCCGCTCGGGTGTGTATCTCTACACGGTGCCCACGATGGGCAGGGCCCACCCTAGGATTTTGGGTCGTCCCAGGCCCGGGTTCCCCTCTGTTCTGCTGCGTGCTTCCGATCTCTACTCGCCCCTAGCCGCCTGCCTCGCCGATGACTTTTCGTCCCCGGACGGCATGACTCTAGGAGGAGACGCCGGACTAACAGGAGGTTAGGAGCCGCTCGCCCAACAGCGTCACCGCTGCCCGGTGCTACGTCTTGAGCTTGCGTTGGTTTTCCTCGAAGAGGAGAGGGTGATGCAGCAATAGTAGCGTAAGTATTTCCCTCAGTTTTTGAGAACCAAGGTATCAATCCAGTAGGAGGCTCCTCAAAAGTCCCACGCACCTACACAAACAAGCGAGAACTCGCAACCAACGCGATAAAGGGGTTGTCAATCCCTTCACGGCCACTTCATGTAAAGTGAGATCTAATAAAGATAGTATGATAAGATAGATATATTTTTGGTATTTTATAATATAGATGCAAAAAAGTAAAGATGCAAATAAAAGTAGATTGGAAGCAAATATGATAAGAGATAGACCCGGGGGCCATAGGTTCCACAAGTGGCTTCTCTCAAGATAGCATAAGTATTACGGTGGGTGAACAAATTACTGTCGAGCAATTGATAGAAAAGCGAATAATTATGAGCTTATCTCGGCATGATCATGTATATAGGCATCACGCCCATAACAAGTAGACCGACTCCTGCCTGCATCTACTACTATTACTCCACACATCGACCGACTCCTCACGCATCTAGAGTATTAAGTTCATAAGAATAGAGTAACGCATTAAGCAAGATGACATGATGTAGAGTGATAAACTCATGCAATATGATATAAACCCCATCTTGTTATCCTCGATGGCAACAATACAATACGTTTCTTGCAACCCTTTGTCACATCCTTTGGGTAAGGACACTGCAAGATCGAACCCAAAGCTAAGCACTTCTCCCATGGCAAGAAAGATCAATCTAGTAGGCCAAACCAAACTGATAATTCAAGAGACTTGCAAAGATAACTCAATCATACATAAAAGAATTCAGAGAAGATTCAAATATTATTCATAGATAAACTTGATCATAAACCCACAATTCATCGGATCTCGACAAACACACCGCAAAAAGAGATTACATCGAATAGATCTCCACAAGAGAGGAGGAGAACATTGTATTGAGATCCAAAAAGAGAGAAGAAGCCATCTAGTTAATAACTATGGACCCGTAGGTCCGTGGTAAACTACTCACAAATCATCGGAGGGGCAAGGATGTTGATGTAGAGGCCCTCCGTGGTCAATTCCCTCTCCGGCAGAGTGCCGGCGAAGGCTCCAAGATGGGATCTCGCGGATACAGAAGGTTACGGTGGTGGAAATTGTGTTTCTGCCTCTGGATGTTTTCGGGGTACGTAGGTATATATAGGAGGAAGAAGTACGTCGGTGGACGCCCGAGGGGCCCACGAGACAGGGGGCGCGCCCTACAGGGGGGCGCCCTCCTATCTAGTGGGAGCCTCGGCTGCTTATTGACTTGCACTCCAAGTCCTCTGGATCGCGTTCGTTCCAAAAATCACGCTCCCGAAGGTTTCATTCTGTTTGGACTCCGTTTGATATTCCTTTTCTTCGAAATACTGAAATAGGCAAAAAAACAGCAATACGGGCTGGGCCTCCGGCTAGTAGGTTAGTCCCAAAAATGATATAAATGTGTAAAATAAAGCCCATAAACATCCAAAAGGGGTAATATAATAGCATGGAACAATCAAAAATTATAGGTACGTTGGGGACGTATCAAGCATCCCCAAGCTTAATTCTTGCTCGTCCTCGAGTAGGTAAATGATAAGAAAGAAATTTTTGATGTGGAATGCTACCTAGCATAATTCTCAATGTAATTTTCTTTATTGTGGCATGAATGTTCAGGTCCAAATGACTAAAGAAAAGCTTATAAAACATAAAAATAATAATGCTTAAAAGCATACTAACAAATAATCATGTCCTATCAAAATAGCATAGCCAAAGAAAGCTTATCCCTACAAAATCATTGTTAGGACCCCGATTCTAAGTCACACCGATCTAGCCTGTAACACCTCATATCACTTTGCGGCCTCACACACGGTATTCCCACGGGTGTCGCCTTACCATGTCCCGGGACCGTTTGCGCCTTTTGGCTCACGTATATGATAGTGTCACTAGCATCCATATGACAGAAAACCCGGGCCGACATGACTAGTCGTGAACCCAAAGTGGCACTAACTTAAGGGGACAGGCATACATGAATCAACATCGAGCATGTCGATTGAGCTGCGTGCAAATCCGGCCGTAGTTGGGCTAACGAGGACTCCGGGAACCCGGGCTGTAACAAAGCTTAGGCAGGACTCCGGATGTCAAGCGTGACATTTCCACGAAGGGACAGGAACACGAGGCAAGTGAATCACATGCCGGCCAGTCAAGTGTTCCGAGCAGTAGTCTTTGGGCTAGCGGGACTCCGGTGAACCGGTCAGAAGCGGACTACTATGTCTCATGGAAGCACAAGACTACATTTCCCCATAAGAGAGGCTACCAAGGATAAACAACTAGGTTGTTGGATCCCACACATACCAAGCATTTCAATCATACACACAATATGCTCGATATGTGTAAATACAACATGTCATCACAACATAACTCTACAACTCAAGTATTTATTCAATAGGCTCCGAGGAGCGAGATATTACATACATGGGTCTCATGACCCAACATTCAGAGCATACAAGTCAAGCACATGCGGAAACTTAACATGTCTGAGTACAGACATCTACAAATGAAAAAGGCTTAGAAGCCTGACTATCTACACGACCCTCCCAAGGGTACAAGATCGTAGCTGAGGTAACAAGCTAAACGTCGAAGTCCACGCGGAACTACCAAATGAGACCGACGCGTCTCTCTGCAAAAACATAAAATAGGCAAACGTGAGTACAAATGTACCCAGCAAGACTTACATCAGATCTAACTACATATGCATCGGTATCAACAAAGGGGGTGGTGGAGTTTAACAATTTTGTTTCAGATTCTGGGCTGGGCCAGAACAGGAGTTGGGCCAGGCAGGTAAGTCAGGTAAGGTTCCTCTCTTTCTAATTCTGTTTTTGTTTTTCTATTTTGTTTCTCTGTTTTGGATTAGTAATGATGGTAATCCATTTCATAAAATCCTGGAGATAATTATGGGTGCTTTCTGAATTATTCCGGTGACCCTTAACAATTTCCAACATTTTTGGAGCATCTGAAATCTATATAGCATTTAAATAGCCCCAATTCAAATGTGTTTGTATTAATTCAAAGTCCAAATATGTCCTGCAAAAATGTGAACCATTTTTGGTAGATGCTTCCACCTTGATCCAGAAATGATGAACATTTTTAAAGGGCATTTTGAAATCATTGAGAAATATTTTGGTTGAACCTATTTGAATTCCTTTTGATGCTAGGGTTTGAACATCCCCATTTCAAGTTTCCATGAAAGTTAAACATGATGCAAGCAAGATGCAAACACTAGGCAGCACCAGAAGCTAGGGATGTGACAATCATATAGTTAGGCCATGCTTCATTTTCATTACACAAAATACTCCCATCATGCACAAGCCCGATGAGGAGCCGAGCAATTGTTTCATACTTTTTAACGCGCTTCAGCTTTTTTCAACTCTTACGCAATACATGAGCGCAAGCCATGGACATAGCACTATGGTGGTATATGGTGGTGGTTGTGAGGACAAAAAGGGAGAAGATAATCTCACATCAACTAGGCGTATTAACGGGCTATGGAGATGCCCATCAATAGATACCAATGTGAGTGAGTAGGGATTGCCATGCAATGGATGCACTAGAGCTATAAATATATGAAAGCTCAACAAAGGAAACTAAGTGGGTGTGCATCCAACTCGCTTGCTCACGAAGACCTAGGGCACTTTGAGGAAGCCCATCATTGGAATATACAAGCCAAGTTCTATAATGAAAAATTCCCACTTAGTATATGAAAGTGACAACATAGGAGACTCTCTACCATGAAGATCATGGTGCTACTTTGAAGCACAAGTGTGGAAAAAGAGAGTAGCATTGTACCTTCTCTCTTTTTCTCTCATTTTATTTATTTATTTTTTTCTCCTTTTTTTCTTTTTTTTCTTTGGCCTTTCTTTTTTTTGGCCTTTTTTTTCTTTCTACCTTTTTTTTGTAATGTCCGAAGTCTCATCCCGACTTGTGGGGGAATCATAGTCTTCATCATCCTTTCCTCTCTGAGACAATGCTCTAATAATGAAGATCATCACACTTCTATTGATTTACAACTCAAAAATTACAACTCAAAGCTACAACAAGATATGACTCTATATGAATGCCTCCGGCGGTGTACCGGGATATGGAACGAATCAAGAGCGACATGTATGAAAATTATGAAGGTGGCCTTGCCACAATTACGATGTCAACTACATGATCATGCAAAGAGCAATATGACAATGATGGAACGTGTCATAATAAACGGAACGGTGGGAAGTTGCATGGCAATATATCTCGGAATGGCTACGGAAATGCCATAATAGGTAGGTGTGGTGGCTGTTTTGAGGAAGGCAAATAATGGGTTCATGCTACCGGCGAAAGTTGCGCGGTAATAATAAAGGCTAGCCAAGTGGAAGGATGAGTGTGCATATATCCATGGACTCACATTAGTCAAAAAAGAACTCATATACTTATTGCAAAAGTCTACTTAGCCCTCGAAGCAAAGTACTACTACGCATGCCCCAAGAGGGATAGATTGGTAGGAAAAGACCATCGCCGTCCCCGATCGCCACTCATAAGGAAGACAATCAAAAGAGCACCTCATGCAACAAATTTGTCACACAACTTTTACCATACGTGCATGCTACGGGACTTGCCAACTTCAACAAAAGTATTTCTCAATTTCATAATTACCAACTAGTATGACCCTAACATTACTACCTTTATGTCTCGAAACAATTATCAAGCATCAAATTGATCATAGCATCCAATGCACTTCCTATGATAGTTTTTATTATACCCAACTTGGATGTTCATCATTCTAGGACCAACTTTGTAACCATAGCAAATACCATGTTGTTCTAAAAGACTCAAAAAGATGTAAGTGAGGCAAGAGAGACTAGAAATTTCTTCAAAATTAAGACACCGCCGTGCTCTAAAAGATACAAGTGAAGCACTAGAGCAAAAACTATCAAGCTCAAAAGATATAAGTGAAGCACATAGAGTATTCTAGCAAATTCTAATCAAATAGGCTTCTCCCAAAAGGTGTGTATAGCAAGGATTATTGCGGTAAACTAAAAGGCAAAGACTAATATAATACACGACGCTCCAAGCAAAACACATATCATGTGGCGAATAAAAATATAGCTCCAAGTAAAGTTACCAATGAAGGAAGACGAAAGAGGGGATGCCTTCCGGGGGCATCCCCAAGCTTAGGCTTTTGGCTATCCTTGAATATCTTGGGTTGCCATGGGCATCCCCAAGCTTAGGCTCTTGCCACTCCTTATTCCATAGTCCATAAAAGCTTTACCCAAAACTCGAAAACTTCACAACACAAAACTCAACAGGAAATCTTATAAGCTCCGTTAGTGAAAGAAAACAAAACCACCACATAAGGTACTGCAATGAACTCATTCTTTATTTATTTTGGTGTTAAACCTACTGTATTCCAACTTCTATATGGTTTATAAACTATTTTACTAGCCATAGATGCATCAAAATAAGCAAACAACACACGAAAAACAGAATCTGTCAAAAACAGAACAGTCTGTAGCAATCTGTAACTAACGCAAACTTCTGGAACTCCACAAATCTTACCAAAATAGGACGTCCTATAAAATTTGTCTATTGATCAGCAGCAAAAATAATCAACGCAAAAGCACGTTTATGTGATTTACTAAAAAAAATCTCGTGCATGCAAAGTTTCTGTTTTTCAGCAGAATCAAATCAACTATCATCATAGGTTATCCTATAGGTTCTACTTGGCACAAACACTAATTAAAAGATAAAAACACATCTACAGAAGGTAGATGCAAGATTTATTACTAAACAGGAACATAAACAAAAAAACATAAAGAAAAGTTGGGTTGGCTCCCAACTAGCGCTATCGTTTAACGCCCCTAGCTAGGCATAAAAGCGAAGATAGATCTAAGTAGTGCCATAGTAATAAGATAGATCTTGAAAGCTCATCTCATATTCTCTATGTTCGGCAGCAAGTTTTCTTTGAGGCAAGCAGAAGTAATCAAAAGGGCTAAATTTAGTGGGACAAAAGTCCCCAAGATCAATCTCAGGAGGAACGGATTCCTCTTTTGGCCCTTCGTAGTGCACAACTAATTCATCACTAAAAGCATTCTTTTGGCAAAATCTCGTGAGCCTATACTCAAGAGAGTATCCTAGCTCATTGTTTCGAAGGGCAAAATCATTATTAAGTTCGTTAATTCTATCAACCAAGATATTGGTAGGAACCTTTTTTCTAAGGTTTTCATTGAAAGCAACATAGTCCGAAGATTGAAAACGCCTAAATTCCTGTTGATCATAGAGGATCGCCTCTATGGGAGGACGACCGGCGTCCACCCTATAGTGCGCAGAGATTTCTTTGGCCTCTCTTATGATAAATCTAAACTCATGGGCCAAAAAGATAGTAACAGCGCGCTTAACAGAAGAATGCTCAATATTAGAAAATTCTAGGAAAATTCTTTGTATGCAAGGATGCATATGCATAAATTGTCTTTCAAGTTCAACTACGAGCATAGCGATAGCATCCGCAAGACTACTAGTTCTATGAAGAATAGAACCACCCATGGAAGGTAAAGCACCGGCACAAGTAAAGAAGTCTTGAATAACACCTTTGCCAATGATGTTACCACTACCGATTCGAAACTTTTTAGTATGCAAGATAGGGGGTTCATCGGCCGGAGCCTCGGAATTTTCCATGTTATAATTACTGTCCATATTGACGATAATCTCCCCAATTTCAGACATACCGGCAAACAAAAAACAGGGCGGAAGAAAGCGAGTGAAAGAGAGGAGGGGATTGGGAAAGAGAGGGCGAATAAAACGGCAAGGGTGAAGTGGGGGAGAGGAAAACGAGAGGCAAATGGCAAATAATGTAAATGCGAGGGAGATGGGTTTGTGATGGGTACTTGGTATGTCTTGACTTGAGCGAAGACTTCCCCGGCAATGGCGCCAGAAATCCTTCTTGCTATGTCTTGAGCTTGCGTTGGTTTTCCTCGAAGAGGAGAGGGTGATGCAGCAATAGTAGCATAAGTATTTCCCTCGGTTTTTTAGAACCAAGGTATCAATCTAGTAGGAGGCTCCTCAAAAGTCCCACGCACCTACACAAACAAACTGAGAACTTGCAACCAACGCGATAAAGGGGTTTTCAATCCCTTCACGGCCACTTGTGAAAGTGAGATCTAATACAGATAGTATGATAAGATAGATATATTTTTGGTATTTTATAATATAGATGCAAAAAAGTAAAGATGCAAATAAAAGTAGATTGGAAGCAAATATGATAAGAGATAGACCCGGGGGCCATAGGTTTCACTAGTGTCTTCTCTCAAGATAGCGTAAGTATTACGGTGGGTGAACAAATTACTGTCGAGCAATTGATAGAAAAGCGAATAATTATGAGATTATCTAGGCATGATCATGTATATAGGCATCACGTCCATAACAAGTAGACCGACTCACCTGCATCTACTACTATTACTCCACACATCGACCGACTCGCCTTTGCATCTAGAGTATTAAGTTCATAAGAACAAAGTAACGCATTAAGCAAGATGACATGATGTAGAGGGATAAACTCATGCAATATGATATAAACCCCATCTTGTTATCCTCGATGGCAACAATACAATACGTGCCTTGCAACCCTTTCTGTCATTGGGTAAGGACACCGCAAGATTGAATCCAAAGCTAAGCACTTCTCCCATGGCAAGAAAGATAAATCTAGTAGGCCAAACCAAACTGATAATTCGAAGAGACTTGCAAAGATAACTCAATCATACATAAAAGAATTCAGAGAAGATTCAAATATTATTCATAGATAAACTTGATCATAAACCCACAATTCATCGGATCTCGACAAACACACATAAAAAGAGATTACATCGAATAGATCTCCACAAGAGAGGGGGAGAACATTGTATTGAGATCAAAAAAGAGAGAAGAAGCCATCTAGCTAATAACTATGGACCCGTAGGTCTGTGGTAAACTACTCACAACTCATCGGAGGGGCAAGGATGTTGATGTAGAGGCCCTCTGTGGTTGATTCCCCTCCCAAGCAGAGTGCCAAGGCTCCAAGATGGGATCTCGCGGATACAGAAGGTTACGGTGGTGGAAATTGTGTTTCGTCTGCCCTCTGGATGTTTTCGGGGTACGTAGGTATATATAGGAGGAAGAAGTACGTCGGTGGACGCCCGAGGGGCCCATGAGACAGGGGGCGTGCCCTACAGGGGGGACGCCCTCCTATCTCGTGGGAGCCTTGGCTACTTCTTGACTTGCACTCCAAGTCCTCTGGATCACGTTCGTTCCAAAAATCACGCTCCCGAAGGTTTCATTCCGTTTGGACTTCGTTTGATATTCCTTTTCTTCGAAATACTGAAATAGGCAAAAAACAGCAATACGGGATGGGCCTCCGGTTAGTAGGTTAGTCCCAAAAATGATATAAATGTGTAAAATAAAGCCCATAAACATCCAAAAGGGGTAATATAATAGCATGGAACAATCAAAAATTATAGATACGTTGGAGACGTATCACCCAGGCGCGCCATCGTGCCTACCTTCCCAGTCTATTCAGGGATCAGGCATGCAGCACCCACTAAGCCAACCCGATTTATCCTGAGATACGTCTTCAACACTCAGCAGCCACTCCTCATCACCCATTTTCTAATTGATTCATTGCTCATTAGGCAGGACTGTCATTAGGGTTTGTTGTGCACTGAGTGCTCTCTACACTTAATGGTTCAGATGTATTTCAGTAATCTTTAGTACCTGTAAAGTTCACAGGGTTTTCAAAATTCCGGCCCTAGGAACAGACACTAGTCATTTTGGATTGTTGGTCGTAGTGACATTGACCCAGATTACTACTGCAAGCCAGGTTTGTTGACAATTTTACTTGTCTTTCTTACTCATTCGATGTAATATCCAATTATTCACGTCGATTAGCTGCAAACAATAAGTGCTAGACAAGCTTCTTGATTCAAATTTTGGACGGTCTCTTACTGCAGTAACAATTCTGCATACCTGTCCTAGTAAAGCTCACAAGTAAATGATTGATTCACTACATCTATGCTTGCCTTGTCATATTTGTTGTCAATATTCTTTTAGGGTGGACCACCTGTTTCAAAAATCGGAACCGTAGACATGAGTGAATAGTATTTCTCTATGTGATCTCTTCCATCATGTGTGGGCAAGCGAACCTTTGCATTGTATAGAAAGAAAGTGTCATTTCCAGCTTTTACATAGGCTTCGATCTTTTACATGGAATACAATTTGCCTACTTGCTTTGTGTCGCACTACCAACACTCCACCCTTGAAGCTAAACATTATGCCGCTCATAATTCCTTAGTTTATTTGTTCAAATACGAATTTCATATGATTCTAATGTTCCTACTTTAATTTTGAAATGTGTGTCTGCGTGTTATAGAGACATAAGGGGTTTGTATTTCTGTGTGTGGTTTGGTCAGCACGGTTGGGGTGAACTTTGCATATGCAGGGGTTTATAGGGAGGCACTTTTCGAGTTGAATCTGCAATGCATTCCATAGATAATCTGACTACTTTTTATGTTTTCATGAATCTCATATTCTGAACAGCATCATAATGATTATGAGCTTGGGCGCATGAAAAGAATAAAGCAGAACAATGACATGGTTGTCAAACTTGGCATTAAGGGACTGAAATCAAGTCTGGATGCAATGCAATGCAAACGCTCTCCACCTACAAATTCATGCTCAGAGGCAGATGCCCTATCTTATTCACCCATCAAGGTGCTTGCTCTAACTTTCCAAGGTTATATTGGTCGCACATATCTTGCAACTGATGCTTTGCATTGCTTCTACTTTGTTGAACTGCCATTAGCTTAGTTTACACATCGTGTATGTGAATATGCCCTGCCTATCCATTTTCGGTATATTTCCATCTGTCATCATACCATATTTATCCATTCAAATGTTGTTCTTGTGTATCAGACGTTCAAAAGGAAGAGGCGATTGCTGATCGCGTAGGAGCACAAGCAAAGTATTTGGAAAAGGTAGTGGCACCTGATAAATCAAATAGCCCATTAGGTGTAGTTGCAATATCACCTGACCCACTAAACACCCCAACTCTAGCAGACTCTAGCCCTACTACACTGGTCATTTCTGATGCCCCAACTCAGCAGACCCCAAGCTGCGACAAGCAGTATGATGATGCCAGTTGACATAGCACCAGCTCTACGACGCAAAACCCCCCATTCCAGCAAAGAGTACACCAAATCCAGTTGCCAAATCCCTTTTCGAACCAGAGAGAGCCCCAATTGCAGCAAATAGGACCCATGTTCCATTTCTTCCCAGTTTAGAAGACGAAGCTTATATTGTTGTCAGGAACTTTGTGCGCATCTTTCCTTCATGGAAAGATTATACCGCAGACACAGAACAATTTCCAGTCTTCCTCCGCAACTTACGCGTAAGTAATGTACTAATGTTATTCATGGTCATTATTGCATATGTTTCTGCTAACAGAAGACACAAGATTTCATTCTTTTAAATAGGCGAGGACCAAACTGGATTGTGAAGATGAGCAAGGGTTGGTTGCGCTTTTCAAGCACTCGTTGATGAAGTATCGTTCCTACTTGAGGCAAACACACTTCGATGGCAAGCCTCTAAACAAAAATTTTGTAAAGTCTCCGGTGCTACATTTATCTGACGGTGACTGGAATAATCTTGTTACACATTGGTCTCGGCTGCAGCGTAAGGTACTGTCTATGATATCACATCACAATTTGAACTACATTTCTGCATTTGCCTTAACGTCTAACTTGTACAAAAACTGTTAGCAGAAGAACATTCATTCTCAAGGGACCATAGAATCTCGCAACTATACTGTAGTATTGCTCGTGTGAGTACCTCTTGCCCTGTATGACCATACTTACTTTCATAGTTGTTTGATTATGTAGCATCACTGCACATGTTAGCCTCGTTATTGTCCATTTGGTGGACATTATAAGATCCGTATGGACTCTTACATAAATTTAGAATCAACCCAATGCTTTTGAAGAGGTTTAGCTCTGCAGTCCTCTTGTAAGGACTGAACGTCGTCTATCACTGTACTTACATTAACAGCTACTCCCTCCGTCCCATAATATAAGAACATTTTGTAAAGTACACCAGTGTTCAAAACACTCTTGTACTATGGGAAGAGAGATTGGTTCATTGTGTAGCATTCTGCATCTTCTCTCCCTCGCCCACCATTTACTAAAAAAGATCAGATCTATATTTAATCTTACCAAAAAGTAGAATACACGGACAATGCCAGTGTAGAAGTGTAGCCCATTGCTCTTGTCAGTACATTTTGTCCTATAACGCTTGTACTTCCAGGGATTGGTAGTTGATTATGTAGCATCAATCTGCATCTTATCTTCATTATCCTCTATCCCTTCCAGTATTATCATATTTATAATTACTCTCTACAAAATGTAGATTAAAGGCAATGCTTATGAAGAAGATTATGTGCTGAAATTATTGAGTTATCCTTCCCTTGACAAGGAGAAGGGCATTATAAAGCCGGTGTTAACTGTTAATGTAAGTCAGTCCTTCTAAAGCCCTTATCCTCAACTGTTGTTTAATTTTCTCATACTCCCTATCGTTTACTGCTGTTTAGTTTGTTGTTTCTATCAAAATGCATGTTCGCAAGAACCGTAAGTTCTAAGTTTTACTTGTAAAACCAAATTCCTTATTCATACCATGCACATTACTCAATACTCCCTATATGTATGCTTGTTTTTGTGGATCTATAATCCAGCGTGTGGTGAAGCAGCAACGTTTGCACCTTGTCATCTCCTGTTTAATCTTACTGATGTGGCTGATGATATGAACAACATGCCATGCACATTAACCAACATAGATATAATGATTTTATTGCCCTTCATCTATGCTTGTTATGTTGACATGGTAATCCAATAGTGTGGTGAAGCTCCCCGCATTATGAACAATGCCAAATTATGCTATTGATATTTTGAACTTACTCTTTATTTTCTAATTTGAAATTGGATGGAATTGGCAACACAGTTATCATCTTTGTTTATACACGTGCAAAACTTGTCATCTCTCTGCTTTGTTTCAGGGTGATATACCTGATGGCATGCACAAGTCTGCTGAAGGATGTGAGACAAACCCAACATATATTGCAGCAAGGAAAGCAAAACATCTTGAAGATAGCAAGACAACCCCAAAGTCTTGTCTTGATGCAGTGTTCAAGTTACTTGATACTAGAATTCAGACAAGCTCACAGAATTCGTTGTCTGAATCAGTTCGACTTCTTCAATCCCAAGTTCTAGAAGAAAGGCATTCTGCAACTCAACTTCGACTTGAAGTCCTATCTCTAAGAAAGATTGTGGAGAACACCAATGAGAACCTCATCGCTAAACAGCTACACCTGGAAGCTATGACTGACATGCTAGGCCGGTCTCACAGCCTTGCTCAACAACTTGCGCTGCAATTCCCGCGCAAGGCTAACCTTTCTTGAACTGTCTTGGAAGTGGTCTCGGTTTAGTATTATTTTGCTATGCTGCAATGGTGCCCAGTTTTTGTAATCTACTTCTTCGTTGCTGAAAGTGATAGTTATCGACTAGAGGGGGGTGAATAGGCGATTTTTAGGAAAGTCTTCAAAACATGCATGTTTCGAAGACAAACAATAGAAATGACCTAATTGATATGCAGCGGAAGATAAACTACAACAAGCAGACCATAGTCAAGTATGCAATAACGTGAAAGTACAAGACTAATAGCAGCTTGGTAGTAGGATCAAGATGGAAGATAGTGAGAAGCCAATCAACAAAAGTAGTCAAGCAATGAAGTCAAACAGGTATGACAAATAGGCAATGACTTCACGAAGACAAACTCTAAGTAAGGAGAAGGAGAAGATAGAACCAGTCACTTGTTGAAGACACAGGATTTGTTGGACCAGTTCGATTCTTTGTGACAACTGTACATCTGGTTAGGGAGGCTGAGATTCAACTTTCGAGAAGACCAGCGTCTTCACCTTATTCCCCTTGAGCTAAGGACACACAGTCCTCGCCCAATCACTCTGGTAAGTCTTCAAGGTAGACTTCGAACCTTTCACAGATTTGCGTTCACGGCAATCCACAATGACTCTTGGATGCTCAGAACGCGACGCCTAACCGGCCGGAGGATTCACAGGTCCTCAAGTGTAATAAGTCTTTAGGTCACACGCATGTAAAGACTTGATGATGCCTAACACTCTTTGGCTCTAGGTGTTTGGGCTTTGTCCTCGCAAGGATTTCTCTCTCTCAAAGGCTTCGAGGTGGGTTGCTCTCAAACGACAAAAGCCGTGCACTAACTCTGAGCAGCCACCAATTTATGGTGTAGGGGTGGGCTATTTATAGCCACTAGGCAACCCGACTGATATGTCCGAAATGACCACAGGTCACTAAGGAACCGACACGTGTTCCAACGGTCGATTTCAAACACACACGGCAACTTTACTTGGGCTACAAGCAAAGTGACTCATCCGACTCTGGATAAGTTTTGCTCTCATTGTCTTCGCTCGAAGACATAGGATTTGGGTTGAGCATCACTTGATCATTTTGACTTTGTTCACTTGGACCCCACTTAACGATCACGGTGGTTCCTACGAATCAACAAAGAAGAAAAGGAAACAATGAAACGACACAGTCTTCGCGCTCCATAGTCTTCACTCAATGTCTTCTCATGTCATAGTCTTCAATGTGAATATCTTCACATGCCACCTTGTCGTCAATGTCTTCATACATTTTTAGGGGTCATCTCCGGTAGGTAAACCGAATCAATGGGGGACACTACCTGCGTTATCCTGCAATTCTCACAAACGCATTAGTCCCTCAACCACATTTGTTGTCAATACTCCAAAACCAACTAGGGGTGGCACTAGATGCACTTACAATCTCCCCATTTTTGGTGATTGATGACAAACTGGTTGAAGTTTTCAACGGGGATAAAGTATGTGAAATTGTAAAGGATAGGGAATTGTTTTCATAAGTGGCAAAGGCTCCCCCTGAAGATGTGCATATAAGTAGTTTGCTTTTGGAATGCAAATGCACATGGCAGGTTGTACTTGTGGAGATCCTCTTCAACTTATGAAGATAATTCATCATGCATGAAATGATATAACTAAGAGAATGACATGCATAATGAAAAATGGACGTCTGCAGAATGATCTAAGTGCGGAATTTATCTTCGCACATGCAGAATTTATCATCGCACCAGAGTAAAGCAAATAAGTAGCAGACGACCATCGAGTTTAAGTGTTACAACTCAAAGAACCAAATGTATCAAAAGCGAGAGTTGTAAACACTAGGCAAAATATTATGCAACCGCCCTTATGAACCTGCTTGAAGACTATCAAACTCATATGTTTCTCCCCCTTTTGTCAGTAAGGACCAAAAAGGTTTGAAGACATAGAGCGTCTACTCGTCCTCATCAGGAGAAGATGATGCAGCAGGGTTGTCATTGTTGGTTGGCGGTGCAGACGAACTTGGTGCAGTGTCGATGCATGCAGAAGTAGGGGGCGGTGAAGTAGCATCGGCTTCATCATCGATCACTCTGGCATTGACAGTTGCCGCGGAGGAAGAATAGTCAGAGTCTTCAAGTGATGGAGTTAAATCGTGGGACTGCATTCCGTGGAGGAGTGGAGTCAAACTTGAAGGCGTTCGGTGAAGCCATCGTCTTGAAGATCTCGCTTCAAAGATCGATCAAAGTGTCAAACTCTTCCATGATCGCCGATGTGTCTCGTGAGTGAAAAAAGCATTCTTGGTGGCAAGGTTTCGAATGCGATTGACGTCCACCAAGAGGCTTTGCATTTGTCGCTTGAGCCAGGAGTGATGCTTATCTTGTTTCTGATGCAGTGCCACAAGAAGTTCTCGATTATTTAGGACGCGAGAGCGCTTCCGAGGCCTTTGTGCAATAGTGCTCTCAGTAGCTTCAGTTTGCGCATGGTGAGGCAGACGAGTGTTCCCAGCCAGAGGATAGACTCGAGATCTTTGCTTGGACGCCTTCCATGGGTTGAGAGAAGCTATGGTGATCTGCATTACGAAGACAAAGTGGCATTTTGGCAGGCTCGGGGTATATGGCTTCAATCGACATATCAACCTCTGGTAGAAAGATCAGATGATTGCGAGCAGAAGGCTGATAGTTGATAGCATAGTGCATCTTGATGAGGCGCATGACCCATGGAGCATAAAATTTCAGACCAAAAAGATCTGATCCAGACGCAGCCAATTGCCTGATGAAGAATTCTTGCGTATTGAAGCTGATGCCATTGAGGATGTAAAAGTCCAATGTCTTCATGGCTCCTTCAAGTTTTGCAGATGTTGAATGCCCTTTGATTGGCCATAGAGTTCGCCTGATGATGTGATATATTGTACGAGGCAGATACTCAAGGTCATCAACAAAGAATTCCTGAGGGTATTGACGTCATGTGGCGATGTCTTCAACATGCTCAACATCGACTCATGTTGGGCTCGGCTTATGAAAGATGCTCTCCGATTGCATCACGGTGGAGTTGACAACCAGGTTCAAACAGCTCTCCGGAGTGGGTAGGCTGTGAGCTCAATGGCGTCAAGAGCTTTGGCTTCATGACGAACATTTCCTGTCATCCACTCGAGAACCCATGTCTTTGTATCTACTGTAGTAGCCGCGGATGTGGAGGGTAGCATAGAATTGAAGCATAAGTTCTTCATTCCGGTGTTCTTTATGCATTCTGAAGCCGGCGGACACTGCATCACGAAAGCAATCAAGTGCTTCTTCTAAGCACGGCGGTCCGCAATGGCTTGATGTCGAGGCGCATATGAGGGAAGATCGCCCTTGATCATCTGTAACGCAGGGAGTAATAGCTTCGTTCTTGATAGCTCGAAACGGTCGGATGATATCCTTGGCCTTGTGTAGGGGTTCTTTGCTCTGTCAAAGAAAGTGTTGTGGGCTTTGAAGCCATTTGCATTGAAAGACCACAGAGAGGTGTCGGTGCTGGAAACCTTGGCGATCGTGGCTTTGGTTTACGGACGAGGCCTATGCCCAACATGATATTCAAACCGAGGACCAGAGGCATGAGGCGGAGGGACCGAGAATGGGCCATCTTCTGTGATTAGTGACCATAGTTGTATGCTTGCTCAATTGTGTAGGGCCTTGGTGGCGGGCTGGAGCGGTGGCAACAATCGAGGCTTCAGCTGCTCGGCCAGATGCTTGAGAGCGATTGCCTCATTGGCTTCAGGCACATTTGGTGCAGGCTCCACATTTGCTTCAGCCATGACTGTGTCATTGCCTTCATTGGTGTTGGAGGTGGCAGCCTCAATGTTTTAAACCTCCACTTGAGGAGCTGGAGGGTCGGGCACTGGCACGTTGATATCAGGAATAACTTCTTCAATAACAGGGGGTGTAGGGACACGTTCTTCTTCTTCTTGGGTGTCTTCGGCTGATGCAGCGGATTGTCTTCAAAGACTTTGGCTTCAGACTCGGAGACATTCACAGTTCGAGTGGCTTCTGAAAACATTTGACGTGCAACAGGTTGGTGGTGCACTTCTCCTTCTGGAACGCTCGAAAGAGGTACTTGAGGCCTTTGACCTTTGCGAAGCCTGCGAAATGCCGGCGATGCCTTTGGAGATGGGGTTTCCTGGGCCTCAAAGTCTTCCTCTTCTTCTTGTTGTTGTTGGGGAGTGACTTGTTGTTGGGGAGTACTAGGGAGTCTTACGGTTCTTTGTGGGTGATCAGCCCATGATGCATCTGAGCAATTGGCGTCGAGGACGTCCAATGCTGATGAGTTCGCTGTTCGTGAGAACAGGCGATGATACCGGGTTTGGTTCGATCTGAGGAAGAACGTCATCATCTTGAACATTGTCCTGGTGACCAATGTCTTCAGAAGTGATGGGATCAACTGCTGGAATGTCTTCAGCTTCATGAGCCTCTGTGGGAGCAGGCTCATGAACTATCATCCATCGTTCTTGGATAGTAGAGGCAGGGCGAACCATTGAAATGGGTTCAACAACCAAGGGCTCTTTGGGAGCAGCCTGATTCTTCTTGGTCTTGAGCTTCTTCTTGGAGGGAGCAGCATCAGAGGCTTTAGGATGTTTCCTTTTTCTGGCTTCAGCCTCAGCAGCCCTCGTCTTCTTCTGTTCAGAAGCGGTTGACCTAACTTTTGGCTTCGAGCCAGTCATGCTGCTTGGGAAGACTATGTGGGGTTCTTCCTGCCTTGAAGGTGCAGCTTGATCAGTTGATAGCTTCTTTTTCTTTGCAGCCATTCTGGGGTCAATGCCAGGACGGCCAAGAGCCTTGAGCTTCTCAGCCTCATTGTAGGCTAGCACACACTTGTCAGCCAGACTCTTCATGCGCTCACGAGAGCCTCTGGCTTCTTCACGCTTCTTGAGAAAGGCTTCTTTGAGGTCGTGCAGCATGACCTTGAAGGTTTTGACGTCTTGCACGCTGAGTGCAGCCATATGCTTCTTGAACTGAGCCTTCTCATAGTCAATCTTATGCTTCAGTTCAACAATGCGCTGAGCAAGAGCTAGCTCAGAAGCAATGGCGCCATTGAAGGAGACGCTGAGGCCAATAGGAAGTTGCAGATCTTCAAAGCTGATGTTTGGGGTGTCAAACCACTCATCAATGAAGTGATGGATGATTGCCACATCAAAGAGAGGCAAATTGTTGAAAATTTCTGCTTCTTCTTTGCTCTTGATAAGTTGCTCAAGGGCATCATCTGCAAGATCTTCATCACTAGACAGATCAATGTGCTCTTCACGCAGAATGGCAACAGGAGTCAGTGTCAGTTCAGTATTCTTGACAATTTTCTTTCTCTTCTCCGTCTTCTTGGAGATACGGGATTGATCTTCGGGCATTAATCGGCTTCAGGGAGGTGCAAGATAATGGCTTCACACGTGAAGCTTTTGGAGGAGCGGTGACTTTGAAGCCTTAGCCTTCTTTTACTTCTGCGGCTTTGGAGCAGGAGCAGGAGCAGGAGCTGGGACTTCATCAGAGTCAGCATCGTCATCAGAATGATCCACTTTGGCACCTTGGACCAAGATTTAAGTGATGAGGCCATCAAGGTTTGAAAAGGGACCGATGACATTGGGTTCAGCATCACGTGAGCCGTCAGCACGGGGAGCAGAGGGACCAGGGTTGAAGTCTAATCCCAATGACTTCTTGTTTTCCTTGGCGAAGCCTTTGCGTCTTTGGAAGTTGCACTTGAAGAGATTATCGTCCACGACACGAGAGCAATGACGTTGGGTCGGCATTCTCGTGAGGTCCACGGACCATACAAGGATAGAAACCCCGTGCAATAGCTTGACCATGTTCTTGGGTGGAAGGCCTCGAAAGAGAATATCACCCCAAGGGCTTCTGATAGCATTCTTCTCGGCATATTCCTGGGTCACGAAATTGTACTTGAACCATTGTTCAGCCCAATATCGACGAATCCATTGGATTCGCGTCTTGCGCTGATTGTAATTCTCTTCGGGATCTGTCTTGTAAAGCTCTGCGAGGTCATCAGCAGATCTTTTGAGGTTCCCCACGACGCCGCTCCGCCGCCCTTCCTAATCGATTTATACGCAGCCATGAACTTCAAACTGAATGGCTTCAATACGTTCGAGGCTTCAAAGGCTTGCGTTCTTTGGACAAACAGAGGCGGCTTCGGAGAGTTAATTTGATGTTGTAAGAATTCTGCAAGCGAATGCAAACTATGAGAACCAAGGGATTCTCCCACGGACATGTACCGTGACAAAGATTAGAGATGCGAGGAAGGGAAGAGGTCATATGCATTCTTAGAAGATTTTGAAGATAAATCAGTTTGAAGACATTGACCTCATGATGCGAAGACATTCACTTATACGCCGAGAGTTGGTTCCACATTTATGCGAATCCGTGAATAAGTACAAGTGAGGAATCTAACTAGTTGTGAAGCTTTAGTGAATATACTAGGCTGTATGAGATGCAGACAGAATAGATCTAACATTGTATGGGCAGAAACCAATTTTGGTAAGTAGGATGAATCTTGAAGATCAAAAATATGGTAAAAATAGAGTTATATTTACCACTCGAAGAACTGCTAGACGGGAAGAAAAGGAGGCCGAGCAGTTCAATCCACCGTGCCCTAACTTGGTGACGGAGGACACCTACAGCGGCAGCGGAGAGGACGATGTTCGCGGCCGGCGTGAGGACGGCGTCGGAGAAGTCGCGGCAGCTAAGCGCTTCGTCGCCGGCGTCGTCGAGAGCTAGCGGTGGCGCTAGGGTTTTGACGAGGTGGAGAGGTGGAAGAAGGTTTTCTTTACCGCAGGGACAAGTATTTATAAGGAGGTGTGCGGCACAGCGCAATTACGCAGTGCCTGGCGGTTCACATCTGAGGGGCACGTGGCAAGCATGCAACATACTCTGAGATGTCCCACATTCCCACGCCCGCCAGGTTTGTCGGATGGTCGTTCCGGCTTCTTCGGATTTCAACAATAAGGATGAATCATTTAAAACAGACTTAAAGTTTGTCGCTGTGTCTTCTGCTGACAAGGATGCAGAGAAGACATTCGACAGTTTCAATAGAATGCATATGATTTGGATGAGATAGAGTTTGAGATAGAAAGCATAGAGAGATTAGGGTCCGATCACATTCACTTAGTTCAAAAGATTCAACATGGAAGACATAGCTATAAGTGAATGATGTAGAGGATGAACAATATATATATATATATATATATATATATATATATATATATATATATATATATATCGGATGACAACCAAATCAACATAGTGAAGAAAATCATGAAGATAGGTTGAAGTTGAAGACAAATCAAGCGAAGATATTGCAGAAATAACGCCATGAGTGAAACACTTCAAACAAAGAAATTTGGTGGTGGCGTTACCCACCATATAGGAAGTATTAGACCCAGACACGGCGCACAATTATCGTGGCGCTCCGAAGTCAAATTCCATGTTAATGTATTCACACTCAGAATGTAAGTCTTCATTGATTGAAGATATACTTTACTTCGTGTGTTGCACATCTAAGTCATCAACATGCATAAGTGTTAGGATGTGTGCTTGATCACGGGACATTTGAGGATTCCAAGATATTTAGCTCACACCGTAACTTGCAAAACCTTTTCTCATCCAAGGGCTTTGTGAAGATATTCCGCCAATTTCTCTTCCGGTGTTGACGTGAATAATGTCAATATCTTTCTTCATGACATGATCCACGAGAAAATGATGACGAGTTTCAATGTGCTTTGTCTTCGAAAGTGCTGGACTGGATTGTTGGCAATCTTGATGGCGCTTTCGTTGTCGCAGAAGAGAGGTACTTGTTTCATATTGATGCCATAGTCCTTGAGAGTTTGCTTCATCCATAGAAGTTGAGCACTGCAAGATCCAAAGACAATGTATTCAGATTCAGCAGTTGAGAGTGATACGTTACGCTTCTTTGAAGATCAAAAGACAAGTGATCGTCCCATAATGTGACATGTGCCTGATGTAGACTTGCGATCCACCTTGTCACCATCATAATCATCATCAGAAAATCCAACCAATTAAAATTTTGAGCCCTTTGGATACCATAATCCGAAAGTGTTGGGGTGTGAGCCAAATATCGAAGAATTCGCTTCACAGCTAAGTGATGCGATTCCTTTGGTGTCGCTTGGAATCGAGCACACATGCAAACACTAAGCATAATATCCGCCTAGATGCACATAGGTAAAGTAAGGAACCAATCATGGAGCGGTATACCTTTTGATCGAACTCTTTACCATTGTCGTCGGGACCCGGATGGTGTTTGGCTGGCATTGGCGTCGTGTAACCTTTGCACTCTTGCATTCCAAACTTCTTCGACAAATCTTGGAGGTATTTTTCTTGAGATATAAAGATGTCATTCCTTTGTCGATTTAATTTGAAGACCAAGGAAGAACTTGAGCTCTCCCATCATGGACATCTGATATTGTTCTTGCATCATGTATCCAAATTCATCACTATACTTCTGGTTGGTGCAGCCGAAGATAATGTCATCCACGTATATTTGGCATACAAACAGTTCACCATCATATGTCTTCGTGAAGAGTGTGGGATCAAGGGATCCAGGTTTGAAGCCTTTGCTCTTCGTGAAGTCTTTGATCGTATCATACCAAAGCGAGGAGCTTGTTTGAGGCCATACAATGCTTTATTTAGCTTGTACACCATATCAGGATGTTTTGGATCTTCAAAGCCAGGTGGTTGAGCGACATATACTTCTTCTTCAATCTTGCCGTTGAGAAATGCACTCTTCACATCCATTTGATATAGCAAGATGTTGTGGTGGTTAGCATAGGCTAGTAGTAGTATGCGAATAGCTTCAAGCCTAGCTACAGGAGCAAATGTTTTATCGAAGTCAATTCCTTCAACTTGAGTATATCCTTGAGCCACAAGACGTGCTTTGTTTCTGACGACTTGACCATGCTCATCTTGCTTGTTTTGATATATCCATTTGGTGCCAATAATGTTATGCTTGCGAGGGTCAGGACGCTTGACAAGTTCCCAAACATTGTTTAGCTTGAACTGCTGAAGTTCTTCTTGCATAGCTTGTATCCATTACGGTTCCATAAAGGCTTCAAAGAACTTTCTTGGGTTCTGATATTGACACAAAATAAAAGTGCCCACAGAAATTTTCTAGCTGTGTTGCTCTTGAGCGAGTAAGCGGACCAGGTGCATTGATGCTATCGATTATCTTCTCAATCTGTACTTCATTTGCAACTTGAGGATGAACTGGACGAAGACTTTGCTCTTGCTGATCATTGTCATCATTGGGAGGATTGTCTTCGGGCTGAGCATTGTCTTCAAAGTTGGTTAGGTGCGTAAATGATAAATTCCTCTTCAGTGTGCTTGTAAGGCATGATTTCACCAGTTCCCATTAGCTTGATAGATTCGCTGGGCGAAGCTTCGTCTAGTGTACTTGGCAGGAACTCTCTTTGTGAACCATTGGTTTCATCAAATCACACGTCCACAGTTTCGACGATTTTGTAGAGATAAAGGTTGAAGACTCTGTAGGAGTGCGAGTCCTTTCCAGAATCGAACATGAAGCCTTCGTGAGCTTTGGGTTCAAATTTTGACTTGTGATGGGGATCCTTGATCCAAAGCACTTAGCCCCAAATACTCAAGTAGGCGACATTTGGCTTCTTGCCAAGAAGGAGCTCATAGGATGTTTTGTTTAGAATCTTATGGATGTAAACACGGTTGATGACGTGACATCTTTGTATCAATAGCTTCGTGCCGTAACTTTCTTGGTGTCTTGTACTCGTCGAGCATTGTTTGAGCCATCTCAATGAGGGTTCTGTTCTTGCGCTCCACGATGCCATTTTGCTGAGGTGTGTATGGAGCAGAGAACTCATGAGTGATTCCCATGGTATCCAGATAAAGATCAAGTCCGGTGTTCTTGAATTCAAAGGTCGTTATCACTTCCGATATGCTTGATCTTGACGCCATAATTGTTCATTGCTCGATTACGGTTGCCCAAGACATCTAGCACTTGATCTTGTAGAGAATTATGTGCACCCATGTGTATCTTGAGTAGTCATCAACAATGACGAAGCCATAGAGACAACCAGTTGTTGTGAGGGTAGAGTAGTGAGTAGGGCCAAACAAATCCATGTGTAACATTTCGAAGGGTTGAGATGTCGTCATGATTGTCTTGAGGGTGCTTTGCCTAGTCATCTTTCCAGCCGCAGCACCACACAAATGATCCTTCTTGAACTTGACACCTTCGATGCCTATGACATGCTTCTTCTTGGCGAGTGTGTAAGTTCCTCATGCCAACATGCCCCACCTCCGATGCGAGCCAAAGATTCAAGCTTTTGCAAGAAGACATACGGCAAGCTGTGGACCTCTTGAGAAATCTACCATGTATAGATCATCTTTCCTATACCCTTCAAAGACTAGAGACTTGTCGATTCCATTAGTACAAGGCAACGATATTTTCCGAATATCACAATCATGTTCAAGTCACAAAGCATTGAGACAGACATCAAGTTGAAACCAAGGGATTCAACAAGCATCACTTTATCCATGTGTTGATCCTTTGAGATTGCAACTCTACCTAGACCCAATACCTTGCTTTTACCAAAGGTCAAGAAATGTGATGTGACTCTTGTCTGATGGACGTAAGGTTGAGTCCATGAGAAGACTTCGATCACCAGTCATATGATTAGTGCATCCACTGTCCATAATCCATTCTGAAGCATGAGGTGTCATACCCTATAGTACAGTTAGGGGGATAGGCTTCACCAAGAGCATTGTGAAGCATAAACATTTGACGGGCAAGTGGATTATTGAAGCTTAAATCAAGATTAGGACTGATAGGATGAATGGCAAACGATTCAGAACAAAATACATAGTGAGACCATTTGGGCATTTGATCTTGTGCCCTACAAGATGTTTTAGGTCCCCGATAATATCATCGACGCCTTTGATTTTCGGTGGAGACCCTTTCCTGCAAAAGAAAGTTAATTCTTCTTAACCACCCACATCTTCAGGGGTGGATTAGTATCAATGAGTCTAAGTGCAGCATCTGAGAAATTCGGCTTTGGAGCCCTAGCAAATAGCCTTGCAGGAGATGAATGATACTCATATGAATAAGCAGAAAAGTTCTTAGTTCTATGAACATAGCGGTTTGAAGACACACGCTCATATTCATAAATTTGAGTATGGTTTCCCTGCAAAACATTGGCGTTAGGGTGACTCAGGTGAGTCCTCTGTCTATATGAAGCCTTTGGACCATATGACGTCTTAGGTCTGGGGTTTTTCTTCTTCCCAGGTGGTGTCATGATGACATTCACTGGAAGATTCTCAAGACAGCTTTTAGGAACCCAGATCTTCTTCATAGGTGGTCCATTCCTGCAGTTAGTACCAATATACCTGGCAAACACTTCACCATTATGATTCTTGAACAGCTTATAGTTTGCATCAAAGGATTCATCAATGATAATAGGGTTAGCACAGGTAAAGCCAGATAAGATGGATGGATCCACTTTGAAGGTCCCTTTGCAAAGAACCCATGTGGTTTTGGGATACTGCTCGGGCTTCCAAGAGGAACCATCAACATTCATTTTCCTCTCGAACCCAACACCCTCTTTCCTAGGGTTTGGTTCAGAATCCGCTTTTGAGGACATCGCAAAGTGTCTGATGCCCTTTCAGACTTTTATACATCCCTGTTTCAAGCAATGTCTTCAACCTAGCATTTTCATCAGTAATAGCAGTGGTATCCTCCGCAGAGGGGTTAGTTACCACATTAGTAGTTGAAGACAATGCAACAGTATCAGTAGTTGAACATTCAGCAACAGAGGTAGCGATATCACGCTCAAGACATTTTCATGAGCCGCTCTCAATTTCTCAAGCTCTTGCTTCCTTTGAAGATAATCATAGGAGAGCTTTTCATGAGTAGTTGAGAGCGTTTCATGACGACTTTCAAGTTCTTGGTACTTAGCATGAAGATTTTTAATGTCTTCAACTAAGGACCGTGAACGTGTCATTTCCGCGTCAATGTGTCATCGCTTTTGTCCGACAGTTTTTGAGTATGTTCCATAGCTCTTTGTTGTTTGGTTGCAATTTTAGCAAGTGTTTTGTAGCTGGGTTTGGATTCACAATCAGAGTCATCTTCACTTGATGTTTGAAAGTAAGCATCACATGATTTTACCTTGGCACCCCGTGCCATGAAGCAGTAGGTGGGAGCAGGGTCATCCTTGTCATCAGCTTTAGCGTTGGTGTGGAAGTCATTGTCTTCAGTGTTGAAGATGGACTTGGCAACATAGGTTGTGGCTAGAGCCAGACTTGCAACACCAGGGTCAGACTCCTCTTCAGACTCCACCTCCACCTCCTCAGAAGCAGACTCCTCCTCTGAATCCATTTCCTTGCCAACAAAAGCACAAGCCTTGCCAGATGAGCTCTTCTTATGAGATGAAGACTTAGATGAGGACTTGGAAGAAGACTTTGAAGATTTCTTCTTCTTTTTGTCATCAGAATCATATTCCTTGCTCTTCTTCTTCTTCTTCTTCTCATTGTCCCACTTTGAACACTCGGAGATATAGTGTCCAGTTTTCTTGCACTTGTGACATGTTCTCTTCTTGTAGTCATGAGTGGAAGCTTCATCATTTCTTGAGCTGGATCGTGAAGACTTTCTGAAGCCTTTCTTCCTAGTGAACTTCTGGAACTTCTTCACAAGCATAGCAAGTTCCTTTCCAACAGTCAGATTCTTCTTCAGATGAGGAAACAACTTTTGCCTTCAAAGCGCGAGTTCGGCCATAGTTGGGGCCATAGATATCTCTTTTCTCAGAAAGCTGGAACTCATGTGTGTTGAGCCTCTCAAGTATATCAGACGGATCGAGTGTCTTGAATCAGGGCGTTCTTGTATCATGAGGACAAGGGTGTCAAAAGAGCTGTCAAGTGATCTCGAGTGTCTTGACGATTTCATGCTTGGTGATCTCGGTGGCACCGAGAGCATGAAGCTCATTTGTGATGTCGGTGAGGCGATCAAGCGTGAGCTGGACATTTTCATTGTCGTTTCTCTTGAAGCGGTTGAAGAGGTTGCGAAGAACACTGATCCTTTGATCTCTCTGGGTTGAGACGCCTTCGTTGACCTTGGATAGCCAGTCCCAGACTAGCTTCGACGTTTTCAGAGCACTCACACGGCCATACTGTCCTTTGGTCAGATGACCACAGATGATGTTCTTTGCAGTGGAGTCCAGTTGAATGAACTTCTTGACATCGCCAGGTGACACCTTCACCAGCTTTTGGGAACGCCGTTCTTGACGACATACCGTAGGTCGACATCAATGGCTTCAAGATGCATGCGCATCTTATTCTTCTAGTAGGGATAGTCGGTTCCATCGAACACGGGCAAGCAGCGGAGACTTTGATTATCCCCGCAATCGACATAGCTAAAACTCCAGGTGGTTAAACCAAATCACACAGAACAAGGGAGTACCTTGCTCTGATACCAATTGAAAGTGCTAGTTATCGACTAGAGGGGGGTGAATAGGCGATTTTTAGGTAAGTCTTCAAAACATGCATGTTTCAAAGACAAACAATAGAAATGACCTAATTGATATGCAGCGGAAGATAAACTACAACAAGCAGACCATAGTCAAGTATGCAATAACATGAAAGTACAAGACTAATAGCAGCTTGGTAGTAGGATCAAGATGGAAGATAGTGAGAAGCCAATCAACAAAAGTAGTCAAGCAATGAAGTCAAACATGTATGACAAATAGGCAATGACTTCACGAAGACAAACTCTAAGTAAGGAGAAGGAGAAGATAGAACCGCCACTTGTTGAAGACACAGATTTGTTGGACCAGTTCCCAGCTTTGTGACAACTGTACATCCGGTTAGGGAGGATGAGATTCAACTCGAGAAGACCGCGTCTTCACCTTATTCCCTTGAGCTAAGGACACACAGTCCTCGCCCAATCACTCTGGTAAGTCTTCAAGGTAGACTTCGAACCTTCACAGATTGCGTTCACCGGCAATCCACAATGACTCTTGGATGCTCAGAACGCTGACGCCTAACCGGGCCGGAGGATTCACAGTCCTCAAGTGTAATAAGTCTTTAGGTCACATGCATGTAAAGACTTCAGTGATGCCTAACACTCTTTGGCTCTGGGTGTTTGGGCTTTGTCCTCGCAAGGATTTCTCTCTCTCAAAGGCTTCGAGGTGGGATGCTCTCAAACGACAAAAGCCATGCACTAACTCTGAGCAGCCACCAATTTATGGTGTAGGGGTGGGCTATTTATAGCCACTAGGCAACCCGACCTGATATGTCCGAAATAACCCCGGGTCACTAAGGAACTGACACGTGTTCCAACGGTCAGATTTCAAACACACACGGCAACTTTACTTGGGCTACAAGAAAAGCTGACTCATCCAGCTCTGGATAAGTTTTGCTCTCATTGTCTTCGTCGAAGACATAGGATTCGGTTGAGCATCACTTGATCATTACGACTTTGTTCACTTGGACCCCACTTAACAAGACGGTGGTTCCTACGACTCAACAAAGAAGAAAAGGAAACAACGAAGCGACCACGATCTTGGCGCTCCATAGTCTTCCCTCAATGTCTTCTCATGTCATAGTCTTCAATGTGAATATCTTCACATGCCACCATTGTCGCCAATGTCTTCATAATTTTTAGGGTCATCTCCTAGGTAAACCGAATCAATGGGGGACACTACCTGCGTTATCCTGCAATTCTCACAAACGCATTAGTCCATCAACCACATTTGTCGTCAATACTCCAAAACCAACTAGGGGTGGCACTAGATGCACTTACAGTTGCACTATATGATCACTGGTGGCGAACTTCGATGCCCAGTGGATGTAATATACCATAAATCCTTTATTGTATAGTGTAGGTTTATTCTTAGTTACTATGCCGTAATTTCTTTATTGTATAGAGTAGGTTTGTTCTTAATTCCTACTAGTTACTGCCATCATTCGCTATCTGAAAAAAAAATCTGATGTAGTCAACCGGGCCGAAACATTCGCCTCTAACGGGCCTGGTTTTTAGCGGGCCACAATTGGGCCGGCCTGCATCTTTCTTCGGCCTGAACGATTGGGGCCTTCACACTTTGCGCCAGGCCCACAACTTACTCCGGCCTATATTTTAGTTGGGCCTTTTGTGGACCCAGTGCTTAGTTTGGCCAAGGTAGCGTTGGGCCGTTAACAGGCTGAATATTCTACTGGCCTGTTACGGCCCAGATGAAACCATGGGCCTTTAGCAGGCCGAAATGCATGTTGGGCCTCAATTTTCACTAGTCGTCGATGGGCCTTCAGCAGGCTGAAATGTAGACCGGGCCTTTTTAGGCCTAGTTATATCACAGGCCATTACCAGGCTCAAACATATCTCGGGCCTTAGCTGGCCCACTGATATCATGGGCCTTTAAGAAGCCGAAAGCTTAGTACAGGCATCAATGGGCCGAATTATACGACAGGCCATTAACAGGCCCAAAGTCACGTTGGGCTTAACTGTTGCCACCTTTATCACGGGTCGTTAGTGGGCCCGATGTCCCGTCAGACCATATATGGCCCATGGGCAGCACGCGCCATCCCAGGCTGAAAGTCACACCGGGCTGAAATGGGCCCATGTCTACATCGGGCCTCTAACACGCCGAAAGTCACTGGGCTGTGATTGGGCCCAAATAATCGGCGAACAATTAACGGGTCAGATCTAGCTTCGGGCCATAAATGGGCCTTTATTAAACAGGTCGTTATTGGGCTGGCCCATTAGTACCTGAGTAAGTACTACGGGCCTTTGACTGGGCCGGCCTTTTAAACCTATATGGGCCTCTGTTGGGCCCCGCCACGTGTCGACATATCATAGGCATGTCTCCTCCAATGGACGGGCGACATCTGGCACACTGACGAGCTGACAGGTGTTCCCTCCGGCCAATCAGAATTTTACACGTGGAAATTTCCCATTGGTCTCGGCTGTTAACGGGTTATCGGATCCAAAACCGGACCCGATAGCTTAACGACGTTCCGTTACGGTGGATGCCACGTGTCGGTCACCCTTGACGAAAGCACTTCTGTGACGCGCGATTTATCGTCATGGAAGTGGACACTTCCGTGATGATAAATTTGGTAATGTCATGGAACACTTCTACGACAGCACATGTATGACTATCTTGATTCTGTCATAAAATCGTCATGGATGTACATGCATGACAAAAAACGCGACCTACTGTGACAAACCCGTATAATCACGAAAGTGTATTTTCTTTGTAGTGTAGAGACTCACAGATGTCATATCGCTGCGTCTCATAGTTGGGTCTATCCGACTTGGACCTTATCTCAACTCGGATCCGACTATGTCGAATCCTATCAGACCCTTCCAACTCCATATTATCTGATTAGTATCCAATGCTCCATGCCTAGTGAGACCAAGCCATCGACCGTGTCATATGCTAGTCTAGTCGGCTGCGCGTCCACACATCCCTTTCGACTAGGGCCCTTTTAGGAAAGTCATCATACAATGTATAGTCCCACAAATAAGTCACGTACTTGCTGAAACACATCATTGATAATGTCCAAGGACTATCTTTATTCATAAACACATAGGAAATATCGTCATACATGATTGCCTCTAGGGCATATCTCCAGGGGGTACCTAGGGTTACATGTAGGTCGGTTACATCTAGGGATAAGCTTGCCGATGATTCAAAAATTTCTTGAAGTGTGCGCCAAGTCTTCGGAGGACTCCATCTTGAGTACGTTGTGGGTCATGGCAAACATGGCCCATTCTATGGTTTCCTGGGGTCCTTGGTAGGGCCCATGACTGACATGCCTACATGGTTAGCACCCTCTAGTCCGAGACACCGTCAAGGCCATAGGCTGGTTTACATCATAGGAGCTCCGAATTAACCCTATTCCGCTGCTCTACACCCTATAAAGGAGAGGGAAACCCTTCGCTAAAGGAGGGATGCAATTCATTCACCAAGAGCTGGCATACTGCCTCCATTCCCATCTATAACAGACAACCCCAAATCCATATCCACCTCCATCTCTGTTAGCCATATTACTTTTAATCAAGAGTACATCGTGATGAGTGTCATTATAAGACTTACAATCATTCTTCTTCAAGGCTTGATCTTTACAACGACCATTGCATGTCTTTTATTTGTGATATTTGAGTAGTCATGTAGTGGTTATTTTTCTGACAATAGTATAGGGTGTGTATGAAGGAGCGTTGTGTCTACCAATAGGTCTAAATGAGAGTATGCACAAGGATTTATACAGATTTGGGCCCTCGTCGGAGGAGGTAATACCCAACTCGTATGTGGCATTTTTGCATTTGCATGTAATGTTACAATAGAGTTCAACCCTCAACCCAGTGCCCTCCTCTCGGCTAATATATAGTGCGCTAGGAGGGTGCTTCTCTCAACTAGGAAGGTATTGGCATCCAAGTGCAAGGGTTTGTAGCAAGCAACAATTTTCCTCAAGTGACCTCAAGGTTTATCGAATCGACATGAGTTTGAGTACACATCTAATGATCAACACATGCACACATAGATACAATACTACCTTGGCCCCAAACAAAATTAGTGAGATTGTCAGTCTCACTAGCTTTGCTAGTTACAAGGGATTAAAAGCACAAGTGTATAGAAAATTTGGTTGCAGCAAGAAAGTAAAAGAAAGCATTATTTGCGATAGAAATATTATGAGAAGAAGATGGACTAGGATCCATATAGGTTCACTAGTTGTTTCTCTTTGAAAGATAACATGGTGTGAATATCCATAGCATAATCAACATATGAGCATCACGTCCCTTTATCAATAGATCATTATCCAACTGCATCTATAGCTAAGCGCATCTCCAGCCGGTCGGCCCCCAAGGGCGTTTTTTGGGCCAAAATAGCACCTCTTGGGGCGTCGCCAACAAAAATTTCAGCCTGGGGGGGATTCGGTTCCCAGCCGCGACCACAACGGCATCGGCCAAAAAAATAAAAACCCAAAGTTGATGAAATTTGGTTGATTTAGACGAAGGCAATTTCATTGATATTTTAGGAGAATTTACATATATTAAATGATAAAAAACTACTCTAGTTGTTCATGTCGAGGAGTTTGTAGAAGGCGTGTAGTCGTCACCGTCGTCATCGTCGTCACCGTCGCTAGGCGGCCAATCCTTCGGGGCGTCCTTGCTGCAGCCCTACCCTGGATCACTGTTGCAGACCGACTGGCTCGGCGCAGCGACCTCGTCGTCGCTGTCGGAGAGCACGACGACACCGCCCTCGTTGCGATCGCGGCGCTGCGCGGCGATTTCTTCCAGGCATGGCATTGGCTGATACGTCTCCAACGTATCTATAATTTATGAAGTATTCATGCCATGTTTACAACAATTTTATATGATTTTGGTATGATTTGATTAGAGCTAACCCGGGCTGAAGTTGTTTTCAGCAGAACTACCGTGGTGTCGTTTTTTGTGCAGAGATAAAAGTTCTCGGAATGGGCAGAAAATTTATGGTGATTTTTTATGGACCAAAAGAGACCCCCGAAGCACCGGGAGTTGGGCCAGAAGAGTCCCGATGTGATGGCAAGGGTGGAGGGCGCCCACTGAGGGAGTTCTGGATAAGGGGATATCCGGACAGCCGGACTGTATACATCGTCCGGACTATTTAAGCGTGAAGATACAAGACTCAAGACTTCGGCCCGTGTCCGGATGGGACTCTCCTTGGCGTGGAAGGCAAGCTTGGCGATCCGAATATTGTGTTTCCTTCCTTGTACACTACACCACAGCACCACATCCCCAACAAACAGGTTGGTCGGAAAAACAGTGTCTGCCGACACACAGTCGGTCGGGAAAAAGTATTGCCGACCGACAGCGTCTGTTGGGGTAAGTCCAGACGGAAAACCTTTTCCCGACCGACATGTCTTTCCCGACCGACAGTTGGACGCCTATAAACCGAATTCGCCGACCGACTTTCCGATGGCCTACACCGAATCTTTCCCGACCGATTTTCAGCTGGTGTTGCTCTTGAAGCTTTCCCGACCGATCGTTTGACAAGACAGTCTTTGCCGACCGACTTTACGCTGCCCCTATCCTGAACCTTTCCCGACCAACTGTGCGATGGTGTCTTTTTGCCGATCGACTTTCCGTTGGTCCTAGCATGAGCCTTTGCCGACCAACAATAGGATGTTGTTTTGTTTTGCCAACCAACAATTTGACAAAGATGTACCCTTGATTTCCCATCTGCCTTACAATACAATGTCAACCAAAATCAAGTTGCATATCTCATTACAATATGATATTAGTCAAGTTCTGAGAACTTGCATGTACTCAAAATATTAAATCATGACCAAAGAAGGATAACATATTAATTACTTCTCACAAGTAAAGGAAACATTTACGGTTCAACGACGAATCACCCAACAGGTTTACAAAATGATAGATGCATCTCCAATATTCATTGTTTGCTCCATTACACAAAATACCCGGTGACAAGATGACATATAGGTTTACAAAATGAGACCTAAAAGACGCATTGTTTTTGCTCCATTACGTAAAAATCTCTAGGCGATGCAAACTGACATCTTCCTGGTTCCTTCCTGCTCCTTTTGTATGTCTTTTCTACAAAGGATAAAAATGTAATGGTGAGCATGCATTCAGAGACAATGGCAAAAACAATAATTGTATAAAGCATCTATGGCAATTGGCAATAATATACTATGGGATTTTAGTGTTACAAAAATAGCTCAAGTTCGTAACAATGCCACAACATGTGTTAATTAGATCTTTCTTGTGTTGGACATCATAAAGCCTCGATGCAACGTGACCATGAAGTATATTTTAGAGCAATATAGAGGTGTACTCGAGCAACACCTGGTACTATTTTGCAATATAAAGCAGCACTAGGGACGAGTGGAGCGCGAAGCGGTGAACTTTTCATACGCTAACGGCCATCCGCCATCTAGCGCTTGGCGCCAAGCCAAGAACCAATTATGCACAGCAAGTATGTGATCTACTTTGCTAACCTAGCTACCAGGACGCTCTACACAAGGCGAGGCATAGACGGCTCTTCATCGCCAAGCCCACGCCATTGCTCCCATCCCACGGAAGGAAAACTCTAGCCCGATGCCTACACGACACGATGAGCAAAAAATGAAACTCAAGCCGATCGAACCAGCCTAGCACAAGAAACAGAACTCTAGCTTCTACTGCTCCTCATCATATCTACTCTGTGACACCATGACATGACATGTATGCAAGCATCGGATAATTAGATCGCAAGATAACAACTCGTAGCTCGACGCCGACGCAACAAGAAAAAGCATCAAACTGAATCAACCTGAACCAGCCCAACACAGATACATTAAGAAGTGGCAATGAACCATGTAAGCTATGAAAATCACTCAACCTGAACCAGCCCAACACAGATTATTATTTCCTTGTATTTCTACTAAACCATGTAAGCTATGAACTCTACATTAAGAAGTGGCAATGAACTAGGCAGGTATTGAAAATAAGAGAAGATAGACCAGCATTGATCGTTATCGCTCAATTTACTGAGCTAGATAACAACTATCATGAGGAAGAAGAAGATACAAGGTGCAGTTTAGTTCATTTTGATCCCCGGTTTTGTAGCTCAAAACTAAATACTAGCTCATGATTCAAATATACCTTAAGCGGTGGACGAGGAACATGCCCTGTGTTTGTAGGGTTTCATCTAGCAAAGTGATCATGAGTCAAGATCACGCATCAAACAATTCGAGATAAGTGGACAAGCACACAATGTTGGTGATTACCTTGCTAGATGGCCATGCAATGGACCTTGTGACAAAGATCAGCGATAATTTGTAAACCTTCATCTTCAAAAGGCAAAATAGCATCCCTTCTGATCGCAACATTGACAAGAACCTCATAAGTTCCTAGTCCAAGGGGCTCTCCGCCCACAATAGTGTCTGGGTCAACTGAGATAATTGTTGCCTTAGCAACAGGAGTTTCAGGACCAGTCCATGCATATAGAAGCACATCCATACCAATCTGAATCAATGATTATTTTAGAAACATGAAACAAAATAAAACTTCAACATATAGGTAAGGATGAGAAGATTACAAGGCTTTCATCTTCATAGGGTGATGAGCTTCTTGAAGGGGGCTTTGCAACAACTCTTCTATGAAAAAAAGGGCTCTTCATCATCCTGTTCATCATCTTCTTCGCCATCGTTATTATCCTCAGCTTCAGCTCTTGAGTTCTATCAAATGTAAATAGAGTTAGTGCATGGAAGATGGATTATTGATGCAATGAAAAGATGTGGAAATATTTCATTACTTGTCAAGAATTGGAACCGTGCTGCGAGCTAGGAGTTTCCAGATTATGCCCTCCTTGTGAAGCTATCATCAATTCCATTCGGTTCATCTGTTCCTGCATTTTTAGCACATGCCCTCCGGCATGTTAAAGCGATTTTCAGCTTCTCGACGCCTTCCATTTCAACTAGGACTCTTGTGCTCAATTTACCCGTGTACCGGTGTGCCCAAATCTTGAGGTGTTGGCCCTAGACCTAACACACGGACCACGACCCTGGCTCCTTCATTCCACATACACGTGCAAACAGATCACCTTCTTTAATGTTTTTTTCCTTCCATTCGGGTGCTGTTCACCTTTCTCTATGAGTTCTTTACGCAAAATGATATGTACTTGCTATGTAAATTCTACTTGTACAAGTTACATCTAATACTGAAAAAACATGGCAAAAGGGACTCACAATTGTTGCTGCTGCCTGCGGCACATAACTCCCTTTCCTTTCCCCTTTCTTGCATGTATGTGTTTCGATATAAACTTCATCTCTTCGAGGATCATGCCCAAGTTTGACAGCCTATAATCATTTATTTATTTCACTATGCATTAGTCACTAAAACACAGTGGCATATCTTTTTAATTGGGGTAATTGCGTTTACCATTTCATTGGCAACACGGGCATGACTCTTGCTGCCAGATGTATGAGGCAATCTTTGCATTGGCACGATTCTTTTGGCGATAGCACTACGAGACTACAAGACAAGTAAAGGAGATTTATCACATGTATTGTTTGTCGCCAGATTTATGGTGCATATTTGTTTATCTATGTCCGATGGGGCGACTCTGATTTTGATTCACAGGATGACTTACTTCAAATGTCAAGATCTCCAATAAGTAATAAGGGTCTTCCAATCAGCTTCACTAATTCTCGCTATCACGTCTTTTCATAAGTTGTGCATCGGTGTATGAAGATCAAACTTGCACCTCTTTAAATCTGACTTCCAATCCTTCCATTTTATGTGTGAAGTGTTGAGAACAAAGCTCAAGGCGGTTGAGTCGAGCTCATAAAATGCCTATTAAAATGAGAGAAAGCGAATACTCGGTTAGATAGCATTAAAAAGAGTAAGTTATAAATTATGCTCATTTATACCTTCAAGGTCTCCCACACTAACAATTTTTTGTCTACATCAACATCTCGCCAATCTAACTCTGCAGGTGATATATGCTTCCTCACCAAAGTACCAATGAAATTAGCAAATTCAGTTGCATCTGCCCAACAGTTTGGCCATTCCCATTAAGTGGAATATGGATTTTGGGTTGATTCAGGTCTTGCATATATGTTAGCCTTTCGAGTAATTTTTCTTCCACCTTTCTTTTGAATACCTTCATCATCAAGCTCACAAGTAATCTCTTCATGCAAGAAAATTAACATAGTCATACAACAATTCTAGCAAGTGACATTAGGCTACAATATGAGCAAGTATAACCCACTACAAATACCTTTGGAAGGTTGATGCTCAGGATCTACATGATCTTGATCTTTTGATACCCTGGACCTCAAAACACGTCCTTCATTCGCGCTTATAGGTGCTGTTGGAGGGTGCCTTCATAGATATATAGTTTAGTGTTGCAAGCTACATTTGCTTCCTTCAGGTAGAACATCTTCAGGGCTACATACCTTTCTTTTCTTTTTGGGGGCTTGGTTCGCTTCCATATCTTCCTACATAGAAGCTCTTGTTGCTCGTACAGCTGCTAGCCGTTTATCATTCTCTTCAATGGTCTTGCTTCTCAGTAGTTCATACTCTACCAGGGTGGAAAGTTATAAGGAATCAATAATACTGGCCAAATGCTATAGCTGAGATTCATGGATCTAAATGGATTAAAACCATCGGCACATACTAAAAGCTTAAGATTTCTGCTGTCTTTTGCAAAATCTTTATTTTTTTCATCAAAATCTTTCCAAAGGAGGGAATCTTTAGGATGCCTGATCAAGCCATCTTGTGTGCGCTCTTCTGCATGCCATCTTGTGAGAGCCGCAGCTCGAACACACAGACAACCTTTGAAGCCTCTTCTTTATTGGGAAGTAACGAAGAACCTTCTTAGGAACCTTGTGGACACGTTTCCCATCTGCACTCTTCCTTTCAGATTTCCATCTTGAAGCCTTACATTCTGGGCATGAATTGGCATTGGCATTGTTCTTCCAAAATAGAATGCAATCATTTTCACATGCATGGATATTAACATACCCAAGTCCTAGGCATTTGACTAGTTTTTAGCTTCATTGGAGTTTTTGGGTATTATGGACTGAGGGTAAGCATCTTTTAGTAGATCTAACAGCAGATCAAAACTTCTATCAGACCACCCTCCAAGCAGTTTGGTGTGAAGAAGTCTCACTAGGAAACGAAGCTTTGAGAAATTCTTACACTGGATATAGCTCTTGTCTAGAATCAGCTTCAAGTTTGTGGAGAGATTCTAGAAAAGAATCATCCTGATCTAAACCACAATCATCTTCAAGATCTCCCCTTTATCCAAACCAAAGACAAGATCTCTTAGCAAATCAGATATATCATCTCCCTCATCCCTATCGTCACCCTCATCTAGATTTGGAGGAATGGAAGAAGAAGAGACACGTTCTCCATGAAACATCCACTGTTTGTAGCCATCTACAAATCCCTCGCATACGAGGTGCTCACGGACTTCAGACTCTTCTCTCCAGTATGAGTTCACACAGTTTTTGCAAGGACATAAGATTTTATTCTCGACCGATGATTTATTAAATGCAAAGCCTAGGAATTTGGCGAGCCCTTGTAAGTACTTCTCTCAGATGCCTACATGCAAGTGTACATGTGTAGTGTGTTATATATAGTTTCCACATCTAAGAAATTTAAAACATATATGCTGCATTATACCTAGGCGCATCCATCCAACTTCTATCCATGGTAGCTAGCTTCACACTTGGTCACTACAAATACACACTAAATCTGAGCAGATAATATCACAACCAGAGAATGCAAGGAATTACTTGAAGTACTATAAATACAATGGCTCCGAAAAGAAAGTAAGAATCATATTACCAATTCAATGGTAGTACACATAGCAAAGGTAGATACCACCATAAATAAACAGACCAAAGATATGGTTGACTCACCAACTAGTGGAGGATGTCGTGACAAGCACGGAAGGGGATTACTACGCCGCTGCTGGAAGTTGAGTCGTTGGTAGCAAGAATCCTAATAACCAACCAGATTACACACTACAAAAATCAGTGCCAAACATAAGGAGGTATCTCTACATATTCATGGAATCCACACACATGGAGGGCCTCTAGACTTGAGTGGGGCAGAGGAACTCACTTGAGTGGATGCAGTAAGCACGTCGGTGGATGATCTCTTGAACATGAGCTCCCACGGTGTAGCCTCCTGAAGGAAAAAAATGCATAAGAGACGAAGCCTAAGCAAAACCTTCAATTCATGTTCACACGCAACATTGGCTGGGTTATGCTAGGAACACACTAAGATAACAACTTCAATAAATCTTGGAGCCACATTTGTTACAAAATACCAACAAGATATTAAGCTCACCAATTTCATAAATAATATATGTTTATTAGCCACTAACTCCTAATCTATCTACCATTTCAGTTATTCACATAATTTCTGAATCAAACAGCCAGACTAAAAGCACTCCATCAACTAATCATATACTAAAAGAAAAATAAACAGTGGACACCCCACACACACCTTGTGCACTAAGGTGGTGTTTGGTTCAGAAAAATATGATGCTAGGTACAATCAAATACCACAAGCTGGTCACTAAGTACCAATGATTCTGCTACTCTTCTTCCTCTGCTCAATGGTACCAACAATGGTTCTCTGTGCAACTTGCAACAATAACAAAAGAGAGATGAAGTCAGGTCGCATGTACAGAGAGATGAAAATCCATACTGCGTGAGGTCTCCCCAAGTTCAGATGCTAAACTTCCTTAAGAGGAAATACAAGAATCTAGCCCGATGCTTATCTCACCAAGTCGGAGAAACCACTTCCTATGAAAGGTAAAAACTTGTTCAAGATACAGAATTTTGTTTTAGCCCATGATGTTGAATATAAAATCTCTTACGAGATCATCTTTGAACAACACTAAGGACAATGTAGAAACTTGCTAGACTTAATGAGTGATCCCTGCTCATTGAACATGTAACAATTCAGGCATAAACCATGTAAAATGCATCTGTTCCTTCTTTTTTAATATCAGGACAAACATGTGTACTTACACAACTAACGGTAATGAGACATTGTTCTCAAATCATATGTACAGATCCAGTTCGGCCTCCACATGAAGCTGCAGAGTTGTCCCTGCCACATGCGTTCTACGGAAGATCCCCACTGCCGGAGCTCCAACATGCCTCTAGGAGAGAGAGAGAGAGAGAGAGAGAGAGAGAGAGAGGAGTTGTACCTCAGACGCACGCTGCTTACAAGTTGAAGCAGCCACGGACGGACGAGCGCTGGGCGCGATGGCGGGCAGGACGGAACTTGTGGGCGCTGGCGGACGGCAGAGATGGCGCGGGCGGAGATGGATGGGCATGGCGGAGCGGGCGCAGGCGTGCCAGGAGGCACGGACGGCGCGCGGCGCAGGCAGTTAGGACGGCGCGGGCGGCGCGGGCAGAGGCGGTGACGGCGCGAGGCGGCGCAATGCAGGCGTGGACGGCACGGGGCGGGCGCAGGCGGCAGGATGGCGTAGCGGAGCTCGTGGGACGGCCTGGGGAACGACCGGCGGGAGGCATGGGGCGGCGGTGGAATGGCTGGGATCTAGGGATTTGGCGGCGTGGCTGGGGGGAAATGCTAGGGATTTGGCCCTTCGTGGGGATTGAAGTGATTTGGGAAAAAAACATTTCGCAGGCAGGGCCAGACTTCGCGCTAAAATTTTGGCCGTTCGCGCGTGAGGCCCATTTAGCCTCTGACTGTTGGTCGGGGTTATTTGCCGACCGATGGTCCATGGGCAATAAGGGAATTCCCAACCGACAGTTCGATGGTATATGTTTTATCATTCCCGACCGACGGTGTGTCACCGTAAATAATTTTCCCGACTCACAATCTGTTAGAAACTTTCATGGCCAATCGTGGGTCGGCAATAGTGACTTTTTCCCAACACACAACAGTAGGGAATTCTGGTGCATGGTGTAGTGGTAACCGACTCCATGTAAACCCTAGCCCTCTCCGGTGTCTATATAAACCGGAGAGGATGGTCCTTAGAAGGCCGATCACATTTACAATCATACCATCATAGGCTAGCTCTTAGGGTTTAGCCTCTACGATCTCGTGGTAGATCTACTCTTGTACTACCCATATCTCAATATTAATCAAGCAGGAAGTAGGGTTTTACCTCCATCGAGAGGGCCCGAACACAGGTAAACATCTGTGTCCCTTGCTTCCTGTTACCATCAGCCTTGACGCACAGATCGGGACCCCCTACCCGAGATCCGCCGGTTTTGACGCCGACATTGGTGCTTTCATTGAGAGTTCCTCTGTGTCATCGCTGCGGGGCTTGATGGCGCCTCCAATCGTCAACAACACGGTCCAGGGCGAGATTTTTCTCCCCGGACAGATCTTCGTGTTCGGCGGCTTCGCACTGCGGGCCAACTCACTTGGCCATCTGGAGCAGATCGACAGCTACGCCCCTGGCCACCAGATCAGGTTCGGAAACTTGAACTACACAGCGGATATTCATGGAGACTTGATCTTCAACGGATTTGGGCACAGCACCGAGCGTGCCGGATCCACGACGAGCACGGCCTAGACCTGCTGTCGGACAATGCTCGGGATATCACCCCTGCAGTAGCCCCGGATCTAAATCCGGGGCAGGTTGTGTTTCCCAAGGACGGAGGGGTGGACCCCGCCCCGCAGGCCGCATACCCATCGGCGCTGGAGCCGAACATAGGTCTCTCCTCTGCGGAGGCCTGTAACCCCGGGCCCCCGGACTCGTATCCGGTCATTGGTTCCGGTCCACACACTCTCGAGCCAGTCAAGCCAGGTTGGGCGCCGGTAATGGAGTTTACCGCTGCGGACATCTATCAGCACTCGCCCCTTGGCGACATGCTGAACTCATTGAAGTCTCTCTCTTTGTCAGGAGACTCCGGGCCAAACTATGTCTGGCTCGAGTGGGAAGTGGGCGACGAGGGAATTCGCTGCCCACCCACCACCCACTTCATTGCCACGGTCGATGATTTAACCGACGTGCTTGACTTCGACTCCGAAGACATCGATGGTATGGACGACGATGCAGGAGACACACAGGAGCCGCCGCCCACAGGGCGGTGGACATCCACCTCCCCACACGATATATACATGGTGAACACTCCTAGAAGGACGGCAAAGCATACCAATAGAGAATGTCGAATCCTCATGATAAATCGGCCGGTCGTGTGTCGGAAACAATGAGGGAGGCGTCTGCTCAAGAGACCCCCCCAGAACATACAAATACGACCGATCGGCCCTGACCACACCAATCGCAGCAATTCAATTACAGTACCCCTACACCTAAGTAGTCCTGGGGCTCCATAACGTATACAGCCTCCACGAGTATGAAGCCACAAACAACATCTTTTAAAAGATGTCGGGTGCAAAGGCCAAGTTTTATTGGCCCACCATTCTAACAGGTGTCTTCGGATCACCAAAAAATGTTGCGCCAAAGAGTAATCCTTTGGCACCTTCCCCTCATGCGGTAATCTACCGTATGTTAACGGGATGAACCACGTTGACTAAATTCCACGTGATAAACTATTAGGCCAACACCGTGATATAACCGCACTTATAAGCAAGGCGAACCCGCCCTTAGAGCGGAAATCATACAACAAGAAACAGCGAGCCACGCATGCCTGTCAAAATTTTGATACGGCAGCCAACTATTCGGACACCCACTAATGAGTCCGCGCTACTTCACGGTATAACGGCTAGGTCTACCAGGGTCCGATAAGGAACTCTTGAACCAACCACAAGAGGACACTCAGCTCCCTCCAAGCATTTGCCTTTACATACTAACATTGACGCAGAACAGGATCGTTGGCGCGGAATCAGCTCGGACACACAATGGAAGGAACATACAGGTAGAAGGCAGTCCGGATTCCTTCCTGGCCCACTCACCCCTCCAGTCCGACGATCACAGTTCCGCCAAAAAACACATCTTTTCATATATCATACTCATATGCATAGACATACCATCCTACTACAATGCGTAGACTTGAATAAACACTTACCAATCACCATTTATCACCGATGCCTCTTTGCCAAAAATGGTAGCCACGCTTCGTACTATGCCCTGTTATGCCAGGGGCTTCACAGTGCGGCAATAAAGTCCAACCACCTTTTCGGTCGCTCGGCACCCCGAACTTATAGCACTATATGCATCAACTCTGAATCATGTCTTGGGTCATTGGTTGGGTTTGCCCGGCTCCCATGTTTTGGTACCTTACGTTCCGTTCTATCAGCTAAGGTAGCGCGGGGAGAACTACTGTGATTGTGTCCCGGTTCAGCCGGACGAGCACCTCAGTAGAGAAAGCCGAAAACCGACTGTCATGATGTAGCGAGAGCTGGTCAGCTGTTCGAGAGGTTGTAAAATCCTTAAAGATTTATTCCGCACAACGCCATTATAAATGCATAGTGCGAAGGATCGGTATCCTGATCAGGCGCCAATAGAACCCCTGGCTCGGCCTTCCGAACACTAGGGGTTGCACCGACCATACTCGAATTCCTATGGCGAAGTGAGAGTAATAAAGCCTTATAGTCCGATTGCCTCATTCGTGGTGAGAAACACCTCCTTAAAAGGACCCAACTATGGGATAAAGAGCGTTCAGATATACCCCGAACACCCCCGTATTCTTTTTTTACGTGGGGGCAGAAGCCGACGACTGGCCAACTCTCGGGATTTGCATACAATAAACAGCCGCGCAGGAAGAACACATGTTCAAACAAAACAGGCAATATATAATAAAAATGCCACCATCCCATATTACAAAAAGCGGCACGAATGCCCTCAGGGAAACATTATGTCTTTTGCACACTTATCCGCCACAAGGCGGGCCCCTCTCAGTACACCTTCATAGTACTGCTCGGGCTTGCAATGCTCCCTACCCTCCGGCTGCCCCTCAGTCATCAGCTTCTCCGTGTCAAGCTTCCCCCAATGCACTTTTGCACGGGTGAACGCTATGCGCGCGCCTTCTATGCAAACTGATCGCTTGATAGCATCAAGCCGAGGACAGGCGCCTACAATCCGCTTCACGAGTCCGAAGTAACTGTTTAGAATGGGCTCCGCAGGCCACAGCCGGACAACCAAGTCTTTCATGGCTACTTTGGCCGCCTGGTGCAGTTCGACCAGCTGTTTCAGCTGATCGACAAAAGGCACCGGATAGTTCGGCGCCAAATACTGTGACCAGAAATCCCTCTCCACAGACTTCTTCTCCTCGGTCCGGTAAAATTGGGTGGCATCTGATATGCTGCAAGGCAGATCCGCAAACGCCCCTGTAAAAACAAGAATTCAGCTTATCGCTTAGAGTTCTCCCCACTACCATATAAACATGGCCATGAATTCAACAGGCCTTACCAGCCGCAACTTTCCCAAGGCGTCCCAGAATGTCTGTCAGACAAAGCAACTCGGGCCTCTTCCCGAGCATCTTCCGCAGCTTGCAGAGCTTGGGCGAGTTTGGATTCTTTCCCTATTAGACTCTCCTCCAAGCCCTCGCCTTTCTTCACAGCCTCCCGGAGCTCTCGCTCGACTGTGATAACCCTGGCCTCGTGTTCTTCACGAAGTGCATGTTCGGCGGCCGCCTTTTCGCTGGCATCAGCCACAGCCGTCTTTAGTGCCTCGTATTCGGCACTCGCTCCTAGAGCGTACCATACAGTTGCTATTCGTTAGGCACAATTACTCATTCATGCCAACCTCAAGACACTGTTTTCAACATACCTTGCTGGTCTTCCAACTGCTTCTTCACACAGCCAAGTTCCTCTTCGGCCCACGCAAGGCTCTGCTTCAGTTCGGACACTTCCACATTATGAGCGGTTGTCCTCTCTGCAGATGCATGTTTTCACAAAAAGGGGTATACGTCATTCACATAGGCTCCTGCGAATGCAGAGGAATTGATCCCCTACCCGGCTCCCTTTCCTACGCCGGACAGTGTATCAGGGGCTACTACTCATATTATGGTGATTCTTCAAAGGTTTCTCAGGAAGCATACCTCAAAAGCCTTTATAAGGCCAAGGCAGGACTCGTTCAGCCCGCTCTCGGCGGACTAAATCTTTTCAACCACCGCACCCATTAGGGTCCGATGCTCATCAACGATAGACGCGTTCTTTAACGCTGTTGACAGACCGCCTGGCGACTCTGCTTGGACGGAGGTCGCCGACGGAGTAGGCAAGCCTCCCATCGTCGAAGGTGGATGCTCGCCCAATCCGTGAGCCTTAGAGGTCTCCTGGACGCTATCCGGCTATAGGCCGAACACAAGATCGCCCCCGCTATCGGCACACCCAGGGGCCATCGCTCCCATGTGTCCAGCTCCAGGGATATGCCCCCCCCCCCCAGGGCTGGGTCCGGTTGAGACGACACCTCAATGTTGTGCCTGGGCTTTGGGGAAGGGGCCTCGGGAGGCGTCCGAGTTCAGCGAATCCTCCGATGAGGATTGTCCGGCGCAAGACCTGGCCGGACTGTGCAAAATATGGCAACAGTTAAAACTACTACACCTAAAAATGGTCCCGGACGCATATGTGTGTTCAGGTTTCGTATACTTACGACTTCTCGTGGGCTGGGCACAGGATCCCACTCCGGGCTGCTATCGGCGGCCGGGGTGGATGCCTTTGGAAGGGAACCTTTCCCCCTCTTGGGCGAATCGGCTTCCAGGAATGTGGAGGCCGTCCTTGTAACGCCCTCGATGCGGCTATATCTCCCACGTGTCGAGGCACGACTTAGAGGCATAACCGCATTGAAAGCAATGTCGCAAGTGAGGTAATCTTCACACAACCCATGTAATACATAAGGGAAAGAGATACATAGTTGGCTTACAAATGCCACTTCACACAATACATAAATAAACATCCATCATTGAGTACACTCAAGGTCCGACTACGGAACCAAAATAAAGAAGATACCCCAAATGCTACACAGATCCCCGATCGTCCCAACTGGGCACCACTACCGATCATCGTGAAAAGACACATAGTAACGACCACGTTCCTCGTCGAACTCCCACTTGAGTTCGGTTGAGTCACCTACCGGCATCGTCGGAACTCGCAACTGTTTTGGGAAGTATCTGTGAGTCACGAGGACTCAGCAATCTCACACCAGCGAGATCAAGACTATTTAAGCTTATAGGAAGGACAGAGTAGTATAGTGGAGCTGCAGCAGCGACTATCATATATGGTGGCTACTTCGCAAAAGAGAGCGAGAAGAGGAGCAAAGCACGGTCGTGAAGCTAATAGCGATCAAGAAGTGATCCTGAACTACTTACGCCGACATAACTCCAACACCGTGTTCACTTCCGGACTCACCGAGAAGAGACCATCACGGTTACACACCTTGATTGATGTGTATTTTAATTGAGGTCAACTTCGGGTTTTCTACAACCCGGACATTAACAAATTCCCATCTCGCCTCATAACCGCGGGCACGGCTTTGAAAGATATTACCTGCAGGGGTGTCCCAACTTAGCCCATTATAAGCTCTCACGGTCAACGAAGGATATTCCTTCTACCGGAAGACCCGATCAATCTCGAATCCCGGACTACAAGACATTTCGACAGCAATAAAACAAGACCAAAAAGCCACCCGGTTGTGCCGACCAATCCCGATAGGAGCTGCACATATCTCGTTCGCAGGGCACATCCAGATGAGACAGGATACGAGAAAAAACAAGACTCGAGATTACCCGTGGTGGCCCAAGAAGCGGCTCGGTTCGGGCCAGCACTCGAAGGAGCACCGTCCGGGGGGTTAAGATAAAGATGACCCTCGGGCTCGCGAAAACCCGGGGGAAAAAGGCTTATGTGGCAAATGGTAAGACCAATGTTGGGCGTTGCTGGACGAGTCTTATTCAAAGCGAACTGTCAAGGGGGTCCCATAAATCACCCAACCGTGTAAGGAACGCAAAATCAAGGAACATAACACCGGTATGACGGAAACTAGGGTGGCAAGAGTGGAACAAAACACCCGGCATAAGGCCGAGCCTTCCACCCTTTACCAAGTATATAGATGTATTAATTATAGCAGATATATATTGTGATATCCCCAACAAGTAAACATGTTCCGATCAGGAACAACATCTCCATGTTCCAACAAGGAACAACTTCAGCTTCACCTGCAACTAGCAACGCTATAAGAGGGGCTGAGCAAAGCGGTAACATAGCCAAACAACGGTTTGCTAGGAAAGGATGGTTAGGGGCTGACATGGCAATATGGGTGGCATGGCATAGCAAGTGGTAGGCATCGCAGCATAGGCATAGCAAAAGAGCGAGCATCTAGCATAGCAAAGATAGAAGTGATTTCGAGGGTATGGTCATCTTGCACGAAATCCCGCAAGGAAGAAGAACGAGTCCATGAAGAAGACAAACGGATGTAGTCGAGCGAATCCTCACAACTCCGAACGAAACCGAAGCTAACGAAGAAGCAAACCGGAAAGAAGCAAACAACATGGTAAACACACAAGCATAATCATGGCATGATGCACAAACAAGTATGATGCATGTCCGGTTTAATGATTCATGGCATGGCAATATGCACAAACAACACTACAAGTTAAGTGGAGCTCAATATGCAACGAGTTGCATATTGACTTAAACACCACATCAATTATTTAGTTCACTCTCGGTTAGGCTACCAAACAATATTAAATGTTGTTAAACATGGCAAGAGGTGAAGCATAAGTAAACTAACTATTTAGGCAAATTTAAATGAGGCCGGAAATAACAAACAACAATTCCGAAATCCCCATATGCATATTTCGAATTTGCTACTGTTCTGCCCTAAACACAATTTTAATGTTATTAAGCAGCAAAATAAAGTGCACCAAGTTAATCTATGCATTTTTCCACCCCATTTACATATATAATTTATTTAAATCCGAGCTACGGTTATTTAGTTATGAAATAAATCATTTTAACATGGCATTTAAGCAAATTAATGCAAACAACAATTATAAACATTTAAATGTTGTTATCATGATGCGGATGACATGTGCAGGTTTTATGCAATTTTTATGAAAACGTTGACAAGAGCATTATGAAGCATTTGGTCACCATGGCGAACGAAGGGTGCCACGGCGGCGAAACGAAAATGATGCCACGGCAACATTTCGGTTCCGTAGCTCATGGAGATATCGGTGCAAAAGAAAGTGCGACGGAAGCGAGTTGAGCAAGATGGTGGGGTGTTCCGGTTACCGGGTTCCCACGAGACGATGGCATGGCAACGAGGAGGAACAAGCGAGCGACAATTTCGGACACGGTGCAAACGGGCATCTCATACGACATATGCATTCGTTCCACGGCGGTCGTTCTCGGCGGTTATACCTTTGAAGCGTGCGTCGGGCGGAATGCGTTTCAGAGAGGGAAGTAGACGTTCTCGCGATGATCGTCGAGGGAAGTAGTCGTTCACGGCGACGGTAGAGGTACTCGCGATCTTGGCAACGGTAGTCGTACATGTCCGGAGAGGAACTTGTCGTATCCATGTAGTCGAACTTGGCGATCCGAAGGGGTACTTGGTGAATCCACGTAGTCGCATTACTGTGGTCGTGTGTAGTCGCATTTCGGTGTCCTCGGGGCATCGGCTGTAGTCGTGGTACTTGCCGATTCCAAAACGTTCATCGGTAGTGGAACTTGGCGCTTGAGGTTCGAATACCGGGTCGGACGTGCAGCCGTACATCGTCAAACTTGGCGATCCGGGTCGAGTACTTGGCGAGTCCGCACGTAGAGGTACTTGGCGAAAAATCCTGGAGACGATGTGTCCGTGTCACGGTTCTTGGCGGCGTTCTTGCTGGTCCAAAGGAAGCAAGACAGAGGCCGGGCGGCAGGGACTTGGCGTTGGTCGATGCGGGCGAAGCGAGGCGCATCCTCCTCCCCGCCGAACGAAGCAGAGGCGGGCAGGGGGCTTGGACAGCGACGCAGACTCGACAACATCTTGGCGCGGGCGCTGTGCCGTGGCCTCGGAGTTGGCGGAGAGGACGACTTCGGGCAGCGGGATGACGCGAGGTCGCTGGGACGGAGGACGGCGAGCTTGGCGGCGAGGACGTCGCCGAGGAGGAGCGAGGCCGTGACCCTAGGGCGCCGAGATGGAGGCAGGGCCGGACGCCGACGGCAAGGGCGACGCTGGAGGTTGTCGACGCGCCAACGCTTCGGTTTGCCTCGATGAGGTCAACGAGGGAAGGGGCGCGGCGGAGAGGATGGGGCCATGCGCGGGGTGGCCCTCCTGGGGGTCGCCGACAGCGGCGGGTGGCGATGGGGACGCGGGGGAGAAGGAAGGGCGAGGCCTTGGGCGGAGGCGGAGGCACGAGGACCTCCTGTTTCATGGCGGCAGAGGGGATCGAGACGAGGGGAGCTCGATCGGCAAGGTTGGAGGGAGATGGGGTCGGTCAAGGGCGCCATGAGAGGCGTGCTTTCGAGAGGAGGGTTCGGGCTGTGGGGAGGAAGGAGCGGAGGCGAGGGGATCGGGCGGGAAAAGCGTGGTGGCGGCGGAAGGGAACGAGGGGATGGAGATCGAGCGGAGGCTGGGCTAGGGTTAGAGGCCTAGAGGGCGCGGCTGGGCCTTGGGCCGGCTGGGTTAGAGCTGGGCCTAAGAGGCCGGCTAGGCACTCTTCTCCCTCTCTCTATTCTTTAAATTAACAGAGAACTGGAAGAAAGGAAAAGAGAGAAGAAAAGGTTTAGAGGAAGAATTTGGGCATGCGGGTAATTTTCCGAGCTCACAAAAATATGAGCAATTTAACAAAAATGGCCCGAGGATTTTTAGAGAATGTAAAATCCACACATGTTGAATTTAACTCAGACAAGTTTGGATTTCGAAACCCATTCGAATGAACTCCAAATGGGTTGAAATTATAGGAGATGACCCTACACATTAGATTTGATTTATGGGCTGATTTGGAACATTTGTGGATAAAGTAAAATTGCAACACAATTTTACTAAAAAGGCACCAAAGGAAGAAAAGAAGTTGAGTTGGATAAAAAGGAAATTTGAAGAACCGCGCAAATGTGTTATGGAATGGTTTAATATAGCTCCTAAATATTGGGAGGATATGTTATAAAGAGAAATCACCATTGTGAATATCCCTCGATTTAAATGGAACGAAAATCCATACGATTTATTTAGTTGAGTTTTAAAAATTAATGATATGATGGCATGATGACATGATGCAATGCCAGAGATGACATGATGAATGCACAAACAAAACAAATCACACGACAAAACTCGGAAACCCTGGAAGGCAACTGAAACTCCGGTCTTGGGGCGTCACAGTCCTCTTCTTCCCCCCACCGGAGGGAGGCTCGTCCTCCTCTGCTTCCTCCTCTTCGTCTTCTGAAGAAGGATCGTCGGCAGAATCTTCGGATGCGGTGTCCGAAGCCTCACGACGACGGAGGCCACTCCGGGTCCTTTTGACCTTCTTGGAGGCCTCCTTCTTTGGCGCCTTGTAGGGCGCGAGGACTAGCATCTTCGCAAGAAGAGGTCTGGCCGGTTCCTCCGGCAGCGGGGTCGGGCAATGTATCCACTCCACCTTCCTTGTCCATCCCTGGGGTCATGATAAAATGCGATGAAGATGCCGCCCTCAGGACATACTAACTGAAGCATGGATGGACGGAGTACAGTTATGACTTACCGGGCTTGCGAGATGCGACGATTGGTATCCATGGTCCGCGGCGGAGTCCGACCATGATTTGCCGGACTTGAAGAGCACCTTCCAGATGTCCTCATGGGAGGAATCATAGAGCTCCAGGAGGGTTTGGTGCTCGGTTGGGTTGTACTCCCACAGATGGCAGGCTCGGCGCTGGCAAGGGAGGACCAGGCGAACTAACATCACCTGGACTACGTCGACAAGTTTGACGTCCCTGTCGACCTTACTTTGAATGCGCGTCTGGAGCAGCGATAGCTCATCAGACGAGGACCAGTTCGGGCCCTTCTTGGGCCAGGAAGTGAGCCGCAGTGGGGCTCCAGATCTGAACTCTGGAGCTGCCGCCCACTTTTTGCCGCGTGGTTCAGTGATATAGAACCACTGCTGCTGCCACTCCTTGACGGAGTCGTTGAAGGCACCCTTCGGCCAAACGACTTTGGGCATCTTGCTCACCATGGCACCGCCGCACTCGGCGTGGTCGCCACTCACCACCTTGGGCTTCACATTGAAAATCTTCAGCCACAGGCCGAAGTGAGGTGGAATCCGGAGAAAAGCCTCGCACACGACGATGAACGCCGAGATATTGAGGAAGGAGTTGGGGGAAAGATCATGAAAATCGATCCCGTAGTAATACATCACTCCACGAACAAATGGGTGAAGGGGAAACCCGAGCCCGCGGAAAAAATGGGGAAGGAACACGACTCTCTCGAAAGGTTCCGGAGTGGGGACGACATGTCCCGCCGGTGGGAGACGGTGGCCGATCTTCTGGGCGAGATACCCGGCTCCCCGGAGCTTCTTGATGTCCTTCTCCTGGATGGTCGAGGCCATCCATCGGCCTCCCGCTCCGGATCCGGACATCTCTGGGAAACCCCTCTTCGATAGAGGAGAGGAGTACTTGGGCGTTAGGACTCGAGCAGAGGGGAATGAGCTAACGGAAGGAGAAGGCGTGGGTAAAGAGAAAGAGACCTTACCTCTTTATAGGCGCGGTAAATGCTTTTTGTGCCTCCCCACTTGCCTGGTGGAACCCGTCTGCCTCCCACTCGCCGCGATTAGCGGTACGGTTGGATTACCCATACCCGCATTGATGAGAATCCCGTGATAAGGGGACACAATCTCTGCTTCGACAACGCGCCCAGGAAACCGCATCGCAACTTACGATGAGGCTGGATATGGTAAGACAGTTCGAATAGTTATCCAGTCATAATGACACATCGCGTCGTCTCAAAAATTGTCAGCAGATTGTATTTGTGGAACATCATTCTCTCTACAGCGGTATGTGAAGATTATTTTATGGATCCGGACACGGTCTAAGTGTTCGACGATTATTTTGGAGTATTTGGAGAAGGAACCCGCCCTGCAATGCCGAATACAAGACTACGCGCCGGACTCATCGTCATTGAAGCCTGGTTCAGGGGCTACTGAGGGAGTCCTGGATAAGGGGGTATCCGAACAGCCGGACTGTATACATCGTCCGGACTATTGAAGCGTGAAGATACAAGACTCAAGACTTCGGCCCGTTTCCGGATGGGACTCTCCTTGGCGTGGAAGGCAAGCTTGGCGATCTGAATATTGTGTTTTCTTCCTTATAACCGACTCCATGTAAACCCTAGCCCTCTCCGGTGTCTATATAAACTGGAGAGGATGGTCCTTAGAAGGCCGATCACATTTACAATCATACCATCATAGGCTAGCTCTTAGGGTTTAGCCTCTACGATCTTGTGGTAGATCTACTCTTATACTGCCCATATCTTCAATATTAATCAAGCAGGAAGTAGGGTTTTACCTCCATCGAGAGGGCCCGAACCTGGGTAAACATCTGTGTCCCTTGCTTCCTTACCATCAGCCTTGACGCACAGATCGGGACCCCCTACCCGAGATCCGCCGGTTTTGACACCGACACCCACCCTAGGGCGCGACCCCCTGTCTTGCCGCTGCCTCATGGACCCCCCTGACGTGAAACCGACGCCAAAAATTCTTATAAATCCCGAAATCCCCAGAAAGAAACCTAGATCGGGAGTTCCGCTGCCGCAAGCCTCTGAGTCCTCGAAAAACCAATCTAAGCCCATTCCGGCACCCTGCCAGATGGGGAATTCATCACCGGAGGCCATCTTCATCATCCCGACGGCCACCATGACGAGGAGGGAGTAGTTCACCCTCGGAGCTAAGGGTATGTACTAGTAGCTATATGTTTGATCTCTCTCTCTCTCTCTCTCTCTCTCTCTCTCTCTCTCTCTCTCTCTCTCTCTCTCTCTCGTGTTCTTGATTTGGCACGATCTTGATGTACCACGAGCTTTGTTACTATAGTTGGATCATATGGTGTTTCTCCCCTCTATCTTCTTGTGATGAATTGAGTTTTACCCTTGTGGTTTCACTATTATCAGATTGAATGCTTTTATGGATTTGAGAACCCTTGATGTATGTCTTACGTGGGATACCCGTGGTGACAATGGGGTGTTCTATTGATTCACTTGATGTATGTTTTGGCATTCAACTCGCGGATTCCCGAGGTGACATTGGGGTAATCTATGCATAGGGGTTGATGCACGTTTTCATCCATGTTTCTCGGTAGAAATCTTGGGGCACTCTTTGAGGTTCTTTGTGTTGGATTTAATATTATGAATCTGAAGTTGTTTGATGCATATCGTATAATTGACCCACAGATACTTGTGGTGACATTTGGAGTATCTAGGTGACATTAGGGTTGATTGATGTGTATCATATGGTGTTATTTTACTATGAACTCTAGGGCTGTTTGTGACACTTATAGGAATAGCTCAATGGATTGATCGGAAAGAATAACTTTGAGGTGGTTTCGTACCCTACAAGCAATTTCATCTTATGTTCTCCGCGATAGGAACTTTGGACTGACTCGTTGTTGCACGTTGAGGGATTATTATGTGATCCAAATATGTTATCATTGTTGAGAGACTTTGCACTAGTGAAAGTATGAACCCTAGGCCTTGTTTTCAAGCATTGATGCCGTTTTCGCTCACTTTTACTACTTGCTACCTTGCTGTTTTTATTTATTCAGATTATAAAAATATATTTCTACCATCCATATTACACTTGTATCACCATCTCTTCGCCGAACTAGTGCACCTATACAATTTTCCATTGTATTGGGTGTGTTGGGGACACAAGACTCTTTGTTATTCGGTTGCAGGGTTGTTTGAGAGAGACCATCTTCATCCTACACCTCCCACGGATTGATAAACCTTAGGTCATCCATTTGAGGAAAATTTGCTACTGTCCTACAAAACTCTGCGCTTGGAGGCCCAACACGAGTCTACAAGAAGAAGGTTGCATAGTGGACATCAAGCTCTTTTCTGGCGCCGTTGCCGGGGAGGTGAGTGCTTGAAGGTATATCTTTAGATCTTGCAATTGAATCTTTTAGTTTCTTTCTTTATCACTAGTTTAGTCCATAAAATAAAACTACAAAAAAATGGAATTGAGGTTGCCTCATATGCTTCATCTTTTTAATGTCTTTTGTGAAAATGATGGTTCAGAAAATTGTGCCAAAGTGTTAGAAGAAGAAGTCGATAAAATGTTTGGCACTAAATCTTTGAATGATGGGCATGATTGCAATGTTGTTAGTATGAATTCTTTGAATATCCATGATGCTAATGATATGCAAAGCCACAAGCTTGGGGATGCTATGTTTGATGAAGATGATATTTTTAGTCCCCCAAGTTTTGATGGGCAAATTTATTATGATGATAGCATGCCTCCTATTTATGATGATTACATTGATGAACGTGGGTTTGGAGGGGTGTCAACTCTAGGTAATGATCTCACTTTTTTGGAGGGTGTTGAATCGTTTCACAATATTGATAAAAGTGGATTTGGAGAGTTCATGACTTTATTTAGTGATGAATCCACTATCTTGGAAGAGGTTTCAATTGATTATGACAACAAAGTTGCTCTCTATGATGATTATTGTGATGATGTGTATGCTATAAATAATAATGATAACCATGAAACTTTTCATCATGATTTTAATGTTCAAATTGATTATGTCAATCAATTATCTCGTGATACTTATTTTGTTGAGTTTGCTCCCATTACTATGAAGGAGGATAAATTTGCTTATGTTGAGAGTAATAAAAATTCTATGCTTTTAGATCATGAAAAGAATGCTTTATGTGATAGTTATATTGTTGAATTCATTCATGATGCTACTAAAAATTATTATGAGGGAGGAATATATGCTTGTAGGAATTGCAATAATATCAAGTTTCCTCTCTTTATGTTGAGAATCTTGAAGTTTTGCTTGTTCTACCTTCCTATGCTATTTGATTCTTGTTCTCTTAAATTGTTTGCTCACTAAATCCCTATGCATATAAAGTGGGTTAGACTTAAATGTGCTAGTCATATGCTTCATGATGCTCCCGTTATGTTTCAATTCTTTACTTCTTTGTGAGCATCATTGAAACCATCATGCCTAGCTAAAAAGGCATTAAAGAAAAGCGCTTGTTGGGAGACAAACCAATATTTACCCCTACTATTTTTGTGTGTTCAAATGATTCTTTATAGCTTTTATTCAATAAAGTTCCAAGTAAGACCTTTGGGATAGTTTGGAAGATTGTTGATTTGATCTTGTTGAAAAACAGAAACTTTTGCGCCCGGTAAAACAATTTTCAAAAATCACATATGCATGATTTTGATCTGAATTGTTTTACACCAGATTGATGTACAAATTACCCAGTATGTCCTAATGTTTCAGAATTTTTGGAGTTACAGAAGTATACGAAGTTTCCAGATTACTACACACTGCTCTGTTTTTGATAGATTCTGTTTTCATTGTGTTGTTTGCTTATTTTGATGAATCTATGGGTAGTATCGGAGGGTATGAACCATGGATAAGTTGGAATACAGTAGATGTAACACCAATATGAATTTAGAATGAGTTTACAATAGTACTTAAAAGTGGTTATTTGCTTTGTTTCACTAACCCATCTCACGAAGTTCCGCTATTTTTTGTGTGATCGAAGTTTTCAAGTTTTGGGTGAGCCATCGATATGAGGAGAATAAGGAGTGGAAAGACACTAAGCTTGGGGATTCCCAAGGAACCCCAAGGTAATATTCAAGGAATATCCAAGCAACTAAGCTTGGGGATGCCCCGGAAGGCATCCCCTCTTTTGTGTTCAACATTATCGGTAACCTCACTTGGAGCTATATTTTTATTCGTCACATGATATGTGTTTGGTTGGAGCGTCATTTTATTTTGTTTAGATTTGCTTGCTATTATTTATAATAAATTTTAGTATCTTTTATTTCAATAAAAGTGTCAAGGATAGCCTTCATCATGCACAATTTGCAAGTATATGAGTTGTTGTTTCAAAACAGAAAGTTTATCGCTATTGCAAAAATTCCCTAGAAAAGTCAGAATGTGATAAAATATTGAAATTTTGACACAACATGCAATGATAAATTATCTACAGTGTGGTAAATTTTTAGAATTTTTGGATTTAGGGAAGTATGATTCCTCTTGCCTCCTTTACAGATTGTTCTGTTCAGACAGATTGCTGTTATGTTTGCATTGTTTGCATATGTTTGTTTGTTTAATGATTCTATTTGAGGATAGGAGTCTTAAATATGCAGAATAATTTAGTATGCAATATCAAATAATAATTTTAGTGATTTTCTACAGTGAAGAATGATAAGGGTATGCGTTGATTTATACAAACTTATCTCACGAGTTCTTGTTGAGTTTTGTGTGAATGAAGTTTTTAAGATTTAGGGAAACCGTGATATGAGAGGAATTAAGGAGACACAAAAGCTCAATCTTGGGTATTCCCAAGGCATCCCTAATTAATATTTCAAGAAGTCTCAAGCATTTAAGCTTGGGGATGCCCCGGTTGGCATCCCACCTTTCTTCATCAACAATTATCGGTTAGCCTCGGTTGAGCCTAAGTTTTTGCTTCTTCACATTGGTTGTGCTATACTTTGAATGTCATTTTATTTTGTTTTTCTTGCTGTTTGAATAAAATATTAAGATCAAAATTTTCTTTATGAGAGAGAGAGTCCTCACATAGCTAAATAATTATTTGACTACTCATAGACCTTCACGTATATCTTTTTGTAGTAGTTTGTCATTTACTCACGTGCTTCACTTATATCCTATGAGTAAATGGTTGAATGAATTGAATATCATAAATATGAAATTATATATGTTTCATATGCTTATACCGTGGGGAGTAATGGCTTCACATATAAGAAGTATAGGTGGTAAATTTATTGAAAGTTTGCAAACATAGTATTGGTCACTTAAACAATTCATGAAAGAATATTGAAGGAAGAGAGGTTTCACATATAAACATACTATCTTGGACATCTTCTATGATTGTGAGCCCCATTAAATATTTTCAAACTTGAGCAAATTAGTTGAAGTTGAACAAGGAAGACAACATAATGAGTTATGCTCTGGTATATTTGTATAGAAGTTATATTGTTATGGATCCTCCAACATGTGGTGCTTGCTATTTAGAATCATTTGCTAGCCAAAATTTCTATACTAAGCAGGAATACTGCTTGTGCATCCAAAATCCTTGAACCAAGTTTATTCCATGAGTGTCCACCAAATCTACCTATATGCAGTATTTACCTGCCGTTCCAAGTAAATTCGCATGTGGCAAACTCTAAACCTTCAAATAATAATCTATTTTGTATGCCTGAATCGCTCGTGTAGCGACTAGGGGCTGTCAGTATATTCCATGCTAGGTGGGTTATTCTCACGATGAGTGTTGATTCACTTATCATTCATGAGAAAGTGGTTGGTAATTGGGATGCCTAGTCCTATGATAAAAATATAAAAAACAATATCACAAATAATTAAAAAAACTCCCCCATGAAAGTTTTTGGTATGAACGGTACCTGTTGTTTCGGATCAACCATGGAGCGTGATTGTTGGTGGAGAGGGAGTAAAAACTTTTCCATTCTGTTTGGGAGCCGCCTATAACGTGTCTAGCAAGGAAGATAGTGAGAACTCTCGGTCGTTACATTGACAACGAAAGCATACTTCTCAAAATTATATTCATCTCTGTTTTAAAAGCTTCGAGCTCTAGCACCTCTGCAAATCCCTACTTACCTCTGCAAAGGGCCTATCTTTTACTTTTTTGCAAGAGTCAGTAGTATTCCTTCTCATTCCAACCTACTATTTAGTTGGCAAGCATCATGTGATGGGGAAAGATCTAAGCATATATGGCCATTCAAATATATTTGATCATGAATTATTATTGTTGACAATTATCTATATGATAAATAAGTTGGGACGTGAAACATTAAGCCCCTATCTTTCTCTGTGTTCAATGGATGTTATTTGTTCTGAAAATATGCTTTGAGTGGTAGCAATCATGGAAGACTATATGATAGTTGATTATGTGGAATTTGCTAAATCAAAGCTCTTACATAGACCCTTCCTGAAAATAAGATGAATTGCAATTGTTTGATGGCTGAGAACATAGTTTGTTAGTTTTCAAGAAAGTTTATGGTCTATACTTTAACATGTGAATAGCTTGTTACTTGATCATGAGAAGTTTTATGAGATGAGCTATTGTTTATGATATATAATAATGCTATAAAAAGTGGTTGAAATTATCATTGATCGAACTTGTGCACTTTATAGCATTCACACTTCATAAATTATTTCTTTTATCATTTACCTACTCGAGGACGAGCAGGAATTAAGCTTGGGGATGTTTATGCCATGTTTACAACAATTTTATATGATTTTGGTATGATTTGATTAGAACTAACCGTAGGGTTCGCACGCTTAACGCTCGATGACGATATAGTATTATATGAGTTATGTGATTTGGTGGACGAATGTTGTTCGGAGTCCCGGACGAGATCACGGACATGACAATGAGTCTCAAAATGGTCGAGAGGTAAAGATTGATATATAGGAAGATGGTATTCGGACATCGGAAGTGTTTCGGGGGGTACCGGGTACTTATCGGGTCACCGGAAGGGGTTCCGGGCACCCCCGGCAAAAGATATGGGACTTATGGGCCAAGAGGGGAAACAGACCAGCCACAAGGGGCTGGTGTGCCCCCCATATGGGTCATCCTAATGAGGAGAAGGAGAGGGGAGAAGGGAAAGGATAGTGTGGATTAGGATTCCCACTTCCTTCCCTCCCCCCCCCCTCTTTCCTTCCCCCTTGGGGAAACATGGCAGGGGGCGCAGGGCAAGGCAAGGCCCCTAGGGGCCGGCGTCCAGCCCTAGCACACCCAAATCAATGGTTAGCCGTGTGCGGCGCCCCCCTCCACCGTTTACTCCCACGGTCATATCTTCATAGTGCTTAGGCGAAGCCCTGCGCGGATCACTTCACCATCACCATCACCATGCCGTCGTGCTGACGAAACTCATCTACTACCTCGACGTCTTGCTGGATCAAGAAGGCGAGGGACGCCACCGAGCTGAACATGTGCAGAACACGGAGGTGTCATGTGTTCGATACTTGATCGGCTAAAGCACGAAGAAGTTCGACTACATCAACCGCGTTGTGAAACGCTTCCGCTTACGGTCTACGAGGGTACGTAGACACACTTTCCCCCTCGTTGCTATGCATCTCCATGGATAGATCATTGCATGTGTGTAGAAATTTTGTTGTTTTTCCATGCAATGATTCCCAACAAAGGGTATCGAGCTGTGTCTATGCGTAGATGATATGCACGAGTATAACACAAAGAGTTGTTGGCGGTGATAGTCATATTGCTTACCACCAACGTCTTATTTTGATTCGGCGGTATTGTGGGATGAAGCGGCCCGGACCAACCTTACATGTCCACGCACATGAGACCGTTCCCACCGACTGACATGCAACTAGTTTTACATAAAGGTGGCTGGCGGGTGTCTGTTTCTCCTACTTTAGTTGAATCAAATTTGACTGCGACCGGTCCTTGAAGAAGGTTAAAACAACAAACTTGACGAATCATCGTTGTGGTTTTTGTCGTAGGTAAGAACGGTTCTTGCTAGAAGCCCGTAGCAGCCATGTAAAACTTGCAACAACAAAGTAGATGACGTCTAACTTGTTTTTGTAGGGCATGTTGTGATGTGATATGGTCAAGACATGATGTGATAAACGTTATTGTATGAGATGATCATGTTTTTTAAGATATCAGGCAACCGGCAGGAGCCTTATGGTTGTCTCTTTATTGCATGAAATGCAAACGCCATGTAATCGCTTTACTTTATCGCTATGAGTTAACAATAGTTGTAGAAGCAATAGTTGGCAAGACGACCATGATGCAACGATGGGGATCAAGGTGTCGAGCCAGTGACGATGGAGATCATAACGATGCTTTGGAGATGGAGATCAAAAGCACGAGATGATGATGGCCATATCATGTCACATATTTTGATTGCATGTAGATGTTTATCTTTTATGCATCTTATTTTACTTAGTACGGCTGTAGCATTATAAGATGATCTCTTCACTAAATTTCAATGTAAAAGTGTTCTCCCTGAGTATGCACCATTGCTACAATTCGTCGTTTCGAGACACCACGTGATGATCGGGTGTGATAGACTCTATGTTCACATACAACGAGTGTAAGATGGTTTTTCACATGCAGAATACTTGGGTTAAACTTGACGAGCCTAGCATGTACAGACATGGTCTCGAAACACTAGAGACCGAAAGGTCGGATGTGAATCATATAGTAGATATGATCAACAAAGAGATGTTCACCATTGATGACTACCCCATCTCACGTGATGATCGGACATGGGTTAGTTGATTTGGATCACGTATCACTTAGATGACTTGAGGAATGTCTATTTAAGTGGGAGTTCTTAAGTAATTTGATTAATTGAAATTAATTTATCATGAACTTAGTCCTAATAGTATTTGCAGATCTATGTTGTAGATCAATAGCTCATGATATAGCTCCCTTATTTTTGATATGTTCCTAGAGAAAATAAGTTGAAAGATGATAGTAGCATTGATGCGGACTGGGTCTGTGATCTGAGGATTATCCTCATTGCTACACAGAAGAATTATGTCCTTGATGCACCGCTAGGTGACAGACCTATTGCAGGAGCAAATGCAGATGTTATGAACGTTTTGACAAGCTCGGTATGATGACTACTTGATATTTTAGTGTGCCATGCTTTACGGCTTAGAATCGGGACTTCAAAAATGTTTTGACACAGAGCATATGAGATGTTCCAAGAGCTAAAATTGGTATTTCAAACTCATGCCCATGTCGAGAGGTATGAGACCTCTGACAAATACTTTGCCTACAATATGGAGGAGAATAGCTCAGCCAGTGAGCATGTGCTCACAATGTCTGGGTACTACAATCGCTTGAATCAAGTGGGAGTTAATCTTCCAGATAAGATAGTGATTCACAAGAGTTCTCTAGTCACTATCACCAAGCTACTAGAACTTCGTAATGAACTATAATGTGCAAGGGATGACGAAAACAATTCCCAAGCTCTTCCCGATGCTGAAATCAACGAAGGTCGAAATCAAGAAAGAGCATCAAGTGTTAATGGTTAACAAAACCACTAGTTTCAAGAAAAAGGGCAAGGGACGGAAAGGAAACTTCAAGAAGAACAACAAACAAGTTGTCACTCCCATGAAGAAGCCCAAAGATAGACCCAAGCCTGAAACTGAGTGCTTCTACTGCAAAGTAAATGGTCACTAGAAGCAAACTGCCCCGAATACTTGGCGTATAAGAAGGATGGCAAATTGAACAAAGGTATATTTGATATACATGTTATTGATGTGTACTTTACTAGTGTTCATATTATTCCCTGGGTATTTGATACCGGTTCAGTTGCTAAGATTAGTAACTCAAAACAGGAGTTGCAAAATGAACAGAGACTAGTTAAGGGCGAGGTGACGATGTGTGCTGGAAGTGATTCCAAGGTTGATAAGATAACCATCTCATACTCCCTCTACCTTCGGGATTAGTGTTGAACCTAAATAAATGTTATTTGGTGTTTGCCTTGAGCATGAATATGATTGGATCATGTTTATTGTCATACGGTTATTCATTTAAGTCAGAGAATAATTGTTGTTCTGTTTACATGAATAAAACCTTCTATGGTCATACACCCAATGTAAATGGTTTATTGAATCTCGATCGTGGTGATCCACATATTCATAATATTGATGCCAAAAGATGCAAAGTTGATAATGATAGTGCAACATACTTGTGGCACTACCATTTTGGTCATATTGATGTAAAGCGCGTTAAGAAACTCCATACAAATTGACTTTTGGAATCACTTGATTATGAATCATGATACTTGCGAACCATGCCTCATGGGCGAGATGACTAAAACTCCATTCTCCGGAACAATGGAGCGAGCTAATGACTTACTGGAAATAATACATACCGATGTGTGAGGTCTGATGAGTATTGAGGCACGCTGTGGGTATCGTTATTTTTATGACCTTCACAAATGATTTAAGCAGATATGGGTATATCTATAGACTTAATGAAACACAAGTCTGAAACATTTGGAAAGTTCAAAGAATTTCAGAGTGAAGTGGAGATTCATCGTAACAAGAAAATAAAGTTTCTACGATCTGATCACGGAGGCGAATATATGAGTTACGAGTTTGGCCTTCATTTAAAACAATGTGGAATTGTTTCACAACTCACGCCACCTGGAACACCACAGTGTAATGGTGTGTCCGAACATCATAATCGTACTTTATTAGATAAGGTGTGATCTATGATGTCTCTTACCGATTTACCACTATCATTTTGGGGTTATGCATTAGAGATAGCTGCATTCATGTTAGGGCACCATCTAAATCCATTGAGACAACAACGTGTGAACTGTGGTTTGGGCAAGAAACCTAAGATGTCGTTTCTTAAAATTTGGGGTTGCGACACTTATGTCAAAATGCTTCAACCTAATAAGCTCGAACCCAAATCGGAGAAGTGCATATTCATAGGATACCCCAAGGGAACAATTGGGTACACCTTCCATCACAGATCCTAAGGGAACAATTGGGTCATTTCTAGGGAAGGAGTTTCTCTCGAAAGAAGTGAGTGGGAGGAAAGTAGAACTTGATGAGGTAAATGTACCTTCTCTCGAATTGGAAAGTAGTACATCAGAGAAAATTGTTCCCGTGATGCCTACACCAACTAGAGAGGAAGCTAATGATGATGATCATGAAACTTTAGATCAAGTTACTATTGAACTTCGTAGGTCGACCAGAGCACGACCCGCACCAGAGTGGTACGGTAATCCTATCCTGGAAGTCATGTTTCTAGACCAAGGAAAACCTACGAACTATGAAGAAGCTATGATGAGCCCATATTCTGACAGATGCCTTGAGGCCATAAAATCTGAGATAGGATCCATATACGAGAACAAAAGTGTGGACTTTGGTGGACTTGCCCGATGATCAGGAAGCCATAGAGAATAAATGGATCTTCAAGAAGAAGACTAGCGCTAATGGTAACGTTACTGTCTACAAAGCTCGACTTGTCGCAAAAGGTTTTCGACAAGTTCAAGGGTTTGACTACGATGAGACTTTCTCGCCCGTAGCGACGCTTAAGTCCGTCCAAATCATGTTAGCAATTGCCACATTTTATGATTATGAAATCTGCCAAATGTATGTCAAACCTGCATTCCTTAAATGGATATCTCAAAGAAGAGTTGTATATGATGCAACCAGAAGGTTTTGTTGATCCTAAAGGTGCTAACAAAGTGTGAAAGCTCCAACGATCCATCTATGGACTGGTGCAAGCATCTCAGAGTTGGAATATACGCTTTGATGAGGTGATGAAAGCATATGGTTTTATACAAACTTTCGGTGAAGCCTATATACAAGAAAGTGAGTGGGAGCTCTGTATCATTTTTATATTATATGTAGATGACATATTGTTGATTGGAAATGATATAGAATTTCTGGATAGCATAAAAGGATACTTGAATAAGATTTTTTTAATGAAAGACCTCGGTGAAGCTGCTTATATATTGGGCATCAAGATCTATAGAGATAGATCAAGACGCTTAATAGGACGATCACAAAGCTTGACAAAGTTTTGAAGAAGTTCAAAATGGACCAGTCAAAGAAAGGGTTCTTGCCTGTGTTACAAGGTATGAAGTTGAGTAAGACTCAAAACCCGACCACGACAGAAGATAGAGAGAATGGAAGTCATTCCCTATGCCTCAGCCATAGGTTCTATAAAGTATGTCATATGTTGTGTACTAGACCTATTTGTGTATCTTGCCATGAGTTTGGCAAGGGGGTACAATAGTGATCCAGAAGTAGATCACTGGACAACAGTCAAAATTTATCCTTAGTTACCTAGGAGGACTAAGGAAATATTTCTCAGGCATGGAGGTGATAAGAGTTCGTCGTAAAGGGTTACACCGATGCAAGCTTTGACACCAATTCAGGTGATTCAGAGTCTCAATCTGGATACATATTGATAGTGGGAGCAATTACCTAGAGTAGCACCATGCAGAGCATTGTAGACATAGAAATTTGCAAATATACGTACGGATCTGAATGTGACAGACCCGTTGACTAAACTTCTCTCACAAGCAAAACATGATCACACCTTAGTACTCTTTGGGTGTTAATCACATCGCGATGTGAACTAGATTATTGACTCTAGTAAACCCTTTGTGTGTTGGTCATATGGCGATGTGAACTATGGGTGTTAATCACATGACGATGTGAACTATTGGTGTTTAATCATATGGCGATGTGAACTAGATTATTGACTCTAGTGCAAGTGGGAGACTGAAGGAAATATGCCCTAGAGGCAATAATAAAGTTGTTATTTTATATTTCCTTATTCATGATAAAGGTTTATTATTCATGCTAGAATTGTATTGATCGAAAACTTAAATACATGTGTGAATACATAAACAAATACCGTGTCCCTAGTAAGCCTCTACTAGACTAGCTCGTTGATCAAAGATGGTTAAGGTTTCCTAACCATGGACATGAGTTGTCATTTGATAACGGGATAACATCATTAGGAGAATGATGTGATGGACAAGACCCATCCGTTAGCTTAGCATAATGATCATTCAGTTTTATTGCTATTGCTTTCTTCATGTCAAATACATATTCCTTCGACTATGAGATTATGCAACTCATGGATACCGGAGGAATACCTTGTGTGCTATCAAATGTCACAACATAATTGGGTGATCATAAAGATGCTCTACAGGTATCTCCGAAGGTGTTTGTTGAGTTGGCATAGATAGAGATTATGATTTGCCACTTCGATTATTGGAGATGTATCTCTGGGCCCTCTAGGTAATACACATCATAAGCTTGCAAGCAAATGACTAAGGAGTTAGTTATGACGTGATGTATTATGGAACAAGTAAAGAGACTTGTTGGTAACGAGATTGAACTAGGTATGGAGATACCGACGGTCGAATCTCGGGCAAGTAACATACCGATGGACAAAGGGAATTACGTATGTTGTCATAGCGGTTCGACTGAAGGAAATATGCCCTAGAGGCAATAATAAAGTTGTTATTTATATTTCCTTATATCATGATAAATGTTTATTATTCATGCTAGAATTGTATTAACCGGAAACTTAGTACATGTGTGAATACATAGACAAAACATAGTGTCCCTAGTATGCCTCTACTAGACTAGCTCGTTAATCAAAGATGGTTATGTTTCCTAACCATAGACATGTGTTGTCATTTGATGAAAGGGATCACATCATTAGGAGAATGATGTGATGGACAAGACCCATCCATTAGCTTAGCATTATGATCGTTATAGTTTCATTGCTACTGCTTTCTTCATGACTTATACATGTTCCTTAGACTATGAGATTATGCAACTCCCGAATACCGGAGGAACACCTTGTGTGCTATCAAACGTCACAACGTAACTGGTGATTATAAATATGCTCTACAGGTGTCTCCGAAGGTGTTTGTTGGGTTGGCATAGATGGATGTACGAACTATGAGGAAGCGATCCGCACCAGAGTGGTATGGTAATCATGTTCTGAAGTCATGTTACTAGACCATGATGAACCTACGAACTATGAGGAAGCGATGATGAGCCTAGATTCCGCGAAATGGCTTTAGGCCATGAAATCTGAGATGGGATCCATGTATGAGAACAAAGTGTGGACTTTGGTGGATTTGCCCGAAGATCGGCAACCCATAGAAAATAAATGGATCTTCAAGAAGAAGACTGACGCTGACAGTAATGTTACCATCTACAAAGCTCGACTTGTTGCGAAAGATTTTTGACAAGTACAAGGAGTTGACTACGATGAGATTTTCTCACCCATAGCGATGCTTAAGTCTGTCCGAATCATGTTAGCAATTGCCGCATTTTATGATTATGAAATTTGGCAAATGGATGTCAAAATTGCATTCCTGAATGGATTTCTGGAAGAAGAGTTGTATATGATGCAACCAGAAGGTTTTGTCGATCCAAAGGGTGCTAATAAAGTGTCCAAGCTCCAGCGATCCATTTATGGACTGGTGCAAGCCTCTCAGAGTTGGAATAAACGCTTTAATAGTGTGATCAAAGCATATGGTTTTATACAGACTATTGGAGAAGCCTGTATTTTCAAGAAAGTGAGTAGGAGCTCTGTAGCATTTCTAATATTATATGTGGATGACATATTGTTGATTGGAAATGATATAGAATTTCTGGATAGCATAAAGGGATACTTGAATAAGAGTTTTTCAATGAAAGACCTTGGTGAAGCTACTTACATATTGGGCATCAAGATCAATAGAGATAGATCAAGACGCTTAATTGGACAAAGCACATACCTTGATAAAGTTTTGAAGAAGTTTAAAATGGATCAGTCAACGAAAGGGTTCTTGCCTGTGTTACGTGTGAAGTTGAGTCAGACTCAATGCCCGACCACTACAGAAGATAGAGAGAAAATGAAAGTCATTCCCTATGCTTCAGCCATAGGTTCTATCATGTATGCAATGTTGTGTACCAGACCTGGTGTATGCCTTGCTATAAGTATAGCAGGGAGGTACCAAAGTAATCCCGGAGTGGATCACTAGACAGCGGTCAAGAACATCCTGAAATACCTGAAAAGGACTAAGGATATGTTTCTCGTTCATGGATGTGACAAAGAGCTCGTCGTAAATGGTTATGTTGATTCAAGCTTTGACACTGATCCAGATGACTCTAAGTCACAATCCAGATACGTATTTTTATTGAATGGTGGAGCTGTCAGTTGGTGCAGTTTCAAACAGAGCGTCGTGGCGGGATCTACGTGTGAAGCAGAGTACATAGCTGCGTTGGAAGCAGCAAATGAAGGAGTCTGGATGAAGGAGTTATATCCGATCTAGGCATCATACCTAGTGCATCGGGTCCAATGAAAATATTTTGTGACAACACTGGTGCCATTGCCTTGGCAAAGGAATCCAAATTTCACAAGAAAACCAAGCACATCAAGATACGCTTCAATTCCATCAGTCATCAAGTGTTGGAGGGAGACATAGAGATTTGCAAAATACATACGGATCTGAATGTTGCAGACCCGTTTACTAAGCCTCTTCCACGAGCAAAACATGATCAGCACCAAGACTCGATGGGTGTTAGAATCATTTCTTTGTAATCTAGATTATTGACTCTAATGCAAGTGGGAAAATGAAGGAAATATGCCCTAGAGGCAATAATAAAGTTGTTATTTATATTTCCTTATATCATGATAAATGTTTATTATTCATGCTAGAATTGTATTAATCGGAAACTTAGTACATGTGTGAACACATAGACAAAACATAGTGTCCCTAGTATGCCTCTAGTAAACTAGCTCGTTAATCAAAGATGGTTATGTTTCCTAACCATAGACATGTGTTGTCATTTGATGAACGGGATCACATCATTAGGAGAATGATGTAATGGACAAGACCCATCCGTTAGCTTAGCATTATGATTGTTACAGTTTCATTGCTACTGCTTTCTTCATGACTTATACATGTTCCTCAGACTATGAGATTATGCAACTCCTGAATACCAGAGGAACACCTTGTGTGCTATCAAACGTCACAACGTAACTGGGTGATTATAAAGATGCTCTCACTACTAGGGAAAACCTTATACACAGCATCTTAGCAGTAGCGCTGGACAAAATCATGCGCTGCTGCTACTTAGTAGCAGCGCGCATAAATAAACTGCGCACTCTTGCTATGACTTTAGCAAGAGCGTGCATTAGAAAAAAGCGCTGCTGCTATGTTTGAACTGGGCGCACATGGCTAGCCCAACTTAGCAGTAGCGCGTATACTGGCCCGTTGCTACTGGTACTCTCCTTAGCTGTAGCGCTTTTCTCGCAAACGCACTACAAGTAATCGTACCTTATCGTCCCCACGCGCGCGTCCGACCCTCTCTCTCTCACTCACACTCTCCCCCTCTCTCAGTCACTCTCGCCCGCGCGCCGATAACCATTGTCGTGCGTCGTCGCCGCCTTCGTCCGTCCGTGCCGAGGTACTCCCCTCCTTCCGTCCCTCCTCCCTCCTCCTCGCACCGCGCCCTCCTCCCTCCGCCTGCGGCCGCCCCTCCTCCCTCCTCCATCGGCAGCCCTCCTCCCACCGCCCTCGACCTCACCGCCGCCACCGGAGCCCACCCAGCACCGCCGCCTCCCGATCCCGATCCCGCCCTCGCCGCCCCTGCCTCTCCGTCGCCCCCCACCCCCTTTCTCTCTGCTTAGTTAGTACTAGATGTTGTTTAGTAGTGGTAGGTGTTAATTTAGGGTTCATAGATAATGATTTTTATTAGTAGTAGATGTTAATTAGTAGTAGTGATGGTACTAGTTAACTAGGGCAGTATGATTAATAGTAGTTATAGTTGAACTACTTTAGTTGTAGTTGAACTAGTTTAGTAAGTAAATTAATAAAATAGTTGAACTAATGTATTTTTTAGTAAGATAATTAATATAACTAGTTGAACTACTTTATTTTTAGAAAGAACTAGTTTTTTTTCTATTTATAGTATGTTTATATTTAGTAAGAACTAGTTGAATTAATAAAACTAGTTGAACATGTCATATTTGTTGTTATTTTTAGTTTAAGCAATTATTCGGGATGTATTAGTGATAACTTATACGGTTTTTGCTTTTGCAGAAATCAAGGAGCCCTCCATCATCCCCGCCGTCGTCCCTCACACCGACCCTCCGACATCGAGGTGAGACCAGCCAAATATCCATGTATATCTTGTGTTGCTCAAATAGGATATGTGGTTGCCCAAGTGGCCGTTCATGTTCAGTTTACACCTCACGAGTGGCCTATGTTTTGTCAAGTGTTGATTAATTTCCATTACGGCAAATTTCAGCGCTCGATATGTCCTTTTTTAGCAAAGGTCATGCCGGATTTTTCCGTGAATTACGGCATGACTTGTGCTAGAATATGTAGGAAATATCGAGTGGCCTGGATTTTCTCGAAAAATAATGATCTAATTTAGGTTTTTTAGTACATATATTTAATTGTACAAGTTTAATCTTTGAATTATGAACATAGGAAATGTCGTACTCAGACAATGATAGTCTCGCGGGGGAGTGCAGTTGGTGCCACGACGATCGAGGTATGTGCGACAGGTTCGTTGAGTCGATTTAAGATCGGCGCTCAAAGATTAAGCTCGAGGAGACCTTCGATGTTGAAACGGCACGCAACAACGACAAGAGTTTTTTCATAATTAAGCATGACTTCAACTATTTCAACGTCTAATTTTCATCTTTTACAATTCGACTAGCTTATCCCATGCCATGCAAGACGCTATGTCTTGGAGAGGATGGGTTTTGAAGACCATGAAAATTTTGAAACAAAGAAAATACACCTAAGGACCCATCATGATATGGATTTTGAAGTAAATATGTACAATGCTCAGAGCGTAACCCATTTTGGTTGCCAAAATTGGGAAGCACTTTGCAAAATGTATGGTTTCTATGAGGGTATGATTGTCACCATGGATCTTGGTGATCCTGACATCGAGCAAGACAATATGGACATTTGGGTCCTTGTTGATACGCTTCCGATTCTACCGAAATGTGAGTTTCTCAAACATAGTTATTAACTGATTTATATTGTTTATTTCAAAATAGTTGACAGCTTATTTCCATTGACAGCTTATTTTGAATCTTCAAAGAATGTGCAAAAGATGGTAGACAAAACCCACTACACTGATGGCTCCGAATTAACTTATAAGGAGAAAAGTCATCGATTGCTTATTGTACTTATCTTGAGAATTACAACACCTATTATCGAACTCCTCCAAATTATGGTGAATACGTGCCACTAGTGCACGTGTTGAACCACTATAACTTCCATGGAGATACCCTGGTAAGATTTTTTACTATTATGACATCCTGCATCTTTTGCATACTTCTAAAACTAGTACATCATTGCTAACTACGAAATTATTACTATGTTTTTCAACAGAAAATACCGATGGATTGTGTGCCTCATCTGATGTATCAGAATGTCGCCTTGCTGTTCTGAACATACAGCCAGGTCAATCTAAGGAGCTCACCTGTGCATATCGGATTTCTAAAACCGGTGAACACATGCTAATAAAAGAATGGAAAAAATGTTTGGACATTCGCAAGGAGGTTCTTGGAAGTAACATTGAGCGAAAGGCAAGAATTGGAGACAGGATAATCTCCATTCTCCATAATGGAGAGTCAGGGGCTATCTTGTTTTTTGCTATTTTACCTTAGAGAATATAGTAGGTCCTAAGAGAATGTAGTAGGTCCTATGAGGTACAATATGTTTATTATGTGATACAATGTGTTAGAGTTGATGATGAGGAGTACTTGTGATTACGACTAGTGACCAATTTGCTATGTGATGTCTCATTGATGAAAACGATGATCTTGAGGAGGTGTTATATGACAATAATGTATTATGATGATAAGTTGTTAATGATATGATAATGATGATGATATTTATTATATCATTGGGTGAAAGAACCGCGGATTAGTTTCAAGTGGATGTCCATCCACTTGAAACTAGTCCACAGTTCTTTCACCCCGTGATGTAATAACTCATTATGATGTAAAAACAATCTCTAAATCATGTTGTATGAAAACTTGTGTAAAGGTGTATGAAATACAACATGAAATAAAAAAGAAATAAAATACTAAATAATAGTAGTAGCGCGGGCAAGGAGGAGCGCTACTACTAATTACCAAAGAAGGTTGCCTCGAGAAGCGCTACTACTAGATCAATTTAGCAGTAGCGCTGGTCCAGGCACGCTATTGCTAAGCTTTAGCTGTAGCGCCTTATCAGTAGCGCTCCTGGCCGCGCTATTGATGGGCCTAAAACCCGCGCTGCTGCTAGGCTTTTCCCTAGTAGTGTCTATAGGTGTCTCCGAAGGTGTTTGTTGGGTTGGCATAGATCGAGATTAGGATTTGTCACTCTGTGTTTCGGAGAGGTATCTCTGGGCCCTCTCGGTAATGCTCATCATTATAAGCCTTGCAAGCAATGTGAATAATGAGTTAGTTGCAGGATGAAGTATTACGAAACGAGTAAAGAGACTTGCCGGTAACGAGATTGAACTAGGTATGATGATACCGACGATCGAATCTTGGGAAAGTAACATACCGGTGACAAAGGGAACAACATATGTTATTGTGCGGTTTGACCGATAAAGATCTTCGTAGAATATGTAGGAGCCAATATGAGCATCTAGGTTCCGCTATTGGTTATTGATCGGAGATGTGTCTCGATCGTGTCTACATAGTTCTCGAACCCGTAGGGTCCACAGGCTTAACGTTCGATGACGATTTGTATTATGAGTTGTGTGTTTTTGATGACCGAAGTTTGTTCGGAGTCCCCGATGAGATCACGGCCATGACGAGGAGTCTCAAAATGGTCGAGACATAAATATTGATATATTAGACTATGTTATTCGGACACCGAAAGAGTTCCGAGTGGTTTCCGGTAAAAACAGAGTGCAGAAGGGGTTACCGGAACCCCCCGGGGAAGCAATGGGCCAACATGGGCCATAGGGGAGAGATAGGACAGACCACATAGGCCCCTCCCAAGGGGAGTCCGAATAGGACAAGGGGAGGGGGCGCGTCCAGCCTTTCCATCTACCTCTCCCTCTCCCTTCCTTCCCCTCTTCCTCCAGGTGGAATCCTACTAGGACTTGGACTCCTAGTAGGACTCCCTTCTCCTGGCGCGCCCTGCAAGGGCCGGCCGGCCTCCCCCTCTCCTCCTTTATATACGGGGGCAGGGGGCACCCCAAAGAAGATAAAGTTCTCTTAACCGTGTGTGGTGCCCCCCTCTACAATTACACACCTCGATCATATCGTCGTAGTGCTTAAGAGAAGCCCTGCGTCGGTAACATCATCAACACTGTCGCCACATCGTCATGCTGACGAAACTCTCCCTCGTCCTCAACTGGATCAAGAGCTCAAGGGACGTCATCGGGCTGAACGTGTGCTGAATGCGGAGGTGCCATACGTTCGGTGCTTAGATCGGTTGGATCATGAAGACGTTCAACTACATCAACCGCGTTAACTAAACGCTTCCGCTTTCGGTCTACGAGGGTACATGGACACTCTCCCCTCTCATTGCTATGAATCTCCTAGATAGATCTTGCGTGATCGTAGGAAATTTTTGAAATTACTACGTTCCCCAACATCGACCAATAAAGATCTTCATAGAATATGTAGGAGCCAATATGGGCATCCAGGTTCCACTATTGGTTATTGACCGGAGAGGTGTCTCGGTCATGTCTACATAGTTCTCAAACCCGTAGAGTCCGCATGCTTAATGTTTGATGACAATATAGTATTATATGAGTTATGTGATTTGGTGACCGAATGTTGTTCGGAGTCCCGGACATGACGGGGAGTCTCTAAATGGTCGAGAGGTAAAGATTGATATATAGGACAATGGTATTCAGACACCAGAAGTGTTTTGGGGGGTACCGGGTACTTATCAAGTGACCGGAAGGGGTTCCGGGAACCCCCGACAAAAGATATGGGGCTTATGGGCCAAGAAGGGAAATGTACCATCCACAAGGGGCTGGTGCGCCCCCCATATGGGCCGGCCTAAGGAGGAGAAGGAAAGGGGAGAAGGGAAAGGAAAGTGTGGATTAGGATTCCCACTTCCTTCCCTTTCCCCCCTCTTTCCTTCCCCCTTGGGGAAACATGGCGGGGGGGACACAGGGCAAGGCAGGGCCCTTAGGGGGCCGGCGACCAGCCCTAGGGTGCACCATGGCCTCTCCCCTCCCCCCCCCCCCCACCTATATATATGTGGGAGGGGGACGCATAGCACACCTCAGATCAATTGTTAGCCGCACGCGGCGCCCCCCTCCACCGTTTACACCCCCGGCCATATTTTTGTAGTGCTTAGGTGAAGCCCCGTGAAGATCACTTCACCATCATCGTCACCACGCCGTCGTGCTGACGGAACTCATCTACTACCTCGACGTCTTGCTGGATCAAGAAGGCAAGGGACATCATCGAGCTGAACGTGTGCAGAACGCGGAGGTGTCGTGCGATTGGTACTTGATCGATTGAAGCATGAAGAAATTCGACTACATCAACCGTGTTGTGAAACGCTTCCGCTTATGGTCTACGAGGGCGGGTAGATACACCCCCCCCCCCTCGTTGCTATGCATCTCCATGGATAGATCATTGCATATGTGTAAAAAAATTGTTTTCCATGCAATGATTCCAAAGATGCCCCACCATTGATGGCGACCCTCCACGTTGTGGCGGCCCCCTGGCGTTGGGGCACCATTGGTGGACGCCAGCTGCTCAGCGTGGCGCCGCTCGAAGTAGGCGATCCAGAGCGCGTGGTTGTCCGCCGCATACCGCGGCTGCTGGCGTGCTTGCTCCGGCATGTTCACCCGGATCGCCGCGATCTTAGCACCGTGTTCCGCGCTGGAGGGCACCGGAGGAACGGGGACGCTGCCTGCGCTTAGCTGTCATGCGTCGGGCACGTGCATGTCGGGCGGCGTCGGGTAGTTGGCCTCCTGCAGCAGGCGCGCCTCTTAGTTGTCGGGGTAATTGACCACGGGTACCCCGAAGACGGCGAGACAATATTTCAAGACATCGAGGCTAGCAAGGCCCCTCAGTCCGGCTGCTCCGGCCGGCTCGCCACCCGGCTCCAGACGGCAGTCGGACGGGGCACCCGCCCACTCGGGCCGACCGCTCCCACGGCCGACTGCTCCAGCATGCCTGCTATACGGAGTCAACTGCAGCTCCAACCCGACTGAGGGAGTCCTGGATTAGGGGGTATCCGGACAGCCGGACTATATGCTTCATCCGGACTTTTGGAGCGTGAAGAATCAAGACTGTCGGAGTAAATGACCACGGGTAGCCTAGCCAGCTCCCCTGGCACTTCTGAAAAATTACGGGCCGATCAAGCCCTCAAGCATCCAAGACGCAGGGCCGCCTTCCCTCAGCCGGCGGTCTCTCAGGCCGGACACCGGGAGGCGGCCCGGCCCTAAGAAACCCACAGAAGGAAGGCCACAAGAAGGCCAATTCCAAGAAGCCGGTCACAAGAGGGCCGACTCCAAGAAGCCGGCCACGAGAAGGCTGACTCCAAGAAGCCGGTCCCCCCAGCAGGCGGCCATGATCGCACCCTAAAACTTTGCACCCACATAACAGCGATGAGACGGGGCGTGGCTACAGTGAAGCCTGCCACCCCCGAATCCCGGAGCGCGCGTGGTCATAGTGCGTTGTAAGGGGCGGCCATCACCCGTCCGGCGCGGCACTGTTGCCATGTTGACCATGACGTCACCCACGACGGGCTGTCAGATCGGCCCATAGGCGGCGGGCCCCTTCGGTCAGAGAGACACCCGAAGGCGGCCCGGACTCCCCTAGCCGGCCTAAGGCAAGGCCGGCTCCCAACAGCCGGCTAGCTCCCTCCCTCGAAGGAGGCGCCTCATTAAGGAGACAAGACGAGGTAAGGCTACAGTGATCGCCGCCAGGCGGCGACACTGTAGCCATGCTTACTTCATCAAAGCCCTCATCATCATGAGTGAGGCAACAGTAACCGCCCCCGACTAGGCCCCCGAGCGGTGGGGCTAGCTTGTCGACGAGAAGCCGGGACCCACCGGTCGGCGGGGCCAGCCGAAGAAGCCGGCCGAACATAGACATCGACGGCTAGGGCCCGCCCAGCCGGATTACCATTGTACTGGGGTAGGCCTATATAAACCCCCCAGGGCACTCATGCAAAGGGTTGATCTCTTAGAGTTTTAGACACCACATAGAGGGAAGAGCAGAGCTAGCCGTGCCCTTCTTCTTCCTCTCACCGAAACAGCTCAAGGAGCCTCTTGTAGCTACTTGTTCACCTAGTGATTATGCGGAGACCCCGCAGAGCAGTAGTAGGGGTGTTATCTCCACGGAGAGCACCGAAGCTGGGTAAGATTCGTCGGCGTGCATGTCTTCGCCTCATCCCGCTTCTGTGCACCATGACGTCTTATTGGTTCCCACAATGATAAGCCACCCGTTGGCATATGTCGCACCTACCACCCGACATTTGGCGCCCACCATGGGGCCAGGTGCACCGTCGTCCGCAGACCTATTCTGGACGGGAACCCTCTTCCTTCCCAAATGAAGCGTAGCCAGCCAAAGACGGGCCGATGGCGCTTGTTCTGACAAGGCCGCAAGGCGTCACCGGCTGCTGGCGAGCTGCTCCTCATCGATCTTCTTGGCGAGGCTCGCATCTCCGACGAGCCCGCATCCGACGCGGGCACAGGCTGCCTCGAGAGCCACCTCGTCACCCTCCTCGACCAACTCCACATCTCCAGCGAGCCTGCTGTGGATTTGGAGTCGGTTGGCTCCACCGACCCGATGCTTGTCGACTCCGACACGGCATCACTCAAAGCCTTTCCCACCAACTTTGTGATCTTCAACGACCCGCTCCCTCGAGCCGACAGTTGTGGCAGCGCCATCACTGAGGTGCTGGTCATCAGCAACGGTGCCGCCTCTGGCGAGAACGCCCACGACGCCCTGCAAGCGGCGCTGCACGACCTGTCCGTCCCTCTCCCGGCCGACGCCGACGCCGAGAAACTGGAGGCGCGCTGCCTCGCCCTCCATGCGGAGGGCCAGAGGATAGCTTCCATGAGACGCCTCGTTGAGGCTCACCAGTGCAAAGTCGACCGCGCCGCCTTTGGCACACCGCCTCCTGACGGGCCTAGCCGAGTCGGCGTCGTCAAGAACCGTGGTGTGGCCATCGCCGACATGCTGGGAGCAGACCGCCCAGTCTACGCCACGCCCCTCGAGAACCTACGCGTCGCTCCGGCGGCCGTAGACGAGCTGAATGGACTAGGGCCTGACGAGCTCCCCTATATGGCCAGACGCATCCAGCAGCTGATCGGTGCAGCCGCAGAACGGCATGAAGCCGGCGTCCGCGCCGAAAGCCCTCCCCCGCGCCGAGAGCACGGCGCGACGTCACGAACGCCGACTACGGGCAACACCCGCGCCAAGCAAGAAAAGGAGCCGGCTGCCAGCCGCAGCCGGACTCGAATCTCCATCGAGCGCGACACAGAAGGCCGCCCTCGAGCCGTGGAGCGACGGGGCAACCCGCCTCCTCCTCCGCCTCGCGGGGAGAGATATCCCACCCCACCGCCTGTCACACATCTGACTCTCAGCGGCCGACGAGGTCGCCGCGAAGGAGTCGGTGAGAACGACGCTCGCCATCGGATCGACCGCCTAGCGCGATCCCTGGCGCTAGAAGAAGAAGACGATGTCGGCCCGCCTTGCTTCGGCCCCCGCATCCGCGATGAACCCTTCCCCAAAGGGTTCTCGCTCCCAAGAGACACACCCAAGTACAACGGCTCTGTGAAGCCGGAGGATTGGTTGATCGACTACTCCACTGCGGTCAGCATAGCGAACGGCAACAGGCGTGTTGCCGTGAAGTATGTCCCCCTCATGCTCCAAGGCACGGCGCGTACCTAGCTCAACAGCCTCAAGCCTTACAGCATCAACAGCTGGCTAGACTTCACCGAAGCCTTCATCCGCAACTTCACCAGCACCTACAAGCGGGCTCCCAAGCCCCGACAGCTCTCCTTGTGCGTTCAAGGGCCCACTGAATCAACCCGCGACTACCTCACGCGCTGGGCCGAGCTCCGCAATTCCTGTGAGGGGGTGCATGAGGTTCAAGCCATAGAGTACTTCACCGCCGGGTGCCGAGAGGGCACCCTCCTCAAGCACAAGCTCCTCTGCGACGAGCCGACTACCCTCGATGAGCTGCTGGTCATAGCAGACAAGTACGCCACCGCCGACTCCTCAATGAAGACCGAGCTCCGAGTAGACGCCTCCGGGAAGGTACTCAATCCGGCTCCCAAGACGCCGGGGACTCCAAATGACGCCTGCCGTAACGACAACAAGCGCAAGGGCCCCATGCCGCCTTCAACCAGTCGGCAGGTGGCCATAGTCGAAGATGAACAACCTGAGGGGCGGCCCGCGCCCAAGAAGCCGAAGGGCGGCCGACCGGCTTGGTAGCCGGCTTTCTCGTACGAGCAAGCCCTCGACGCCCCTTGCAAGTTCCACAGCAAAGCCGTCCCAACCATCTGACCCGGAAATTCCATCGCTCACCCGAATCACCAAAGGCGTGCCGCCTCCGCCGCTTGGTCACCGCCCGGCTCCTCAACAGCCGCTCGACCAGCCAGCCGGGCCGCCCAAGACGAAGTTCCCGACGAGCATGCCACCTACGTCGTCTTTACAAGCCAGCCCGAAGACCGGCGCAGCCGGCGCCGACAACACCAAGAAGTCAACGCAGTTGCCTCCAACAACCCCGAGTACATGCACTGGTCAGAAAGGCCTATCAGCTAGAGCCGGGCCGACCACCCAGAGGTGATGCCGTCCCCCGGCTCTTATGCATTGGTTCTGGAGGCTACCCTAGCAACAGACGAGCTCGCTGCCCGTTTCTCCCGCGTACTGATAGACGGCGGGAGCAGCATCAACATCCTGTACCGTGACACCATGGAGAAGCTAAACGTCAAGACCAAGCAGCTCGTACCAAGCAGGGCCGTGTTCCATGGCATCGTACCCGGCCTGTCCTGCTCACCAGTCGGCAAGATCAAGATAGATGTTCTCTTTGGGGACAAGGATCATTTCCGCCGAGAAGCAATATGGTTTGAGGTGGTGGACCTTGAGAGCCCTTATCATGCAATCGCTTTCTACCGACCCGCTTTGGCCAAGTTCATGGCTGTGCGCCACTACGCCTACCTCAAGATGAAGATGCCGAGTACCAAGGGCATCATCACCATAGCCGGCGACTATAAGAAATCCTCCGAGTGTGCAGCAGCCAGCAGCCGGCTGGCCGAGTCCCTTGTGATCGCTGAAGAGAAGAAGATGCTGGATCGAGTCATGGCCATGGCTGTCAAGCAGCCGCCCCGCCCCCCACGACCCCAAGGAATGTGAAGCCCAAGGTTCTTTCCAGCCGGCCAAAGAAACGAAGAAGATACCTCTGGACCCAGAGAACCCGGAAAGGTTTGCCGTCATTTGGGCAAACTTAGGCAGCAAATAGGAAGGCGAGCTCGTCGATTTCCTCCGTGAGAATCGGGACATCTTCGCATGGTCCCCCAAAGACATGCCGGGTGTCCCGAAGGAATTCGCCGAGCACAAGCTACACGTCCGAGCAGATGCAAAGCTAGTCAAGCAGCCCCTCCGCCGACTATCGGAGGAGAATAGAAGGATTGTAGGAGAAGAGATAGCCCGGCTTCTAGCAGCCGGCTTCATAATGGAGGTGTTCTTTCCTGAATGGCTCGCCAACCCGGTCCTCGTGCTAAAGAAGAATAACAAGTGGCGCATGTGTATAGACTACACTAGCCTCAACAAAGCCTGCCCCAAAGATCCTTTTGCCCTACCAAGGATTGATCAAGTGATAGACTCCACAGTCGGATGCGAGCTGTTGAGTTTCTTGGATGCTTACTCAGGCTACCACCAGATAAAGTTGGATCCAGCTGACCGCCTAAAGACCGCCTTCATCACACCATTCAGAGCTTTCACGCTACCGACTATGACATTCGGCTTGAGAAATGCCGGTGCCACTTTTCAGCATTGCATGCAGAAATGTCTCCTCAAGCAACTCGGCAGAAATGCCCACGTCTATGTAGACGATATCGTGGTGAAGACGGAGAAGCGCGACACCTTGCTGGAAGACCTCAAAGCGTTTGAAAACCTGCGCCGGTTTCAGATCAAGCTCAACCCCGAGAAATGCGTGTTCGGAGTACCAATCGGCCAGCTTCTAGGCTTCTTGGTCTCCGAACGCGGCATCGAATGCAAACCAGTGAAGATCAAGGCCATTGAGAGAATGGAGATTCCCACCAAGCTGCGAGACGTCCAGAATTTTACCGGGTGCCTGGCCTCCTTGAACCGCTTTATCAGCCGGCTTGGAGAGAAGGCTCTCCCCCTCTACCGACTCATGAAGAAGACCACTCACTTCGAGTGGAACGACCAAGCCGACCAAGCTTTCCACGAAGTGAAGAAGATCTCGCCACGCCACCGCCTTGGCGGCACCAACCGAGAAAGAGCCCATGCTCCTTTACATTGCCGCTACCACCGGGTGGTCAAGACCGTTATCGTGGTTCAACGCCCGGAAGAAGGCCGAGCGCAGCCAGTCCAGAGGCCGGTGTATTATTTAAGTGAAGTGTTGTCCACCTCAAAGCAGAACTACCCGCACTACCAGAAGATGTGCTATGGTGTGTACTTCACCGCCAAGAAGCTCAAGCCCTACTTTCAAGAGCACCCCATCACGGTCAGGTGTAATCGCCTTCGCCACGAGATCATAAGCAGCCGGGATACATCTGGTCGGTGGCAAAATGGGCCATTGAGCTGGCCCCTTACACGATCTTCTACCACAAGACCGCCATCAAGTCCCAAGCATTGGCCGACTTCCTCGTCGACTGGACCGAGACCCAGTACCTACCGCCAGCCCCCGACTCCACTCATTGGCGGATGCACTTCGACGGGTCCAAGATGCGCACCAGCTTGGGAGCCGGCATCATCCTCACCTCTCATAAAGGCGACAAGCTCAGATACACATTGCAAATTCATTTCGCCGCCTCCAACAACGTGGCCGAGTACGAGGCGCTCATACACGGGCTCTGGCTAGCCAAAGAACTCGGCATCCGCCGGATCCTGTGCTATGGCGACTCGGATTTGGTAGTTCAGCAATCATCTGGCGACTGGGACGCCAAGGACGCAAACATGGCAAGCTACCGCTTCCTCGTTCAGCAAATCAGCAGGTATTTTGAAGGATTCGAGTTCCTCCACGTGCCACAGGCCGACAACGAGCAAGCAGATGCCCTGGCACGAATAGGCTCCACTCGACAAGCTATACCAATCGGCGTCTCTCTTCAACGCCTCCTCAAGCCGTCTATCAAGCCATCCCCAGAATCCGATTCCATTTTCGTGCCGCCTAACCCCGACGCAGTCAGATCCGGCTTGGGGAACCAAGCAGGCGGCTCAGGGACTTTGATAGGCGGCCCGGGGACTTCAACAGGCGGCTCGGGGACTGCCATAGTTGCACCCGGCCCGGGGACTTCAGTACCCGGCCCGGAGACTACGGTAGTCGGCCCGGGGACTGCATCGACACAAAAGGCGGTGGCCGACTCCAGCCCTTCACCACCCAGCCCACCCGTCCTGGTCGCAGTAGCCGTGTCGGCAATAGAAGAAGTCATAGCTCCATCATGGGCCCAGCCCATCCATAAATTCCTGGTAAACAGAGAGCTGCCGACTGATGAAATCTTGGCAAGGCAAGTCCAACGCCGAGCCGGAGCTTACACAATAGTTAACCGAGAGCTCGTTAGGCGCAGCGTCACTGGAGTCTTCCAGCGCTGTGTCGAGCCAGAGAAGGGCATAGCAATCCTTAAAGACATCCACAAAGGCGAATGCGGCCACCACGCAGCCTCGAGATCACTCGTCGCCAAAGCTTTCCGCCATGGTTTCTTCTGGTCGACTGCTTTGGACGACACCAAGGAATTAGTCAACATCGCAAAGGGTGCCAAGTCTTCAGTTCCAAACAGCATCTGCCGGCTTCTGCACTCAAGACCATCCCCCTCACCTGGCCTTTTGCCGTCTGGGGGCTGGACATGGTGGGCCCATTCAAGACGGCACGCGGCGGCATGACACATCTGCTCGTCGCCGTGGACAAATTTACCAAGTGGATTGAAGCAAAGCCGATCAAGAAGCTGAATGGGCCGACTGCCATAACATTCCTCGCAGATATCACAACCCGGTACGGCGTGCCACACAGCATCATCACCGACAATGGCACGAATTTCGCCAAGGGAGCACTGGCACGTTTCTGCGCGACACGGGGCATCCGACTGGGATTAGCGTCCGTTGCCCACCTGCAGTCAAACGGCCAAGTCGAGCGAGCAAACGTCCTCATCCTCTCCGGCATCAAGCCCCGATTGGTCGGGCCACTGGAGCGTTCGGCCGGTTGTCGCTCGACGAAGCCGCCACCGCCCTTCGAGTCTCGTGACACTACCTCAACAAGTCAACCGCTTCACCTTCTTCCTTGTATATGGTGCCGAGGCTGTCATTCCAACTGACATCGAGTTCAACTCACCTCGGGTGACCATGTACACGGAGGCAGAGGCCAAGGAAGCACGAGAAGACGGTGTCGACCTGCTGGAAGAAACCGGCTGTTAGCCCTCAGCCGGTCCGCCATCTACCAGCACGGTTTGCGCCGCTACCATAGCCAGAAGGTCAAGCCAAGATCCTTCCAAGAGGGTGACCTTGTGCTCCGGCTGATCCAGCGAACAGCCGGCTAGCACAAGCTCTTGGCCCCTTGGGAAGGCCCCTTCGTCATCAGCAGAGCATTAGGAAACGACTCCTACTACCTGATCGACGACGCGAAGTCAAGGCACGAAGAGAGATGATTCCGGCAAGGAGTCGGAACGACCATGGAACGCCAACCTCCTCCGAAGATTTTACAGTTAAAATGCAGTATGTATCATGCTACCTTTTGTACTAAGTATGAGACAATGGGCCCCCCCAAGGAGCACTCTGGGGACTACCCTCTTTTATCTTTGAATGATGAGTATCATGCCTATGATTATGTCACTACACCCATTCCTCTCGTCCGGCACCGGGTTCAACCAGTCGGCCCGGGGACTTGCCGCCTTGAGTTATATTCAAGTTCCACCGCAATGACAGACAAGTAGTGTCAAGACCCAAGCCCTCTCTTGTCAAAAGCCACAGCTCGAAGAATCGGCTGTCCGGCTGGCAAGAGTCAAAGGCAGGAAAGGATGCCCACATGAAAAATGGCTAAGGACTAAACGAACTTATATAACGAAAGTCGGCTTCCCCCGCCACCGGCCGTGCCAGAAAGAGTGCCGGCTTCCCATTCACCTCGCTACAATCCAAGAAAGCTCGAGTACTTGCCTTCCTAAACGGGTTGAGTTCCTCCCCAGCCACAGATCGCAGAGCATTGTCCTACTGGAAGGCGGAGACCAAGGGAAGGCGGCAAAGGAAACAGCCTAAGGATAAAAAGCAAACATGAATGGAAGCCAAACACATGCATGATTATATTTACACAAAAGGCCTTCAAAAGGCCAGCATTCAATATAGTTTGAATACACCCCCAGTGGGTGGAGCTGCGCAAATTTAATAAAAAGTTGTCCAAAAAGTAACAAACAGGAAAATGAAGGCGGCAGATCAGGCCAAGGGAACAACGGGCGAGTCGGGCAGGTTGGTGGAGACAGCAGTGCCGGCTGGAGGAGTGGCCGGCTGGCAAGTCTCGGCCTGGTCATCACCTCTGGCAGACGGTGTGCTTGTGCGAGCCTCGTTGCTAGAGGCACAGTCAGGCTGAAGCTGGTTGGTCGCTTCACCATCTGGCATGACGTCTTCGCCATCCGCTGTCACAGCCCCAGATCAGCCCTAGAACTTGTTTGTAGCTAGTAGCATTGCATCCATGCATCATGTTTAATTTTCATGAAAATTTGAAATGGGGATGATCAAGCCCTAGCACTAAAGCAATTCAAATAGGTTCAACTTCAAAATATCTTCAAAGAACCCAAAGTGGTTTGCAAAAATGTTCATGATTAATGGAAAAAGGTGAAAACCATATCCAGAGGTGATGGATATTTTTCCAAGACATTTTGGATTTTTGAATAAACCATATTGTATTTGAATTGGGGCATTTAAATACTATTAATATTATTTTTAAATGCTCCAACAATTCTGAAAATAGTTAAGGGCCTCTGTAATAATTTAGTTAATGCCCACAATTATTTTCAGGATTTATTTAAATGGTTTAGTATTTTACTAAACTAAAACAAAACAGAAAACAATAAAAGGAACAGAACTCACCTGACCTACCTGGCGCCCAACCGGCCCAGCCTTCTCCCCCTCCCCTCGCTGGCCCAATTGGTGGCCCAGCCCACCACCCGCCACCCCGCTCGTCGCCTACCTCTGCCAAGAGGCGGGAGGAGGTTTCTGGCGATCATGAGCTCGCCAGCCTCCTCCTGCCGCCTGGCTCCCCCTCGACGCCCGGAGATGCCACGCACACCCCCCCCCCCCCGACCCCCTCGTCCTCTCCTCTCTCCCTGGACCTTTCCCTCCCCTGCTCTCTCTCCCCACGACGCCCCCCAACGAGCTCGTCGCCGCCGTTCGCCATAACCGCGGCCACAGCCGTCCCCGAGCCTCCCCGGCATGTCCCCGAGCTCCGCCTCGACCTCCTCTTCCTCCCCACCGAGCCGCGCCCCGCCAGACGCCTCGAAGCACCCTCCCCGACCCTTCATCCCCTCGGGTCGCTGGAGATTTCCATCGCCGCCCGCTTGCTCCGGCCTCCCGAGCCCAAGTGACCACCCCTGCGGAACCACGGTGAGCTCCTGCGCCCCTCGCCTCTTCCCCGACTTCGTTCCCCTCCTCTAGCCACCGATTCCATCATGCCGAAGCCCGCCGCATGCCTCGTCAGCCCGGCATGGCTAGAGCCTCAATGGCTCGCCCCCACCTTCGTGTTTCAACAAGAAGCACTAGGAGCACGTAGCACGCGCCAACACCCCCCCTAGCGCCCTGCATCGCCTAACCCGCCGTTGGCCGAACTCCGGCGGCCGCCAACCTCGTCGCCGACGTCGATTCCGGCCGCCCCGAGCTCAAGCCCCTCCACCAAGAGCTTCGGCTCCTCCCCAGCTCCTCCTAGATGCTTTCCGCGCCCCATTTGGTGGCCGGAACGTGCAAAAGCACTTTGCTCCGCCGCGCCTGGCCTCGCCGGCGACTCGACGCCGGTGGATTAGCCCCGGGTTGACCAGGGATTTGACCCCCCTGGGTCACTGACGAGTGGGCCCGGCCACTAACTAACCGGGTTAACACTAATCAAACTAGTTAGTTAAACTAACTACTGACCAGTGGGTCCCAGCGTCAGAGTTGACCTGGACAGCGACCCAGTTGACCCGCTGACGTCACATCGACGTCAGGCTGACGCAATAACTAGTTTTCTAGACTTAATTTAATTCAGGAAATTCCAGAAAATACTCTAAACTTTAATAAATCATAGAAATTCAACCGTAACTCGGATGGAAATAATTTATATATGAAAAATGATCAGAAAAATATGGAGAATCTGTTTATGCCATGATCATGCATGTTTGAACAAGTTAACCTCACTGAATAGGATGAATCATGATTAGGGTAATTTATGAGCTAGCATTTGGAGTTGGAGTTCAACCTTGTTTGAATTCCACTTCAATTAACTTGGATTACTGTTGCATTAGGTGAATTCAGTACCTTAACATGACATGTCATTCATGTGAATGTGCATTGCATTGATTGTGTTCTCTCTTGTTTGCCGGTAATTGTTTCCTCCCTAGAGCGATGTATCGACGATGAAATCGATGACACCGATGAAGAACTATTATCTTCGGAAGTGCTGTGCAAGCAAAACCCCTTGTTCATTCCGATACAATCCCACTCTCTCGCTCCTGCTCTATTTTATTGCATTAGGACAACAACGACTCATGTGTTATTTGCTGCATGTAGCTGAACCCCTTGATCCTTTGCATGACCTGTCATTCCACAGAATTAGATGAAACCCACTAGCATGAGTAGGAATTGTTTGAGCCATGTTGTGCCTACTCATCTATGCTTGTTTGTCATGCCTGCATCGCTTAGAGTTGAGTCGGGTCCGATTCATCGGGAATGGATTGGAATTGTTATGAACATGCCCTATTGCGTGTAAGCTAAGTGTGTGAACACGATTTGGTAAAGGTAGCGGTGAGAGGCCATGTAGGAGTACATGGTGGGTTGTCTCATTGCAGCCGTCCTCGTGAACTGAGTTACGTGTTTGTGATCCATGAAACAGTTACTACCACGCATTGGGATCCTTAATTGACTCTCTCGGCTTCTTAACCACCCTTGTCCTCGGTCGGGAGTTGCAAGTAGTTTCGGTGTTTGTAGCATGTTGGGGCCGCAACGCTGACCTTAGGGGTGGGTTGTGTTGCGGTAGGCACCGTGGCCCGATGTACCGAGTGCCTGCTTGGTATCTCGGGAACCCTGCACACATCGCTCGGGGCTGTATGGGAAACCTCGCCGGACTCCTGCGGATGGAACCCGAATAGGAGATAAACCGGGACTAGGGACTTGAGTGTTTAGGTAGGCCGTGGCCGACACCCACGTTGGGCTTCCGCTTGAAGGTTGCCGAGTACATGTCGTGTAAACGGCGGTAAGTGGTGGGAGCGTGTGTGAAGAAGTACACCCCTGCAGGGTTTAATATGATCTATGCGAATAGCCGTGTCCACGGAGAAGGACTTCTGGGTTGCCTATATCAGTTCATAGACAAGTGGAAGTGGATACCCTAAAATGCGCAAGATAAGCGTGAGTGCTATGGATGGCGTTCTCGTAGGAAGACGGGAGCGGTTCCATAGTGGTGTATTGATATGGTGAATATGTGGACTCGTGTGCGCCACCTCAAAAGAGTTACTTGCAGTCGTAGTTCAGAATAGCCACCGAGTCAAAGGCTGGCTTGCTGCGGTCAAACTCCACCACCCCTTTTGATAATGATGCATATGTAGTTAGTTACGATGTAAGTCTTGCTGAGTACAATTGTACTCACGTTTGCTTATTTTATGTTTTGCGAGAGACGTCGGTCTCGCTAGTAGTTCCGCTTGGACTTGACGCTTAGCTTGATACCTCGGCTAAGATCTTGTGCCTTCGGCAGGATCTCAGTAGATAGTCGGGCTTCTCGGCCTTTTTCATTTATAGTTGTGCGTACTTTCGAGACATGATTAGCTTCCGCCGTGCTTTGACTTGTATGTTTCCGAGTGTTGGGTCATGAGACCCATGTTTGTAATATCTCGCTCTTGAGCCTAATGAATAATATATTGAGTCGTAGAGTTATGTTGTGATGCCATGTTGTATCTACGCATATTGAGCATAATGTGTGTATGTTTGAAATGCTTGGCATGTGTGGGATCCGACAAACTAGTTGTTTATCCTTGGCAGCCTCTCATATGGGGAAATGTAGTCTTGTGATTACGAGCGATAGTAGTCCGCCATACCGGTTCAATCGGAGTCTCGCTAGCCCAAAGACTACCGCTTGGACACTTGATCTGGCGGCATGTGTTTCACTGCCTTCCTATGTCTATCCCTTCGGGAAATGTCACGCGGTGTTATTCGAGTCCTGTCTAGCTCGCTACAGCCCGGGATACCGGAGTCCTGTTAGCCCAAAGGTTACAGCTCGAATATATACGTTGATGACCGACATGCTCGATGTGATTCATGTATGCCTGTCCCCATAGGTTAGTGCCGCTTTGGGTTCACGACTAGCCATGTCGGCCCGGGTTCTTTGTCATATGGATGCTAGCGACACTATCATATACACGTGAGCCAAAAGACTTAAACGGTCCGGGCCATGGTAAGGCGACACCTGTGGGAATACCGTGCGTGAGGCCGCAAAGTGATATGATGTGTCACATGCTAGATCGGTGTGACTTAGGATCGGGTCCCGACAGCGTTGGTATCGAGCCTCGATCGTCAGAGGATTACCAAGCCAAACTGGTCAAAGTTGTGTCTAGAAATGCTTTAGTTATGTAAGGGAATTGATTGTGGAAGGGAACGTAAGGCTCTTTTTACTCCTTATATCTCATGGCCTTCTAATCTGAGTCATCCTCTTCTCTTCTACGGGGTTTAAGAACTAGGCTTCTCATCTATCTATCAGGATGACGTGTTACTAATCCATAGACCTATAAGATTGTTGGTTTTAATCCCGATTCAGTTCCTACTACTTCGTATGATAATCAAGTTGATCTCGAGAATCTTGTTATGATGTTGTTGAGTGGTTATGCCACCATTCTTGCAGGATGTCTCAAATCATTTTGAGCATTTACAGCCGATTATGCTGTCCGAGTCATCCTGTGTCTCTAAATAGTCCGATGCATTTGCAAGTCCTTCCTTCCATTTCCGATGTCCTTTTGGGCCAGATTAAGCACACCAACCCGGTCGGTTGAGGTACTGCTGTTGCCTCGACATATATGTTGGAACTACTATTATGACCCTAGGTGTTTAGGAAGTCACCTAGCAATTTAGCAATGCTTTTGTATCCTCGGTGTGATGATTAGGCCATCATTTCGAAAGCATCCCATGATGCCATTTAGTAGTAGGTATTCTATCCCTGGGTTCCTGAACCCGAGATTCACCCTACTTACTTCCTGTTGACAGTGTTGCTAGTTCCTTTAGGATATTAGTAACCTTGCAATAGTCCTCGCAGTCCGTGGTATTCTCCTTCTTCCAAATACCATGAACTAATTATGGCAGAAGTTCTTTTGAACCAACAGATCACAACTAGAGTGCTCTTGAGGAGTTCTCCATTCATAATTGTGACTCGCCGGTTCTACCTTTTCTGCATGGTTTATCCGGAAGAAATGTTGAGCTTGCTCAACATACTAATCTGTGCATCCACAACTCAGAAAATTATAAGTTTCCTTGAGTTGTCCCTCTTTAGTTCTATTCTGACCCCGTCTATCAATTGATAGCCAAGGGTATGTGTGCATTTGTGTTCATCGATGCATTTTGTTCTTGTGGCCCGTCAAGCCATTCTATTCCAGAATGACTAGGAGAAACAAACTCCAGTACCTTGTCCATTTCTAGGATTAGGTCAAAGCAGTTGTATTCCGCAGATCAAAATGCCAATTCAGCTTTTGTTCTGTTCTACCTTGGAGTGTTGCCATCTTTATGTCAAGAGTGTCATGGGAATTGCACAACCTCTTAGGAATTCTTGACGCAGTGATACTTCTCGCCATCATTATTCATTCCTCGGTTCTGTATTGATGCAACCGGAATGCCGACAAGTGAATTGTGATGTGCGAAATCAATACTCCGAGCCACTCGTTGCTTGGTGGTAAATGGACAATATTCTCATTCTTAGCGTGTTGGTTATTAAATCATCATTCTAAGATGGATCGTGCTACCTAGTCCTTATTTCTGGTGCACACCTCGGTTGATGAGTTAGGATCTTGTCAAGTCCTCACTCATTTGATAATATCGTCTTGCCCTCAAAAGCAAGATTGTTCTCGAGCTTAGTGACATACCGGTGGTTCGTGACTTTCCAAATATCTTCTTGGAAGTGTTACCGGTTGTTTCGATCGTTATGTTGGGCTCGTGATCAAGTTGGTATTCCTCTAAACCACCCTTCTCCAAGAATCTGTGTTGGATATCCCCGAGCTAGTTGGTTAAGCTAGACAATAACTTGGAGAGTTGGAAGATAAAAGCTTGCCTAACCTAGTTCGATCCAAAGGGATATTCTTGTGTAGTGTGTGTTGAAGAAGATGATATCTTCATCAATTGGTCCCTCGTGGATCAGTTGTTGGATCTATTGTCCTACCAATTCTTTGATTTGAGTATGGGCCATTGTCAAGTCAAATCGTAACCAACGATATTCGTAATGTTGTCTTACTCGTGGTTGATCCCTCGAGCATACACCATTATATCTTTTGGTCTCGACCAATGCTATCACCGTGTTCACATGATGGTGGAAGTCCAAAGGATATGGAAATTTCGGTGAGTTGTCATGAGCCCATCAAGAGCATTTCGTCTCCCCCATGAGTCGTGGTTGAACATCAACCTAGTGTTGGAAAAATTGTGTAGCGTTTCTTCGTGTGAAGTTCATGAAGCTTATGCTTGGATGGTTGAAGAGACTTCCTCGAATTTAGGTGTTCTAGGTGTAAGTTGCCGCCATGAATTTGAGAAAGGTTTGTTTTGCTTCCTATGGTACCATCCCAAGTCAGTCATGCACGCGAAGTGCTCTATGGTTTGATAGGTTGGCCGCCTCCATTCCATATGTGTTCCTGGCACACCAAGCCACTGATTGATTTGTTCAAGGAGAAGGAGTTCCTTCATAACAACTAGTCATGACGTATGTTAGGACTTCGTTATCCTCGATGATGGTTCCCAACCTAAACTCGGTAGTATTTTTATCATAAGACTACTACGTGGTCATGCTTGTCTTGGACAGCGTGTTCATGGGTTTGTAGCAGAACACGCTCATGTTTTGGAGCTTGCTATCGTAGTTCATATCCCGAGAATCTCGCAACGCCATCTCGTCGATTGTGTTGCAACCCTTTCTTTTCGCACATGATGAGTCCGAAATATCCTAACACCAACCAGATCTGAATCTCGGCGGATATGATGGTTGGAACATTCGAACAGTTGCATTTTGTTCCCAGCTTGCACCGTCCTTATGCCATTTCACTATGGGCTGCCTTCTTAGTAATTTCTGTTCAAGATCATCCTCAAAAGTGGACTTACCATGGGTCCCCTCCACCTCCGACGATAAGCAAAAATCATCCAATGTGTTGTCTTCAACAAGGTAGTCCACATCATCCATTCTAGTCCGGGTGTACCATTTCTTTGCATTCCACCAAATGATCGCCAGATTGCCTTAGGCTGGTATAAAGAGTTTCAATGATCTACGTATCAAAAGTAATTCTTTTTGCCACTTAAGGGAATAGTTCCTCGCGTCACCTCCCCGAGGTGCCCCGCTATTGAATCATGGCAGATATTTTCTCACCACCTTGGCACCATCCACCATCTTTCTAAGCGTGGAGTTGTCACCAATCAAACCCCATCGTTGTTCTTCCATCCCTCTCGATGTATTTTGTGCCCCAACTCGAGATGTGTCACCGCCTCAAATCCGTGAGTCGATCATGTTTACTTGATCTTCGTGAAGATCGAATCATGTAGGGTTTCCCTTTCTTCGTTGTCGCGTCGAGTGAAGATCTCAAGACATCAAGACCAAGATAATGGAATGAATCAACATCTTCGAGAAAGGCAATTGGATCATGAGGATTGTGATAGTTTGTGACTTCCTTTTCCTCTTACCTCACGTCTTGAATCTCGGCGAGATTCTTGTTTAGTGGGGGTGAGTCGTCCTGACCCAGATCAGCCCTAGAACTTGTTTGTAGCTAGTAGCATTGCATCCATGCATCATGTTTAATTTTCATGAAAATTTGAAATGGGGATGATCAAGCCCTAGCACTAAAGCAATTCAAATAGGTTCAACTTCAAAATATCTTCAAAGAACCCAAAGTGGTTTGCACAAATGTTCATGATTAATGGAAAAGGTGAAAACCATATCCAGAGGTGATGGATATTTTCCAAGACATTTTGGATTTTTGAATAAACCATATTGTATTTGAATTGGGGCATTTAAATACTATTAATATTATTTTTAAATGCTCCAACAATTCTGAAAATAGTTAAGGGCCTCTGTAATAATTTAGTTAATGCCCACAATTATTTTCAGGATTTATTTAAATGGTTTAGTATTTTACTAAACTAAAACAAAACAGAAAATAGAAAACAGAAAACAATAAAAGGAACAGAACTCACCTGACCTACCTGGCGCCCAACCGGCCCAGCCTTCTCCCCCTCCCCTCGCTGGCCCAGTTGGTGGCCCAGCCACCAACCGCCACGCCAGCTGTCGCCTACCTACGCCAAGAGGCGAGGAGGAGGGACACGGCGATCACAGGCTTCGCCTCGGCTCCTCCTGCCTTTGCTGGCTCCCCTCGACGCCTTGGAGATGCCACGACACCCCCCGACCCTCGTCCTCTCCTCTCTCCTGGACCTTTCCCTCCCTGCTCTCTCTCCCCACGACGCTTCTAACGAGCTCGTCGCCGCTTCGCCATAACCGCTGACCACGGCCGTCCCGAGCCTCCCGGCATGTCCCGAGCTCCGCCGACCTCCTCTTCCTCCCCACCGAGCCGCCCGCCAGACGCCTCAAGCACCCTCCCGACCCTTCATCCCCTCGGGTCGTGGAGATTTCCATCGCCGCCCGCTTGCTCCGGCCTCCCCGAGCCCGGTGACCACCTCAAGGAACCACGGTGAGCTCCTGCGCCTCGCCCCTCTTCCCCGACTTGCCTCCTCCTCTAGCCACCGATTCCACTGAAAGCCCGGCCCAGGTGCCTCGTCGCCCGGCATGGCTAGAGAGCCTCAATGGCTCAAGCCAGCCCCACCTTCGTGCTCGGCCAGCACCAGGAGCACGAGCACGCGCCAACACCCCCTAGCGCCTGCATCGCTTAACCCGCCGTTGGTCGAACTCCGGCTGGCCGCCAACCTCGCCGCCGACGCCGATTCCGGCCGCCCAGGCTCAAGCCCTCCACCAAGAGCTTGGCTCCTCCCGGCTCCTCCTAGATGCTTTCCGGCGCCCCATTTGGTGGCGGAACGTGTAAAAGCACTTTGCTCCGCTGCGCTGGCCTCATGGGCGACTCGACGCAGATGGATTAGCCCGGGTTGACGGGATTTGACCCCACAGGTCATCGACGAGTGGGCCCGGCCACTAACTAACCGGGTTAACACTAACCGAAACTAGTTAGTTAAACTAACTACTGACTGCTGGGTCCCAGCGTCGAGTTGACCTGGACAGCGACCCGATTGACCCGGCGACGTCACATCGACGTCAGTCGACGCAATAACTAGTTTTCTAGACTTAATTTAATTCAGGAAATTCCGAAAATACTCTAAACTTTAATAAATCATAGAAATTCAACCGTAACTTTCGGATGGAAATAATTTATATATGAAAAATGATCAGAAAAATATGGAGAATCTGTTTATGCCATGATCATGCATGTTTGAACAAGTTAACCTCACTGAATAGGATGAATCATGATTAGGGTAATTTATGAGCTAGCATTTGGAGTTGGAGTTCAACCTTGTTTGAATTCCACTTCAATTAACTTGGATTACTGTTGCATTAGGTGAATTCAGTACCTTAACATGACATGTCATTCATGTGAATGTGCATTGCATTGATTGTGTTCTCTCTTGTTTGCGGTAATTGTTTCCTCCGGTAGACGATGTATCGACGATGAAATCGATGACACCGATGAAGAACTATTATCTTCAGAAGTGCCAAGCAAGCAAAACCCCCTTGTTCATTCCGATACAATCCCACTCTCTCGCTCCTGCTCTATTTTATTGCATTAGGACAACAACGACTCATGTGTTATTTGCTGCGGTAGCTGAACCCCTTGATCCTTTGCATGACTGTCATTCCACAGTAATTAGATGAAACCCACTAGCATGAGTAGGAATTGTTTGAGCCATGTTGTGCCTACTCATCTATGCTTGTTTGTCATGCCTGCCATCGCTTAGAGTTGAGTCGGGTCCGATTCATCGGGAATGGATTGGAATTGTTATGAACATGCCCTATTGCGTGTAAGCTAAGTGTGTGAACACGATTTGGTAAAGGTAGCGGTGAGAGGCCATGTAGGAGTACATGGTGGGTTGTCTCATTGCAGCCGCCCTCGTGAACTGAAGTTACGTGTTTGTGATCCATGAAACAGATTACTACCACGCATTGGGATCCTTAATTGACTCTCTCGGCTTCTTAACCACCCTTGTCCTCGGTCAAGGGAGTTGCAAGTAGTTTCGGTGTTTGTAGCATCTTTGGGGGCATGACGCAACGCTGACCTTAGGGGTGGGTTGTGTTGCGGTAGGCACTGCGTGGCCCGATGTACCGAAAGTGCCCGTTTGGTATCTCGGGAACCCCGCACACATCGTTCGGGGCTATATGGGAAACCTCGGCGGACTCCTGCGGATGGAACCCGAATAGGCGATAAACCCGGACTAGGGACTTGAGTGTTTAGGTAGGCCGTGGCCGACACCCACGTTGGGCTTCCGCTTGAAGGTTGCCGAGTACATGTCGTGTAAACGGCGGTAAGTGGTGGGAGCGTGTGTGAAGAAGTACACCCCTGCAGGGTTTAATATGATCTATTCGAATAGCCGTGTCCACGGAGAAGGACTTCTGGGTTGCCTATATCAGTTCATAGACAAGTGGAAGTGGATACCCTAAAATGCGCAAGATAAGCGTGAGTGCTATGGATGGCGTTCTCGTGAGGGAAGACGGAGGCGGTTCCATAGTGGTGTATTGATATGGTGAATATGTGGACTGCAGCGCCACCTCAAAAGAGTTACTTGCAAATGTAGTTCGAGAATAGCCACCGAGTCAAAGGCGGCTTTGCTAGTCAAACTCCACCACCCCTTTTGATAATGATGCATATGTAGTTAGTTACGATGTAAGTCTTGCTGAGTACAATTGTACTCACGTTTGCTTATTTTATGTTTTGCGAGAGACGTCGGTCTCGCTTAGTAGTTCCGCTTGGACTTGACGTTTAGCTCGATACCTACCTACGATCTTGTGCCTTCGGCAGATCTGTAGATAGTCGCTTCTCACCTTTTTCATTTATAGTTATGCGTACTTTCGAGACATGATTAGCTTCCGCTCGTGCTTTGACTTGTATGTTTCGAGTGTTGGGTCATGAGACCCATGTTTGTAATATCTCGCTCTTGAGCCTAATGAATAATATATTGAGTCGTAGAGTTATGTTGTGATGCCATGTTGTATCTACGCATATTGAGCATAATGTGTGTATGTTTGAAATGCTTGGCATGTGTGGGATCCGACAAACTAGTTGTTTATCCTTGGCAGCCTCTCATATGGGGAAATGTAGTCTTGTGATTACGGCGATAGTAGTCCGCTACGGCCGGTTCACCGGAGTCCCGCTAGCCCAAAGACTACTGCTTGGACACTTGATGGCCGGCATGTGTTTCACTGCCTTATGTCTCGTTCTTCGGGAAATGTCACGCGGTGTTATTCGTAGTCTGTCTAGCACCGCTACATGCTCGGATACCGGAGTCCTGTTAGCCCAAAGGTTTCGCGAATATATACGTTGATGACCGACATGCTCGATGTGATTCATGTATACTGTCCCCATAGGTTAGTGCCGCTTTGGGTTCACGACTAGCCATGTCGGCCGGGTTCTTTGTCATATGGATGCTAGCGACACTATCATATACGTGAGCCAAAAGACGCAAACGGTCCCGGGCCATGGTAAGGCGACACCCGTGGGAATACCGTGCGTGAGGCCGCAAAGTGATATGATGTGTCACATGCTAGATCGGTGTGACTTAGGATCGGGGTCCTGACATCCTCCCCCTCGTCCTCTTCGCCCTCGTCGCTGGAAGCAATCTCCTCTGCCGAGTCTTCACCTCCCGCCGGGTCCAACCCGAACCACTCCTCCGGCTGAGCGATGCCGTCATCATTCACCTCAGGGGCAAAGACGCTGGTATCGGTGTACTCGGCGATCGCCGAAGCACGCTGGATGATAGCCGGCCGCACCTCCACCAGCTCTTCATCGGCCTCCTGTCGCCAGGTGCTCATCTGGGCCAAGCTTAGCCAGGGATACCAGGCTCGGACGAACTCCAAAGACCTCCGGCACCGGACCGAGGCTGCGAAGCCTTCCAAGCCTCAAGCTGCCAAGCGGTAACCTCGGTCGGTCGGCGATCCGGTGGTGCGAGGAACCGCCTCGCCCGAGGCCAGGGCGGCCAGCACTTGCGCCCCAAAGACGCTGGCCGGGCGGAACATGCGGTGAGCTGCAGCCGGGCTGAATCGCCAAGCTGCTCCTCAAGTGTCCGACTGGCATCCGGTGCGATCTCGACCCCTGCCTGCCAGCGTGCATCGCGGTGGGCCTCGATGGTTTGGAAAGCGGCGACGGAGTAGCCGGGGAAGTAATCTGTGCAAAAGAAGAAAAAAACAGCGCAAAGTCAGAAGACAAATCAGATGACAAAGGGCAGGCAAAGGGACGAAAAGGAAGGCGGCCTACCATCGATCAAATCCTCGACCAGTCTGTAGCCTTCGCTCAGAGCCTGCTTCGCCTCAGCCCAGCCCGCCGCCTCGGTCTCATACTCGGCTTTAAGGGCGGCCTCGCTTTCCTGCACCTTCTTAAGGGCCGCCTTGTGGCTCTCCTCCTGGTCAGCCAGTCTCTTGGCCAGGCGATCGCGTTCCTGGGCCAAGGCAACGCACTCGGCTTCCTTGGCACGAAGGGCGGTCTGGATTCTGCCCATCTGCTCCCTCAAATCGGCGTTGGCCCCTGCAGACATGAAGAAAAAGAAAAAAACAATAAGGAAGAAGTCGTCGGGAAAGATTCAACCCATTTGCTCGTGATCGGCCCGAATCTCGGGGACTACACCCGATGGAGTTGACGCCGCATACGTAAGATAAAAAGCGAAGCACTTACTCGGCTATCGGTCGGATCGGCGGTCTTACGGTTCAGCTCACGAGCACAGGAGTTGAAGGCGTCAGCAGAGATTATGATATTCACGGAAACAGGCGGAGGTGCGAATAAGAACAAGATAGCAATTGAAGCCTACTAGAAGTTCCAAGCCGCTTTTGCTTTCACCGGTGACTCGAAACTTCGGGGACTACATCCGCATTGGTGTACCGACGCCCCCACGGACGAAATCAAGAAACAATCAACGAGAAGCAGGAGCACTCACCCGGATGACCATCCGCGTCGTGAGGAACTCTTGGGTATACCGCTTCAGCGCAGCGGCCTGGGCCTGAAGCCGGCTCCGGACCTCCTGCGCCACCACGTTCAGCTCAGCCGTCCCACCGCTGAGTGTCCACTAAGACGTGCTGGCGCTGGCCGCCTCCAGATCCTGAGCCGTCGAGCTGGCTCCCGCGACCATTTGCGGCCCCGGTGCTGAGGTCGCCTCCCTGTGGCAAGGCGGCGGCGAACCACAAGATCCGCCCCGCCACGGGCTCGCCCCGGCCATTTGCTCGGTGGCGCGGCAGCCGCCTTGGGCGTTCTGATCGGGCGCCGACTCTGGCACCTCTTCCAGGATGATCACGTCATCCTCCCTCCTCTCCATCACCGGCCGGTCACGGTCGAATTCCTCCAACGGGGGCACCGGAACCTTAGGGGCCACGACACGAAGGGGGATGACGAGCTGCGGAGGCTGGTTGCGCAGAGCCTCCGCTACCCTCTCCGCGGCCGCGGTCTCCGCCTGAGCCTTGGCCGCCGCGGTCTCCGCCTGAGCCTTGGCCGCCGCTTCAGCATGTGCCTTGGTCGACTCCCCCGTCGCCTCCCGAGCCGCCCTCCTCTCCTCCGCCTCCCGCTCCTCCCGCGCCTCCCGCGCGTTACGCTCCGTCGCCTCCAGGAGATCGGCATGGGGATCCATGTGGCGGGAGCTTGTAGACCCTCCCGCCGTTCTGACTATGGAGGCGGCAGGGATCCGCTCGAGAGAGAGCGGCGCCCTGTTCAACAAGTCAAGAAAAAGGGGCTTACAAGAATTTCAAACCAAATAAAGAAACAAAGGTGTGGGAAAATCGATACTTACGTCGAAATCGCCTGCGGCTGCTTCACCACCTTGCAGAAGCGGGCCGCCTTCGCGGCCGCCTCGTTCCGCTTGGTCGCTGTCGTGGAACCCTTGGGCTTCTTCGGCCGACTGCTGAAGAGAGTCAGCGCGCCTCGGCATTTCTGCGCGCCACCCCGAGTAGCCGGCCATGGCGCGGATGGACCCGCATACGACGATCGGGTGCCGGCTGATGACGTGGGATGACTTCGGCCTCGTCATCGTCCTGCCAGTCCCCGAAACCGGCCCCATGCTCGGGACCGCTCGCTTCACCGCCTCCTCCAACGACGGCGTAGTCCATGGCGGCCGCCCCCAAATCTGGATCTTCAACGTCGTCCACCTCACGATCGGGCAGGAACTGGCGCTCCAGCCCTGCGGCCCCGACCGTCGGTCGAAGAAGGGGGCTCTGTTAAAAACAAGCCGCCCAATCAAGAGTCGGTCATTATGAACCCAGCAACAAGAGAAGAAGAGAAGAGAAACTTACCATGGGCGGAGGATCGGCTCGAGAATACGGCCCCTTGTCGTACCGCCATTCATCTGTGAGCTTGCAGTTGCAGATGTAGTTCACCATGTAAGATACCTCATCATGAGGCATCTCCTTGATGCTCAGCCGGCTCGGGTCGAAGCGGTTGCTCATTTGGCAGATCATATGCGGCCGGCCTTGGAGCGGGAGTACCCGGCGCTCCACGAAGGCGGACACCAAGTCGGCCCCGACCAGGCCTTCCGACTGGACCATCACCCGGGCCAGGCGGCAATGGCGGCGCCCGGTGAGAGACGCCCACAGCTCGATAGCCCCATGAAGGCTGCCTCCCAGCCGGCGGGCCGGCTACGTAAGTCGGCAGATTGACGAAGTCTCCTTGTGGGGCGACGTTCTTCACGTACAAGTATGATTGCTGCCAGAGCTTCACCGACTGGATCAGCGGGATAGGCGGAAACGGGTTGTTGTCGGCTGAACTCCGCATGGCGATGAACGCGCCGCACGGCGCGGGCACGCCAGCGGTGACGGTGCCGAGTTTGCATTGGAAGAACTCCCCCAGAGCTCGAGGGTGGGAAGGGCGCCAAGAAAACCTTCGCCTGAGTGGCAAAGCCGGCAATGACATCACAATGTTGGGGGTGAGGTGATGCGGTGGAGACGGTAAAAACTCGAAAGCGGCGGAAGAACCCGCTGCCGGGCAGGCCGAGGCCCATGTGAGGCGGCGGAAGATCACCCGCTCATCCTCCTCCGGCGCCAGCGAGACCTCCACCTCCGGCACGAGGCGGGCCCACACGTAACCCGCGCCTGGCAGCCGCCGCGTCTTGCGGAGCCAGTCGATGTGGTCCTCATGGACGTTGGAACCATCCCAAGAACTGGACAGCACCATGGGAGCGAGGAAGAAGCGAGAGGGGCGCGGCGGCGAAGGACGCGCAACCCCGCTGCGGCAGAACTACGGCGAGCCAAGAAGGGTGGCGACGAGACGGCGCGGCAGCGAAGCGCTGCGGCGGAGGAGGAAAGGAGAAGGAAGAAGAAGAAGAAGAAAGGGTGGAGCGAGGGCGAGCGTGCGAGCGTCTGCTGCTCCCCCTCCTCCCCCTACTTATAGGCTCGTGCGGCGGAGCCAAGGAGGCGAGGCGTGGGGGGGGACGTGGGATTAATCGCGCCTCCCCCACGTCCCGCGATTATCGCGCCCTAAAGGCGTGCTGAAACCGCCGCGGGAAGGTGAGCGGTCCGATCAGGCCGCAGAAGATCTGCACATGGGCCGAGGCCAAGGAGTGGCGGGCCCCGGCCTGCGGCGACGTCCCGTCGCGCCCGTGGACTGGCAGGCCTTCCCCGCTGACGGTTGCCATGTGGCGCGCGAAGGGCAGGCGGTCTACGCATGACTCGGCTCGCATGCCGTCTGGTCCTTGCCTCCAAGCCGCCAAACCTTCCAAAGACGGCGCATCTACTCAAAGCCGGCTCCTAGCTGCCGGCTCTTCAGGGTAGGAAGCTGATCGAGCTTATCGTCCTCTCTTTAGCCTCGAAGCCCAACCAGCTTCGGGGACTACTGTCGGAGTAAATGACCACGGGTAGCCTAGCCGGGTCCCCTGGCACTTCTGAAAAATTACGGGCCGATCAAGCCCTCAAGCATCCAAGACGCGGAGCCGCCTTCCCTCGGCCAGCTACCGGGAGGCGGCCCGGCCCTAAGAAACCCACAGAAGGAAGTCCACAAGAAGGCCGACTCCAAGAAGCCGGTCACAAGAGGGCCGACTCCAAGAAGCCGGCCACGAGAAGGCCGACTCCAAGAAGCCGGTCCCCCCAGCAGGCGGCCATGATCGCACCCTCAAACTTTGCACCCACATAACAGCGATGAGACGGGGCGTGGCTACAGTGAAGCCTGCCACCCCCGAATCCCGGGCTGGCGTGGTCACGCAGTCTGTTGTCTGGTGACCATCACCCGTCCGGCGCGGCACTGTTGCCATGTTGACCATGACGTCACCCACGATGGGCTATCAGATCGGCCCACAGGCGGCGGGCCCCTTCGGTCAGAGAGACACCCGAAGGCGGCCCGGACTCCCCTAGCCGGCCTAAGGCAAGGCCGGCTCCCAACAGCCGGCTAGCTTCCTCCCTCGAAGGAGGCGCCTCATTAAGGAGACAAGACGGGGTAAGGCTACAGTGATCGCCGCCAGGCGGCGGCACTGTAGCCATGCTTACTTCATCAAAGCCCTCCTCATCGAGTGAGGCAACAAGATAACCCGCCTCGACAAGGCCCCGGCGGTGGGGCCATCTTGTCGACTGAAGCCGTGGCGGCAGGACCCACCAGTCGGCGGGCCCCAGCAGCCGGCGGAGAAGTCGGCGAACATAGACACTGACGGCTAGGGTCCGTGCCCAGCCGGATTACCATTGTACCCCTGGGGGGTAGGCCTATATAAATCCCCCAGGGCACCCATGCAAAGGGTTGATCTCTTAGAGTTTTAGACACCACATAGAGAGAAGAGGAGAGCCCGTAGGATCTGCAGTAAAAGCCTCCTGAGAGGATGCGGCGGCGGCAGTCTGGGCTGCACGCAAGCTAGGCCCAACCCGACTCGCGAGGGGCTCACGAGGGGAGGCAGCTGAGGCAAAGCGGTAACCGGAACGCGAGAGATTGCTCGAACGAGACTAAGCACCCCCTTCCCCAAACACACGCAAATCTCAAATTCGAATCCAACTTAAATCCAGCGAGGGAAAGTGATAACCAAAGGGAAAAGCAATGAAAGCAAACAAAAAAGGCCGCGTCCGGCACCTAGTCTAGTCTTGGACGTCTTCTCACTAGCGCGGAGCTAAGTGCTACCACTGGGCGTGGGAGGGAGCCCCAGGGCCTGAGGCCGGCACCCCTGAGACTCCGGGGCGTGTACAACCCCACTCATTATTACGTGAGAGTGTCACGGGCGGCGAGCTTCACGAGCACCTTGGGCCTTCTTCATAGGTACCGCCTTTCTTCATATCGCCAGACGAGGGCCCCGCCTTGCGCCGCCTCTAGTGCCATCAACGGCAGCCGGAAACCAGGGCGCCGCCGATGGGGTAGAGTGGTCGCTAGTGATTCCCCAACGACCACGGGTCCTCCGCCAGGCAAGACTCGAGGCGCCTCCCAGTGAGGGCCTACCTCCACGAGAACGCCTTGCTCGAACGCCCGCGGTGGTGATGCTGGGATCCGGCCCCTCTCCTGCAGCCCTCGGCGCCCTCCTCCCGAGGGTAGGAGGCTGAGCGGAGCGGGCAACCGCTGGCCGTGGCGACCGGCACCTCCTGCGATTCATGATTAACGTATGCTGCTCTGAGGAATTAGTGGTACCCGATAATCGTCGCTTCCGGCATGGTCGGGGGCCTTCACGGGGCTCCTAGAAGAGCTCGGCTCATCGCCTCATCCCCGGCTTGGGCTGAGGAGCGAGCCTTGTTCGCCCTCGTGCTGGTGCCCTAGGTCCATCATGTGGGGCACGTATTCTTCTGGGGCCGTCATCCCGAAGGCCGCGCCATAGTGCTCCGCGTGCCATGCAGCTCTGCTTGAGGCGCCCACCTGGGGGTGGCAGCGCGGCAGCCCGCTGGGGCTGTGGGTCGCAGCGAGTCCTTCTTCGTTGGTCGGGAGCGAAAGCGGTAGCTGCTGGCAGCCCGATCTTGGCAACCGTCGGTGTTGGAGTAGCCTTGGAACCCATGACATGGTGGAGCCCATGCTGGCCGCCACAGACACGAGGAGAGGCTGGGTCTGCGAAGGGGTGAGCCCCGAGGTGGCAAAGCCAGAGCTCTGCCACCCGCTCTAGCGACATGTCGCATGCCGCCTTCCAACACACCTGCTTGATAACTCCGGGCCACCGTGGCGGCCCTCGTGTTCGCTTTGCTCCCGGCGGAGTGTCGGCGTCATGACCTTGGCGTGGTTGGAGGCCCTCGCTGCCCGGCCGCGCTGCATGGCGTGAGAGCTGTCGGCTTGTCGCATCGCCCATGACTTCTGGCGCCCTAACGGACCCTTGAGCTGCACTGGGCATGGGGTCGCCCGAGGCGAGTGGCTCTGTGTGGGCGGTCCAAGCTGCCCAGGGACCGGGGTTGCCCGCCTAGTCGCCGGACATGATGATGATGATGCGACGGGACATGAAGTGGCAGAAGGCGGATCCCGGCGCACCCCTACCTGGCGCGTCAAATGTCGGATTTCGGGTTCCGGCAGACCCTTGAGGTTCGAACACTGGGGTGCACGCGGAGATTCGCCCTCTACCTACCTATACCCCGCCGCCTCGCTAAGATCTAAGCTACGAAAGGAACAACACAAGAGACACAAGGTTTATACTAGTTCGGGCCACCATTGTGGTGTAATACCCTACTCTAGTTTGTGGCGTGGTGGATTGCCTCTTGGGCTGATGGTGATGAACAATACAAGGAAGAACAGCCTCGCGAGGGTCTGTTCTTGGCCGGGGCGATGAACTGCTTGGAGGAGTTCAGCCGCTCTCTCTCTCTTTTCTCTCTGGGATCCAGCTCAAGCTGTTCTGGATCCGATCGTCCTCCTGCTCTGTGCGTGGATAGTCCTATATATAGGCGAAGGCCCTGGGCCTCTTCCCAAATATTGAGCGGGAAGGGCGCCAACAATTGGCCATTTTGAAGGGGAACATCCGGTACACTTATCCTGACTAAAGTTGGTCCTCGCTTTGTCAAAAGGCTCTGGTGGTGACACCGGCTTGGGCTCCATAATGACTTCCTTCCTGCCCGTTGAAATTTGGTATTGGTCTTATTGCACGAAATGGGCGCCTTTGCTTGATGCTCTCGCCTGCGCTCGCTCCCTTTGCACCAAAGAGGAAAGGAGGACAATGCGCGGGCTGGCGCCCGCCTGGCGCTCTTGGTCGTCATGGCTTGCGTCATGGGAACCTCGTGAGGTACCCCGCCTTGATCTCTCCCCCTCCTCGCGAGCCAGCCTGATGAGACCATGCCTGAGGAAGCTCCCTGTCATCCGCCCATGCAATCTGGCCCCTCGCGAGGTGTTGAGCTTGTGTTGATGAAGATGGGCCGTGATGGGCCCCCTTTGAAACCCCACGCCGCGGTACAGGCCGAGCAAGTGCAGGGACCCCGTTCCCAGAACGCCGACAAAAGCAGGACAGCCAAGATCGATCTGCGGATCGCGAGGGCGCGCCCAAATACGCGACGATGATCGTCACGCCGGATACACTATCAACAAGTCTGGTCGGGCCGAATACAGCCACCCAGACCCATTCGAACTACGTAGCCACATAGCCCTGCATAGAGGCGCCGCACACCCCTCTGCTTCACTGACGAAGTGATGGATCACGAATTCCCGGAAGGGTTCAAACCCGTAAACATTGAATCATACGATGGCACAAACAGACCCCGCAGTAAGAATCGAAGATTTCCTTCTCCACATTCACATGGCCTGCAGAGACGATCTACACGCCATCAAGTATCTTCCCCTTAAGCTCAAAGGGCCTGCCCGACATTGGCTAAACAGCCTGCCGGCAAATTCCATTGGAAGTTGGGAAAACCTGGAAGACGCGTTCCTCGACAACTTCCAGGGCACATACGTGCGACCACCGGACGCTAATGACTTGAGCCACATTACTCAACAGCCTGGAGAGTCAACCAGGAAATTCTGGACTCGGTTCCTAACTAAAAAGAACCAAATAGTCGATTGTCCGGACTTCAAAGCCCTAGCAGCATTTAAGCATAATATCCGTGACGAGTGGCTTGCCCGACACCTCGGCCAGGAAAAACCCAAGTCCATGGCAGCACTCACGACACTCATGACCCGCTTTTGTGCGGGCAAGGACAGATGGTTGGCTCGCAGTAGCACCACGCCACATTCCGGCACCTCGGATGTCCGTGACAATAACAAAGAAGCCACGGTGCAGCGAGCGTGAAGAGGCGGAACAACGGCGACAACCGAGGACACTGACGATTAACGCCGGATTCAGCTGACTCCAAATCCGATCGGCGGAAAAAGCCATTCAAAAGAAACAATTAGGGACCCGTCGATCGGGACCGCATCTTTGAACGCTCGTGCCAAATTCATGGCACCCCAGACAAACCAGCAAACCACACCAATAGAGACTGCTGGGTGTTCAAGCAGGCTAGTAAACTAAACGCCGAAAATAAGGACAAGGGGCTTCGCAGTGACGATGACGATGAGCCCCGGCGTTCGAACACGGGGGGACAGAAGAAATTTCCTCCCCAGGTGAAAACGGTCAACATGATCTACGCCACCCACATTCCCAAGCGGGAACGGAAGCGAGCACTACGGGACGTCTATGCGATGGAGCAAGTCGCCCCCAAATTCAACTCATAGTCAGCTTGTCCGATCACCTTTGATCATAGGGATCACCCTACCAGCATCCGTCGCGGCGGCTCAGCCGCATTGGTCCTAGACCCAATCATTGATGGATTCCACCTCACGCGAGTCCTTATGGACGGTGGCAGCAGCCTGAACCTGCTTTATCAGGACACAGTGCGCAAAATGGGCATCGACCCTTCAAGGATCAAGCCCACCAAAACCACCTTTAAAGGTGTAATTTCTGGAGTAGAGGCCCGTTGCACGGGCTCTATAACATTGGAAGCGGTCTTCGGATCTCTGAATAACTTCCGAAGCGAAGAGTTAATCTTCGATATCGTCCCTTTCCGTAGTGGTTACCACGCACTGCTCGGACAAACCGCATTCGCTAGATTCAATGCGGTACCACACTACGCATACCTCAAGCTCAAGATGCCAGGACCGCGCGGCGTTATAACAGTCAACAGAAACATGGACCGCTCTCTCCGTACAGAGGAGCATACTGCAGCCCTAGCGGCGGAAGTACAATGCGGCCTCCTACGACAAACCACCAATCCAGCGACGACAACCTCGAGCACCGTCAAGCGAGTCCGGAGCACCCCGCAACAGGATCACCAGGCACGCCAAGAACGCGACTAGCAGTCCGGCCTCCGCTCAAGCCCCATAAAAGTAGCATTCGTGCCACGCGTACACAATTACGCGCTCAAAATACCATGGGCATAGGTGGAGGCGCAGCAGTCAACAATGCGGTATTACCGCAACATACCATCATAACCCTCCCTTTTTACCTTTCAGGACACTGCTTTAGGGCGGCCTCTTCAGAAGAGCCGGATTGTCGGACTTCCAAAGGAGAGAAAACCAAGGAGGCAACAGGCTTTGCGCACAAAAGGAAATACCAGTGGAATACATTCACGATCGTTATACCTGTTTTATATACCTACATGCAGCCTGCCCTTGGATAGGACATGTTAAATAGTCCTATTTACTTCTGCTTAAACGCACCCATTGTAATCATACGCTTAAAGGTATTATTCATCAATGGAAGATCATATATAGCGTCAGCTTATTATTCCTATTTGAGCATTTTTTTTCACAAATGTTTATTGAATATTGCATCCGTACACCTTGGTACGATCAGTTTGCCAGGGGCTTCCTTTGGCGCCTCATAATATGGAAAAACAAGTCCGAACACTTTCAACAGTGCGACACCCCGAACTTATAGCACTATATGCATCAGCTCTGAATCATGTCTTGGGTCAATAGTTGGGTTTCCCGGCTCCCTTGTTTTGGTACCTTACGTTCCGTTATATCGGCTAAGGTAGCGCAGGGAGAACTATTGCGATTGTGTCCCGGTTCTTTCGGACGAGCACCTCAGTAGAGAAAGCCGAAAACTGATCGGCATGATGCGGCGAGAGCTTGTCGCTATTCGAGAGATCTTAAAATCCTTAAAGATTTTTTCCGCTTTAGGCGATGAATCGGCTTCGCCCGATTTAGGCGTATATAGCACCCCAATTCGACTTTCTGAATTCTAGGGGCTTCGCCGAAATTTAAAAGTATAGACTTCTATGGCTAAGTGAAAGTTATAAAGCCGCATAGTCCGATTGCCTTGTTCGCTGCGCCGGATACCTCTTTAAGGGGCCAAAAATTTGGATAAAGAGTGTCCGGGTTTCTCAAGGAACACCCCGGTACTAGTTACGTGGGGGCGGAAGCCGACGACTGGCCTACTTTCAGAATTCTATAAACAGCCGCACAGAAGGTAATATTTTAAATCAAAAAGTGCTACATAGCGCATGTAACTTCGTCTCTATATTACAACAAAGACATAAATACATTTATTCAAGGATCGTGTCCTTGGTACATTCATCGGCCACGAGACGAGCGCCCTTCATAACGCCATCATAATACTTCTCGGGACAGTGATGCGCCTTGCCCTCCGGTGGCCCGTCCTTCACCAGCTTCTCCGCATCCAGCTTGCCCCAGTGCACTTTCGCACGGGCAAAGGCCCGGCGGGCACCCTCAATGCAAACAGATCACTTGATCACTTCAAGCCGTAGACAGGCATTCACGATCCGCTTGATCGGGCCGAAGTAGCTAGTGGGCAGGGGCTCACCAGGCCACAGCTGGACTATGAAATCTTTCATAGCCGCCCGGCCACCACAGGAGTTCAACCAACTGCTTGATTGGTCACTTTCGAGAGCATTGGGTGTTCGGCCCGACATCTTTGGGACCAGAACAGCTTCTCCATCGAGCTCCCCTCCTCGGCACGGTAGAACTCCGCGGCATCTGATACGCTGCATGGCAGATCTGCGAATGCCCCTGGAGAGCTCCGAATTCGGGTAAGTAAAAGAAACGCCTCCTCCACATGCTTGCTTTGCATAAAGAATGTCTTACCCGCCGCTATCTTCTTGGCCGCCTGGATCTCCTGCTGCACCTTTTCGGCTTCGGCCTTGGCGTCTTTCACACTCACAAGGGCCTTAACAAGCTCAGTCTCTTTCATCTTAAGATCATGCTCCAAGGACTCGAACTTCTTGCCGAGTTCCTGGAGCTCATGTTGTACCTCGCCCACTCTAGCATCTTGCTTTTCATGCTCCTTGCGCTCCAAGGCCGCCTTGTCTTCGGCCTCGGACATCACTCTCTTCAAAGACGCCACTTCGGTGGTGGCCCCTATTACCAAGTCACGACGCTTTGTCGTTAGAATAACCAATTTTGAATATCCTTTATTACATGAGAACGGGAAATTACAAACCTTTGTTCTCCTCGAGCTGCCTCTTCGTGAGGCCGAGCTCTCCCTACGCCTGCTCCAGGTCCCGTTTGAGTCCGGCGACCTCGGTCGTGAGGACAGCATCGGCAAGCAGCACAACCTGCTTATTCACATGACACTTGCTATTAGACTCATGCGGATTATAATTGACCCTCTGTTCGGCTTTTCTTTCCGAACACCAAACACAGTATCAGGGGCTACTACCTATCGGGTGGTAATTTCACACATTTTTATTACTTACCTCAAAGCACATCGGCGGTGGTGCGAGCTTCGGTTAGTCCGCTCTTGGCAGACAGAATCTTCTGAATCACCACACTCACAAGAGTACGGTGCTCTTCATCCATGGACGCGCCGCGAAGCGCGTCCAGCAGACTATCCGGTGCCTCTGGCGTAACGGAAGTCATCGGCACGGACGGCTCGCCCTCCCTAGCAAGGGGCCGCCTGCCCGCATCCGGAACCATCAAAGGTTCCGGCACAGCATCCGACTGAGAGCCCGGCTTGCTGCGGCTCTCATCGGCATGATCCGCGGGGATCTTGTACCCCGCGTGTCCGGCGTCTGGAGCTCCGCCTTGGGGCGTCTCCAGGGTCACCTCCCCCTGCTCTGGGAGCCTTTGGGACAACACCTATGTGTCATCCGCAGACTGAGGAGTAGTGGCCGCCGGGAGCGAGTTCATCGCCGAATCGCTCAGGGACCCATCCGAAGACGATACCTCGGGATGGACCCTGACCGGACTGCATATATGTTCGGTGTTATAGCAAGACTATGAAGCAAAGTAGCACTAAAATATAATAGAGTGCGGATACTTACGACCTCACTAGGAGTTTCCCCCTGGGCAACCACTCCTCCTCGCTATAGGCGGCAGTGGCGGAGTAATCCGGAAGGGATATTTTTCCCTCTTGGGTGTCCTGGCCTCCCCCTTCGGGGCGGCTTTCCTCTTCTTCTCCTCCCTGGTATGGGGAGGTAGAGTCTCTTCATGTTTCCCCCCATCTCCGTGGGAGGAATCTGCCTCGTCGTCTTCGGACGACAAGGGTATAGTGGCCTTGCACCCGGGGCCCTTCCCGGTCCCCTGGCCCGCCTTCTCAGGCCCCCCATCCTCTCCGGATGGGGCTTCCTCTTCCTGCTCTTCCTCCCCTTCGGGAGAGGAGTCTGCCTCGATGTCTTCGGACGAAGCTTTCGACACAATTTTACGCCAGAGACCTTCCCTGGTCCCCGGGGCCTTCTTTTCGGCATTTTTCTCCGGCGCCTTGTAAGGCGCTGGGACTAGCATCTCCGTCAGGAGAGTATCCTCGGGTCTTCTGGCAGTGGAGCCGGACAGTCAATCCGCTCCGCCATCTCCACGTACTCCTGACCAAATGCACACAATGACTTAAGATTCCCCCATGAATACATTGGGAAGAACTGAATCCGGTGGAAGTCAAAAAGCTCACCGGACGAGGGGGCCGCGCGGCTTGGAGTCCGCGGTCCTCGGATATGGGAGGAGGTACTTCGGAGATCTTGAACAGCGCCTTCCAGGCGCCTTTGTGCGTCATGTCGTAGAGCTTTTGAAGCGTCTGGTGTTCGGCCGGGACGAACTCCCATAGATTAAAAGCCCGTCTTTGGCACGGAAGGATCCGGCGGACGAGCATGACCTGGACCACGTTGACAAGCTTGATTTTCTTGTCCTTCATGTTCTTGATGCTTGATTACGAGTCCGGTCGACTCTGCGAGTTCGCCCCGGCAGGCCTTCCTTTCCCAGGAGGTGAGCCGCATGGGGGCTCCGGATCGAAATTCGGGGGCCGCCGCCCAGTCGGCGTCGCGCGGCTCGGTGATGTAGAACCACCCTGATTGCCACCCTTTCATGGTTTCCGTGAAGAAACCGTCGAGCCAGGTGACGTAGGGCATCTTGCCCACCATGGCGCCTCCGCACTCCGCTTGCTGGCCACTCACGATCTTCGGCTTCACGCAAAAGGTTCGCAGCCACAGGCCGAAGTGAGGCCTGATGCGGAGGAAGGCCTCGCACACGACGATAAACACCGAGATGTTGAGGATGAAATTTGGGGCTAGATCGTGAAAATCTAGCCCGTAGTAAAACATGAGCCCGCAGATGAAGGGATGAAGTGGAAATCCCAGTCCACGCATAAAATGGGCGAGAAATACGACCCTCTCGTGGGGTCCCGGAGCTGGAGTGACCAGCCCCTTGTCCGGCAACCGGTGCACAATGTCTGCTGCCAAGTACCCGGCCGCTTGGAGCTTCGCAACATGCTCCTCCTTCATGGTGGAGGGCACCCACTTGCCTCCTGCTCCGGACATGTTTAGCTGTGCGGAGAAGGTGTGAACTAGGGCGCTGGAGCTCGAGGGTAGGGGAATGAATAAGAAGAGGAGGAAGAAGGTGTGGGTGAAAATGGGAAATCCTTGTTCCTTTATAGAGGCGACGGACGATACGCCTCCCCACTTTCCCGTTGAGGATCGCTTATTTCCAAAACGCCACGATTGATTGTGCGGTTGGATTACCCACACCCGTATTGATGGAAAACTCGTAATAAGCGGACACGTTCTCTGCTGTGACAAGACGTGCCAAGGAAACCGCCTCGCAATATGTGCTACGGCTGGTTATGGAAGAACGGTTCGAATAATGACCCGACCGTAGTGTCATGTCACTTTGTCTAAAGTTGTCAGCAGGTTATATTTTGTTAAATATCGTCCTCTCTACAGTGGTATGTGTTGGAGATATACATAACAGGTAGGCCCACGAAGGGTCGAAATATCATGAAGCATGGGGTCCACACAACATGTGGGTCCAGGTAAATTTCATACAGACATACTATCCACTCGACCAAGCAGCATACCATCCACTCGGATGACGGTTCACCACTTTCGACCCGTCGACTCACTCGGATATCACGAAGACCAGCAGGCAGCAAAGCGATCGGCATCATTCTAATAGTGAGGGCTTGATAGTGGGCTGGCATTATGGCATTCATGCCCCACTTTGTAACATAGGAGGTGGGGGTGGCGCACTCTATATAAGCCACCCCCACCACTAGACTAGGGGGGCTTTTTTCTTCCATCTCTTTCTCTTTCTCACAATTAGTCTCAGGACATAGCTCAGGCATGGAGATCCGCTCTCCCCTCTCTCTCTCGAATACACCATGTAACTCCGTGTTCATGATAGATAAAGCAAAGCCTCTCCGGAGCACGAGACGTAGGGTTGTTATCTCCACCGTGAGAGGCCCGAACTCATTAAAACCACCGTGTCACCCATTTGCATCTCGAAAGATCATGCTCCTTTATCCTACCCCTATCTTATTGTCGGAATCGTTCCCACGACAGTTGGCGCCCACCGTGGGGCATGGCGTCTATCGAGCCATGATGCAAATGGTTTTATTTCTTGGATCTTCGTCCATCGATCCAATCATCAATGGAGGGTTTGATCCAGGATGTTCCGGACATCACTCCATCCACAGGAGAGACATGACACTCTTCGTGCAACGGGATCAGGAAGTCCCATTCCATACTATCTTGTTCTTTACAATCGATCTTTAATCTAACAATGGTTGTTTTTTCTTCTATATGTACATGCATGAGCGCGAGCAACAGCTGCAGCACGGCCGCGCCACCAAGCACCGTTCTGACGAGCGCCATGGAGGCCGAGCTCTTGACATGGCCAGTCCGTTGTCGCCCTTCTTCTTCGTCGTCGACCACCGACGCCTCCACCAAGTCAACCGCCGCCCGTCCGGCTTCGCTGACCTCGGGCACGTCCATCCACACCGGAACCACACCTCCCGCCGGTGTCGCAGGCGCGCTGCACTCCTCCCTCGCCAGACTCTCCAGTGTGGTCGCTGTGGCGCGCGCGCGGATCCGCCCGTCGCTCCTCCGGGTGCGGCGGTTCTTCGCTCCATCGCCGGCTGCTAGCCATGGTTTTCCTTTCTCCTTTAACCATGCAAGGTGAGTGGGCCATCTCCTCCTTGATTATCTGCATGCAGGTTAATGCGAATCTGAACAGCGGAAGGGCGTGGTGATCTCCAACGTCAAATCAATTAGCTGCCTCATTAAGCGGCCAATTGATGGATTACTAACGCCACTTATCGATTGCTAGGCCACGGACCCTAGTTAATTCGTGCAAGCATGCATGTATGGTGACCATCGGGCCTTGAACTTCCTGGTCGTGCTTGCTAGTAACTTGCGGGGTCACCGATGAATCTTCCACTCGACAATTGCGAACCCGATTCGTCCGAGTTCACAGATGAATCCACTCGGATGCAGACTCAAGTTTACTAGGCCATGGACCCTAGCTCACTCGGCCGCCCGGCGGCGTCGTTGCTTTCGGTGGGCGTGTCTTCATTGCTTAGCTGCCCGTGCATCGTTGCTCAGCTGTACGCGTCTTCATCACTCAGCGGCCCGCGCATCGCCACTCTGCGGTGTCCCTCGTCAACCACGCGGCGACGACCGCGGCGGTAGATGCACGGATCGGACGCAGCACCAAGCCACCAACGCCGGGGCTGCCCACGTCTCCGATCACAACATGACGGGAGCCACCGGGTCTCTGCCCGCACGCAGCCTCGCGGGAGAACGTCATCCCGCACTTGGATTCATCTCAGCCGCCTCACCTCGTGATGGATCCGTGCCAAAAACTGCCGCCGCCATGGCTGATCAGGGAGCTCTGCGCCCTGCCTTCCACTTTCCTTCTAATCTTAATTCCTTCCCATTTATGTCCTGCATGCAGGAGATAAATGGCCGTGGGAAACGTCCATTACATGCATGAATGGCTTTGACTCTCACTTAATTAGTGTTAAACCACTCGCATGCAGATTAATTCGGTGCTAGACGTGGACAACCTCTCCCACGCGCTTTGGATCCGGGCTGCCTGCAAGCGATCAAGCCGCCCGCCTCCATCAGATGGGATAGCGCTCGTGGGCACATCCATGCCGAACCTCACTGAGGCCTCCAAGCCCAACACTCCGTGTCGGCCTGCCCAGCCAGCTCCACACGGACCAGATCACAGCACAGTTGTAATTCCCTCGGACCAGGTCACCTCATCACCACTCGGCCGCTCCGCGCGTCGCCGCTCGGCTGGTCACTCATAACCACTCGGCCACCCCGCGCGTCGTCACTCGGTTGGTCACCTCATAACCACTCGGTCGCCCCGCGCGTCGCCAATCGGTTGGTCACCTCATAACCACTCGGTCGCCCCGCGCGTCGCCAATCGGTTGGTCACCTCATCAACGCTCGGCCGCCCCGCGCGTTGCCACTCGGTTGGTCACCTCATCACCACTCGGCCGCCCCGCGCGTCGCCACACGGTTGGTCACCTCATCACCCCTCGGCCGCTCCGCGCGTCTCCACTCGGTTGGTCACCTCATCACCCTTTGGGCGCTCAGCGTCGCCACTCGGTTGGTCACCTCATCACCACTCGGCCGCTCCGCGCGTCGCCACACGGTTGGTCACCTCATCACCACTCGGCCGCTCCGCGCGTCGCCACTCGGTTGGTCACCTCATCACCACTCGGCCGCTCCGCGCGTCGCCACTCGGTTGGTCACCTCATCACCACTCGGCCGCTCCGCGCGTCGCCACTCGGTTGGTCACCTCATCACCACTCGGCCGCTCCGCGCGTGGCCACACGGCTGGTCACCTCATCACCACTCGACCGCTCTGCGCGTTGCCACTCGGTTGGTCACCTCATAACCACTCGGCCGCCCCGTGCGTGGCCATCGGTTGGTCACCTCATCACCACTCGGCCGCCCCGCGCGTCGCCACTCGGTTGGTCACCTCATAACCACTCGGCCGCCCCGTGCGTCGCCATCGGTTGGTCACCTCATCACCACTCGGTCGCCCCGCGCGTCGCCACTCGGTTGGTCGCTTCATCACCACTTGGACACTCGCGCGCCTTCAGACAGCTAAATCATTTTACATTCTGTTATTTCCGTCTTCCCGAGTATCCCATAATTCACACATCACGTTCACTCGGAGGCCACGCTACCGAGTGTACCTATACGCCCGACTGCTTATTTTCACATACTTGCTTAGTACTAGTTATGTGACTCCTGAGTCCAACTTCCATTTTTCCGCATACATCATTCACGAACACCATGTGTCGTTCTTCATTTCGAGTTTGCATCGGTCCTCCGGGGCTGCAACTCAGTTGAAACACTACACTTCCGTTTTATTTGAGCGGTATTCCAATGAGTTCGGTCGGATCCGTCGCTTCCACAAGTTCGAATGGATCCTTCGCTCTTTCAGACTCTTCTTTGGTTAATCAAGCCCTTACACTCGGTGGTGTCTATGGGTGCTATTCACACAAATCATTTCAGCACACATCAAATTTCCTTGAGAAATTATTTCGTTGGCTTGTGTCATTTTTTACACAAGTTACGCGATCACTCGACGACCCTATGCGCCAACTTCATCGCTGCTCAGACTCGGTCTCCATACCGGTCCCAGCGCACCACAACACCGACCTTGTCGCTCTGCTGACTTCAAACACATCTGGCCAACCCTTCTGTGGAATCCTCTTCATCGTATCAATGATCTGAGACCTCGTCAGACATGAGACAAATAAGTCCCTTTTATAATTAAACTTCACACTTCACTCTTTTGGGAGTTTGCCTCTTTCGAGCATCACTCGGAAGCTTCTCCTCATCTTTTCCCGAGTCCGACTCAATGAATTGCAAATCATCCATTCAAAACTATATTTCTCGTATTCCGACATGTCCGTTAGCCGAAGCCTATAAAATGCCTTTCGAGGGCTATGCGCAGGGGCTGCATCTCATTTGGAATGACACTCTCTTGAGTGGTCGAGTACTTCATCACCGGTCGGATCATTCACTTCAGCAAGTGCATTCGATCGCCACTTTGACAAGTTTAGTAATCACCAGACGCTCTGACGCCATCTTCATTCCTACTCGAGAATCGGTTGGCACACCGGTCTTCTCGCGCGCAACCACGTTACATCGACCTCGTCACTACATAAGCTTGAAAGCATTCGACTAAGTACTCCGAGGACCATTTTCGCCGTCCGTGGCACACGACTTCGCCTTTAGCCGCCCAGCGCCGCCACTCGGTTGTGCACGTCTTCACCACTCGGCTGCCCAGCATCTTCATTTGGCTAGATATGTAGTCCTACATTCGACCACTTCACACGTCATCACCATTCGTCCGCCCCACGCCTCGCCACTCGGTTGGGCACGTCTTCACCACCTGACCGTTCTGCGCGTCGCCACTTGGTTGCGCGCGTCTTCACCACTCGACCGCCCAGCGTCGTCACTTTCGGTTGTACATCATCGCCCCTCTGCCGCCTCGCGCGTCACCATCGATTGGACATGTCTTTACCTATACACCCCTGACGCAGGAACGACTAAGTTACTCATATGGTCAAACCTCATATCACACTCTGTAGCAAGCTTACCTCCTTCGAGCATCACTCGGGGGCTACACACGAAAGTTGGCCATGTCACCCTCGGGGGTTACGCCCATTTGGTCAACCTATTGATCACATCAGGAATATTCTTCTGACCATACATGCTCGGTTCGTCGTAGATCTATAAGTGAAGCACGTCCACTCGGACAAATACCCCTTTCACGCCAAAGGGTGAAAACGAAGCTCCTCTACAGATACAATATACTCTTGCAAGTACCCCTTTCACGCCAAAATCTAACGGTCGATATAAGAAGCACTACTAGAGCGATTACTCCCGGTGAGTGTCGAGCTTTTTTCTCTGATCGGCGGTTTCAAGGCGAATTCATTCATCTTGAGAGTGCACAAAAGATCACTTGATTGATCCAGTTCTAGATTGAATTTATTCTGATTGCCAAGTGCACGAAGATCGATCCCATCGACTTAGCTCCAAGCTGAGCTTATTTACCATGCCAAGCGCTTGAAGATCCATCCGATTGACTCAATTTCAAACAAAGATATTTACCGTGCCATTGCATGGAGGTTCGTGAGGAAACTTAAACCCTCCGCCAGACTCATCTAGTCCGGCAGAGGCTGGGGATTACACCCGGTGGGTGCACTCGGCGATGCCCCTTTGGAAGAGAACTCGAGGAAGAAACATTTTGCTCGATGCAAAACCAGCTCGAAATTACTCGACCTCCAAGTTAGAGAAGAACAAGTTCGATCGATTACCGACTAAGAAGATTTTAGTTCTCTCGGGACGGCGGTCTTGGGGACTACACCTAGCAGGTGCACTCGGCGTGCCCCCAGCTGGAGTAATCTCCACTGCGATGCGGCACGACTGCACGAGTGATGAACAACAACAAAAAGACAGGCTCTAAGACTCCCGTGCCGCGATCGATGGCGATCTCGGGGACTATACCCGGTGGGTGCACTCAGCGTGCCCCCTTTGGAATGGTATCCACTGAACGGTCCGCCCGGTCCGAGTGACGGCCAAACAACAAAAAAAGACACGTTGCGAGCGTGAAGAAATTCCAGTAGTCGGTTACTTTCGATGCAGGCCCAGCTCCAAATCACTCCAAAAAAATCTATAAGGTGAGTTTAACGCTCCTCCATGGACCTGTTTTGAGCCTTCTTCTAGGACTCAAAGCGTGAAACTCACAAGTGTGGATCTAAAACCGACTCGTACTGATGTTCCTCCGGGATAAGAATGGCATCCTCTAAGAGAGCAGTCCATGTGTCAATCTTGTTGCACAGATTTAATGACACACCCATACTCAGATCACGAGTTAACCTCTTCCGAGAGATGAACGAATGTCACCAAGTTGCTCCTCACAGGCACTTACCCCGATCAGTCGGGAAGTGTGGTGCCGGAATCCATTGAGATTTTGTTCAAACCTTGGTTGTCTGAAAGCGCGACGACATGTACCAAGTATTTATGTAATCACTCGGACCAAACTGTGTCTTGCACCAACTCGTTTTGCAAAATCGCAATCGATTCGGGGGCTAATGTTGGAGATATACATAACAGGTAGGACCACGAAGGGTCAAAATATCATGAAGCATGGGGTCCACACAACATGTGGGTCTAGGTAAATTTCATACAGACATACTATCCACTCGACCAAGCACCATACCATCCACTCGGATGACAGTTCACCACTCGACCGTACGACTCACTCGGATATACGAAGACCAGCAGGCAGCAAAGCAGTCGGCATCATTCTAATAGTGAGGGCTTGATAGTGGGCTGGCATTATGGCATTCATGCCCCACTTTGTAACATAGGAGGTGGGGTGGTGCACTCTATATAAGCCACCCCCACCACTAGACTAGGGGGGCTTTTTTCTTCCACCTCTTTCTCTTTCTCACAATTAGTCTCAGGACATAGCTCAGGCATGGAGATCCGCTCTCCCCTCTCTCTCTCTCAAATACCCCATGTAACTCCGTGTTCATGACAGATAAAGCAAAGCCTCTCCGGAGCACGAGACGTAGGGTTGTTATCTCCACCGTGAGAGGCCCGGACTCGTTAAAACCACCGTGTCACCCATTTGCATCTCGATAGATCATGCTCCTTTATCCTACCCCTATCTTATTGTCGGAATCGTTCCCACAACAGTATGTGAAGATCATCTTGCAGATCCGGACACGGTCTAAGTGTTCGATAAATACTTTGGAGTATTAGGAGATGGAACCCGCCTTGCAATGTCGAAGACAAGACTGCGCGCCAGACTCATCGTCATTGAAGCCTGGTTTAGGGGCTACTGAGGGAGTCCTAGATTAGGGGGTATCCGGACAGCTGGACTATATGCTTCGTCCGGACTGATGGAGCATGAAGAATCAAGACTCAAGACTCCGTCACGTGTCCGGATGGGACTCTCCTTTGCATGGAAGACAAGCTTGGCGATCCGGATATTATATTTCCTTCCTTGTAACCGACTCCATGTAAACCCTAGCCCTCTCTGGTGTCTATATAAACCGGAGTGTTCGGTCCTTAGAGGGACGATCACAATCATAATCATCATAGGCTAGCTTTTAGGGTTTAGCCTCTGTGATCTCGTGGTAGATCTACTCTTGTACTACTCATATCATCAATATCAATCAAGCAGGAAGTAGGGTTTTACCTCCATCGAGAGGGCCCAAACCTGGGTAAACATTGTGTCTCTTACCTCCTGTTACCATTAGCCTAAGACGCACAGATCGGGATCCCCTACCCAAGATCCGCCGGTTTTGACACAGACACCGACACCGACAAGACGGCCATACCACGACGAGATGGCAGTACCCGTCACTACTATAGTGGTGCACTGTAGTAGGTGTCACGCGTCACACCAAGATATCATCCCTTCTCCCTGGGCACTATTTATGAAGTTACCCAGGGGACAAGGATGACATCCATGCCATGCCCACCATGCCCCTCACCTAGCTTAGGAACTAAGCTAGCTCCCACTATATATATGAGCCTCCATCCATCAGGATGGACAAGGCACACACGCCACAGGGCTCACACCCATGGGAATGAAGAACGCCCATCTAGCTAGCTAGCTCTCTGCTACTGCTTTGCATATACGAGATCAGGTGCCCATGGCACTGATCTCAGATACAGCTCCAGAACACTTTGTACTGCCAGATGTACACTATGTATATATCCAGACATGCAGGAGTAGGGGTATTATCTCTCCGGATAGCCCCGAACCTAGGTGAACTAGCGCGTGCTACTCTCATACCCGTCCCCGGATATTCCACGACAGTCTTGCCATCACCTTAAGCCACCCTGTGGCATCTGTCGTCTCCCAACCCCCTGTGAGAATACCACGACACTAGTCGTGCAGCCAGCGGCGGCTAAAGCCATTGGGCGCCGCTCCTTCGCTAGGGAACCTCTTTGCCATGGCGAGTGCTTGAGGACGATGAAGGAGAGAGGGCGCGAGAAAGCTGGTCGGCGTTGGAGGCAGGCGAGAGAGAGAGAGATGGCTCTGGCGAGTGTGCGGCGAGCGGTGACGAAGGTCGACTTTTATAGAGGCAAGGGGGCGGCATCAGTGTGGATGCGTGGCGGGAAAGGGCAGCTAGCCATCACTCCGCCGCCCGTGATCAAATCGAAGGCTGATCGGTGGCAGCCTTAACATAGATTCACGCGGGATCCGAGGCGAGGCGATGAGGACGAGGAAGCCTAGTCGCCGACTCGATGGGCCCATAGGGTGGGAATCAGGTGCGGGATGTTTTGGCACCATTTTTCTCCCCCTGGCGCCCCCGGTCGGCCCCCAGTGTGTTGGGTTCGGCCTGGGTCCGCCGGTGCCAATTTTGGCCCAAAAGCAGTAATTTTGGGCTCTGAGGCGCGATTGGGCGGTTTTTTGGCATCGGCGATAAAAAGGTGCCATGGGGGGCTCTCGGGGGGCCGGGTGGAGATGCTCTAATACTCCACCCAAGACCGCTATTCAACATGCCTCTTAAAGTATTAAGTAAAATAGAGTATTGCATTAAGTATGATGACATGAAGTTGACGATACATTACTCGGGCGATTAAGTTGATGGACATGGCCACCGTGAAGACTTCCCTCTCAGATAGAGTACCAGAAAAGGCCTCTAGATTAGATCGTCGTGGAACAGAGAGGTGCGGCGGCGGAAACAAAAGAACTCCGATATTTTTAGGGGCTTTGGGACAAAAGATAAATATAGGCGTCGAGAGGCAGTGCAAAGGAGCACCATCAGGTCCACGACCCACCATGTGCCCCTAGCCGCGTGGTGGGGTGTGTTGAGGCTGTGGGCCACCTCTTGGCCTAGGTTGGTGAACTCCCGAAAGCTTACCGATGCAAAAGAATTTCTGGATTTTTTTCTGGATTTTGGAGCTCCGTAAAATTATTTTCTCCGGAAGTCCAAAAACATGCAGAAAACAACAACTACCACTGGGCACTGAGCTAATAGACGAGGCTAGGAAAATCATAAAAAATGCGAGTACTATGCCAGAATAATATAAACATGGCATTAAAGAAGCAAAAAGAATATAGATACGTTAAAGGTGTATCAGAGGGGGGGCCATAACAGCCTGATATTAATGCTTACGATAACGACCATGCACAACCAACTACCTCATGACCATAACTGGGTGCTAACAACCATTTAATTATTCTTCAAAGTTCATATCGTCCTCTTCCTCGCCCTGCAATTTCAAATGGCTTATCATCTCCTCAAAATTGCTCTTGCTTCCTATCGCACGATGGGCTGACACAATACCCATCTGAGGTAGATTGGGACCAAAATACCAACATTGCTTGCAACCAGCTGCACTAAATCAATGAATCACCACATAAATCCTATGAACATCTCCAATAGAAAATGCAAATTTGGAGACATAAAATACGAGATGTGAAAATTTACATCTCTAGAAAGTGCATTTTACATCTTCAAAAAAGATACAACTCCAACTGATGATGCAAATTGGTGATGTAAAAGTGCAACTCCAATAGATGATGCAAATGAAGATGTAAATACTAGAATCGGGACAGTTGAGCAGCGACGGCCGAAACATGGTGAACTGCGTTCGGATCAGGGCGGCGACCACGGGGCAAAAGTTGTGCGGGCGGGGCGGCGGTGGGTTTAGGGGTTAGGCGGTGGCGAATGAGCGACAACGTGGATGAATCGGGCGGCGACGGTGGAGCGGCAAAAAATACGGTCGATTCATAGTGTGCGGGTGGAGTGGTGGTGCGGTGGTGGCTGGGCGGGTGCTTGGCAGTCGGGTGGTGGCTGCAGCGACGGCAGAAACGGTGGCGGAGCGGCGAAAGTAGTTTGATTCACGATGCGGGCTGAGCGGTAATGCGATGGTGGCTGGGTAGGTGCTTGGCGGTCGAGTGGTGGCTATGATGACGGGGGAAACATGGCGGGGGGGGGGGGGGGAATCGGGGTGGCAAATCAAGGCCGAGCAAAAAAAGCTGGGCGGTGGGGGTGGTTGATGGTCGGAGGTGGCGCATGCGGCGGGCGGCACAATCTTATGATGGAATCAGGCGGCAGCGGTTGTCTGTGGCGGAGAGGGAAGAAGGAAAGGAAATGAAGGGCGGTTGGCAGTTGAGACGCGACCGCCGTTTTTACATCTCCTGAAGGTGAAGATGCAATTTTGCATCTTCAGATGTAAAATTCGTTGCATCTACATTATCTATTGGAAAGGAGTTTTTGAACCTCGAAAATGCGAAAGTTAGTTATTTTCGCATCTATGCTCTAAACCTAGCCAAACACCAGAATGATGGGTAGGTAGGCAAGCTACGCCTTTAATCAGCCTGAAACCAGAGCGGATGCGAGATTGATTTCAGTTGGAGTCTCACACAAACTCGTGACAGAGAAGATCTCGATCGGGAGGAATTTTCTAAACCCGACACAAATGGGTGTTTCCCTCGGTGACCAGAGCTACCTAAGCGAGTAATGCTACACTCATAAAGGAATACATGTTTTTATAGGTAGAGTTATTGAAGATTAAGGAGGAGGAGAGGCTCACCATGGTGCAAATCAGGGGTAAGTGGTTAGTTAATTTGAAAAGATCCTAGTCAGCATGTAAACAGTTGTAAACGTTTGTTGTTTAGCATTATTGCTAGCTTTTTTTAGATGATTCTAAAGATTTCATCTTAAGACAAAACATTATTGCTACTCCCTCCGTTTCAAAATATAAGTATTTTTAAAGGTTTTATTATGGACTACATACAAAGCAAAATATAGAGTTGACTGATAAGAGGACAACAAGAGGGAAGAAGAAAGGAAAGAAATCAGGGTTCAGCTGTGTTATCAGTAAAAGTCCATTTGGAATGCAGCCCAGCCCAAAGGCTCACAACCCAGAAGCTCCCAACTTCACAAGCAAGAGCGGTAAGGCGTGAGAAGCGGATTAGCCGAACCGGTTGCCGTGGTATCTCCGTCTCCCTCCCCTCCGTCGCGGCCGGTCGCGCGCCACCGTCTCCGCCGCCCACACACGGGTCCGGTTGCCAATCTTCCCACAGAACCATCCCGTCCTCATCGCCGCCGCCGCCCAACTCCGCGACCTAGCGTTCCCTAGACCGCCAATTCCTCCCCCCATTTGCTTCGGAAGCTGCCCGAGATGCACCATGCGATGCGGTTGCGCTGCCTTCTCCAGCACCCCCCGCTCTGGTGCAAGTGCAGCTCTCTAGGAATCTCCACGAGTGGCGGCGGTTGCCTCGTCCGGAGGTTCAGCGCAGTCGGGGCGCCGAGGCCGTGCGATGCGGGGCGGCGGCTGTGCCGGTTCTACGGTTCCAAGGGCGGCGTAGGCAGCGCGGAGGCGAGGGGCGGCGGGGCAGCGGAGGCGGCGGCAGGGAGCAGCGGACGGTGCAGCGAGCAGGAGCACGCGCGCCTCGGGGAGAGGGACCAGCAGGAGTGGCTGAGCGGCGAGAGATTCCTCAGCGACCGCAAGAAGCGTGAGTCGCCGTTCCTCACCAGGCGGGAGAGATTCCGCATCGAGTTCCTGCGCCGCGTCGTACCGTGGGAGAAGGGAAACCTCACATGGCAGAATTTCCCCTACTACGTCAAGTGAGATGCGCACACCATCTGTTCGATGTTTTGTTTGAACAAAGCTTAAATGAGTGTGCTAACGACTAGGCTAATTCGTTTTATTTGATTTGGTTTGCAAGCGAAAATGCAAGGCAGGTGCTGAGAGAGTGCACGGCATCCCACTTGCGGCACAAGGGCATCACATCAGAATATGGCTCTCGGCTACCATCCTCTGGAGGGAGGATAGTGCTCCAGAGCTTGCCAGGTATTATCCGGTAACTAGGAGGATGCTTAGTGATGCAAATGCTGGATTCTGAGATTTGTTTGATGTAGGAACCGAACTCTACAGAGAGAGATTGGTAAGAGCTCTTGCACATGAGTTGCGGGTGCCACTACTGGTCCTGGACAGCAGTGTTCTAGCTCCATATGTAAGATACTGAAAACCCTTGCATACAGAATGTAAAGGGGTAGCTGCAAACCTAATAAATCCTAACTTGTTAGGATTTTGGGGAAGATTATTCAGAAAGCGAGGAAGAAGATGAGCATGGTGAGTCAGAAGATGAAGGTTCAGAGTCTGAGATGGAAGATGAAGGCGATGAAGATTGGACAAGCAGCAACAAAGCTAAATCAGCTGAAAGTGATGACGAGGATGCTCTAAAATCCGTGAAAGAACTCAAAAAGTCCGTGGATGACCTCAAGAAGCTGGTCCCATGTACTATTGAGGAATTTGCCAAGGTGATATATTACATTCTGATGTGTGACCGTACCACTAAATAATGCTTGCTCATATTTTGGTCTTGTGCTACCTTGAAGGCTCATGATTCTTGTTCAGAAAATCACTTTGTATCTTGTTCCTTTTAATGTCCGCAAAGCAGGGAACATCTGACAATAAACAATCTTCATTTAACTGTAACACCATTTGTAGTCGATGAGAAATTATGCTTCAAGAATGTTTCAAAAATATGCTGTTGATTTTGGATTGCTACTTGGAACTTATTATGAATAAAATGGTTACAGCAACCAAAAGTGCTACTACCTCCGATCCATAATAAGTGTCACAGTTTTGAACTAACCCCAGTTCAAAGCTGCGACACTCTTTTATATATATTTGACGGCAAACTCATGGCTGTACCCTCTCTAAGTGTTTTACTATTAAGAGTCACTCCCTATTAATATATTGAATTTCGAGACAGTATATCTAATTCCTGTAGAAGTAAACATTGTTAACCTAGTAAAAATCAAGTTCAGTGCTCTAGCATTTCTGCTGTTTCTTTTTTAATTGTCTTCTTTTTCTTTGAGAAAACATCAAGCTAGGATAAGCTATTAGTTCTACTTTCTAGTATGTACCTTCAATACTCCCTTGTTAGTTTTACATGTGTATGTAGTTGATAGTGCTTTTCATTTCGTTGTGCTTCTAGAGAGTAGTTGGTGAAGAAGAAGGTACATCATCAGAATCCCCTGAAACAGCCAAGTCACCAGAGGAAGATAAAAGGCCTTTCCAAAGGGGTAATGTGATATTTCACTTCATCATGAATTCACGATCTTTTTTCTTGTATGCTGCCACCTCAAATTAATATTTTGTCCCGAACTATCCTCAGGGGCCATAGAAATTTTGCGAGGTACATGTAAATACGTGTGACATCTTTCTTTTTACTCTGACACTAAACCCAATTAAAGCATTTTATCTTGAACTACTGTTAAAGCCTAATTTACCGGATTACTTGGGAATGTGTCTACCGTCTTACTATCTGATGATCTATGACCAAGCATCTTGCCTACTCTCTTGAAGCAAGTTCTTGTTATGCTTATCTGCGTCGTCATTTGTCATTTCCTTTCACCTGGTACACATTTGAGCCAGGCCTCTACTGGCTCCATTGAATGAAACGTCACCAACTCTGGAGTTCAATCTTCTTTTTAGAAGAAAACACTCTGAAGCCAAATTAGAAATACATGCTATTGTACTCCTCCGTCTGGAATTAACTGTCGCTGAAACGCGTCTAGATACACTCATTTCAGCGATAGTTAATCCAGACGGAGGTTGTACTAACTATGATTTTTTTTGACGCGGAAGTTTAAGTTTAATGTTGTTCCTTTCCAATACTTGTTTTCAGGAGATAAAGTCAAGTATGTTGGTTCCTCGGCAGTTGTTGAAGCAGATCAGAGGTGATTGCTGGATATTGACTCTATTCCTCTCGATTTGCTTTTCATGATAAGGTTCCATGCTCTGATGAAGTACAGATGATGTGTGCGTGTTTTTGTGCTAACACGGGGGGGGGGGGGGGGCACACGTGCATCTACTTGTGTTCTGTATGGCTCCACGTGAGGTGTACACAAGGACATGATGGACTAGTTCGGGTTTGGTCTTGTGTTTACTGGGTGGATTTGTTTTAAGAGTTGGCCATCTACACATATGCTTGCGTAACAGTATTATTGTCCATTGTATTGGTGAAATTGGGAAAATACACTTATCTTGGTCTCAGGAGTGCATGCTGTCTGTTATTTGTACTGCATACCGGAAGTTACACCACCTTTTAATTTTTACGGTGGTTCCCTTCTGAATTGAGCTTCATCACGTTAACACTGATATGTACCATATATACACAGGATCATTTTGGGGAAATTACCTACTCAAGATGGCTCGAGAAATGCGTTTACTCATATTAGTGGCAGGTGGGTGGGTCTATCTTTATCGCGTGGAACATGATAAAATGATTTTGGTACTCGGTAGTTCTGAGCCCCAAGGCAACATTGTAATCTGAATTTCATGTTTTGGATTTCCTGTATTATTATTATTATTATTATTATTATTATTATTATTATTATTATTATTATTATTATTGCAATATATTCATGTTAAACGTGTCAAGAAAAATATGTCTTGTAGTGACTTAGTCGAATTTGGCACTCTTTCTGTATACTGTCATATTTGTCTAGAGTAGGGTTATTTACCTTTGGCGTTGCTTACCATGTATCCTAAAATATAAACAAATGCAGTGTGTTTTCTCTTACTTTTTTGCCTGTAAACATTCTCGTTTATTATGATCAAAAACTGTTTCCAACTTTACATATTGCAGGACTCTGTCAAATGGGCAGCGCGGAGAAGTATATGAGATCAATGGGGATCAAGTAGCTGTCATATTTGACCCTCCTGCAGAGAAGCTGCTTGATGGTGACGAAAATAGCAAGGAGGAAAATGCAAAACCATCTATTTACTGGGTTGATGGTATACCCCTACTCTGTTTGATCGACAGTGTGATATGATTATTTCAGGCACCTTCATCTGGTTTCCTCTTAATTTAGCTCAAGATATTACGCATGACCATGATATTGAATCAGAAGATTGGCATATCGCAATCGAAGCACTTTGTGAGGTGATTTGTGAAAATATATATTTGGCATATACTCCCTCCGTTCCTAAATATAAGTCTTTTAAGAGATTCCACTACAAACTACATACGGATGTATATAGACATATTTCACTCATTTTACTCCGTATGTAGTCCATAGTGAAATATCTAAAAAGACTTATATTTAGAAACGGAGGGAGTATATTTTTTCTTGGACTTCAGAATATTTGTTCATTTCTTGCCGGTCTCATTTGATAAGTTTACCTGCTCCTTTACTTGCTTATGATTCTTGAATAGGTTCTTCCATCTCTAGAGCCAGTCATTGTCTACTTTCCAGACAGTTCCCAGTGGTTATCTAGAGCAGTACCAAAATCAAATCGCACGGAGTTTATCCAAAAGGTAGACGAAATGTTTGACCAACTCACCGGACCAGTAGTAATGATATGTGGGCAGAACATGCTGGCAGACAAGGATAAGGAACCTGTAAGCTTTAGAATTCTCGTGTGCTTAACCCGACTGATAAAACATTCTCTTAGTTCTTATTTTTGTTTTGGACATCTACAGCCAACACTGAGGTTTCAGGATCTCACCGCCTGTCTTCACTGGTAATTATCGATATTCGATTAAATATACTATGTACACGCTTATTTTCTGGAGTATATTTTCGTAATCAGAAATTAACTACTTCCCTCCGTCAGCTTTGTATTTTCTTGTGTGATCTGCTCTTACATTAGAAGGCACAAACTCATAATGTTATTTCTTTAGTTTCTGCATTGCACTACACAATTTGCTGTTGCAAAACATGTTTGTTTTGACTAAAATTACAATTGCACACCAAATATTGGCCTTTTTTTATGTGGTGCAATCACAAAATAACTTCTTTAGTTGCTGACGGATGAGAAACATTTTGCGTTCTGTAGAGCATGTGTAGAGAACACGGGTAACTATAATTGTGCTACTAAAACCAAAACTACTAGCTAGCTCCTTATGAAGCATAACTTGCTGTATAAGCATAATTATAAAAGCTCAATAGAAAATAGGCATAAGTTTTATCAATAGCCTTATTCTGCTTTTGCTTTATACTGTCCAAAACCACTTATATATATGTAATGTTGCCATCTCATTCTAAAATTGGTGCATAATTATCTAAAATGTCTATATCCAGCCATCGTCCCTGAAGCGTTGGCTAAAAGTACAAAATGATACAAGATCCAGTGATATATCAAAGATCTTCACAAACAGTTTCGTTGTTCCCCTTCCAGAGGTAAGATTCTTTTGCTAATCAAAATCAAATATATTTTTCAAGGAAACGCTTGCATTGAAAAGATGTGAGAGTACAAGCCTCCTAGGAGGTGAGAGTTACAAGGGCTAAACGCCCGATCAATGAACATCCCAGGAGAATCAAAATCATATATGAAGTTATCCGATGCAAAACGAATAAATGAGTGGGTCCTCCATAAACATGTGATTATGCCATCACGGTGTTTTTGGTTAAATCCATGACCTGCTGTGCCTAGAACATTCATCAGGTGGGGGGAAACTCCTGACTCTTGTCTTTTGTTTATTCTATTACAGGAAGGTGAGCAACTAAGAGTTTTCAATAACCAGATTGAAGAGGATAGGAAAATTATTATTTCAAGGCATAACCTCGTTGAATTACACAAGGTCTGGTTACAGTGCTTGTGTGGCCATTTAATTTCCTGCAAATATTTTATTGGAGGAAATGTTCCTGGATTTCTATTTTCTTATGTACTCATGTAAATCGTGATTAATCAATGCAGGTTCTTGAAGAGAATGAACTATCATGCGTGGAGCTTATGCATGTGAAGTCTGACGGTGTTGTTTTGACAAAGCAAAGTATGTATGCTAACATGCTTCAGCTCAGGCATCCTGTATTTTTGTGCAATTTGTTTGACCAAAAACAGTAGGGGAGTCTCTGACAGTAAAATATTATTGATGTTCAAAAAATTTATAGTGGTATTTACAACAGATCCAAAGCATAATAAACTTACGTAGAACAGAATCGTGTTAGGGAGCAAATCTAAGCCTTCAACGGCGGTTTAGGCTCCATTTTGAGCCTATGGGGATGTAAAAGCAAGTCATCCTTAAATAGGATTCTCCAGGAGGTAGTATTTTCAATTTTTCATGTGGTTGATGCCAGACACCATCTTAGACGCTGGTGTCTTACATACATATTTAGAATATTCCTTTCTTTTGAAAATTTCGTTTGAATTATTATCAACCATTACTCTGTTAGCTTTGTGTTTTGGGGAATAGTTCTATGGTTGTTCATGTAAACTACTCCCTCCGTCCGGAAATACTTGTCATCAAAATGGATAAAAGGGGATGTATCTAGACGTATTTTAATTCGAGATACATCTCTTTTTATCCATTTTGATGACAAGTATTTCCGGACGGAGGGAGTATTATTGTTGCCAATGAAGTGCAACTGCCAGTGCCGCAAGCCCACACACAACCCTGGCTCTGAATAACTCCAAGTAACTGAAATTATGTTATATAATATGCACATATATGGGGCTTAGATAATATATTCAAATAAATGTGGAATATTATTTAAAAATGGAGGACACAAAAATATTGATAGAGATCGGATTAGTACCACTTAGGGATCAACTAAGCCTCCTATGTTAGCGGCACTCTGTGTATCAATTATTAATCAGGCAATGAGGACAAGTTAATCAGTCCATTATCTCCTGTTCATCATTCCTAACCTATGTTCTACTTTCTAATCTCCTACTACGTGTCCCGTTCGCCACCTAGTTTCTTCAAAATTAATTCTGATTTCACCTAGGTGTCCGGCCACCTAGTTTCTTGAAATTAATCCTGGTTTCACCTAGTTGTCAGTATCTGGCCTCCGGTTTGTTACCATTCTTACTATCCTAGTACCATAGAAACCTTGTAGTGAAGTCTGTTTGCTGGAAATATAATGTTTCTACATGTACTTAATAGCTTAATGATTGATCGAATGATGAATCCATGAGAAGGGAGCCTTGGCGCAGTGGTAAAAGCTGCTGCCTTGTGACCATGAGGTCATGGGTTCAAGTCCTGGAAACGGCCTCTTACAGAAATGTAGGGAAAGACTGCCTACAATAGACCCAAAGTGGTCGGACCCTTCCCCGGACCCTGTGGAAGCGGGAGCTACATGGACCGGGCTGCCCTTTTTTTATGAATCCATGGAGGTAAACCAGATAATTTGTTTTCTTTGGAAGGCTAGATTGCAATTTCTAGTAACTGGCTGTAGTTGGCTGGGTACAGGTGGGAACATCATGTCCTTTTGAATTGATTTCTGTGCTGGAACTTCAGTTGAAAGGGAAAAGTAGATTAACAGACTCTTTTGATGGGCTATGAATACTAAATTTGATCTTGTTTGTTCTTCCACTACTCGATGGGAATAAATTTCCTTCACCAGTTCTAAGGTGGAGGTGAGGTAAGATGAGTACTCAATGAGTGTATTGCACATTGCAGAAGCAGCGAAAGTTATTGGATGGGCTAGAAGTCATTATCTGTCATCAACAGTTCTTCCCTCTATTGAGGGTGACAGATTAACCATTCCACGTGAGAGGTACTCAACTTCAATTTGAACCACAATAGCGTAATTGTGTATTTGATCGATTTATTTTTTCTGGCATTTTACTATTGTTTGCAATTTTGTGAAGTCTTGATTTAGCCATTGAGAGGCTGAAGGAACAGGTTACTAAATCTAAGAATCTTTCTCAAAATCTCAAGGTATTTTGCTAGCTTAGTTAGCTTCCTCACCTTTCTTTTCTGCTACTGCAACCGTAGCCTCTAGCTGCTGTTCCTATATGCCTATCCAAACTCATAAGTTTCCTATCTACAGAATTTGGCGAAAGATGAGTACGAACGCAATTTCATATCTTCTGTTGTACCCCCTGATGAAATTGGAGTGAAATTCGATGATATTGGCGCGCTTGAGGATGTCAAGAGGACACTGGATGAGCTCGTTGCTCTTCCAATGAGGAGACCAGAGCTTTTTCTCACGGCAATTTATTAAGGGTACAACTTTCTTCCCTGCTAGACCACCACATCACCTTTTTTGTCGGCATGCTATGGGACCTATGTTGCATTTAGGTCATTACTGTCTTCTGGCCAGGAGTTGCTTAATATTGTAAAAATCAAGGTTGGCAATGACTTCTTGCAGAATATAGATATATCTGCTTAATATTGTAAAAATCAAGGTGGGCACTAACTTACTGCAGAATATAATTATCTTATTTCTTACTTGAGTTAATTTTTAAATGTCATCATCTGTAGTTAGTGATCATATGATGTGGATGTAGACGTTACTGAACAAATCTTTTCCGACTGTTAGTCTAGTAGAGAAAAATGAGGTTACGGAACTATCCTAAACTATTTCGATCCGCTTTGAAGCATCTGTTTCATACCGTGTATTAAATAAGTATCAGTATAACTAACAAGTGTAAACAAAGTTTGTCTGGCTGTGCACATCTATTGGTTCATATCCTTTTAGTTGACCCAGCCAGAAAATTGAATATATTATCGATCTCTTAAATGTTAAATCCGCCAAACTCAGGTGTTGGTTTACCTGGTTGCATACATCTGTAGGCTCATATCATTTAGCAAAAATTGGGTCTATTGTTAATCACTTAAATGTTAATATGCTAAATGCTAGTTTCTGTTTCTGTTTCTGCTTATGTATGCTTATTATGGTAGTTTGTGTTTAGGGATAGTGCTTATGCTAGTTTCTGTTGAGTGTGTAATTGATCATGAAAACATATTTAATTTCACGAGAATGATTGATTTACAATTAACTTTTGAAGTTTAATATTTAAACCAAATGTTCAGATTCTGCAATTGAAACCATCACTAGTATTCTTACTGTTCTTAGGCACATTCATTGATTTTTTTTGTCCTTGCTCCCCCCTGTAGCTTGTGTAGTTTTCAGTCAGTGGTGTGTGTGGGGGGCGCTGGCTCGTTACTCTCCCAGGTCGTGTCTATGTTTGTACTTTTGGGATTCTTTCCCCTGGTGATTTTCTTCTCCTAATAGATAGCATGCAGTTCTCCTGTATGGTTCGGAAAAAAGAAAAACATATTTTAAGTTCAGTTCACTGAACCGTTAAGAATTTGCATGTATCAATAGCTGTAGCTTTTTATATTTGTCATATTAGAAATTTTAATACTTGAATGAGCTTAGCTGAATTTATCTTATGACTTCTATATACCTGGACCTTTTTCAGCCCTGCAAAGGTGTTTTGCTTTTTGGTCCTCCTGGCACAGGAAAAACACTCTTGGCAAAGGCACTCGCGACTGAAGCTGGGGCAAATTTTATCAGCATAACCGGTTCTACATTGACATCAAAGGTAATTTGATTGACTTGCTTATATATTTTTATTGCAGGAAATATCTTAGAGATAATGTGTGTTACTCCCTCCGTCCGAAAATACTCCCTCCATCCCAAAATTCTTGTCTTAGATTTGTCTAGATACGGATGTATCTAATACTAAAACGTGACTTGATACATCCGTATTTAGACAAATCTAAGACAAGAACTTTGGGACGGAGAAAGTACTTATCATCAAAATGGACAAAAGGAATGTATCTAGAACTAAAATACATCTAAATACATCCCCTTTTATTTATTTTGATGACAAGTATTCGGACAGAGGGAGTACATGTTAGTGGAAACTACAAACACCTAACATAAAGTTTGAACAACTTCCAGTATGAATTTTCTTTCTTTCTATCTGGGCATATATTTTCTGGCTAACCATGTTTTTGACGGGTATTTGGGGCTAACCTTCATGAAAGTTACCATATTGGACCTTTACCTTCGTTTAAAAGCAGGCACAGTTCAGAATTGAAATTCATATTGTTAGGCACAAAGCCATTTATTAAAAAGTTCCGATTAACAATCTCCCACAAATGCAAAAAGGGAATTACAAGTCCAAAAAGCCATAACGGGCCAAAATAGGATAAAATGCCTACACACATATCCTAGTATTGAATCACCATCCAAACCAGTTGTACATATCCTGTGCTACCGTCTCCCAAGGGTTGCACCCACAGGCATAAGTTCCCTCGCGTCCGCATGGTGAAGTAATGACCACGTAATCCATACACTCTGTAGATAACCTGCATTTTTTTAAATCTTTGTTCTGTTAAACACAAAATCATTTCGACAGTTCCAAATAGCCCAAAGTAATGCACAAACTCACACACAAATTCGCGTTGCAGTATTGGGCTCCACCCCACCTAGCCAGTTACCAAATAGATTTGATATGCTAGTTGGCGGAGGAACATTAAAAGACACATGGATAGTATGCCACAAAAGCTTTGCGAGTGGGCAGGCTAGAAAAGACGATGAATTGTTTCCTCTTGGTTACAAAAACAACATTGTTTACTACCTTGCCATCTACGCTAAGCCAACTTGTCCTTGGTGAGAATCACACCCTTATGCACAAACCACATGAAAATCTTAATCTTTAAAGGGATTTTGGTTTCCAGATATGTGGGGACCGGATAACAGGTCTAGTGTTAATCAAGTCCGTGTACATTGATTTAACAGAGAACACACCCGAAGAAGCTAATATCCATCGGAAAGAATCAGGCTCGTTAGATAAGGTGACCTCCATCAAACTTCGAACTAAACTAAGCCACGCGACCCATCTGTCCCCAACCAGAGCTCGCCTGAACTGCATGTGAAATCCTGGTAGACGGACAATAATTGAAAACACACTTATCTGGTTAGTTTTTCTTGTAAACTATCTTGACTGGCTGAGGTATTTCTTTTGTACTGCTTGTTGAGAAGTTCCATGTTCTCTTACATGAATGAGGGAACCTACTGATTTGATGGGTCATCAAGTGCATGAAGTTTCTGTTTGTGAATCTGGACCATGCTGAAGTGTTCACACCATTAGTTCACTTTATACTGTGTTTGGAGCATGCGATGAGCCGATGATGCAGGATGAAAGAACATCCTTGTGTTTGATTGAATGTATGATACGAATAATTTCATGATAGGTGGATGGAATGGAAGTCATGATAATGTTCTTTTGTTCTGTTCCCATAAGGTGCTAAATTGTGATACTTGGACCTTCTATGTCCTAGCAACAGTGAACAAACAAAAGATTTGTATGATTCCTTGGAAGATGGGATCATCCACCTGCACTATCCCATACAGCTACAAGCTTATTTCTCAGCAAAAATCTCACTGCTCTATTTTCTTTTACAGTGGTTTGGAGATGCTGAGAAGTTGACGAAGGCACTTTTCTCTTTTGCTAGCCGACTAGCTCCTGTCATCATATTTGTAGACGAGGTATGTTCATTTCAATAGGAAAATGCTTACATTGCCTTGGTTATGAACAATCTCTTGGTATGATGCAATTTCATCTGATATGACAGGTTGACAGCTTACTTGGCGCCAGAGGGGGTGCACTTGAGCATGAAGCAACAAGGAAGATGCGGAATGAATTTATGGCAGCTTGGGATGGTCTAAGGTCCAAAGAGAACCAACGGATCCTTATTCTTGGTGCTACAAATCGTCCATTTGATTTAGACGATGCTGTTATACGGCGTTTACCTAGACGGTACGCGCTTGTGCTCTTTGCTTTCATTCAAGCTATGGTGATCTAGCAATGTGTTCACCTGTTTCATTCTGTACAGGATATATGTTGGCCTTCCAGATGTGGAAAACCGAAAGAAAATTCTCAAGATTTTACTGGCTAAAGAAAACTTAGAATCTGATTTTAAATTTGATGAACTTGCTAATGCGACAGAAGGTTATTCAGGAAGTGACCTGAAGGTATTAAACAAGAGCATTCATTACCTTCTTCCCTGTAGTTGAACGAAAGTGATCCGCTTTTGTTCTTTTTTTGTGTGCAATCATTTAAATATTTGATGTGCAGAACCTATGCATAGCTTCAGCATACAGGCCAGTTCAGGAACTTCTAGAAGAAGAAAAGAAGGTAGCTATGCCCTTTTAACTGTCGGCATGATGTGAACATGTTCATAATCATCAAAACTTGTGTGCATCTCTTAATTCCTCGCATGTTTACTGTCTTCTGTAGGGACGTGTGAGTAGCAACAGCACTCACTTAAGACCCCTTGTATTGGATGATTTTATACAGGCAAAAGCCAAGGTATGTAGGCTCATCAATTTTTCCTAAAATTACCAAGTTTTGTGTTTCCCACTACTACTCTTACATTGGTATTGCCTATGCAGGTAAGCCCGTCTGTTTCTTATAACGCAACAAGTATGAATGAATTAAGAAAATGGAACGAACAGTATGGCGAAGATGGCAGCAGGACAAAATCGCCGTTTGGGTTTGGCAACTGATATGTTATAGTAGCAATGTGTTGTTTGTAAAATCAATAGGCCGCCTATTTAGTGACAGGAAGCCAGTCCTCATTTTTCGCCCAGAGCCTATTTATACAGCCTCTTAGTGATCCTGTGCAAATAGCAAAATATCAAAGTCAAACAACAAATTTCCAAGTTTTCCAGTAGCTGCTATTACCGGCTATTCACAATTTTCCGACATTGTAATGCTGAGCTGCAAATTTGCTCCAGCTCAGCACGAGCCTGATCCAGGTGTAAGCAGCACCAGAAAGTTTCAGTTGTTGTATGGTACTAATTCCTAGGACTTGAACTCAATGAAGCAGAATTTTCGTTATAGCCCTCAAGTGTTCCGGATCATGATGATGATAAGAGTATTACCTGTGTGGGTGTGTAATAAAGATAACATTTCGAGTCTCAATCGTTGCTTTGCGCTCTTTATTTACTTATGAGTTAACTATTTTTTCTTCTTCTTTGATGAAAATCATATTCTCCGGATATAACAAAACACCAGCTGTTGTATAATCTTTGTTGTCGTTGTTTTGCGCCCTTTATTTACTGGACGAGTTGTTGTTTCTTCTTCTTTGTTAATCGTGATCTAAGCAAAACACCAGGAGTAAGTTGTTGTGTAATCTTTTTTTGTTGCTGAGGGGAGCTGTTGTATAATCTTACCCGTGTCAATTAGAGGGTGGTAACCATGCACGTCAGGACTACAGAAGCGGTGGTTGGAACATATGGACATGAGGGCGTGGTAGTGACTGGGCCGTGCTAATCCTAATCCGCATCTGCTCACGAGTGGCTCTGGACCCGAGCAGGACCACATGCGCACCGCGTGGTGCCATGCGGTACAGGAACTGCAGGTGAGAGTCTGGTCGAACAGCTAGGGATCTATGAATGCCCTCTCTCCGTGCTGATGCGCGGTCATGCTGGAGGGAGGGACCACGTCTCTCTTTCTTTTCGTCGCGTCCAGGGCAATGATGAGGTGTGATCGTGCGAGCGAGTCGGCACGCCAGTAGTAGTCGTACGATCCCCCGCCTGGATAGTGATGGCGCTGTCTGTCTGCGCTGTAGTTACAGTCTCAAGAAGAAAATGATACTGCAAGCAAGCATATACCCGGACCAGAGCGAGTCGGATCCAATCGCATGGGTGGAAACACCTTCGCCCGCGCGGAAGCCAGTAACGTTCCCACCGTCCAGCAGTAAGTCAACGTTCAGATTTCACTTTCAAGCGAGTGCGGACAGGGCAGCCCAACGTACGGTGTAAATCATTCGTCGGGTTTATTTCTTTACAACCAAAAAGGGGCTGGTAAACTGTCGCGAAAAGAAACAAAAATGAGCTGCAAAACCCACTTTGCATGGTACTCCTACGTCCTACCAATATTTCTCTCGCCAACAAACGTGTCCTCGTAGGAGTATATATTCCATTCAAGCGACCAAAAGAAAGACGAGGCAGACCGGGCCAGACTACAGCAGTCTGTTTGGTGGCCTTGCGGACTTGGGAGGGACGATGATCCCGGATCTGACTTCCGAGGTTCTCGGAGTCTCGGGGATGGTTCGGTTGGTGGCGACCACATTTTGTGCTCTGTGTCTCTACTGTACCAATCCCCACAAAGTGAAACAACAATGATGGAATACGAGTTTCTACCACTGCAATTTCGACCAACCGCTCATGTTGACCTCGCTATCCAACTAGTGCCCCACGTGATTCAACTACGAGCAATTTATTCTGTACCAGCTACCGTCATAGGGCTTCTTTGATTCAAAGGATTCTCAAAGGAATTTTGTTGAAGGATTCTAATCCTTAGAATTTTTCCTATCTTGATTATTTGATTCGTAGGATTGTAAACCATAGGAATTTTTCCATCGGATTTATTTGCACTAAAATTCATAGAAAACTTTCCATCCACTCAAATCTCTTTGAAAAAATCCTACATTTTTCTCTATGCACAATCAAACACTCATACAATCCTGTAGGATTCAATACGACATTCCACTCTAATCCCATGTTTTTCCTATTCCCTCATTTTGGAAATCCTACGAATCAAAGAGGCCCATAAAATGCTCTCCGAATGGAACCCAAGAACATGTTCATACGCGCCGATCCCTATAGATTCTCCGGGAAGGAGATAAGATTATTGCTCGCGGCACAGCCACGCCAGAATGGGAAATCACCCGCGAGCAATTTAACACGTGTATTCCTTGTATTCCAAGTCTTTCTCCTTATGTATAGTTGAGGATATGACTTCCCCTTGTACTATATATACATGTGCGTATGCACCCAATCAATACATTAAGAGTTGCATCATATTCCTCTACATGGTATCAGCATCTCTTTGGTCCCTACCCTAGCCGCGCCGCCGTCGCATCCCTTGGCCACCGCCGCGCCGCACCCACCTTCCCGCCTCTAGCTGCGCCTCTCCCTCCCACCGCGCCGCTTCCTCCCCCGCTGCTCCTCTCCCGCTGCGCCTCTCCCTCCTTCTCCCACAAAACCCTAACCCTAATCCACTCGCGCCGCCGCCCCCTCCACCAGTTGCCACGCGCCGCCATATCTTCCTCCTCCCGCCCTAGCAACCCCTTCGACTCCTCCTACGGCTCTGAACCCGATGAGCCCCTCGCCGTTGACATCCGCAACATTTCCCTCTCCGATCACGTTCCCATCGCCCTCTCCCACACCTCCGCTAATTACTACGCATGGAAAACTTACTTCAGTCTCCTCTTCCGTGAGTACAACCTTCGTGATCATGTGGACGGCCTCACCAACTTCTTCGCCATGCGCCGTGACGCCAACTGGCTGGCCATTGACGCCACCCTCATCTGGTGGTTCTTCCTCACCGTCGTTCGCGATGGGGACGATGCCTACACGGTGTGGACCAAAATCAATGGCCTCTTCACCGACAACAAGCTCCAGCAGACCGTCTTCTTGCAGCAAGAGTTTTTTGGGTGTCACCAGAATGACTCCACCATCGACGCCTTCTGTCTCCATCTCAAGACCCTCTCCAATGAGCTCAATGACGTCGGGTTCAAGGTGGAAGATGAGCTTCTTCTGTCAACACTCACCGCCGGCCTCAACTAGGATTTCGGCAACGCCGCGTCCAACCTCACCCTCATGGCCAATCCCACCTACGAGCGGGTTGCGGCCTATCTTTGTCTTGAGGAGCGTCGGATGAAGAACCTCCGTAACCGCCCCGCCCACACCGCCCTCGCCGCCGGTCTCTCTCACGGCACCCCGACACCACCGCTGCCGGCACCTCGTCCTCCGGCGCCCATGCCTGCACCGCGGCGGCCGATGCCGCGGCCTTGGCGGCCGCCTTGTGCTGCCAATAAGCGAGAATCGCCGCCGTGGCGCGATGCTAGCGGCAAAGCGATGGCAAAGAGGTGGCGGCCCCTAACTGCTTCTGACGAGCCACAACAGCCCTCGCCGCCACAGGCGTGGCTATAACCCCTGGACGAGGGTCGTTCATGCGTACAGCATGCCGGTGCCACGACCCCCCTGCCCCGGGCATCCTCGGCCCCCGCATGCCGACCCATTAGGCCCTTCTGGCCGCGCCTCAGCTGGGCGTCTTCGGGCCCTACGGCGGCCCTTCCGTCCACCCTCCTGCCACGCTCCTCGCCTACAGCGGCCCCAGGTACGACACGACCTATGGGCCTCCTGCCGGACAGCAGCCCTACCCCGGGGTTTGGGACCCGGCGCTGCTCGCGGCACTCCAGCAGACCTCGTCGCCCTACTCTAGCGGTGGCGACTGGTTCATGGACTCCGGCGCCACCGCACACATGTCTGCTCATCTGAGTAAGCTCTCCTCCGTCTATCCCACTTCCACTCTGATGTCTACTACGCAACTTTATTCTTGTAGACTCGTGTTGAGCCTCCAAGCGCAGAGTTTTGTAGGACAGTAGCAATTTTCCCTCAAGTGGATGACCTAAGGTTTATCAATCCATGGGAGGCGTAGAAGATAGTCTCTCTCGAGCAACCCTGCAATCAAACACAAGAAATCTCTTGTGTCCCCAACACACCCAATACAATGGCAAATTGTATAGGTGCACTAGTTCGGCGAAGAGACGGTGATAAAAGTGTAGTATGGATAGTAGATATGAGTTTTTGTAGTGCAAACAATAAAAAACAACAAGGTAGTAAATAGTAAAACGGAGCACAAACGGTATTGCAATGATAGAAAATGAGGCCCAATGTGCATAATTTCACTAGTGCAATTTCTCAACAATGCTACCATAGTTGGATCATATGATTATCTTTCAAAGTGCAATAAAGAATCACTCCCGAGTTCCTATTAGCGGAGAACAAAAGATAGAGATTGTTTGTAGGGTACGAAACCACCTCAGCGCTATTCTTTCCGATCAATCTATCTGTTCGTACTAAAATAACGCGAAGCTATTCTTTCCGATCAATCTAACCAAGAGTTTGTACTAAAATAACACCATATGACACACATCAACCAACTCTAATGTCACCTAGATACTCCAATGTCACCACAAGTATCCGTGAGTTAATTCTACGATATGCATCAAACAACTTCATGATCATAATATTCAATCCACACAAAGAACTACAAGGAGACCCCAAAGTTTCTATCGGAGAAAAGATAATAAAAACGTGCATCAACCCCTATGCATAGATTACCCCAATGTCACCTCGGGAATCCGCAAGTTGAGTGCCATAACATACATCAAGTGAATCAATATGATACCCCATTGTCACCTCAAGTATTCATACCGCAAGACATACATCATGTGTTCTCAGATCTGAACATTCAATCCGACAAGACAAAATGTCAAAGGGTAAAGATTCAATTCATCACAACAAGAGTAGAGAGGGGAGAAACATCATATGATCCATCTATGTTAACAAAGCCCATGATACATCAAGGTAGTGACATCTCAAGATCACGAGAGAGAGAGAGAGAGAGAGAGAGAGAGAGAGAGAGAGATTAAACACATAGCTACTGGTACAAACCCTCAGCCCCGAGGGTGGACTACTCCCTATTCATCATGGTGGCCGTCGCGATGATGAAGATGGCCACTAGTGATAATCTCCTCCGGCAGGGTGCCGGAACGGGCTCCTGATTGGTTTTCGGTGGCTACAGAGGCTTGCGGCGGTGGAACTTCCGATCTAGGTTCTCCGCGAGGGTTATTGGAATATTTAAGAATTTATAGGGTGAAGAGGGGGTGCGGGAGGCCACCGAGGTGGGCACAACCCATCGGGGCGCGTCTGGGGGCCCAGGCGCGCCTTGGTGGGTTGTGCCCCCCTCGGGGCACCCCCTTGGTGCTACTCTGACCCAATGGATGTCTTCTGGTCCATAAAAAATCCACCAAAAGTTTAGCGGTGTTTGGACTCCGTTTGATATTGATTTCCTGCGATGTAAAAAACAACAACTGGCACTAGGCACTGGGTCAATAGGTTAGTCCCAAAAATTGATATGAAGTTGCTATAAAATGATCGTAAAACATGCAAGAATGATAATACAACATCATGAATACTTCATAAATTATAGATACGTTGGAGACGTATTAACATCCCCAAGCTTAATTCCTACTCGTCCTGAGTAGGTAAATGATAAAAGAAATAATTTATGAAGCGTGAATGCTAGCAAAGTGCATAAGTTTGATCAATGATAATTCAATCACTTTTCCTAGCATCATAACAGCAATTCTTTCTTATAAAACCTCTCATGTTAAAGTAGCAACCAATCCACATGTAAAGGTTCAAACAATGAATTCTCTTGAAACTCAACAACATATATTCTTAGTCACCAAACAATTGCAATTCAACTTATTCAACAGAGTCTAAGTAAGAGCTCCACATACTCAACCATCATATAGTCTTCTATGATTGCTAACACTCACCGCATACACATGAGAAAAACGTTTCAACCGGACACATAGAAAGATAGGGGCTCATAATTTCACCTCCCAACGTATTCACCTCAAGGGTGATGTCAACGATAATAACTCATGATACCCATATCCAACTGGATATATGTTCCTAGATCTTTCCTCACCATATGATGCTTGCCAAAAGAGAAAAATAAAAAGGAATAGAGAGAAATACTTTGACTCTTGCATGAAAGTAAATACATAAAATTAAAAGATAGGCACTTCATAGAGGGAAGCAGATGTTGCCATGCACTTTTTGGTTGTATGCTCAATCCCTTAGTGCAAGAGAACATCACGTTGTATTGCCCCTTATGATGGCAACCTTTATTATGCAGTCTGCCTCTTTTATTCTTCGCCATCACACGTTCGTACAACGCTCAATTTTCTCTTACACTAAATGATCTAACACTTTTAGAAGCAATTTTTATTGCCTTATTGCACCGATGACAACTTACTTGAAGGATCTTACTAAATCCATAGGTAGGTATGGTGGACTCTCAAAACAAGATTTGGGTTTAAGGGTTTTTGGATGCACAAGTAGTATCTCTACTTGGTGCGGAATTTTTGGCTAGCAAAGATAGGGGGCAAGCACCACATGTTGAAGGATCTATGACAATATAACTTCTATGTAAATATGAACAAACATAAATCATTACGTTGTCTTCCTTGTCCAACGTCAACAATTTTGGCATATAATATTTTGATGGGGGCTCACAATCACAAAAGATTACCAAGATAGTGTATTTGCATGTGAAAGTTCTCTTCCTTCTACTAATTATTCATGAATCGCTTGTATGACCAATATTGTGATTGTCAAGCTTCAAAAGATTTCACTTTCTAAACCCAATGTGAAGCTACCACTAGGCATGATATGAACATACAATTTCAACTTCATGATATTCAATTCATTCAACAATTCACTCATAGAATATAATTGAAGCATAAGAGTAATAGACAAAACTACTCCAAAAAGATATAGGTGAAGATCAAGGTTATGTAGATGGGTAGCTATTTTGAGGACTCTCTTTTAATAAAAACTTTCAGATCTAAGTATCTTATTAAAACAACAAGCAAAACAAAATAAAATGGCATTCCAAAAATAGCACACATCATGTGAAGAAACAAAAACTTAGGCTTAGCCGATACTAACCGATAATTGTTGAAGAAGAAAGGTGGGATGCCTACCGGGGCATCCCCAAGCTTAGATGCTTGAGACTTCTTGGAATATTAGCTTGGGATGCCTTGGGCATCCCCAAGCTTGAGCTTTTGTGTCTCCTTAATTCCTATAATATCACGGTTTCCCTAAATCTCTAATACTTCATCCACACAAAACTCAACAAGAACTCGTGAGATAAGTTAGTATAAATCAATGCAAAACCTTATCATTCCTTACTGTAGCAAATCACTAAAATTATTATTTGACATTTCATACTAAATTCCTCTACATATTTAATATTCCTATCCTCAAATAGAATCATTAAACAAGCAAACATATGCAAACAATGCAACCATAAAAGTAATCTGCCAAAACAGTACAGTCTGTAAAGAATGCAAGATTCATCATACTTCCCTAACTCCAAAAATTATGAAAATTTACCACGCTATAGAAAATTTATCAGAGATTATTATGCAAAAAGTTTCAACATTTTATCACGTTCTGAATTTTCTTGGTAATTTTTTGCAACAATGATAAACTTTCTGTTTTGAAACAGCAACTCATATACTTGCAAAATAAGCATGGTAAAGGCTATCCTTGACATTTTTATTGAAAAGAAAGATGCAAAAAATTATTATAAATAACATAAAGCAAATATTAACAAAATAAAATGACACTCCAAGTAAAACACATATCATGTGACGAATGAAAACATAGCTCCAAGTGAGATTATCGATAATGTTGGAAACGAAGGAGGGGATGCCTCGGATCTTCCTTGAATATTACTTTGGGGTGCCGTGGGCATCCCCAAGCTTAGGGTTTTGTCACTCCTTATTCTCCTCATATCGACATCTCACCCAAAACTTGAAAAATTCAATCACACAAAACTTAACGGAACTTCGTGAGATAGGTTAGTATGATAAAGAGCAAACCATTTCACTTTGGTACTGTCAAAGACAAGATTCATAATTGTTTACACACAATGCCTACTGTAGCATATCATTTACACAATTTACATTGAGCAATATAAGCCATAGAAACTAGGAAATGGCAAACTATGCATTGAAAACAGAATCTATCAAAAACAGAATCTATCAAAAACAGAATCTATCAAAAACAGAATAGTTTGAAGTAATCTGTACCCCAACCATACTTCTGCTACTCCAAAAAT